>CM060416.1:70335030-70983221 GCA_030545235.1 Helianthus tuberosus
TGTGTTTGAATGCTTGATAGATTTGGTATCTGAAGCAAAAAACATGAAAACAAATATCAATAGCTAGAGTAATTAATCATATATTAATAAAGAACAAACCTTTTGGCTAGTTTTGACAAGGTATTTTGGCCAAGCAACAAAAGTATTTAGTGCATCCCCAACTGTTTTGACCTCACATGATTCTACCGGTAAAAATGCTGCTTCTTTTACAACTTTATCAATAGAAACTCTATAGCAATTATCTTGTAGTGGAACTCCATGAATGCTTTGTTTTCCCGTTGACAAATGAATTGTACCATAAGCCACACAGTTGTTCATATTTAGAGTATATAGAGTACACTTGATCTACAAAAAAAATATTTTATGTTAACATCTTAAGGTTAAAATCAATATAAATATGTATTTCGTAACACATACCTCTAGGACATTTGTTGAATGTGCATTATGTATATTTTCTTGTGATTCCAACTGCGATGATGTCCCAAGAAGTGAAGTCTCTTGCGTAGACAAAACATCTTTTTTTCTAGTTTTCACATTTTCCTAAAAACATTGAATTAATTAAGTTATAGAAAATCAACAATCACACATAAAAACTATAAAAAAAATACGAAATTGTCAAACACTTACCGTTATCATTTCTTTTTGCACCATTTTAGAAGTGTTAGCATGAGAAGTGACTTCTGTTTGCACTACTTTACTTGATATGTTAGATGTGGTAACATTAGTATTGTCCTTTGATCCAGTACTATTGTTCATAGATTTTACCTACAATTCAATTAAATGTGTTATGAAATATCAATAATTACATGGGAAATTATAAAAAAAATAATGAAATTATCATACTTACCGTTGGTGCCATTTCTTTTTGCACTATTTTAGATGCGGTAGCATTGGCCTTATGCTTTGATCCGTCATGTTTATCCAAAGAATTTACCTACAAAATGTAACAAGGAAGCAATACAGATAATACGATTCGATAAAACAGGGAAAATTTCTAAAATTGTAATGGTAAATTTATATAAATAGGTTGCTATTTATGGTAGCTAACAATGGTTAACATTTGAAAACTATTAAGGTATTAATTTGCTAATAAAATAAGTCACTTACTTGTGTTTGTGACATTTTGTCTGCAGATAATGAACATATTTGTAATGTTTGTCCTTGTGCAGCCAGATAAGCTACAACTTGATTAAGTGTGTTATTTGTTTCTGCCATCTGCATCGAAAGGGTCTTAATTTGTTCATCTTTTTTCCCACGCTCAAGTCTCTCGTTATGTAGTTGAAACTCCAGTTGTGCAATTCGTTCTTTTGATGATCCTTTTGTTCGAGGACTCTGCCAATATCTACTAGAAGTCACTCCATAACCAACACCTTTTAAATACCCACCTTTTTCTTTGCCAAATACTAATGTGAGTGCATCCGTGCCCGGATCAAGGTTCACAGATCCATCTTTAATTTGAGTTTCAGTGTCAATCTGTAGAAATTGTTAACAAATAAACATGTATTATAGTAATTAAAAATAAACCAAAAAAGTTTAAAGTTGAACTTACTATTTTATTAGCTATGTCTTTTACATCAACATTCTTGTATTCTCCGTTTTTGTTTTCCCTTGCTTTCCTCCACATTAAAGCACGAGAGGGGATCTCATCAACTGAAAGTTCGTTATTTTGTACCTTGTAATATATACAACAAAAATAACAGACACACACATCAGACATACAAACAAAAAATCATTATAAGCACAACAAAAAAAAAAACTTTAATTGAAGAAATGAAGTTACCAGTTTGTCTCTTAGATAAGCATACCCTCCTCGTCCTAAGTGATGATCATAAACGTTTTTTGATCGTGCTGTTTTTCTCTTATTTGACACATCCTTACAAAAAAAATTGTAATTATTTCATTAGAGTTTAAAATTATATTTAAAATAAAATAATGATGAACATTAGAATAAAAGATTAAAACCTTAAACTCGTCTGATTGTGTATATGTTACAAACTTGTCCCAGTCTGTTTGCTCCACCATTGAACGATACCTCTTAGGAATTCGTGCAAGTTTCTTTGGTTTACCTAAGTTAGGTACTATGTATCCCGCATACACTTTTCTTCTAAAATTTCGAAGCAGTTCACCAAGCCGAGTCATTACAAAACGCCTACGACATGCATCAATGTCATAAAAACGCTGCAATATATAATACAAGTTGTATGTTAGTCACATGAAAATGTAAAAATGCATTTATAATTAAGAGAAAAGAATTAACCGTTATTTCTTCCCACAATTTATCCTTTACTTCTGTTGGCACTGTTTTCCACGCTAAAAACCTAAATCCGACATATTCTCTTACTAGGTCTCCCAAAAAACTTGAAAATTCTGATCTATATTCCCCAGAAAACTTCTTCAATTCATCAAATGTAACTTTGTGTTTTTTTCCACCCGAGTTTGTAAATGCTGTTCGCATTTTTGGTAACCTGGTCAACCCCCTCTTCGGTGTTTTTGTTTTGTGTGCTGTCAAATCCATATCCGAGAAATCGCTTTCAGATTCACCTGTCAAATCCCTATCCGAGAAATCGCTTTCTTCTTCAACTTCCATGATTTCTTCTTCAACTTCCATGATGCTAGAAATGAGTTTGACAAAAGTTGTTATTATATACAATAAAGAGAATGAATAAATTTTCCAGAAATGAGAACTGGAACAGGACACTAAAATAATGGAACTAAAGCTAAAAAGAAATAGGTTAAGCAGGTCAAATGGCACAGTTCGGTTGTTATGAGGTGACATTTTTACTCAAATAGATGCTGCTCCTTGACAGTTGCCACCATGATAAAACAAAACACTTAGATAATTATTGTCACCTTAACAGTGACAAGGTCAAAGAAGTTCTTTTTACAAAATGCCTTATGTTCATATTCACTTTAGTTGTTCAATTGGATGATGTCATTGTTGGACTAATCTTGATAGTCAACTTTTTAAGCAATTTTTAACCAGCCTAACCCGACCCGAAACCCGTTCTGACCCGGACCCGTTTCAACCCGAACCCGTTCTGACCCGAACCCGTACCGACCCGAACCCGTTCCGACCCGAACCAAAACAACCCTTTTTGTAATTGACCCATGACCCGACCCAAACCGAACCTAACCGAACCGACCCGTTTGTCAGGTCTATATCATCTCTACAGCTTTCTCAGGTGCTCGCTTTTTGTGCGCTTTGTGCCTAGGCCCCAGTCAGGGCCGGCTCAACCAAATGTGAGGCCCAAAGCAAACTAAAAATTTGAGGCCCTTGTAAAAAGAAAAAAAGAACGCTTAAAGTAAAGTTTTATATAAACAAACATGAAGTTACAATACACGTTACCGGTATCGACTATTTGCTAACTTTATCACTAATAGATGGTTTACACATCTCTACGATCCTGTAAATGTCCCTTTTTGTTTATCATAAACATCCAACAAATATTAGACTATTAGTAAGGCTCATGTTGCTGAAACCAAATGAACTTCATGTACCAAATGCTTAAACAATTATATAATGATCTAGTTAATCTTTTCACTTATGTCAACTAATGAACTGAAATAAAAAAAAAAAAAAACAAAATCTGTTATACAAATTAACATCCAGCAAGCTTTTAAACATCCAGTTGTCTAAATCTATGTTGTCAAAAGTGCGTCAGGCGCGCGCCTAGGCGCTCGGACCGTTTAAACTAAAATAATGGAACTAAAGCTAAAAAGAAATAGGTTAAGCAGGTCAAATGGCACAGTTCGGTTGTTATGAGGTGACATTTTTACTCAAATAGATGCTGCTCCTTGCCAGTTGCCACCATGATAAAACAAAACACTTAGATAATTATTGTCACCTTAACAGTGACAAGGTCAAAGAAGTTCTTTTTACAAAATGCCTTATGTTCATATTCACTTTAGTTGTTCAATTGGATGATGTCATTGTTGGACTAATCTTGATAGTCAACTTTTTAAGCAATTTTTAACCAGCCTAACCCGACCCGAAACCCGTTCTGACCCGGACCCGTTTCAACCCGAACCCGTTCTGACCCGAACCCGTACCGACCCGAACCCGTTCCGACCCGAACCAAAACAACCCTTTTTGTAATTGACCCATGACCCGACCCAAACCGAACCTAACCGAACCGACCCGTTTGTCAGGTCTATATCATCTCTACAGCTTTCTCAGGTGCTCGCTTTTTGTGCGCTTTGTGCCTAGGCCCCAGTCAGGGCCGGCTCAACCAAATGTGAGGCCCAAAGCAAACTAAAAATTTGAGGCCCTTGTAAAAAGAAAAAAAGAACGCTTAAAGTAAAGTTTTATATAAACAAACATGAAGTTACAATACACGTTACCGGTATCGACTATTTGCTAACTTTATCACTAATAGATGGTTTACACATCTCTACGATCCTGTAAATGTCCCTTTTTGTTTATCATAAACATCCAACAAATATTAGACTATTAGTAAGGCTCATGTTGCTGAAACCAAATGAACTTCATGTACCAAATGCTTAAACAATTATATAATGATCTAGTTAATCTTTTCACTTATGTCAACTAATGAACTGAAATAAGAAAAAAAAAACAAAATCTGTTATACAAATTAACATCCAGCAAGCTTTTAAACATCCAGTTGTCTAAATCTATGTTGTCACTTCTACATTCAAATTATATTAGTTTTTTGGCCTTTTCTTTTGTAAATTTCAGGCATTCACAAGATATAATCGACGAGAATGTATTTGCTTGTCATTAACAGGTACATTATCTTGTTTCATATCCTGGTGTCAACATTTGACTTTGAGATATTTTAAGGTGAAAAGTTGTTTTTGTAAACCATTTCTATTATTACTAGTACTCTCTGTCTGGTTGTTTGTTTCGATTCCCTTAGCCACACTTTATGTTACCTCGTTTATTAAACCTCGATCACTATCACAATTTCAAATGATTCCCAGAAACAATCACACAACCAAAAGATTGAAACAATGTTAGATGGGTGAATTTATCTTTAGGAGTCTTGAAGATCAATAAATACACTAGTGATATATTCACATCAAATTCACAATTCGAAAGGTCATAAACAACTGTTCCAATTATAACTCATGTCAAACATATTCACATATAACTTGAAATTTTCACCTAATCAACTAACTAGAACTAAAATTAACAACAAACGAGCATTAAGAATCACTATAAATCTGAAACTAACTAAAATTTTTCACCTAATTAGCTAACTAGAACTAAAATTAACAAAAACCGATCATAACGAATCACTACGAATCAACAATCAAACACATGAACTTCGGGACGAATGTCATAGTTTTCACGAAATTGTGGAGTTTTATCAACAAAGTTTAAATCTTGAAGCATTTTCAGTTTATTATATCCACAAAAAAACATGAACTGCTTCTAACAGGGTCTGAATAAACAACCACAAAACACGTTTTGAATAAATGCGAAGAAAATAGGGTTCTTGCACTTACCTTAATCACGTCAGTCCTTAATTGGTTTTCAGAGCTCCGATTAAGGTCTTGAATCAGATGGCTTCCGATTCAAAATTCCTCTTCCTTCGGTTCGCGTTCAATCAGAGGAGATACTAGACAAAAAGAGAAGAGGGGTATCGGTACGAGATCGAGATCTGGGGATGAATTTTGGGAGGAGAATTCATTTAGGGTTAAAGGAAAATAGGGGGAAAGTAAAAATTAATGTGTTACAGGAGGGAGACACAAGAGAAAAGGGAGGGAAATTAGAAATTTTTAGGGGAGGTAGTGGGAAACGAAAGTTCAAGGTATATTTTTTTCATATATTATACGAAATAATAATAAATATGATATTATTATATATTATTTGTTTTATATACAAATGGTACATATATAAGAAAAGAGTAAAATGCCCGGATAGTCCCTGTGGTTTTGCAAAGTTTCAGCTATAGTCCCCAGAGTTTGGAAATTACACTCCTAGTCCCTGTGGTTTATGACTTTGTTTCTCGGATAGTCCCTGGAGTGGATGTGGGTTAGTTTTCTCAGTTAAGTCCATGTGAAATTACAAAATTACCCTTGCTTTTATTATATTCATCAACATCATCATCATTCAACAGATCTGGAATCGATATACGGTTTGTTTTACTTGTTTGTTCATCAGCATTCATTACAAAGAGACACAGATTACTTTCATCCAGAGAAACACTAACCTGGTTCCCGGTTCGATTTGACGTGGTAGTATTCGATGGTCTGATAGCCTGCGATGGTAAGGTTCTATCTTCTATGCGATGAAGAGATGGAGAAGTAAGGTGAAGATGAGAATAGGGATGGATTGGATGTGATGCGGCTGAAGAAAAAAAACTAGGGTTTTGTTAATTTGAGGGAGGGAAAGCGGAATTGGGGGCGGGAACAAAGAGCGGGGTAGTATGTTAAAAAAACAAAACTATATGGTAAAGCCAACTTTTTTGGACCGTCACAAACGGCGAGAACTCGACGGGGAAGATGCGACGTGGGGGGGGGGGCACGGTGTTCCACCCGCCGAACCAAGACGACCCGGGGCCGAACCCCATACCGTGTAGCCTAAGAGATAGATTTTATGTTAATAGCAAATCCCATCCCATATTCATCGTATTAGCATTATTGGGAATTAATACATAGGTACAAGAAATATATATAACCCGCCATATTATTGATCATTCGACAAAATCGGGAATTCGTACGTTAATTCAGTAGATTACCAGGAAGTTGGGTTAAATCAAATAATTACAATATTTATTAATATTTAATAATTAATAAATAATTTTCCCTGAGAAAAAAAAATCACACGAGATTATGTCGCTTTTTACCTCACCCATTTTGATCCGTCACTATTTTACAACAAAATTATTTGTCATGAACAACTAGACATTTATAAATCAAGAATACAAAATACAAGTCAATTAATTCATTTCTCGATGATGAACTATTGAATCTACACCAGCATGTCAAGCACCACCTTGTAATTTCAGCATTACTTGATCACCAATTTTGAGTGACGTCACTGGAATTGTTGTTGCTTCATTTCCTAAACCAAAAAGAATATATTTAGCCATCCAGACCTACATATGATCAATATCACATATGATCAATATGAACTGAACTGAAAACATATAAACCTTTGATGGGTGGTACGATTCCGACAGTGTAGAATGCTGTAACAAGTTTCCTCATCTAAATCAACTAGTGAAAACACAAAATCAAAATATAAGACATCAAAAAATCGAACCGTTCTAAAAAGGTTAGATTTAGTTTTGAACCTTAGCAGTTACAATTGCCAACAGCCGGGTCTCAATCTTTACGCGTCCAACTACTGTTGTTCGTTGTATACCAACTTGATCAACTACAAGGATCTCTTGACTTGTCTTGAGCTCAGAAAGGTAGCAAGTTTTACCTCCTGAAATCGCCACATAGGCATGGACGGGACCCTGTAAACGTAGGTAAGATATTAGTCACTAGTTCACTGTTGATAAAAAAAATGATGTAATTTAACTCCCAACAAAAACTCACAGCGTTGACTGGGCCTGCCGGCAAGGTAGTGTGAATCTAAGCACTGTGAGTGAACAAGAAATAATCCTCTAGCAAAAGATCCAACCTACATAAGAATATTTCAGGAATTTATTAAAAAATATCAAATTAAAAAAGATATGGTATACTGATAAGTAGGGATGAGCATATGGTACTTAGTACCAGTAAACCACCGTTTTTTAACTTCAAATACCGGTGCCGTACTAAACATTTTCGGTACGGGTACTGGTACCCAATTTTCACAATTTTAGGTACCGTTATTTTCGGTACAGTACCGGTACCACGCTCATCCCTACTGATAAGTCTTGTGCAAGGATTGAGGCTCGGGTTCACATATGAGCTTGCAATTTGCTCATGTGCCTTGCAACTTTATGTTGGAAGAGTTCTAGTTACACATGGAAAGGCTCATGGTGGAGAAATTGTAACAACTCTTTTTGCTGTTGTTTTAGGTGGCCTGTAAGCATCTTCTACTCACCTGTCCTTTTTTGACCTGTATAAATGGGCTGGATGGCATCTGGTTATATACAATCTAATGGGTTATGGCTAAATAACTCAAAAGGAAAACGATCAGCTGGGTTGAACGGGTTAAAATTCTCCCAACGTGTACCAAGTTATTCGAAAAATCATGTTATTATTCAAATGATATGATTTTTGCAACTGTGTTTGACAGGGCTAAGTCACTAACTGATCATAAAAGAGGTCGAATTCTTAAAAAAAGGGTCAGCTAAACTCACCTTTCGTAAAAAAAAATTGAAGTTTAGCAAAGTGTTAACTCAACCTCGCTCTTTTTACCAGTTAACCAACTTGACTGACCCGATCATTTGCTAGCTCTACATGATCCTTCTATGTTGATATGTTTATCCAATGCTATTTGTCTTCAGTAGTCGGTTGAATTCATGTTTGGGCGTTCCGGGTCAAACTCCTCTCCTCTCTCTTTCCTCCGCGTTAGCTTAAAAACGCCATAAAAACGAGCACGGAATATGTTTATGGCCTCAAAATATATGATACGAGGCAAGATGTATCAGTAGACCTGATGATCTTATATGGATACATACCAACTTCTCTATGACCAAAGGTAAAAGAAGAGACTCCCAGCACTCTTAATAGTAGCAACTCCAGTTTACTTTAAGGAAGTTTATAATTATTAGCAAAAAAAAACCCAATAAAATATGAATCAGCAGCCAAACTTCAATCCAAAGTCCAAACTTAACACAGGAGACTCGCATGTATTCTTTTATTGATCTCTATTTCCAGAAACTTGCCACTTGTGATCACTTAATCATATTTTAGGCTTAGCCAGCCTTATTTATAACTAGATTAATGATACATACAAAATGATAGTAACTTATCTTTAGTTAAGACTTCAACTGCTTATCTATAATGCTCCACTCATCTTACATGTATTCAAGTTTTCTAACTATTTTAACAGAACTCTAGAGGTTTTATACATTAGATCAACACTTGTGACAACTTTTGACCCGTTTCCAAGGTTTTATGCTTTTTCATTTTATTTTACGTTTTCACCCAATAGATGAATTATGGAGCAAGAACACAGCTTGAGTTGTAAACCTCCTAAGCCAAGTCCAAGATGAGCAATTGGGGGATTTAAAGAGTTATCAGTTGCAGTACTCGATGATGAACATAAACTAAGCTTTCTTTCCATCATATATGAGATCACACACCTGATACCTTATGCAAATATCAACCGTAGACACTCTCCGGAGAAGAAACAAGTTTACTTGTGAAATTGATAGAGCTGCCAATCTGCCATCAAATAAAGGTAAATTTCAACAAACTTGATATATTTATCAAAGAGGCTTTACATCAAAAACGAAAGTACAGAACAAATAAGTATATAACCCCTCAGTCATTTTAACAAACACCTGGTGTTCATGACCCACCTCTACATTTCCCTAAAATCCAAACTTTTATTAGTTTACCATTCTTACCCTATTAGTCAAGGTCCGAGTCTGTGTACTTCATCACATATGAGAAGATCACAAGAGCCACTATCATTAAACTTCGATGAATGCATAAGAAAGATCTTATAAGAAACAATAAGTACCTTGGAGAGAACTAGGGTCAGTTTGTGTCTGCTTCTAACATCATGTAACTTTAACTACCTTTAAAAGTTAAAACGAAGCAAAATCAACAAACTGTACAGTTCAAATGACCTAAAAAGCTATCATAACAAAAATCGAAAACAAACACACAGATACATAGATGAAAACGAATCAATAACAAATTGACAAACCGGAACTAAAATTGCCTAAAAATGATAAATTACCTTTGGCTTTCTTGTCGATATCGAGAGAGAGACCTGGATCTTTCACCATCTCTGTTCTTGTTTGAGAAATGTTAGAGAGTGAAAGAGAAATGTTTGCGTGAATCGTAAAGACAACGCAACCGATTAAATTGAATCTGCTATGGTTGTTGGAATGTACTTAATCGGAGTTATTACCCATTCAACATCGAAATTTCATCACAACTATAGTACACCCAGTTTTCTCAAAATTTTGTTGTAAATCACCTAGCAAACCAAGATGAGCTTCAATGGATGTTGATGAACGGTGGAAATTGGATATTATCAAGGGTAAGTGGTGACAATGGTGAAGGTGAAGGTATGGCAGCAGGTGATGGATTAGGTTTCCAATTGGGAGTTGGAGGGTGGACGGTCACATGAAGCAATTAAGGTGTGACCATTGAGTCAGTAACAATGACATATTTTGTTTTGCAATCACTCTTAATAATTTTTAGCCACACGTAAAAACTTATAAGTGACGAATAAAAACATAATCTTTGGTCATACAAATTTGTAAGTGGCTATACGTGTTATCGTTTAGCCACATCATTAAAAACCAATTATGATAGTTAGTAACCTTTGACCACACTTTTCTACTGTGGCTAGTGACTGTCACATTTTTAATTGAAAGTGTGACTAAAGGTTTTTAAAAGATGTGTTTCGTCACATGAATCAAACAAATATTGTGGCAATAAGTCACATTTGGCCACACTTTTCGAGTTATGGCTAGTAAATGTCACATTTTCTTCTAAAAGTGTGGCTAAAGGCTTTGAAGTGTTATACAATGGTCACATTATTAGTAAAATGAGTGGCTAAAGGTTTTGAAGTGTTATACAATGGTCACATTAGTAATAAAATGTATGGCTAAAGGTTTTTAGTTGTTATCAATGGTCACATTAATAATAAATTGTGTGGCTAAATGTGTTTTAGAATATTATAAATGACCTTTAGCCACACATTTACTCAAACGTGTGGCAGGGCGATTTTGAGATATGTGTGGCCGTAGGCCATTTTTGACGTAGTGTCAACCAAACAACATTGGTTGTTGTTTGAATTATTCACGTGACAATGGTTGTCACTTGGAAATGGTCTTGTCGTTTGGCTTCAACCAAACAACATTGGTTGTTGTTTGGAGTATCCAAGTGACATTGGTTGTCACTTGGAAATGGCCATGTCATTTGGATACTGTTGTATATTTACAGTAGTTGTCACTTAGAAAACAGGAGTTTTGATAGGGTTTTCGTAGTTTTGAATGTGTAGTATCTTTGTAATCATTAGCAAAACTCTACCAATACCAATACAAGGAAATTTACATATTATATTATTGTGTTCTTCTTCATTTCATTACACTGTATCATTTGGAACAAGAAATCATTTGTGTTTAAGATCAAAATTTGGGCCTTCAAGTGGTATTAGAGTGATAGGCTCGATTTCTTGTTGAAAACCAAGTAATATGAGAGAGATTGAGTGAATATTGGACTTTTCTTGAACATAAACCCTTAAACCCTATTATTGGCTATAAAATGGATTAAAGAACATGAATATGATGTTATTTGATGATAAAATTGGTTAAAAGTTGGTTAAAACTAGTGAAGACAACTTGGAAAATGAATTTTGTGAAGTTTTGAGAATCATTCCTCCACTATTTCCGTGAACAATGTGACCGAAAAACTCACCAGAATTGTACAACTCTGACCTGGAAGCCTATTGGTGCATTTGCACGTTTGAAACTGGTTTGAAAATATACTTTCTGTCACACCCCGACTAGCAGCAGAAGTAAAAAGGGGATGCAACAGACACCTTTGGTACAAGCACATTGTTAATAAAGATACAATATTTTCATTAAACTGTATTTTACATTACACTGTTAATTACATACTACATGTCTGCTACAACGGCATGTTCCCCCTAGCCACGTTAATCTTCTAAACATCATGCTTCTATACATGTATTTATCTGTAAAGAAAAACTTGAAACCGCAAACATAGGTATCACACAAGTCTCAAGTTACCTGAAAAGCATGTTATAGTTTTGAAAGGTCAACTACAAATAGTTGGTGAGTTTCACGAGTTTTGTTTGTATCGCACAATGTAAACGTAAGTCAAGTTTATCATATTTGATGTAACTATACCAAGCCCACAAGTGAAACCTTGTGTCGCAACCCCTGACCCCTGCCTCGGGAGGCGGGCGGCCGCGGCCTACTCAGAGATAGTGGTATCGGTGTTTATCGTTATTTGGCAGTGGAATTTACATCAGGACCGTAGTTAGGAAATATTTTATCAGAGTAAAACACCACATTTTTATAATTATAAACTTATTCGGATAAACCCTAATTTATTGAATAAAACATCTTCTTTATTTAGGTAACTTTATAGCCACTTTTCCAAGCCTTCAGTGTTGTCCAGCTGGCTTCTATTTGGCTTTCAAATTTTGTTACCTGAAACGCGTTTTAAATACATTTTGTCAGTGAGAAATACTGGTGAGTGAATCCCAATTTAATCAAAACAGATTTTATCCTTGTACAGTATTGAGGGCAATCAGCAATTACATTTGTTTATTATTCTACCTTAATTACCACCCACGGTACGGTCGACCCGACTTGTGGTCATGCTACTACTCACAGCGTAGTAACAAATTTTGTATACAAAACGCCAACATACCGACGATAATTGTAGAATTACAAATACTCAATCACTGTTAAATATAATGTAAAACAATTGAGGTTTTGTAAAAACAATTGCAAAAAGGTTTACAAAAAAGGAGATTACTCATATTGTTATCTTAGGTAATTTCCTGTGGCTTCCTGGTTATAATCTATAAATTTTAAGTAATGCACACGCATTAGTATAATAACCCAATATTTACATTAGTTATACCCTCCCCGAGACAGAACTCCAACGATTACGTCGGGCAGAACCTCGACAGCCATTACGGAGCACTAGATCAATCGGGCAGCGTATCTAATACGTAACCAGAGGGTAAAATACTTACAACGAGGCAGAACTTCATTATTTTAGTGGGTATAATGCCCGGGTATAATTTTAGCTTTAAAGAAATTTGAGATTGAGAGAGAATTCGATGTTTCTGAACGATTTCAAAATGAAAGCTGAAGATCCCTATTTATAGTTTAGATCGGCCAGCTTGTCGTGCCCCGCGTAAGCCGAAGGTAAGTCCTTCGCGGCCCATGACGTAGGGTACGTAGGGCCTAGCTGTGCTGATTCGGACCCATAGACTCGACACGATCATGACACGTGGCACGCTAGGGCTCCGCCTGGTGGTCTAGCTGTCGCGGCCCACGACAGAGCTAGCCATAGGCTTCGCGGCCCGCGAGCGATGATAAAATTTTGTTTTTATTTAATTTTTATGAAATTAAAGGTATTTTGGGTTGTTTCTCGTATACGGGGTGTATTTTAAGACGTATAGGGATGTTCTAAATATTTTAGGGGTGTCAGAAAAAATTTAGGAGGGTTGTTATATCCTCCCTACGTTGTTTTAGAACTCATCCTCGAGGTCTACTGGAACAGGTGTGGATATTTCCTTTGCATCTCTGATTCAAGCTCCCATGTGTATTCTGGTCCTCTCTTGAAATCCCATTTCACTTTGACTAGAACTAATCTTTTATGTTTGAGATTCTTGACTTTCCTGTCTTCAATTTGTAGAGGCTTTTCTACAAACTTTAGCTTTTCATTTACCTCTATATCCTTAAGAGGTACTACTAATGATTCATTGGCTAAACACTTTTTGAGATTACATACATGAAATACATCGTATATTCCAGCCATTTCTTCTGGCAGTTGTAGCTGATAAGCTACTGGTCCTATTCTTTTAATAATCTCAAAGGGTCCAACATACCTAGGGCTTAGCTTTCCTCTTTTGATGAATCTTACCACTCCTTTCCAAGGAGAAACTTTTAATAATACATTGTCTCCTACTTGAAACTCCAATGGCTTTTGCCTGTTATCAGCATAACTCTTTTGTCGATCGCGTGTTGCTTTTAGTCGTTCATTGACTTGAACAATTTTGTCTGTTGTTTCTTGCACTATCTCGGGTCCAGATAGTTGCTTTTCTCCAATTTCTGCCCAACAGACTAGAGTTCGGCACTTTCGTCCATAAAGTGCTTCGAATGGTGCAGCATTAATACTGGTATGATAGCTGTTATTGTAAGAAAATTCTATTAATGGTAAGTGATCGTCCCAATTTCCTCCGAAATCAATTAAAGTATAACTAAAAACATATAACGCACTACGCACATCAAGTTTTTGGCGCCGTTGCCGGGGACACAAGGATTTTAAGAAAGTTAGGAATCAACGGCCTAATCGTTTTTCTTATTTTTCTGATTTTTTTAGGAATTTTCTTAATTTTTCAGCTTCTGCAGATCTCAGCACGGGGCCGTGCCCACTGAACACGCCCTTGTGCCCAATCTTTGGTACTGGCAATCCTGTTTTAAGTCAGACAGTAGCTGAACACGGGGCCGTGCCCGCTAAACACGCCCCTGTGCCCAATCTTTAGATACTGAAAACAGAACCGTAAGATCCCGAAGGTAGGTAATTTCTGACGCAAACATGAGTGATACTGATATTTTTTTACTTTCTCTCCTCTTATGGTACGTGGTGTCAATTATGTGGAGGATCTCATGAAGAATTAAAATGTTATTTCTTAAATTACACTCCCCACTATATAGACCCATTGTTTTCCTGTAGCCTTAAGATGGGCGAAAGTAAAAATAATCCCTATCTCTCCCTCGAATGCTCTCAATCATCCATTCTAGATGAAATGATTCTTGAAGAATGATTTCAAAAGGAAGAACTAATTCTCCGATGGATAAAAGAACTCGAGATGGATATAACTAATTCATCTCAAGACAACAATCAAGGAGAATTATTGAAATCGCATTCAGATTATGACAACATCGTTGCTCCCAAAATCACCTCTAACTCTCGCGAGGACTTGAGCGATAGTCGTCCCTGTGTTGATTGTGCCGTGAAGGACTCCCCATCGGTTTCCGCCGATGCATACATAGACCTGAGCGATTCAACATATACCTTCTTTAACGAGAGCCCGGATAAGGGAAATAAAGGTTGGTCTTGCCCACCGGTATTTAGCTTATGAATCACCCTTTCCGATAACCCTTGCGTTCTTGTCTAAAACTAGGGCAACTAAGGTATCTCAAGCACTTCGGTGTTGTTCCGTCCAGTAAGGAACCACCCAATCCGGACAAACTCCTTAAAAATAGACAAAACTTCATAAAACTTCTAGTCACGGGGCCGTGTCCAGGTCAGCACGCCCCCGTGTCCACCCAAAGATTCCCGTCTGACTTTTTGGTCAGAATACGGACAAAAAGTGTCAGAATTTTGTCTGCACACGGGGCCGTCTCCAGCCGACATGGGGCCGTGTCCAGCGTGCTGTCGTTTTCTATAAATGCAGCAAGATTCCTGCACTCTTGGACCCATTCCAAAGACAAAGATCTGGTGGGATCTTCACATATACCATACAAGGTATATTCTAAAGAAGGTTCTCAACAACAATCTTGTCTTTTTTACTTTTGTTCATTGCCTTCCTCTTCATTTTCTCCTCAAAACCTCCATTAAAGTTTGAAATCCCCATAATTTCAAGCTTTATTATGATATTTGCTAGATCTTTATGCAAGGAATCTTGTCAAAAATAAGTTTTACAACACTGTTTTAAGTTATTTCTGCTTAAAAATGCTTCAAAAGTCAGAAAAATAATTTAAAGCTCCAAGATTCCTTGTTTCAAGAATCTGCAGAGAGGTGGCCACGGGGCCGTGCTCAGCGAGCACGGGGCCGTGGCCGGTGCACTGTTTCATTAAATTGAACTTTTTCGGTTTGTTTTCTTAGAATGTCGAGCAGAAATAGCGGAACATCTTCATCACACTCCAGTAACGACCGACGAGGAAGAAGGACAACAGTAGAAGTCTCTCTCGTCAACTACGTTTATGCATTGAGAGAGGCCATCGATGAAATGATGGGAGTAGAGGAAGCCTTGGTCGACCGTATAAATCATTTGACAGTGGGACTAGAAGGATGTCTTCGGGAAGTCAACCTTTTGCACCAAAGGTTGAATATTCTCGCTTCTCCTCCTTTGTTACCAATCATTACACAAAGGGGGTGGAATGTAGTACCAGAAGTCATCATTCCGGCTGAATGGTATGTCATGCACCCGGAACCCCCTCAAGACATATTATATGGGGTCCCGGTTGCCAACGCACCTCCTCCACAAGACGTTGTGGAAAATGAGCCCGCCTTCTTCCTCCCAAGGGAGATAGAGGAATGGCTCAACGACATCTAAGTGACATCCCGCGGTTACGAGTTCTACAACGCCTTTAAATACCGGGAAGCATTTTCCGGGTTTTT
The DNA here is from genome assembly GCA_030545235.1 of Helianthus tuberosus. Lineage (NCBI taxonomy): Eukaryota > Viridiplantae > Streptophyta > Magnoliopsida > Asterales > Asteraceae > Helianthus > Helianthus tuberosus. Next base: position 70,351,234 of record CM060416.1, read on the forward strand.
CCTACAATAAGGATAGAACTCCTTGGAATGATCTTCTGCATTACTTGACCTATCTATCTTAGGAATTTTTAGTTTTTCATTTCTAGTTTTATATTTAGGAACTAATGTATTTCGCTCTTAAATGAATGATGGTTTTTAAGTATTAAAATGGTGTTTGGATGATGTTGTAATGAATAAAACACGCTCGGAATGATCGAGGTTACTAAGGGAAACTTGAACCCACACCCCATGCACAAAAACAGAGCCTCCCGACAACTTTTCTTCATTACAGCAAGTTCAGCACGGGGTCATGCTCAGCCCAACACGACCCGTGCCCAAGGTTCTGCAGAAAATACCCAGTTCAGGTAACTGCACACAGGGCCGTTTTCACTGAACACGCCCCCGTGCCCAGCCTTCTGTTAATTATGATACTGGCAATCTGAACACGGGGCCGTGCCCGGACCAACACGGGCCCGTGTCCAGACGCCCAGTAACATAAAATTTTGTTTTTAACACCTTTTTACACATTCAGTCAACCTAAAAACTTATTTTTGGGACACATTAAGGACAATGTGTAATTTAAGTGTGGGGGGGATGCTAAAACCTTGAATTTTGCAAGTCCTAATAAAGCCTTACACAAAACTCTATTGGAACCGCTAATCACCCCAAATTTTTTTCAAAAACTTTTCATTTTTTTTACTTGTCTTGGTTTAATTTGGGAATTACAAGTTCTAAAAAGGTTATATTTTTACAAATTTACAACCGATAGCGTTATGATAAAAAGAGCCAACATAAGAAAATTATGAAACGGCATGACAAATCTAGTTAAAATTTGATTATATATACTTGATCACATTATAAACCCATTCCCACAAAAAGTGAGTTTTAAGCCTTTATTGAGCATACAAATATATATCTTTAAACTAAATGCTCATCTTTCGTTTCTTGTGTGAATAGCCGCTTGGTTTCTTACGACTCTAGAACTTGCCATGACGATACATTCCCGGTCCTTACCAACTTAAACCCAAGTAAGTAAATGATGGAGGCATTAGGACTAACCCTTTTTCTTTTCAACACCATTATTTTTCAATTTTTTTTATCACCTACCCAAAATCCCCCTAGTTAACCCCTTTGATCCTAAACCTTTTCATTTCTAAACCCTCAAAACAAACACCCTTTACCCACCAAAACCCTTTTTATTTTTAACCCTTTATTTTAGTAAAAAGCTCGGTTTTCATGTGATGTCCTTAAAAAATGAAGTATAGCAATAAACAAACAAGTTCATCAAAAGAAACTTTGTTTGAAAATGCTTTGTTTGAATAAAAGTCACAAAAACAAAAAAGTTTTACGACGACCGACGCTTTTTACGCTTTTAGCCCTTTTTACTAACCACTAACCCAAAACCACCTACCTTTAGCCCAAGCCTAACCCTTCCCCAAGTCCTCTTGATATTTACAAAGGTTTATAGTTAAAAAGGAGGAGGATTGATTGCTTGGCAAGCATATGGTAGAAGTAAGTTCCATGCCGGTCTCGAGTATTTCACAAAAATACATCTTCGGCTGAGTGTTGAGTGATCTCCCTTGAGGTATGTGAACTTGTATATAAATGGAATTTTAAAGAAGCATGTTATGCCCAAATAAGTAATTTCTCTTATGAAAAGTTCTAAATAAATCATAACGAATAGGATTGTAAATAACATAAAAATAAAGCCTAATAAAGATCTTGGATTCCCGACACTCAAGACAAGCCCAAAACTTCTCTTCTACCCATTCCATTTGGGAGTGTAAGCCACATTGTAAAGAGTTTTGCTTGAGGACAAGCAAAGATTCAAATGTGGGGATATTTGATGTCTGTAAAATGCAACATATAAATTACATCAATTGAGGCATAGAACTAACACTTTTTTAGTACTAATGTTGGAAAAAGTGTGCTTTTGTCTTCCTTTTGTATTTTCAGGACTAAATGAGCGTAAATGAACAAAAGGATCAATTATGCAGCAAAATCTAACATAAATACAAGAAAAGAAACAAACGTGGCATGCCCGACCCCTCGACAGCATCTTCCCAAGCAAAAACAAGGAAACAGAAGGCTGACCACGGCCCCGTGCCCAGCGGACACGGGGGCGTGGCCAGTTGTCTGTAGAAAGGACAAAGCTATAGAAGTTTCTATTCCCGACACGGGGGCGTGCCCAGCTCGACACGGGCCATGGTCAATGCTAAGATTCACAGAATCCAAGCAAATCTTGATAGTACAGATACGCTTCTGCACACGGGGTCGTGCCCAGCGGACAAGGGGGCGTGTGGAGCTAATACAGAAAAATTACAATTAATGAAGAAAGAGAAAGAGGATGGACACGGGGCCGTGCCCAATGGACACGAGGCCGTGTCCGGGCTTCTGTGCAGGCTATAAATAGGGGTGCTTGGTTCACTTCAAAGGCATCCCTTGGAAAACCACCTCTCTCCCACTTCACCCACACTCCACCACCACTACAACCCACATCCACCACCATCATCCATCATCCATCTTAGAGTGTGTGTAGTAGTCTCGGGATCCAAGATTGATAGTAAGAGTTCTTGACAATCAAAGGCCATGTTTGCCTAAGTCTCTTACATCACTTGGTGAAGACAAGCATTTAGTGTAATACTTTTGATTTTTAATCTTTTCGCACTTTTTATTTGGCTTTGTATTAATGACTTTAATAACTAGTTTCTTATGTTGAAGGTGAAACTTCCTTATCATTTGTCCGTGGTGTCTTGGCGTTATTTTACTGTCTATATAAAATAAAAGATTTACACCATTCATATCTCTACGGTCTATATAGAGATATGTTGGCTACTTGGTCGGGGGTTAAGGGAATGGTTTGGTAAGGTTCTTGCCTTGTTTAGTGTATAGATCCTGCAAGGACCTGGGTCAAGCTTACTAGGACCTCCTTCAATACCTACTGGTATTGGATGGCGGGGGTACGAATGGCTTGATCCCCTCATATGTAAGCTACTATTAATACATTAACCCGACTACTTGGGATTGTATCCCTGCTGACTCAAACCACTTAGCCAAGGGTAACGTCACCTTCAAAAGAGGGGCCTACCACATTACGCATTAATAACTTAATTAATTATCTTTCAATATTCCGACCCTTTAGGATTGTATCCTTGCTGACTCAAACTACTGGGTTGAGGGTAACGTCACCTTCAAAAGAGGGGCCTACTACTATAACTAAGATAATCTCTTAAAAAGTGCAAAAGTGCGGAAATCATCAAAGGTTACACTAAAGGCGAGTCGGATCCAAGTGATTCATCTTGTCTAACTGTTTTTATTTTTATTTTATTTTTTAGCATTTTTAGTTTTTATTTTCATGTTTAAAACCTTTTCTAAAATTTTGTTTTGATTAGACGTTGAGGATAAAGCGGTATTAAAAGCTCTAGTATCATTGGACGACCTCGGTATCTTACCAATGCTATACTAAGCTCACGATGGGTGCACTTGCCCATATGTGTGTTTAGTGTTAGTAGAATATCGTGTTTTATAAATTTAAAACTTGACTAAAGTGTTAAAAAGGGCTTAAAGTATAACTAAAAACATATAACGCACTACGCACATTAGAAGTATTAATAAAACTTTGGTTCGCACCAGAGTCAAATAATACTTTAGCAAAAACATCATTAACTAAAAACGTATCGGCAATCACGTCTGGAATCATCTTTGCTTCTTCGGCTGTCAAAACGAATGCTCTAGCATTCTTAGTAGTTTTGTTGTTCGTGGCTGGAGCTAGTTTCAGACAATTTGGCCTGATATGTCCTTTTTCTCCACAGTTGAAGCATACTCCATTACTGGGTTTCTTCCTGTAATCTTCTTCTTTATGTCCTGGTATCTTGCAGTAATTGCAGTAGGTGGAGCATTTTCCTGAATGTTTTTTCTTACAGGCTTTACAGTAAGGTGTAGAGGTAGAACCTATATTTTTCACACGGTTGGAATTACCGTAGCGAAATTCCTGAGTAAGCCTTTGAGCTAGGTTCTTTCTCTGGTTTTCTTCTTGGGTACGTACTAATTCATCAGTCAAGGTGTTTGATAGTTCTACAGCTTCTTCTATGGTTGGTGGTCTAGCTGCCTTGACTACATGTCTAATTTCACTGATTAATCCCTAGATGTAACGGGAGATTAACACTGGTTCTGGTGACGTTAGGGTTGGCACTATTGTAGCATATTCAAAGAATGTAGTAGTGTAACCCTTGTTGTCTACTCCAGTCATTCTAAGGTTTAAGAATTTATTAGCTATCTGCTCCTTTTCATTAGGATGACAGAATTTCCTTTCCACCATATTCTTAAACTCAGTCCATTCCATACTATAGATTCTATCACTTCCCCTAGTCTGGAGAATAGTGTTCCACCATTCCAGAGCTGCATTTTTAAATAAATTAGAAGCAAACATGATTTTGTCTTCTTCTGCACACTTGCTTATTTTTAAGACTGCCTCAGTCTTTTCTAACCAGCGTAGAGCTGCAATGGCTCCTTCATTGCCCGAGAATTCTATTGGTTTACAAGACCAGAATTCTTTGTAAGAACAACCACAAGACATGGTTCTTCTTCTTTTTGGAATTGGCATTTGAAGTAATGGCCCATTGTTCACGCTGTGACTAAGTTCAGTATGTGTTCGTTTACTTCCACTATTACTTTTATTATTTTCTGCTTCCCTAACATTTTGGATAATAGCTGGCATAGCATCTCTAATTCCTTGGGTTACTATGTGTCGAATGGCACCGTTATTTATCTGGTTATCATTATTCTGGCTTTCCCGATTTGCGTCGTTAGCCATCTGAATTTACAAACAATTTCCAATTATTAATATTTCAGAGCAATACTTAATGCCAATAATCACACATCAACACATTGATCAAAATTCGTCGTACATTGCGACATTTACTCTATTTTATATATTATGTGTCTATTACAAACCATAAATGGAAATAAAAATACAATACTAGTATGCATTAGTAGTTAATATTTTTTTTTCAAGTCACACACACACATACATATATATATATATATATATATATATATATATATATATATATATATATATATATATATATATATATATTATTACTACTACTGATAGGGGTTCATCCAATATTGCATATTACGCTCGTCATATTTCCAGACGAGTCTCTCCCCTATCTGTCTCATTCTCTCACTTCCTTCTAATATCTCCTCACTAAAGGTTCGGAGTTCCTGTATGTTCTCAGTGCTCATGGGTGGTGCGGGTGCTGGTATAGGGTCAGGGTATTGGGGCATCGGTTTCTCCTGAGGATATGGGTTTTCTAGAATCTCCCTGATATATTGGTCATTATCAAAATATGGGTCTAGAGGGTCCAGATTGGGATAGGGTGCTACTAGGTTTTGCATGGGTTCTTCTTGTGGATAGAGTTCTGAGTAATCCCTATGGTCGTCAAACCATGGGTCATAGTCTGGGGGATGGGGTGCTGGTATTCTAGGGATTTCAGCTGGGTCAAAAGCAGGTATTTGAGGCTGGTCTACTGGGTTTAGTTCAATTTCCATAGGTTGTGTGGGAAGTAGTGGTAACGGCTGCGGTGCAATGAGTTGTTCTAGATTTGGGTCTGCAGCTTTGGTAGCTAATATGTGAAAATTAGCTAATCTCCTATTGAGTATATCCTGGGTTTGAACATTAATTTCTCTATTGGCCGCGGCTAAGGCCCTTTGCTGCTGTAATTTTCTCATCCTTTTTCTACGTTCATGAGCTCCTCTGCTGAACCATCCTCTCTTCTTGGGAGGGAATGGCTCTTCAGATTGTGCTTTGAATACGAAAATCCCTTCTTTGGTGTCAGCCGAATACCCCGAGGGGGTAGGCTGGGAAGAAGTTCCTTCATCCCTAGGAGAGCTGGACAATTGACGGTAAGCATCCGAAGGTCCTTGATCACTCATACAGTAAACAAAAAAAATTGTCAAATAACACAAAATAATAATCTACACGTATGCACATGGTCTCATTGATTATTTCCTAACAAAATTGACAATTTTAATGTCAGCAGAACACTTCTTTGGCATAAATCAGTGGCTGTGGCTTTGATACCACCTTCTGTCGCAACCCCCGACCCCTGCCTCAGGAGGCGGGCGGCCGCGGCCTACTCAGAGATAGTGGTATCGGTGTTTATCGTTATTTGGCAGCGAAATTTACATCAGGACCGTAGTTAGGAAATATTTTATCAGAGTAAAACACCACATTTTTATAATTATAAACTTATTGGTATAAAACCCAAGTTTTCATTACAAACATGTTTATAGGGATAAACGCTAATTTATTGAATAAAACATCTTCTTTATTTTGATAACTTTTATAGCCACTTTTCCAAGCCTTCAGTGCTGTCTAGCTAGCTTCTATTTGCCTTTCACATTTTGTTACCTGAAACGCATTTTAAAGACATTTTGTTAGTGGGAAATACTGGTGAGTGAATCCCAATTTAATCAAAACAGATTTTATCCTTGTACAGTATTGAGGGCAATCAGCAATTACATTTGTTTATTATTCTACCTTAGTTACCACCCACGGTACTGTCGACCCGACTTGTGGTGATGTTACTACTCACAGTGTAGTAACAAATTTTGTATACAAAACCCCAACATACCGACGATAATTGTAGAATTACAAATACTCAATCACTGTTAAATATAATGTAAAACAATTGAGGTTTTGTAAAAACATTTGCAAAAAGGTTTACAAAAAGGAGATTACTCACATTGTTATCTTAGGTAATTTCCTGTGGCTTCCTGGTTATATTCTATAAATTTTAAATAAAGCACACGCGTTAGTATAATAATCCAATATTTACATTAGTTATACCCTCCCCGAGACAGAACTCCAATGACTACGTCGGGCAGAACCTCGACAGCCATTACGGAGCACTAGATCAATCGGACAGCGTATCTAATACGTAACCGGGGGTTAAAATACTTACAATGAGGTAGAACTTCGTTATTTTAGTGGGTATAATACCCGGGTATAATTTTAGCTTGAAAGAAATTCTAGATTGAGAGAGAATTCAATGTTTCTGAACGATTTCAAAATGAAAGCTAAAGGTCCCTATTTATAGTTTTGATCGGCCAGCTTGTCGCTCCCCGCGTAAGCCGAAGGCAAGTCCTTCGCGGCCCGCGATGTAGGGTACGTAGGGCCTAACTGTGCTGATTCGGACCCATAGACTCGACACGATCATGACACGTGGCACGCTAGGGCTCCGCCTGGTGGTCTAGCTGTCGCGGCCAGCGTCATAGCTAGCCATAGGCTTCGCGGCCCACGAGCGATGATAAAATTTTGTTTTTAATTAATTTTAATGAAATTAAAGGTATTTTGGGTTGTTTCTCGTATACGGGGTGTATTTTAAGACGTATAGGGATGTTCTAAATATTTTAGGGGTGCCGGAAAAATTTTAGGAGGGTTGTTATACCATGACTGTTCACTAGTGTCGTGGCCCACATCCGCCGTCTCAGCATTTTCCAGCCCCAAGTAGTTATGTCCAACACTACATATCGTGTTCACAATAGAACCCATAGCATCTGTGCTAGTTCAATTAGGTTTGTAAGACTAATAGTACTATTCACACATCCATCGGCCTATAGTTGATCACACTTGTGTTTGTGGCTATATTGTAAGAATCGCTAGGCGCTAGTCTGTCGGTGAGGTACCGACTAGTGATTAATCGGGATTAATAGGGACTAATTGGAACTAATTGGATTGAGATATTCATATGTATTTTTTAGTTATATATACACACACAAATTTTTATATGTAGTTTTTTAATGTAGACATGTTTTAACCCCTGATTGACCTATTTTTTTAAAGTAATTGGCAGGAGTTTATAAGGTTTGGTCAAAATTTGGTCGGAATCTAGCCAAAATTTGGCCAAAATAGGACTACATTGACCGCCTAGCGTTTAATTGGCCATCAATCGGTGAACCTCTAACTAATGATTAATCGGTGACTAATCGGAGTCTAGTCGGGATTTTTAAAACCATGGTTTGTGGGGACTTTCTGTTTGTTAGTGAAACTCAGATAATTCACATCAGATCACATTTTCATATTCAAGTATGTACGTACGTAAGCATGCTCACACGTAAAATATCCACTAATCCAATCATATTGTCAGTATTGCAGGGTTAATTACCAAAAATAGTTCTCAAGTCGATAATTGATTTATCTTAGGCTCGGATGGGAATATTCATCCGAGAATGGACTCATAGCATAACAGTAGGGCGACGGGTATTGTCTTGGTATCAAAATTGTGTTTGGCTTCCGTGCACCATTTTGCGTGCCAGCCATGGTTAGCTGTTTTAGATGTTCGGAAAATGGCACGGTCATACAGTGGCGGATCTAAAAGAAAAATTTAGTGATACCCCATTGTAACATTTGACCCCTCGTATCACCAATATTGTCCGCTTTTGCCCCCTATGGGTTGCCCATCCAGGAACTCACGGTTTTGTTTTTTGTCACCTCGGTGGAGACTTCCCAGGAAGTCACCCATCCTAGTACTCCTCCCACCCGAGCACGCTTAACTGTGGAGTTCTTCTCTCATCCACTAGCATTAAGCCCAAAACGCGTTGGTGATTTAAGTGGCAGGGAATGTCTTATGAACCAAGAATCTATCCTGGCCACGGCCGATGTGGGATTTTCCTATGGTGTCATAATGGTCCATGTTAATCTTTCGGTAGTCGGTATCATTATCATTACAATCACCCCCCCCTTTAAGGACTCGTCGTCCTCGATGAGGTTTGCCCCACCATCACGAACGGCTCAGGAATGGCTATGATACCATTTGTAACATCCAGCCCCTCTCACCACCAATATTGTCCGCTTTGCCCCCGTTGGGTTGTCTATCCAGGAACTCACGGCTTTGTTTTTGGGACCAATATTGTCTGCTTTGCCCCCGTTGGGTTGTCCATCCAGGTCAGTTGCTGTTCGTCATAGCAAACCTATGCTCAGAAAGTGGGTCTTACTGAGGAAACCCTTTGAAGAAGGTATGAAATATTTGTTTGAAACCTCTGTTGTGCTCAACAGGCCTTTGATTAACATGATCAGTGTTTTAAAACATCTAATTGACTTTTGGTTAACAGAGTTTTGAAAACCTCTGTTTGAAACCTTTTGGTTAACAGAGTTTTTGAAAACCTTTGTTTGGTCAACAGATTTTTGAAAACCTCTGTTTGAAACCTTTAACATGATGAGTGTTTTGAAACATCTAATTGACTTTTGATTTTCTGACAACATTTTAAAAACAACAAAACAATAAAGACAAATTTTTTGGTGTAATTTTCAAAGCAATTTTCTTTCTTTTATTTGTATAGAGATAGATGTATAGGTGTCATCTGTTGGCACTTTCAAATTGCCAACAATGGTTCCTGCAATTAGTGATGAATGGGTCAATCCTGCAGAAGATCCAAAGCTTTGTCTGCCTTGGATTTGGTATTATCAACCCCTGCAATGGCTCCTTGGGATTGGTCATTGGTCACAAGGAGTTTTTTAACAATCTCCAACAGATGTTTTTGACCCTCTGTAAGTGCCTTAGAGGCAACCATTTGAATCTGATCCGCACTGATACAATAAGTGGAACTTTTGAATGCTTTTCATCCATCCTTTCTGCATGCTGCTGGTCATCAACAAATGCTTAACTAGAGCTTTCCACAGCTTTACCAGCAATTTCTTCACCAACCACAACATTTTGAACTGGATCTACATCACCTACAACATGCTCAAAATCCATAAAACAAACGTTTTCTTGTTTATCACATTCATTTGCTATTAAAGCAAATTTTTCATCAGTTAAATTCTCTTGAAAGCTACTCCAATCAACATAGCCTAGTGTAAAGAAGCTCTGTTGATTAGGCTCTACTGGTGAAGGAGTAGCTTGGGGTGCTTGAACGTATGCAATTAGCATTTGGACATATTGAACCTGTGGAACATGTGGTGCAGGCACATAGTGCACAGGTACATGATTCAGATTTTGTGCAAAGTGGGCAATGTTTTGCACATTTGGTCCAGGGGTATTTTGGGGATAAAACTATTGTTGTGTATTAGACTGAGTTCTTTGTTAGGATCTGAGTTTAATTGTTTGTGTTGTTTTTATAAATGATTAATGAAAGAAGATAATAAGATGAAATAATTGCAGCGGAAATGAAGAAAAACTTTATAACACAAACAATGGTAGAACAGCTTTCATCATAAATACTTTTAGTTGAATGATTGTATTACACAATGATTCAGTCACGTATGCATGAATTGCTATCTCCCCCTCAGCCTGAGATCACAAGTGATTGTTCGTACAAAATGCAAGTGTGTGAACCGATCTAATAGAACAGTACAGGAACTGTCTGTTTATAGTACAATCCTAACCACTATGGCATCTTGGCTGATGTCACTAAGACAGTGGCATCTAACAATACTAACAACCTCTAAACACTACTAATGCTAAACATTGTTACATTAATAAAACACTGATTACAAGACTCTGTTAATTCTATCCTCTAATGGACTCAACCTCTGTTGAAGCTTTAGAAGACTTTAGTAAAGAGTGATTAGACCTTTGACTTCCATCAGACCTTTGACTTCTTTAGTGGTTTAGCCTTTAACAGTCTTTGTAATCCAGCAGAGCTTAGCAATATGCAGACCTTTGAAGCAACAGTTGTTAGATATCTTGCCATTGAAGGGAGTAGAATTCAAAGCACTGTTTATTCTGGATCAGTTGCTGTTGAACTGTTTTGGCTTTGTATCATCTGTTCTCAAGGAAGAATTGTAAGGACTCTCAAAATTGTCCTAAAAATACCCGTAAGTATAAACCCGGACCCCTGAAACCTTACCCGACATCAAAAATCAAGAAAAACAAAATCTTGGTTCTCAGGCGGGCCGCGTAAGAGACAAGCTTGTCTTACGCGGGCCACGTCAAACCTGTGTTGACCGGATAAGTGTTCCGGATCCACGTAGTGACCACCTGGCTAGCCTACTTGTGACCATGCAAACCTATACGTAGACTGGGCGGCCACGCGGGCCGCGTAAGACATAGGGGATAGGTTACGCGGGCCGCGTAAGGCCCTAAATTCAGCTATAAATAGCCCGTCACTTGCACAGTCCACTGGTGTCGATCAAAACTTTCAAAAACGAAAGAATAGTACTCTGAAGTCGAAAATTCATATATAAATTAGCGAGGCGGTGCTCCAATACCGGGTATTAACTCGATCGCTGCTACGATTCAATGTCCGATCGATTAAAACTATCCAATGGATGTTTAAGTGCTGCCCACATTAGGGTTTATGCTTTGTCATTCGTCGTTAAATCGATGGATGTTTAAGTATCGCACTTTGTCATTTGTTGTGAAGGTTTTTATCTCGTGAGTTATCGTAAATGCTGTATTAGTTACTAACCGAGTTCGTGTGCATGTTATTAATTTAGGTTAAAAGGCTAATCAGTAGGCTAAACTCTGCTCATATAAATCTGCAATGTGAGTCATTCTCTTTTTGTCAAATTACTTTCAAATCATGTTTATTTTCAAAGGTTATAATTACAGTGATTAAGTTTATGTAATCACCAAGTTACAGCCGGTATGTGGGGTTTTGTATACATTACTTGATAACCGTCACTATTGGACAACGGGTTAGCCAATGAGTGATATGACCATAGTCACAGACACCATTGGACAATGAGGTTACCGATGGATGGTCGAGTGACAAATATCGTGGGTAGTTGGTTGATATCTGGAAACATTGTAATCTCTCTTAATACTGTAAATTATAAGAAAGGTGTCATTTTAATAAATAGAATGATTCACCAGTATTTCCCGCTGACAAAACCTTTTTCAAACATGTTTCAGGTGATCTGTTGTGATCCAATAAAAGTGCCGCGAAACACTACAAGCTTAAGGAAGTGGCTCAATATAAAATAAAGAAACATGTTTTGTAAAATAAAGATTTCTCTGTGAAATCATATGATTGTAAATTACCAGGGTTTTATCCCGAATTTTGAAATAAAATAATCAGGAAATTGCAGTTTTAAAAAGATCCTGAAGAAACTTCCGCTGTTAAATAAATACCACGGGATTTTCTGTCCCGCGGCTCCTGAATCGGGTCAAACCGGGTCGGGGGCCGTGACAGAAAAAGGTGGTATCAGAGCCACTGATTTAAGCCAATTAAGTATTTAGAAAATACTTAATTTTATTACTTGTCATTTTGTGATTATGTGTTTTATTATTTGAATATTTGTGTACAGTATGGGTAAGCAAAAGCTTTCAAACATCTATCTTAAATTAGATTGGTCGTCAAACGAGAAGGGAAGTTCATCTCAAACAAATTCCTCAAAACTCTATGTAAATCCTGAAGAAGGAATATTTGTCCGTAAGGCACAATATGAGGAACCACTTTCTCCTAATAAAAGAAATTTGATTATTAGGAAAAGTCAACAGAAACAAAAGAAATCCAAAGGAGGGAGAGTTAATCAGAAAACCCAAGAATTAGGCAGTAACCCTCCATGGGAAGACAAGTTAGATGAAAAATGGGCAGATCTTTATATGCTAGCCACTGTAGCAGTAAATGCAAATCTTTAAATACTTTAACTCAAGTTTTAGCAACTTTATTACTTACAAGCCAGAAACCTTATCTAGTAAATAAATAAATTTTCAGTAAACCCTAGTGTGTTTTAATTTTCAGTTGTTTTGTAGTCACACGGTATGCAATAATAATTAAAGGATATTTATGAAATTTTGTTATAAAATTTTAACTTAGTAATTTTTTTTTTATTTTGCATATGTGCTAAACAGCATGAGTGACTTGTCTGAAGCCCTTCAGAATTTAAATCTCTATCCAGTAAAAATAGAGGTTTCCAGAGATTTCAATAGGTATATACCAGATATAGAAGAACCTATGGAATTCAACGCTCCACCTCCTGAGAAACCCAAGCCCAAGAAAAGGAGAAGATTCGTGGGATGGAGGCGTGTGCGCAGGAGAAAACCCGCCACTAGGAAGATTCCCAAAATAGAAAATCCCTTAGACAAAGGGAAGGGGATTGAAGTCGGGGAAGATTCTAGGCAGATGGAAATACAGTTTGAGGAATATTCTAAGCAAATAGAAATGGAGATTGGAAAAGGTTCTAGACAAACCAAGGTAGAAATTGGAGAAAGCTCTAAGCAAACCCAGGAAATGACATTGCAAGAGGAGCTAGATTTTATATTGGCAAGCTGTGATACTGTTAAGCCTGTCAATGAAAATGTTTTTACTCATCCTATTGAAACTCAACTTCCAATAAATTTGGAACCAGCAATCCCAGAACCTATAATCCACACCCAACCTCTAGGAATGGACGAGTGGTGGACTAATGATTGGCAGTTCCAAAACCTGCTCAACAGTCCTTACTCCTTTCTCCCTCAGTTTGACCCGAAACCTATACCAAACCCACCTATGAGCAATGAGAATTTAGCTGAACTCCGTCACTTTGGCGAGGAGTTGGTGGATGCAGGAAATAGGATCAGGGAAGTAGGAGAACAGATCTCCTGGAAATACGACGAGATGGAACGTCGTTACTGAAATACCAATTGACGAAAGATAGTAGGGTTAGGAAAATATGGTTGTATAATAATAAAAGTAAATTATAATCTTGTAAAATAACCTAAAATAAAACTTTGTAAGATAAAAGTGTGTATGGACGCATATTATATATAAAAATGGGAATCGAGAAATCGATAGTTTTGGCTATATGTGTGTTGTGAAATTTTGATTGTTTTGTGTATAATTGTTATTTATTCGATACTAATAAACTATATGTATTAAATATTAGATGGAAAACGCTAATAATGAACCAGTTAACGAGGTTAATCAATCTGAGCAACATCCAGAGGATCAATTTATGACTAGGCAGGATATAGAAAATATCGTTGCTCAAGGGATAGCCAATGCTATTCCAGCAATAATTGCTGCTGCACAGAAACCTGTTGAACCTCAACAAATCATTCCTAGCAAACGTTTTTCTGAAGATAACTTCAGTAATAGTATAAATGGAGGCGGTAATCATACCAATCACGATAATGATTCACGGCAAGCTCCGCTCCCTAAGAAAATGAAAGCTGCAACGCCTGGTTGCACTTACAAAGAATTTCTTGCTTGTAAACCCACTGAATTTGCAGGCAATGAAGGAGCAACTGCGGCACTGCATTGGTTAGAGAAAACCGAGGCAGTAATCACAATAAGTAAATGTGCCAAGGACGATAAGGTCATGTACGCGTCTAATCTTTTCAAAGAATGAGCGCTAGAATGGTGGAATACAGTACTTCAAGCCAAAGGAAGAAGTAGGGCATATTCCATGAACTGGGAAGAATTTAAGAGTCTTGTGGAAAGAAAATTATGTCCCGAGTATGAAAAAGATCAAATGGCGAATAAGTTCCTAAACCATCGAATGATGGGTATAGATTGTCGTGGGTATACTTCGACATTCTTCGAATATGCAAGAGTGGTACCAACACTGGCTTCGCCAGAACCGGTACTCATTTCTCGCTATATGTGGGGATTAATTAGCGAAATCCGTAATATCGTTAAAGCTGCGAGACCTCGTACTATTGACGATGTTGTGGAATTAGCTAACACCCTAACAGACGAACTGGTACGCACAAGAGATGAAAATAGTGTGACAAATGGCAAATAACCGGAAATTCCGTACAGTCTAATCACTATTCTTAGTATATATTCTCATGCAATTAGCGTAATTTAATTACGTAACTGTGTCGTACATTAGACGACAGTGTTAGGACAAGAAAACAATGATATAACATATGTTGGTTTTCGTCGTATTGCGAAACCAATTAAACAATGTCCTAAAAGTGTTGGTAAAAAGTGTTGCACGCACTATTCACGGTTACACTATTCATGCCAGCAAAACTGTGAAAACAGAACGAAACAAGGAAAAACGACACACGTCTAACATAACTGAGTCCGTTTATATAAGAAAACACTAATACGAAAATGTATCTTGCAAAGATACAAGACTTTCCGGGACAACGCCCTAATCGCTAAATCGTCCGTTTTACTAAAAATAAGACAATTTTAACTCGTCCAAAATAATAATTTAGCATTTCCGGGACTCCGGAAATATGACAAATGATGACAAACATATGGAAACTATATGAGGATATTAATGGGGTGTCCGAAACATAAGCTTTCGATGCTGCGTTGCAACCCCCACAACTTGTCCGTTTCTGCACCGACAAGCTAATAAACGACATTTCCGACATCGAAAACAACCAAATGAAAGCTTTGGTGAACTAGTTAAGCTTATTTTGGGATTCAAAATAACTTCATACATCTTTTAAATGCGGAATGACAACTTACGGCAAACTTCTGTCGGTACGCCACAAAACTGCCGTAAACTAGCCAACGACGAAACGAAAAGCATTCAAAGTATCAAACATGATTTCTATTAGTTTAGTGCGCTAGTTAATGTTAATTTATGTTCCGAATCCCTAATTACCCCTTAATGGTTAAAGTTTACCCCTAATCACCATACTTAGCCTAATTACCAAAATATCTAGATATTTTGGTAACTTTTATAAAAAAAAAAATATTACACTTTACCCCCCTTATGTGAACCGCCCCCATGTAGGACCCACCCCCTTTGGCCACTTGGTTAAATATCTAAGATATTTTTAGATATTTACCTTAGTCTTGCAAGTGGTAAAATATGAATTATTAACATGTAATCTTGCTTTTATTAAACCATTTCAAGACCATTTTACACCATATTTTTCATACACAAAAGCTCCCATCATCTTTGTGACAACCCTCGTAATTCCATGTAATCCGTACAATTTATTTAATGATAATTAAAGTGCTTGATGATTGTGCTAAATTATTTAACTGCTCTCGGATTACTATGTTATACTTACATGTGCGTGTTAGCATACTAGTAGTATACAGAAAAATTACTAAATAGTCCGGTATGTTTTCCTATGTGTTAGGAATAAACTGCGTTACAAAATATAGGTATAAGACACCTTACGGAACAATTAAACAACTTAACGAAACAGTATCCGACCGAACAACCGGACATTACCCGGGACACCAAATATTTGTCAAACACATTATTTAATTATTTTGAGCTAGTCATGGTCCCCGTATATCATAACACCCACTAAAAACCTTATACTAACACCTATGATCATATTACTTGCAATCTAACTACCTATTTACCATTTAGTTGAAATTTTTGCAAACATACCCCCCCCCCCAAACGATTTTAGTCCCCTTGTGGACCCACACAATCATCCTCCATTGCCTTATATATTTTGTGTAGATATTGTGAGATTGCTTGCTTATAGTAGTGGACATAATATACAAGTAATCTTATATGTATGGTTCCTTCTTACAAACAATCATTCACAATCACACTCAACCCTCACTTCACCTCTCTCTCTCTCTCATTTCGGTTCTACCACAACCGAAATCACACTCCACCATCTTCATCATTCATCTTCTCCATTAACAAGTCCATACAAGCTTTGAAATTGATCCATGGAAGTAGCATCTTGAAGGACCTTCTAAGGAGCTTGTTTCTAGCTTTTTTTCACCATCTTGTTCTCAACTTTTCTTCACTAGAATCATCCCTAGCTATAAGCTAGTAGTAAGTCCCTTGTTACACTCTTGTTAATCTTGTTTCATCTCGTTGCTATGATCAAAGGGTGTAGTATGTTTAGTATGTTTAAATTACTAAAGTGTCAAGAACAAGAAGATGAAACATGATGTAAAAATGTTAGTTGTTTGGATATATTACTGATTACTTGCTGACTTACTTGTTAATATTGATGTTTGATGTTGTTGTGATCACTAAACATATTAACGAAATCAACCGAACACACTTTACAATGTTAAAAGCTGAAAACAGTTTGCTGTTTGATGATTACAGCCAACTTCAGTTGGCTGTAACCGAACCTTCTTAAAGCAGAAAATGTATTTTCTGAACTCTAGATTTATGTATTATGAAATACGGTTCTAATGGCACCGGAATCGTAATTTTTGGACTTCGTTTACTATTTTTAAAGAACCGATTTGTAACAGCAGCTTAGGCTGAGTTTTTACAGCAATAAATGGGTGTTGTATTTTCTGTTGTAACTTGTATTCTGTGTAGAATCGGATCATGAAATTTGTACAGTAGATGAAAACCGATGCATTTGTAATTAACCCACTAGAATTTCGTAAATCGGACACTCGATGAATTTTTAATAAATTGTTCCGTGGACTGTGGTCAGAAATACATAAATCTGAGTTCAGTCCGGAATATGAATTTTTATAAAATATTGATAATGAACCGGACCCCGATATTTTTACACAATAAAATATGGAACGTTTAAGACATCCTGTAAAAATTTGGGAATTTTTGGAATAATTTAACTATTTTATTAAAATGTCCGAAAACAGCCGATTTTGAATATAAATGCTGAAATGACATAAGTTGTGACTCGCGTGTCTAAATGTCGAGTATGCTATCCGTGAATGATCTAACATGTTATATATGTTATGTGCATTATCGTATGTTTGATTTTGAGTGGGGAATGGATGGGAAACTTAGATGGGCATAAACCGGTAAAGTGATACATGTTGTGTGATAGATACGTGTAGGAACTTTGTGTTCTATTTGAAAATCACTAAATGACTAACTGGTAATTATATTAGGATGTGATTGACCGAACTTGACTGTTAGCTACTTTTGAGAGTCAAACCGAGCACCGAGGTGAGTTCACACTCTTAAGGCATGGGATTCCCGGTGGGTTGGGAATGGGATTGAATAACTACTCGTACTATCATTACTATTAAACTACTTTTCACCGTCCTCGGATTGAAGGGCACGTACGTAAAACCTACGTACACTCACACTCGCTACGGTCCTTGGATCAAGAAGGGCACGTACAAACACGACTAGTCGACACATGGGAAGCCCCACTAATCTTCGCACACATGTTTGGGAAACCGCGATACAGCCACTAATCATCGCACACATGTTTTGGAAACCGCGATCCGGCCACTAGTCATCGCAAACATGTTTGGGAAACCGCGATACAGATAAATAAGATACTTGGTTTACGAAATAAACAAATGATTCATGAACACTATAACTAAACAACCAACTGTGAATTCACTCAACTTTGTTGTTGACTCGTTGTTACATGCCTTGCAGGTCGTTAGGTATCTATGGAGCTTGCATCGGAGTGGGAAGAGTCGTTGTGGGACATGGACAACGGTGTACCATGCTAAACATTTGAAACGTTTAAACTTATGATTTGGTTTTAAACTATGTTTTGTTTGTAACTTAAACTATGTTTTGTTTAGACACCAATTGTATTGTGTTGGATTTTACAAACTACTTACATGCTTGTTCAATATGATTGGTGGCTTGATCCTGGTCACGTCACGCCTCCAAGCGGTGGTACTCCGCATGGTGAATTTTGGGGGTGTGACAGTCTTCATCATTTTCGGCCAAGAACACCCACAAACCAACTTCATTTTTAAGCCACTTTTTGATGATCAAGATGCATTTCCATGGAACCTAAGAAGATCTAAGGCAATCACAAGTTGAAGCATCCATTTTCATTCATCTAAGAGCTTTCAACCATCAAAAGTTCATCATCTTTGCTTTTCATTTTCAACAAGATCATCCCTAGCCACTAGAGCTAGAAGTGAGCATTCTAATTTTTTTTACTTGTTTATGAATATATTGCTTATGAACAAGTTATAACTAAAAAAAAAATTCACTAAAGAATAAGATGAATATACATAAAAGCAAACTAAAAATCATAATATATATGATTATTTATGTTGTGATTTGAACCTTGTTACTTGTTTATTTGATCTAGTTATGATTAACATCATATGAAAAACTTGTTTGATAATGTTTAAAAACATAATCTAACAAGTATACATGAAAGTATTAAAAAGGGTTATATGAATCTTAATGTTTAATGAAAGAACATATATTTTTGATGTTATAAAAGTGTGTAAAGTATTTTACTAAGAATCATGCTTTTTGAAAGATTTATAAAAGAAACATACAAGATGGGTTTTCTATAAAAGTTTGGCAAAACTAGAAGTAAAGTGTGATTTTTAAACTAGTAAACATATGTAAAGATCATACTAAAACCCTACATGTTTATGAGTTCATCTTGTTAAAAAGTTTGTTATGAATCTCATGTGTTTTTATTTAGAAAATGATATGTTAATAAACATGGCAAAGTTCATATATCAAAGGAACTATGGCCAATTTTTCTTAGAAATCATATGCTAGAAAAATTATCATTTTTAACAAAGTCTTTACAAGATTAGAAAGTGGTCTTTCTAAAAACAAAAATAGATATAAATATATTTTTGGGAAAATATATATTACTGATCTTAACAAGTTATGTACTATGTGTTTATTATTTGTATTAGTTATGTACAAAAGTTAAGGATTTGATAACAATGATACAAATAAATACAAGACACAGTTACAAGTAAAGATTTACAATAATACATATATACACACTTGAATACAATTTGCGGATCATTCGGACATCGGATACAACTTATGGACAATTCAGACGACGGGCGAATCTGTGAACATATCGCCATTCCGAGGACTTACTACGACGTTTAGTCGATCTTTTGACGCGGACACCAAAATTACGTTACCATTAACAAAATTCGGACATTTTTAAACTTATAAAAACTATTATGTTTTTATTAACTAAAAAGTATAGTTAGTTATTTTTATAAGAATGTTTTTATAAAAATGAAAGACTTATACTTTCAAATGGGCTATTTTATACAAATGGGCTTACACTTCTTAATGGGCTTAATATAAATACATGGGCTAAGCCCAATATCAAAACTCATGGGCTAAGCCCAATATCAAAACTCATGGGCTAAGCCCAAAACAAAACATATGGGCCAAGGCCCAATAACATTAAGCCCAATAACATTAAGCCCAATAACATTAAGTCCAAAACATTTGGGCCCAACACTATTTAGGCCCAACACTATTTGGGCCCAATAACATGAATTCTTGGGCTAACCCCAATGTCATATAATTGAAGAAAATACAATTTATTCAGACAAGATCAGATGATAGAACTCACGAGATACAAGAATATATATTTGGCGAAATATATACACTAAACAGTTATCAATTAATACATCTAAGACACAGTTCAATGGATAACAAGAACATACAAGTCTTAACACATATTCAAGATAAAAGACTTGTACTCAAGTCATTACAAGACCGAAGTGTCTAACAAATATAAGAACATTTATAGGTCGCAACATTGTTCAGGACGACCACGCATAAGATCACGAACACGTACCATTCATGGACGCAATACTGTGAGTTCATGTCCCCTTTTCATCTTAAATGCTTTTCAAGCTTTACAACTATCGGGGAAAATACATGTACAATAGTATGTTAAGTCAAGGAATGAAACACCTTAGATCATGTGAGAAATTAGGGCCATAACTAAAGCTCCATTAATCCAAGTTTGGACCAAGGAACAAAAGGGTTAGATCTAATGGGTTTTGGCGAGCCCCACTCATGGCCATTCGTTTGCTTAGGAGTGCTTTTGTTGCCCTACGACATGGTGTCGATACAAATAAAATCGTCTAGGGTTGGATTGCTTCCTATTTCGTCACACATATTAATGTCCTTGCAAAACATTAATGATCACGATTTCATTGACGCTTTTCATACTACATTTGATACAAACACATCTCACATTTTACAGATACATCTTATATCCAGTTTGGATACAATTACAATTGAGACAAATACATCTTACATACTGTTTTGATACAGATACATTTTATACAGCTAAACTGCATGAACTCGCTCAACTTTTGTTGATGTTTTCAAACTTACATGTATTTCAGGGAATTAGTGGACCAATGCAAAGATTTCAGTTCTAGGAAAACAAGTATCAAGACTCCATGCCAACTATTGAAGGGTTTGCCTGTTATATACCGCCTCTTTGCGGTGATATAGTGGTCAAAGCCTTGACATTTTAAGACGTACATTTTGATGTATGAAACAATGACAACTTATTTTTCATTTGATGGTTTGTAAACAATGTTCTTAACTTAGGTTGCGATCTTTTGAACAATTATGACAATGGCATTGGAGCATGTTTTATTCATTTAGTATGTTTACTTATATCGTTATGCAATGAGAACCGAACATATCACACCTCGCGCTTCCGCTACGAGTGGGTGTGACAGTTTGGTATCAGAGCATCGATTGTATTGAACCAGGATTCTTTCTCGAGTCTAAGTCTACAATCACTAGGGACCTCTCACGAAAACCTCTTGTTCATGTTGAACAGATTATAAATAAAATTGGACAGGTCAAAAGGTTTTCATTGCATAAATATTTTTTTTTTCTTCAAGGTCCACTACAACAAAAATTCACTCCGCATAAATCAAGCGAGGACATTTCCATGGGTGAAGTCTATGAGAAATAGACACATTACATTAACATACTATGTGCCTACAGTACATTACATTATCAGTTTACGCATTATAAACGGTTTACAAGTTCAGCTTATGCAAAGAAAGAAATCCTTGTTAGATAGGATTTTACATAATTATATATATAAGTCATTCATATATGTGTTGTACGAAATAATTGGCAGGTACAAAATACCTTCGACTTCAAACTTTATTATTATTCTTTACTCGCACGATGAAAATATCGACCTCACGTCTACTGCGGAGCTTATGGCGAACATGATTCCTAAGTGAAGTCTTAAACTTAATTTCATAAAAATATGGTTGCTTTCTCGCAAATGCTGAGGTGCCTGACCATGATAATGATGATGAGGCGGAGGTGGTAACCTTGGACAACAACTCCATTAGTGGGACGAGATCCCTGTGACTCATACTAATTAAGATTGATGACACTCCTGCCCAGACATGGAAAATGAAGTACTCATCTTGAAGGTACCCCTTCAGTTGTTATTGTTACAAATTCTCTCTATTTATATTCCATTTAACGCCGTGCCATTCTGCGAGTAATGACAACGGACGTTGACACGTGAACTATCACGAAGGTCCCTCCTATGTTGAAGGTATATTGACAATAGTGTTTCCTCTCTTATTGATCGGCTGCTTTGTACGAGAGAACGCTAGGGTGATCATGCAAGGCAATTTATTATTACGGTGGCCAACGTAATAACAACTTGTAGTGCATGGGAATTCTGGTGGACTCTGTGGGCCAAGCTAATGATCACTATTCGTTCAAAATTCTTAAGTTATTGCTTGAGATTCAATTCTTCCTATCTAGTAGAACACGAACTGGGGTGGTTAGTATAACACTCTACAATACAATACAATATAATACAATACAGGAAGACGATACGTATTTGTTCACACCTAATATTCGATCTACATCACGATTCAGTTGAGACTAGTCATTTAAACAAACAAAACTTGTTAGCCACTCATGAGGGGATTTTTCCTCAACATTCTCGATATTCTTGAACATGGGTTGGTTCCATGGTGTCTATGACACTTTACCCTACTTTACCTTACCTTATCATATTCCACCTTATCTTATTTATTGGAAATGAATACAATAAATTTCGTCATTTGACATTTGTCCTATCTAAAGGGATAGTATGGCATGAGCTATGCTACAACTCCCTCATTGCATTCTATTCAACATCTTTGAAGATTCTAATGATCTTGTTAGAGCTCGTGAAGCTCAAGCACTATCACCATACTCGTCACATGGGCAAGTACGACAAAGAAAATTCTTTACTTGGGACGACCGAGGTCCATAGAGTAGGGAATACATATTATATGGACGAAGACCACTGGTTGGTTTCCCCTCCTCAATGAATTATTTTTCTTTTTCCATTTAGACAGATGACCAATACACGCAAGAGCTATTACACCTTTTGGTTTTGGTTATCCACATTATCATTTATTCAAACATGTATGAACAATGCGGTCCTGAGGTTTCCATGACCGATTGATTGCATTCTTCATTCTTGGGTACATGATAGACTTTATTTATCCAAATACATGTCTAGATACTTTTAATAGTGTGTATTAAAAGGATCATGGCGCCAAAAGAATCAAATGTTTAAGTCAAAAGTTATGTGTTGAAAATCATTGCTTTTACACAAGACATGGTTTATACATGACATTGTTACGCAAGACATTGTTATACATGGCATTTGACGTTGGTATACACAAGACATTTTTGGTGGTTATTTGTAAGTGATGAGACGTGTGTAATATGATAAAAGCATGGTGGATACGCCGCTGGTACTTCCTATATATAAGTGCTTATATTATATTGCATATTGTGGTGTTATTCAAATCTCTTCGACAAAGACAAGACATGACATTTTTGCACAAGACACGACATCCTCTACATAAGACATAATATTCTATTTCAAGACATGATATATTTTTACACTACATTTCTATTGGTTATTTATTTAACCATACATCATTATTTTATATCATCCGATTTTCATATCTATTTTCATATGATTTTATAAAAGAACTCGATCATAATTGGAGCCAATATTGTTGGTTACACTTGATGCTTTCACGGTCTCTCAAGGGTTGTTCCATACTGGGTAACATCCGAATTCAAACACCCTGAGTGTTACATTTTGGGTTTAGCCTCGGAGATCCGAAGAATGACCGCATCAGCCCACCCTACCTCAATCACTCAAACAGTAGTTACTCGACACTTTTCCAATCAACCAACATTTCACATCCATGTTATTTGATACTGGTGCCAATTTTAGCTTCATCTCAACATTTCACATACATGAGTTTCATGGCTAGTGACGAGATTGTCCAAGCTACAATTAGGGACTGGACTATCCTACATCTAAAACATAGGGATTGGGCTATCCTACATCTAAACATATGGATTGTGTTATCCTACATCTAAACATATGGATTGGGTTATCCTACATTTAAACATACGGTTCCTAAAACTATACAGTGAAGTACTCGCCACACAGAATTCCAAATGTACTTGGCATAGAGCCAAGTAAACTAGACGTCCCCTCATTCTATAGAATCGACATACGGTAAACTAGTCAAGTCAGGGAAAGTTGTTAGAGGATGTTCCTTGGAACTTGGCGAGCGAAGATTCAGTATTGATCTCTTATCCGTTGAGTTGGGTAGTTTCGATGTAGTGGTTGGCATGGATTGGTTATCTGATAACCAAGCCAAAGTCTTTTGTCATGAAAAGGTCATTCGCCTACCACTATTGAACAAAGAGACACTTGTTATTCATGGAGAGAAGCACGATACACCATTGTGGATCATCAATTGCATGAAGGCACAGAAGTGCTTACGGAAAGGTTGTGTTGCCTTTCTGGCACATGTTGTCGACAAGAAGGCCATTGGGCCGAAGCTCGCAGATATTCCAGTGGTAAAAGAATTTCCTGAAGTCTTTCCTGAAGACTTGCCAGGACTACCACCATATCGACAAGTCGAGTTTCACATCGACTTGGTACCGGGAGCCGCACCCGTAGCCTAATCTCCATGTTGATTAGCACCTTCTGAACCTTGTAGTTGACCGAATAAGGATGTTGTGAATTCATAACCCCCACTCTTTACCATTATACATCTTTATAAAGGTTTTGGGGGTGGAAAGACATGCAAGTTTTGCAAAAGTGCACAACATTTCGATGAATGAAAATTCATATTCTAAACCATGTTACAAATGAATTTCCAACTAACTCAAATGGTTTATGAAAGGTTCAAGATTCTACTCTAAGATAGACTTACGATCGGAGTATCATCAGTTATGAATTCAAGAGGAAAGCCACCGAAAACGACTTTTAAAACTCGTTATGGTTATTACGAGTTTCTCGTTATGCTTTTGGTTTAACGAACGCACTAGCGGTCTTCATGGAATTAATGAATCGCGTGTGCAAGCCGTATCTCGACAAATTTGTCGTAGTATTTATTGACGACATATTAATATACTCACGATTGACTAATGAACACGAACAACATTTGAGAACCATTTTCGAGCTACTAAAGATGGAGAAACTATACACGAAATTTTCCAAGTGCGAATTTTGGATTCGCAAAGTACAATTTCTCTGGCATGTAGTGAACGAGAAAGGCATTCAAGTAGACCCAACTAAGATTGAAGCAAATGAGGATTGGGAAGTGCCCAAGACTCCAACTGGAGTCCGAAAATTTTTTGGGATTAACGGGATATCATCGGAGATCCATTGAGATTTTTTTTAAAATTACTCAATTGCTAACCTCCCTCACCCATGAAGACAATAAATTCGCCCCAATTGAAAAACAAGAAATAGCATTACAACTTATTCTTAAGATTGGTGCATAGCATTTTACAATCTTATCATTATCCGACGATACCGATGACTTTGTTGTAAACTATGATGCTTCGCATCAAGGATTGGGTTGTGTACTCTTGCAACGTGAAAAAGTTATCGTGTACACGTCGCGCCAAATAAAAAAAAGTTCACGAGAAGAACTATACCACTCTCGCCCTTGAGTTAGGCGCGATGGTATTCGCTTTAAAAATTATGGTGACATTATTTATATGGTACTCAATGCATTATTTTCACGGATCATAAAAGTCTTCAACACATATTCAACCAAAAAGAATTAAATATGCATCAACGATGTTGGGTTGAATTGTTGAACGACTATGATGGTGAAATAAAGTACCATCCGGGCAAGACGAACGTTGTAGCTGACGTCTTGAGCCGCAAGGAGCGAGTTAGAACACTGAGAGTTCAAGCACTAGAGAAGATGATTCACAAGCGCTCAAGGAAGAGCATATTCAAGCAGAAACACTTCGAGGCATGAAGGAACAATTAGTGCCGAAAGAAGATGGAACTTTATACCTTATGGGTCGAAATTGGGTTCCATTCTTTGGTGGCCTTCGAGATGATATTTTGAGGGAGCACATAGGCCTAAGTATTAAAAGAATACTATTGGTGGCCTAATCTCAAAAGTGATATCGCTACTTATGTAGGAGAATGCTTGACTTACGCAAAAGTCAAAGCTGAATATCAGAAACCCTCGGACTTGTTACAACAAACCGAGATTCCCCTTTGGAAATGGGAACAAATATCGATGGACTTCATTACAAAGTTACCCAAGACCTCATGCAGTCATGACATGATTGGGTAATCATCGATAGACTAACAAAGTCCGCACACTTCTTACCGATTCGGGAGGAGGATAGTATAGAGAAACTAGCAGAACCCTATCTCAAGGAAATAGTGGCTCATTATGGAGTGCCTATTTCAATCATCTCAGACCAAGACGGTCGCTTCATTTCACGAATTTAGAAGTCATTTCAAGAGGCCTTTGGATTTCATTTAAATCTAAGCACGATCTTTCATCCACAAACTGACGGCCAGAGCGAACGGACAATCCAAACACTCGAAGATATGCTTCGTGCATGTGTTATGGATTTGGGAGGCAATTGGGATACTCATTTACTTTTGGTTGAGTTTTCCTGCAACAACAGCTACCATACAAGCATACAAGCTGCTCTGTTAGAAGCTCTTATGGTCGAAAGTGTCGCTCACCGCTATGTTGGGCGGAAGCGGGCGATAAACAACTAATCGGTCCGGAATTATTCCAAGAGACTACGGATAAAATCTTTCAGATCAGAGACCGTATCAAGGCGGCTCGCGATCGACAAAAGAGCTACGCGGACAAGAGACAGAAGCCATTATCTTTCGAGATCGGAGACAAAGTCTTATTGAAAGTCTCGCCTTAGAAGGGCGTAGCGAGGTTCGGTAAGCGTGGGAAGCTTAACCCTCGTTATGCAGGACAATTTGAAATCTTAGAAAAGATTGGCACTGTTGCCTACAACTTGAAGTTACCAGACGAACTAAGTAGTGTACACGACACATTTCATGTGTCGAATCTTAAGATGAATCCAACACAAGAAACGGTTATCATCCCGGCGGATGAAGTTCACATTGATGACAAACTCCAATTCATAAAGCACCTGTTAAGGTCATGGACCGGAAGGTCCAGAAAATACAAAGGAGTCGTAACATATTAGTAAAAATTCGTTGGAACTCTCGACACGGACCCGAATATACTTAGGAACGTGCAGATCAAATTAAAACCAAAATACCCTCACCTGTTTGAGTAGTCTCCTGCAAAGGATAACTCAGTTTGAATTTCGGGACGAAATTCTCAATAACAGGGGGAGAATGTGACAAATGGCAAATAACCGGAAATTCCGTACAGTCTAATCACTATTCTTAGTATATAATCTTATGCAATTAGCGTAATTTAATTACGTAACTGTGTCGTACATTAGACGACAGTGTTAGGACAAGAAAACAATGATATAACATATGTTGGTTTTCGTCGTATTGCGAAACCAATTAAACAATGTCCTAAAAGTTTGGTAAAAAGTGTTGCGCGCACTATTCACGGTTACACTATTCATGCCAGCAAAACCGTGAAAACAGAACGAAACAAGGAAAAACGACACACGGCTAACATAACTGAGTCCGTTTATATAAGAAAACACTAATACGAAAACGTATCTTGCAAAGATACAAGACTTTCCGGTACAACGCCCTAATCGCTAAATCGTCCGTTTTACTAAAATAAGACAATTTTAACTCGTCCAAAATAATAATTTAGCATTTCCGGGACTCCGGAAATATGACAAATGATGACAAACATATGGAAACTATATGAGGATATTAATGGGGTGTCCGAAACATAAGCTTTCGATGCTGCGTTGCAACCCCCACAACTTGTCCGTTTCTGCACCGACAAGCTAATAAACGACATTTCCGACATCGAAAACAACCAAATGAAAGCTTTGGTGAACTAGTTAAGCTTATTTTGGGATTCAAAATAACTTCATACATCTTTTAAATGCGGAATGACAACTTACGGCAAACTTCCGTCGGTACGCCACAAAAGTGTCGTAAACTAGCCAACGACGAAACGAAAAGCATTCAAAGTATCAAAACATGATTTCTATTAGTTTAGTGCACTAGTTAATGTTAATTTATGTTCCGAATCCCTAATTACCCCTTAATGGTGAAAGTTTACCCCTAATCACCATACTTAGCCTAATTACCAAAATATCTAGATATTTTGGTAACTTTTATAAAAAAAAATTACACTTTACCCCCCCTTATGTGAACCGCCCCCATGTGGGACCCACCCCCTTTGGCCACTTGGTTAAATATCTAAGATATTTTTAGATATTTACCTTAGTCTTGCAAGTGGTAAAGTATGAATTATTAACAACATGTAATCTTGCTTTTATTAAACCATTTCAAGACCATTTTACACCATATTTTTCATACACAAAAGCTCCCATCATCTTCATCATTTTCGGCCAAGAACACCCACAAACCAACTTCATTTTTAAGCCACTTTTTGATGATCAAGATGCATTTCCATGGAACCTAAGAAGATCTAAGGCAATCACAAGTTGAAGCATCCATTTTCATTCATCTAAGAGCTTTCAACCATCAAAAGTTCATCATCTTTGCTTTTCATTTTCAACAAGATCATCCCTAGCCACTAGAGCTAGAAGTGAGCATTCTAATTTTTTTTACTTGTTTATGAATATATTGCTTATGAACAAGTTATAACTAAAAAAAAAATTCACTAAAGAATAAGATGTATATACATAAAAGCAAACTAAAAATCATAATATATATGATTATTTATGTTGTGATTTGAACCTTGTTACTTGTTTATTTGATCTAGTTATGATTAACATCATATGAAAAACTTGTTTGATAATGTTTAAAAACATAATCTAACAAGTATACATGAAAGTATTAAAAAGGGTTATATGAATCTTAATGTTTAATGAAAGAACATATATTTTTGATGTTATAAAAGTGTGTAAAGTATTTTACTAAGAATCATGCTTTTTGAAAGATTTATAAAAGAAACATACAAGATGGGTTTTCTATAAAAGTTTGGCAAAACTAGAAGTAAAGTGTGATTTTTAAACTAGTAAACATATGTAAAGATCATACTAAAACCCTACATGTTTATGAGTTCATCTTGTTAAAAAGTTTGTTATGAATCTCATGTGTTTTTATTTAGAAAATGATATGTTAATAAACATGGCAAAGTTCATATATCAAACGAACTATGGCCAATTTTTCTTAGAAATCATATGCTAGAAAAATTATCATTTTTAACAAAGTCTTTACAAGATTAGAAAGTGGTCTTTCTAAAAACAAAAATAGATATAAATATATTTTTGGGAAAATATATATTAGTGATCTTAACAAGTTATGTACTATGTGTTTATTATTTGTATTAGTTATGTACAAAAGTTAGGGATTTGATAACAATGATACAAATAAATACAAGACACAGTTACAAGTAAAGATTTACAATAATACATATATACACACTTGAATACAATTTGCGGATCATTCGGACATCGGATACAACTTATGGACAATTCGGACGACGGGCGAATCTGTGAACATATCGCCATTCCGAGGACTTACTACGACGTTTAGTCGATCTTTCGACGCGGACACCAAAATTACGTTACCATTAACAAAATTCGGACATTTTTAAACTTATAAAAACTATTATGTTTTTATTAACTAAAAAGTATACTTAGTTATTTTTATAAGAATGTTTTTATAAAAATGAAAGACTTATACTTTCAAATGGGCTATTTTATACAAATGGGCTTACACTTCTTAATGGGCTATTTTATACAAATGGGCTTACACTTCTTAATGGGCTTATCTTCATAATGGGCTTAATATAAATACATGGGCTAAGCCCAATATCAAAACTCATGGGCTAAGCCCAAAACAAAACATATGGGCCAAGGCCCAATAACATTAAGCCCAATAACATTAAGCCCAATAACATTAAGTCCAATAACATTTGGGCCCAACACTATTTAGGCCCAACACTATTTAGGCCCAACACTATTTAGGCCCAACACTATTTAAGCCCAACACTATTTGGGCCCAATAACATGAATTCTTGGGCTAAGCCCAATGTCATATAATTGAAGAAAATACAATTTATTCAGACAAGATCAGATGATACAACTCACGAGATACAAGAATATATATTTGGCGAAATATATACACTAAACAGTTATCAATTAATACATCTAAGACACAGTTCAATGGATAACAAGAACATACAAGTCTTAACACATATTCAAGATAAAATACTTGTACTCAAGTCATTACAAGACCGAAGTGTCTAACAAATATAAGAACATTTATAGGTCGCAACATTGTTCAGGACGACCACGCGTAAGATCACGAACACGTACCATTCATGGACGCAATACTGTGAGTTCATGTCCCCTTTTCATCTTAAATGCTTTTCAAGCTTTACAACTATCGGGGAAAATACATGTACAATAGTATGTTAAGTCAAGGAATGAAACACCTTAGATCATGTGAGAAATTAGGGCCATAACTAAAGCTCCATTAATCCAAGTTTGGACCAAGGAACAAAAGGGTTAGATCTAATGGGTTTTGGCGAGCCCCACTCATGGCCATTCGTTTGCTTAGGAGTGCTTTTGTTGCCCTACGACATGGTGTCGATACAAATAAAATCGTCTAGGGTTGGATTGCTTCCTATTTCGTCACACATATTAATGTCCTTGCAAAACATTAATGATCACGATTTCATTGACGCTTTTCATACTACATTTGATACAAACACATCTCACATTTTACAGATACATCTTATATCCAGTTTGGATACAATTACAATTGAGACAAATACATCTTACATACTGTTTTGATACAGATACATTTTATACAGCTAAACTGCATGAACTCGCTCAACTTTTGTTGATGTTTTCAAACTTACATGTATTTCAGGGAATTAGTGGACCAATGCAAAGATTTCAGTTCTAGGAAAACAAGTATCAAGACTCCATGCCAACTATTGAAGGGTTTGCCTGTTATATACCGCCTCTTTGCGGTGATATAGTGGTCAAAGCCTTGACATTTTAAGACGTACATTTTGATGTATGAAATAATGACAACTTATTTTTCATTTGATGGTTTGTAAACAATGTTCTTAACTTAGGTTGCGATCTTTTGAACAATTATGACAATGGCATTGGAGCATGTTTTATTCATTTAGTATGTTTACTTATATCGTTATGCAATGAGAACCGAACAGATCACACCTCGCGCTTCCGCTACGAGCGGGTGTGACAAATAGGAAAAAGGAACTGGCTCAGAAAATTACCCAAGGAGTTCGTATGGGTAATAGTAGCAACTTCAAGAGAAGAGGAACAGGGCAATCTTCAAATCCGCCGTTCTGCAGGAATTGCAGAAAGAAACATTTTGGAAGATGTAGTGTAACCTGTAATTTTTGTAAAATGGTAGGACATCGTGAAGAAAACTGCAGAAAGAAAACTATAGTCTGCTTTAACTGTGGAGAAGCGGGGCATTTCAAAACAGAATGTCCTAAAGTAGTTAAACCAGCAGACAATAAAGCCAAGCCAGCTGATGGAGCTACCAAGAAGAATGTTCGAGCTTTTCAGTTAACTACTCAGGAAGCAGAACTCATTCCAGATGTGATAGCTGGTACGTTCTTAGTTCACAACGTGTATGCAAAAGTATTATTTGACTCTAGTGCAAACCAAAGTTTTATTAATACTTCATTCTGCCAAGCTCTTAACTTACCCTTAACCAACCTTAGGCAAATTTTTACAGTCGAAACGGCAGACGGAAATTCTGTTAGCATAGATAAAGTTTTGCAAAAGGAAAATATAGAACTCTCAGGTCACAAATTCTTTGCAAACCTGTTACCTATGAAATTAGCCGAATTTGATGTTGTGTTAGGAATGGATTGGTTAGTAGCCAACCATGCTCGAATCCTTTGTGATAAGAATTCTATAGAAATTCGTGCACCCACCGGAGAAGTACTTATGATTACAGGAGATAAGCCACGTAAACCCATGAAGTTCATATCAGTAATGAAAGTTGCTAGTTATGAACGAAAACAAGGAATAGTATATATGATTTCAGTAATCATTAGTACTAAGGGTAAAGAACTTAAAGAGATTCCTGTAGTCTCAGAATACCCAGATGTATTCCCAGAAGAACTCCCGGGATTACCACCAGATAGGGAAGTAGAATTTAGAATTCATCTAATTCCAGGAACTATACTGATAGCCAAGGAACCTTATCGGTTAGCACCCACATAAATGATAGAACTGAAAAAGCAATTAGATGAATTACTAAGTAAAGGTTTCATACAACCAAGTTCATCCCCGTGGGGAGCACCAGTATTGTTTGTGAAGAAGAAGTATGGTTCAATGAGAATGTGTATTGATTATAGAGAATTGAATAAGGTTACAATTAAGAATCGATACCCATTACCTAGGATTGATGATCTATTAGATCAACTTCAAGGAGCTAGATATTTTCTAAGATAGACTTACGCTCCGGATATCATCAATTGAAAGTACAAGAAGAAGACATACCTAAAACTGCTTTCAGAACTAGGTATGGTCATTACGAGTTTACAGTCATGCCCTTCGGATTAACGAATGCACCTGCAGCATTCATGGACATGATGAATAGGATCTGTAAACCGTACTTGGATAAATTTGTAATTGTCTTTATCGATGATATACTTATTTATTCCAAAAATCAGGAAGAACATTGTCATCACTTGCATGCACTCTTAACTTTGTTAAGAAAAGAAAAGTTGTACGCCAAATTCTCAAAGTGTGAATTTTGGTTGCAAGAAGTGCAATTCTTTGGTCACATGGTGAATCACGAAGGTATTTATGTAGATCCTGCTAAGATAGAGGCAATTACTAAATGGAAGATTCCGCAATCTGCAATGGAAATTAGAAGTTTTATAGGTTTATCTGGATATTATAGACGGTTTATTAAGGATTTTTCCAAGATAGCTATACCATTAGCTAAACTAACCTGTAAAGCAGTTAAGTTTGAATGGGGACCTAAACAAGAAGAAGCTTTTAGGATTCTAAATCAAAAGTTAACAAATGCTCCAATCCTAGCCTTACCAGAAGGGACTGAAGATTTTGAAGTTTATTGTGATGCTTCAAAACTAGGATTTGGATGTGTGTTGATGCAACGCAAGAAGGTAATTGCGTATGCTTCAAGACAATTGAAAAAGCACGAGGAGAACTATACAACTCATGATTTAGAATTAGGAGCTGTAATTTTTGCCCTTAAAATTTGGAGACATTATCTGTATGGAAGTAAATTTACGGTCTATACGGATCACAAAAGTTTAAGATATATATTTGGGCAAAAAGAGTTAAACATGAGGCAAAGGAGATGGATGGAAATCCTAAGTGACTACGACTGTGATATTCAATATCACGAAGGAAAGGCCAATGTAGTTGCAGATGTCTTAAGTCGTAAATATCATGAAAAGCAAAAGCGAGTTCGTGCTCTCAGATTAAATCTACAATTAGATTTAATGGAACAATTGAAAAATGTTCAAGCTACAGCAATCAAGGATGATGCTGAAGGAATGAAAGGAAGACTAAAAGAATTAGAGCAAGGAAATGATGGAATTTGGAGATTCCACCAAAGAAGAATTTGGGTACCTAAACAGGGAGAATTAAGAAATAAAATTTTAGAAGAAGCCCATAAATCTAGGTATACCATGTACCCTGGAAACAATAAGATGTACCAAGATTTAAGAAATAACTTTTGGTGGATAGGAATGAAAAAGGATATAGCTCGATATGTTTCTAAGTGTCTTACTTGTTCACAAGTTAAGGCAGAACATCAGAAACCTTCAGGTCTACTACAACAACTAGAGATGCCTGTATGGAAATGGGAACTCATAACAATGGATTTTGTTACTAAGTTACCCAAAACTAGAAAAGGTAATGATGCGATTTGGGTAATTGTGGATCGATTAACCAAATCAGCTCACTTTCTACCTATGAAAGAAACCTTTAGCATGGAAAGGTTGGCAAAGTTGTATGTAGATGAAGTAGTATCCTTACATGGAGTTCCACTCTCCATTGTTTCGGATAGAGATAGTCGTTTCACTTCTCATTTATGGACTAGTTTCCAAGAAGCAATGGGAACTCGACTAAACTTAAGCACTGCATATCATCCTCAAACAGACGGACAAAGTGAAAGGACAATCCAAACTCTGGAAGACATGCTCAGGGCATGTGTAATAGATTTTGGTGGAAATTGGGACGATCACTTACCTCTAATTGAATTCTCCTATAACAATAGTTACCATTCAAGTATTGAAGTTGCCCCATTTGAAGCCCTGTATGGACGAAAGTGTAGAACTCCAGTTTGTTGGGCAGAAATAGGAGAAAGTCAATTTTCAGGTCCTGAAGTAGTGCAAGAGACGACCGACAAAATTTCTCAAATCAAGGAAAGACTAAAGACTGCTCGAGATCGTCAAAAGAGTTATGCCGATAATCGACGCAAGCCACTGGAATTTCAAGTCGGAGATAAAGTACTTTTGAAAGTTTCTCCTTGGAAAGGAGTAGTTCGATTCGGTAAGAAAGGAAAGTTGAGTCCAAGATACATAGGACCATTTCCAGTAATCCAACGTATAGGACCAGTTGCTTATCGTTTACAACTACCAGAAGAGTTAGCTGGAGTACATGACGTATTTCATGTATCCAACGTCAAGAAATGCCTATCAGACGAATCTTTGATAGTACCTCTCCAAGATATAGAGGTAAACGAAAGGTTAAAATTTGTTGAGAAGCCATTACAAATAGAAGACCGAAAGATCAAGTTTCTGAAACACAAACGACTAGTATTGGTCAAAGTCAAGTGGGATTCAAAGAGAGGACCTGAATACACTTGGGAACTGGAATCAGAGATGAAGCGAAAATATCCTCACTTATTCCAATAAATCTCGAGGACGAGATTTTAAATAAGGTGGGGGGGGGGATGTAAGGACTCTCAAAATTGTCCTAAAAATACCCGTAAGTATAAACCCGGACCCCTGAAACCTTACCCGACATCAAACCTATACGTACACTGGGCGGCCACGCGGGCCGCGTCAAACCTGTGTTGACCGGATAAGTGTTCCGGATCCACGTAGTGACCACCTAGCTAGCCTACTTGTGACCATGCAAACCTATACGTACACTGGGCGGCCACGCGGGCCGCGTAAGACATAGGGGATAGGTTACGCGGGCCGCGTAAGGCCTAAATTCAGCTATAAATAGCCCGTCACTTGCACAGTCCACTGGTGTTGATCAAAACTTTCAAAAACGAAAGAATAGTACTCTGAAGTCGAAAATTCATATATAAATTAGCGAGGCGCTGCTCCGATACCGGGTATTAACTCGATCGCTGCTACGATTCAATGTCCGATCGATTAAAACTATCCAATGGATGTTTAAGTGCTGCCCACATTAGGGTTTATGCTTTGTCATTCGTCGTTAAATCGATGGATGTTTAAGTATCGCACTTTGTCATTTGTTGTGAAGGTTTTTATCTCGTGAGTTATCGTAAATGCTGTATTAGTTACTAACCGAGTTCGTGTGCATGTTATTAATTTAGGTTAAAAGGCTAATCAGTAGGCTAAACTCTGCTCATATAAATCTGCAATGTGAGTCATTCTCTTTTTGTCAAATTACTTTCAAATCATGTTTATTTTCAAAGGTTATAATTACAGTGATTAAGTTTATGTAATCACCAAGTTACAGCCGGTATGTGGGGTTTTGTATACATTACTTGATAACCGTCACTATTGGACAACGGGTTAGCCAATGAGTGATATGACCATAGTCACAGACACCATTGGACAATGAGGTTACCGATGGATGGTCGAGTGACAAATATCGTGGGTAGTTGGTTGATATCTGGAAACATTGTAATCTCTCTTAATACTGTAAATTATAACAAAGGTGTCATTTTAATAAATAGAATGATTCACCAGTATTTCCCGCTGACAAAACCTTTTTCAAACATGTTTCAGGTGATCTGTTGTGATCCAAGAAAAGTGCCGCGAAGCACTACAAGCTTAAGGAAGTGGCTCAATATAAAATAAAGAAACATGTTTTGTAAAATAAAGATTTCTCTATGAAATCATATGATTGTAAATTACCGGGGTTTTATCCCAAATTTTGAAATAAAATAATCGGGAAATTGCAGTTTTAAAAAGATCCTGAAGAAACTTCCGCTGTTAAATAAATACCACGGGATTTTCTGTCCCGCGGCTCCTGAATCGGGTCAAACCGGGTCGGGGGCCGTGACAAGAATTCACATGATCCAACATTCTTTGATTAGGATATGTGATCATTGGTGTAGAGTTATTTGAGTGACTCTTACACTCTCTAGCAAAGTGTCCTAACCTATTACACTTAAAACATTTAATCTTTGATTTATCCAATCCCACCTTAGACCTCTCACTTAATCTTGGGTACGTCCTACCATTCCTTTTTGTAAAAATTGTTAGCTCTTAGACTAAGTAGGGCTATCTGGTGCAATATGTTTATCTCCTCAAGATCAGTTGGGTCTTTGTGCTTAAAATCATCAAGTACAAATGACAGATTATCAGTGACATGAGTATCATCATTTACTGCAAAAGCATAACGGGTGGAATGTTGATCAGAATTGATACCATTAGAAATATCAATAAAATGATCAAAACTCTGATCACTTCCCATCCCGGACGATGATCCTTCCCGACTCAACATTGTTGTGTTACCAAAAACATAACTATCAGACACCTTTCCGGTTTCCTGGAGCTTTTTCTTTTGGACAAGCTCCCTCTCAAAGGTTAGAAGCTTTCCATGAAGCTGGGTCAAGCTCATGTCCTTAAAATCTAGGGATGTTCTCATCACTATAGCAATAGCGTCCCATTTTTTCAGGCAGAGATCTTAGAAATCGGTTACTTAAAGTGGTTTTAGTAAATTCCTTGTTAACCAACTGTAATTCACTAATAAGACATGAAAAACGTTCAAACTGTTGTGTAAGGGTCCCCCCTTTGACATGAGTGAAGGTTTCAAATTGCTGGCTAAGGATTTCTCGAGTGTTCTCGATAACATCCTCTGTCCCACCAATTTGTTCATTTATTGCTTCCCACAACTCCTTGGCACTGTTACAATGTAACAGGCCATCATAGATATCATTCGACAGAGCCATAGCCACGATACTAAAGGCTTTCACATCTAACTCAAATTTTTGATAATCTTGCTCGGAATAATTCTCCGGCTTGTTTGGCTCGAATACATTGGGGTTTTCGACATTTGGTACCATAGGAACATGAGGTCCGAAGACGACAGACTTCCAACACCCAGTATTTTGTTAAGCTAATATATGCCTCATCCTATGCTGCCAGATGTTAAATTCTGGTATGACAAGGATAGGTGGTTTATTAGTAAAGTCGGTGTTGTGTGGATCATTTTGTGCCATTTTCTCAAGTTCTTTTTAAAGAAAAACAGAGTATGTGAAAGACACTTGTTTAGTTCTTCACAATACAACCTTGAGCTACGAATTGTATTGGATCTTTGAAGAGCTGATCTTTGTGTTAAACTAATTGTGAAATCAAGTTTAATGTAACCAAGCTCTGATACCAATTGTTAGAACTGAGTTTCTTGTTTGTAAACAAATATTGATTAAACACAATAAAATTTACAAACTGGAAGTCATCATCAATGATTTTTTTTTCATTAGTCTGAAAGGATTTAAGTGTTTTACAATTCAATTGACTCTACAGACTCCCCCGCCAGCTGATCATGTAAATAAATCAGTTCGCACAAGTGAAAAGGTGAAGTGTGTGATAATAGATCACTAACAGGTGTGATCTATTTATACTAAATACGAAATGCTTGTTCAGTGATTGGTTGACATCACCTTGATAGTGACATCTAACATTCCTAATAGAAAAGATTCCACAGATGTTTGCAAACATCTGCGCAAATCTATCATTCGTTCTAACTAGTCTAAACATTGATAAGAAAGTTTTGTTACATTGGGAAAACACTGTCTAAGCTATCCTCTGTTATAGTTGTCCAAACATCTGTTTGGTCAGAAAGATGTTTGGTATTTTTCAACAAACCTTTGGCTTCAAGCAGTGGTTTGGTCTTTAATAGTCTTTAGCTTTCAACAGATGTTGTATCCTTTTGAACAGTGGTTCCAAGCCTTGATCAGTTGTTTGCTGTAGTCTTGAACATATGTTCTGAATAGGTGTTCAAGATTCACTATCTATGGGAAGAGACTGGTTCAATCTTTTGCTTATTTCTTGATCAATGGATCATGCTTTGGCTTTTGGATATCATCTGTTCTTTTGTAGGTCCAACATAATCCAAGCGGATGAACCAAACGTATGAACCTTCTAGCGTATGAGATGAGCGGATGAGTGTTTATGTGCGCGTATGAGTGCTTACGCGCTTTCAATCTTCAACGTATGAGATTCAACCGCGCGGATGAACACATGCGCTTAAGGTTTTCTTCATGCGTGTGAGTCATGATTTTGTGAAATTTTGGCTGTATATGGATGAATTTTGATATGTGCTCTTGATATGTTGTTCAAAAGTGATAAACGAAAGTGTAGAAGAAGAATCGGAGGTTTTCAACCGTGGATAGTATGAGAAATCTTCAAACTAGGTCAAAACAAGCTTTTCCAAGCAAATTCTTCAATCCTCAAGTGCAATACAAGTAGATATCTCCATTCTAGCTCTGATGCCACTTGTAGGATCGGTTTTTGACAGTTACAAACATGTAGAAACACAAAAACCATTTTCCAAGAAATCTATTGAAACATAACATGTGCGGAATCCATATTATGATTGTGTAAAGCACCCGATTCATAAATTCAAAGTTTCATTGATAAACAGGCAACATAACGGTACAAAGATGAAATCCTATGAAAAGCTCCAAGTGTGAAAGTTACCATATGTGCATGAGCCTAGGGTTTATATAGGCCAGCCCATGAGCATGAGCTCATGCGCACGCTTGTGGCAAGTCTCATGCGCACGCTTGTGGCAAGTCTCATACGCACGTATGTGCGTATGAGCCTTATTTATAAAACAATCAATTCCAAACATTAAAACATTTTGTTATGCTACACAATACATTAATCTAGATACAACTAAGACGTAGGCATTAGACATTATGTATCAACATCATTTCAGATCCGAAATCAACAATTGCAACAATTCATCTTCATTGTTGGTTTTCATCACCTTTACTAAGTTTCTAGAGAGAGAATGATTCTAGAGTGAGAAACCGACAAAAACAATTTCGTTTAGAGAGAGAAAGTCACGAAAAGTGAGAGAAGATTGCCGGAGAAACCATTTCTTCCGGTGAAATTTACGATAACTGTCGGTTCCGGACTTATCATTTGGCTTTAGTGTGTATCACACTCTCGCTTAGTCCAGAAAATTCATTTTCTGGGATAGTTCTATCAGATCTGTCCGGAGTACTCATTTTGTCCTGATTATTCATCGACCGGGAAAACTAGGTTCCGAGAAATATATTGTTCGGAAATAGTTGTAGTTTGTCCGGAATAGTTGATTTCCGGGAAACATCAAGTGACTGGAAAACTTGATTAGTTCCATAAAACTTGTTGTTCGGAAATAAACTGAGTTGCTGGTTTCGGTGATGACGAGTTTTGAACTTGTTTAAGTTCAGATCTGAGTTGATCAAACGAAGTTGAAGGTTTCCGGTGAAAGATTGATTATGGATCAGTTTTGGTTGAGTTCGATTTAGCGATAAAATTTGTTGTTTGTAATTCGAGTTGCATGTTCGAATCTGTTGAAGGTTATTTGTAATATGCGGTGATAAACATAGATCTCATAGATGACAGTTATGATTTGGTTTGGTGTTTATTGTTGTTGGGTGAAGTTTGGAGAATATGAAGGTTAGTGATCTAGAAGCGATGGCTCTATAAGGCAGGCTGGTCATATGTTGTAATTTGTTGCCCTGTTAGGGGCTTGTTTTTTTTCGGCCATTTGCCCGTTTGAGTCGAAGATGGTTTTAATAAAGTTTTATTTTAAATATATATATATATATATATATATATATATATAAATGAAACTTGTATTTAGGGTTTTGATATTAAAAGGTAGCGTGAGGGTATTCGGTGTGGTATTCGGTAAAGTAGGTTTACCGAAGTGGCAAACAGTGTATGGTACGGTGCAAGTATGGTACGGTGTTCGTGGAAAGGCAGGTATGTCTAATGTGGATCCAAAGATTTCGTCTATTGTGGAATGGTTGTTGTTACGATCCAGCTCCAAGTCAGCAGGTTGTTTGATTAGTAAGTTGGTGGTGGCGGCCTCTACGTATGTTATATGGCAGGAAAGGAATGATCGTTTGTTTAAGAATCACACCAGGCCGCCAGATGTTATTTGCAAAAAAATACTACAAACTGTTCGTTACAAATTGCTAGGTGTGAAGTTTAAAGACACGGCGAATGTGAGACGACTTCTTGATGATTGGGATATCCGAGGTGGTGATGGCAGAGACAATGGCGGCTAAGTAGTTCTTTTAGTTTGTCATTTGTCTAGAATATTGTCTAGTTGTTGCTTTTTGTTTCTTCTGTGGTTGTTTGGTTTACTTTCATGGGGCATGTCTCATGATTGAACTAGTGTGGGTGTCTCCTCACTACTTGTTTTATTTGTTTGTTGATATATAGAATCACCGGGGTAACCCTTTACCAAAAAAAAAAAAACAGTGGCAAACTAATGCCATCTTAAGTTTACCGATGAAAGCAAAGCCAATTCGGTGAGGGATTGCCGCGGCGGTGAAGGGAGGAAGGAGAGAGAGAGGGGTGTGTGTGGTGGGGTCCATGCCATCTCTCAACCAATCATACCTTTTTTTTAAGTTTACCACTTCACCAAGTTTCTAACCATTGCCAACACTTTTCAACATAGTTTAAATACTTTTCACTGATTGACGTGGACACTCTGATTGGTTGATGTTTTAGTTTGCCACTCTCAAGTGTCTAACCACTCCTTATAACCTGAGGTTTGAGAAGAAAAGGAATTGACAGATTAAAGTTTGTCTAAACTTTTAATGTTTCTTGGGAAATGTAATTCATTTTGAATAGTCAAAGCTCAATTTAAAAAACATATTACGTGGAGTTGAAAAGGTGTCTTGATTTTGTGAAAGGATACTAAAAGAATGAGCGTGATAAATACACCCAATATATGGATTAATATATCAAATTAGTCAAACTTGGTAATGATTAAGTACTTTAATACATTATTTTATTATAAAGTCAAAAGTAATAATTATGTTTTTTATATTATTTAATTTTATAATACTTTTGTTACTTTTTTATATTTTGTTATACTACTATTAGTATTAGTATTAATATCAATATTAATAAATAAATAATCAAGACACTTTATTATAAACACCAAAGTGAAAAGGTTCATTATAAATAAATAAATAACGAGTCTCTAATAAAAAAGTAAACGTGCAAACATTAAAACAATTAATCACCTAGATCGACAAAACCACTTTCACGAGGATAAAGTTGGCTATATAATTCTAGACGCCACCCATGTATTGTCTCCCATCCAGCCGCATATATACTAATGTTGCTTCATATATGTTTTATAATTAATAAATACATTTATCTTTTTTTTTTCAAAGAACCATAGCTTTATAAATGTCATTTAGAATTGTTTTTGCTGATACGAAACACCATAGCTTTATATATTAACCATCTTAAATTAAAAGACTAAAACATTTATATGATAAACTGTTGTCTTTTAATATTTTTACACATTTCAGACCACTTTTTATTCAACTTGATTGGTTTAAAAGTTGAATAATTTATTCAAAAACATTTGTCAAGTCTGTGTATTATAATAAAGATTAAGAAAACTCATTACATAAAAGTTGGATTGTATAAAAAATACTTTATGTTCACTTAAAAAATAATATAAAAGCTAAAAACTAATGATTGTAATTAATAATTATAAAATAAAATAGAAATATTAGGTAATTAATGTTTTGGTTAATTGATGAAAGTCCTTTTCTCTCTCCTTCCCACTCTTCTGTCTTCTGAAATGTTGACTTTTGGATATGTTTCACAACCCATAAATAGACCAAAAACAAGGATTAATATACTAAATTAGTCAATTTATTAATGATTAACTACTTTAATACATTATTTTATTTTAAAATCAAAAGTAATAATTATGTTTTTTATATATTGTATTTTATAATATTTTTGTTACTTTTTTTACTTTTTTTATATTTTGTTATACTAGTATTAGTATTAATATCAATATTAATAAATAAATAATCAAGACACTTTATTATAAACACGAAAGTAAAAAAGTTCATTATAATACTTTTATTATTTTTTTTTTACTTTTTTATATTTTGTTATACTATTATTTGGTGCCTGTAACTATACTTGAATCCTTAACTTTATATTCGCCGGCACGATCACTTTGAGTTGTGAACTTTTTAAGAGTTGTGATTTTTTAAGTGCACAGTGAGCTTTCGTTCATCTAAGAGTTAATACTGATTAGGTCGTATTTTGTTAAAGCCTTCAAGTCAAGACGTTAAACATTTGTGGATCAGTTCTACAAAATGATTGTCAATGGGTTGAGTTCAAAGTGAGTTCAATTGGAATTAACATTGTGTTGAATTGTTCTTCGATTGGGTCGATAGTAAATTGCAAATGAAGTGTGGGCTGGTGTTGACTTGAGCTACTACAATTTGGGTTGATGATTATGTTATTTGGTTTGGCCCCCAAGATTTCAACTGCTACATCTTATTGTAGTGGGCTGGGTCTAGTCATTAATCTTTAGGTCAAGTTAAGCTAGAAAATTGTGATTTGGGCTTGTTTGTTAATCGGGTCAGATTCATATATTGATTTAGGCCTATGATTATAATATTCAAGTTTGAGCCAACATCGTTTACGAATACGTTTTTGGAGTGTTCTTAAAAATTGAGCCAGGTTACAATTTTTAAGAAAGTTCATGGGCTATCAGTTAAGGTTCAAACAAGTGTGTTCCATTGTGACTTACTTGAAGAAAGACCGTGAGTTTTGTATTCACAAAAAGCTCACTAAGTGTGAATTTGTTAGTGTGTTTGAAAAAGTTTCTCAAGCATGGTTAGTCTTTCAAACAAGCCATCGATGTTTTTATCTATTTCTCGGCAATCGCAATGGCATTATCTCATGAAATTCTACGTACTTTCAGAGCTAAATATTCGTGTAAAGATTTATGGGATTATATGTTAGAAAGATTTGAGGATCAAGCAAAGAATTCATCTTCTGACACATCACACGTAAATTCTAACCAATTAGATAAAAGATGTCATGCATGTGTTAAATTTGAAGCTAACTGTGACATGTATGCATTGCATAACAGTAACATGATTAGTGATCTTGAAAAGCGGAGAGAGGCACATAACCGACAATCTGTTTAGAGTCAAAGTAGTAGCTTACCTAAAAGATATTTCAGAATTTGAAAGAAAATTGGCTCAATGCAGTTTAAAAAATTGACAGTTTAAATAAGGAACTAGAAAAATCACGTCAAGAAGTTTTAACAAAAAGTCATCTTTTACTTGAAAAAGAAAACATAATTCTTGGTTTAAATCCACAACTTGGAAATTTTAAAAAATCATCCGTTGTGATTGTGATGGACCACTGCATTCAAAGCCAAAGACTTAATAATAATGAAGAGCCAATGCATGGTGTAGGATATCATCGTGTCCTGCCACCATTCAACGATGACTATGTGCCTTTATCAGAAGATAATCCAGAAGTTACACAGTTTGTGCCAAAAACACCTTTGACTGTGGTAGCTGAATTTAATTCTATTTCTGAATCCGATTTTGTGTCAGATGAGTTAGAACAGTTGGGGAAAAGTGATGAATGTGAGTCAAGCCATTGAAATGATGTTAGTGAACCTAATATTGAAATTCATCTAAAAGAAAAAATTATGAAAATTTTTAAAGAAGTGAAAGGAATGTATAATTTAGAGAATGTCAAAAGTGAGAAAATTGAAATGGTTTTTGATCAGGTTAGTGAGAAACCCAAGGTGTCTAAATCAGTTTTTAAACCAAGGGTAACTAACATTAAGAAAAATCTAAAGAAATTACAAAAAAGTTTTTGTGAAAGGTGAAATGTTAAATGAGGAAAATTCAAAAATTAAATAATCAAATGAAAAGTTTTTTAAACGATCTGTTAAAGTCGATGGTTCTTGTTGTATGTCACCTAAGCCTAGTTTTAGGAATAATGTTTGCCCTAGATGTGGAAATAAGGGGCATATAGAAAGAAAATGCTAGATGAAGAAAAAGAATGACCAACGACAAAATAAGGAATCAAGTGAAAGGGTTGATTGGAAAACGAATGATCATACGAGGGATAATCTATCCAGATCACAAGATATGAAGAATGTTCAGTTTGATAGAAGAATTTCAAAATCTACAAAAGATAATCAAACAAACAAGTCTGAGTCCTTTGCTTCTAGTTTTAAGAAGAAGATTGTTTCAACGGTCACGTCTTTCAAAAATAAGTTTTTTTGAACCAAAACAAGTTTGGCGAGTCAAACCGAAATTTGAAACGATAATTAACGAAGCAAAGACAATGCCATATGAAAATGTTACATATTTAGATTCAAAAGGACAATTCAGGACCACAATGGCCTCGGTTCCACTCTCTGGTTAGTTTGTTAAATGAGTGCAGAACAACCGAGGAGGCCTGTTGATAAATTCGACAGTGGTTGTTTCTGAAAAGTATTTGAGAAGGATTACAAAGTACAGGTTTGTGATGGTAACAAATCAATTTACTTTTTGAGAATGTTATTAGCTTTGGACATCGTAATGTCATATCGCATCCAAACAAACGCTTTTCTTGATTTCACATTTAAAACTTTTTGTAAGTTTCATGTGGGAGATTATTATA
The DNA here is from genome assembly GCA_030545235.1 of Helianthus tuberosus. Classification (NCBI taxonomy): domain Eukaryota; kingdom Viridiplantae; phylum Streptophyta; class Magnoliopsida; order Asterales; family Asteraceae; genus Helianthus; species Helianthus tuberosus. The sequence goes on from CM060416.1 coordinate 70,396,093, forward strand.
TTGTAAATTTCTGTTTTTTGAATATTGGGTCTACAAAAACAAAAATTTAGGGGGAGAACTTTCCCTAAAACAAAACGATGTTCAATCTTTGCATGAGTTTAGGGGGAGTAATCAAAATTTAAAAATAAAAAATAAAAAGATTTGATCTTTGTTTGGAAAAAGTTAAACATGAGTTTATAGTGCGAAAAAGAGGAAGTTATAGTACATAAGTAGACTGTCAATGCATGCTAAAGATTTGTAACCGGTAAAAGTTTTAAACAGTCTCACTAATGATGTGTGGATAGGCTCACTAAGACTAGTTGTTATGCGAAAACCATACAAAACCTAAAGAAAAGCCTAGTTCTAGAGGGAAACGTGATCGAAATTGCATAGTACTTAGCTTTGTCCTTTTTGACTGTGTGCATGACCGGTGATTGGTGAATGCTGAATAGCATAAAAACTAGTCAGTATGTGAACTTTCATTGCTTTCTGAAAAAGTCACTGTGATTGTGTTTTCATTTTCAAACGATTTTAACTTTTGTTATTTTTTATTTTGTTTAAGCATTGGACATCTACTGCACGTACGAAAGTATTGAACTAAATGTTACTACCTAAATGTTTCTTCTTTTATTTTCTTGGTGTTTCGTTTAAGTCTTGGATCACCTTTGTGTATACGTGAGTAATGAACTAGTGGTTAAGACCTAAACACTTTCATTTTGTTTTATTTTCTTTATTTTGCTTAAACATTGGATAATCTCTGCTACACGTGAGTATCAACCTGATTGTTTATGTTTAAGTGTTCAACATTATTTTTACACAAATTACAATTCATAATGTTTAAAGGCATTACTCGAGTCAGTGTACTACATGATGAGGGGATAGGATGAGATTGTGGGGCCCATAGGAACTTTGTTCATTAAACGTACCTTAATCGTATCTGTAAGCATTACAAAAGTATTAATTGAGTTTAAGTGGACAAACAATACTGACAATCCATGTGAATTATTTAAACTTAGTGTTTTTTATATAAAAAAAAAGAACAATGGTGCAACTGACTATTCTTAATCAAACTGATATGATCCTCTTGCACATGGTACTCACCAAAATATGTGTTGTACATACTTTCTATATTTGATAATGAAAAATCCAAAAAGATTTTAGGTGTGTTTTAGTATAAACTTTGTAAAATCCCAAAAGATTTTTCTTTTCAATTGTTTTGATAGTCTTCCATATAAAATTGATAAACGAATTTTTCCCGTATGCATGGAGGCATATCTGAGATAAACACAGGTTTATCCATAAATGTGAATTGGTCTAACGAGACATTTGCGAGGTTGTTTCAGATTGTGAACAGATTGGTGCTAATAAACGTATGAGGTGTAGAATTTAGAATACTCATTGGAGTACATAATTCGAGAAGATCACAGGATACTTCAACACCCTCAACAACAAGAAACGTGCTAACACTTTCTCATGAGGATCTACGGATTTGATGATATGATGGCCAATTTTCTGTCATACTTGAAATCTCATGAGCTAGTTTCAAGTTTACCAGATCGCTACTAAAACCCTGATCCTCAGATGTTCAGAAACACTCAATAAAGCAAAAGTCAGAAATGGTCCTCATGATTAATGAAGTCTTTGTGATATCAGTTTTCTTGACTACTAATGGTGATTAAAAGGATTAAAGATCAGATGCATCAAGTTAGGGGAGTTTGTTAGTGCAGCTAAATCTGAAGCATTCTGAAGATATAAAGTCATCGAAGAAATGTGAAATTGATGCTATTTTAAAGGGAGAGTCTGTAAGTGGAGTTAATGTGTAACAATAGTTCAACTGATCATAAGGTCATCAGGAGTATAATTGTAATATTCTTATATTAGTGACTTTAGGCCTGGGGCTATAAAAAGGGCAATCAAGCTTGTATTCGTAAGACTTTTAGACACTTTCTAGGGTTTACACATTCATATTCTAGAGAGAGAAAGCGGGGGTTTGACAAGTAAACAAAATTCACCATAATACAAGCTTGATTTTATTTAGATTCACGTGGGATCTTAAATGTGTGATTGATACACCACATCGTTAGACGGATTCCGCGCGTTAAATACGTTAAACGAACAAATCGGTCCTTACAATATGCTACTTATACGAGATCGACTCCAGAAGCAAATGGATGTCTACTCATCAACAATATTTTGAAGACCCGAAGAATCACAAGCTACAACCAAGGGGGAGTTTGTTAATGCACTTTTTGTCTGTAGCTAGTGATTAGTTTTGATGTATAGCCTTTCGTCTTTGTTTGAACAAGTTACGTCTTGTTTTTTTTATTTTTGGGAATGTTGACCAAAGTCAAATGACATCCTCCTGTTGTTTGACTTAGATAATCTGATCCAAACAACAAGCATTCAACCAAACAACATTGGTTATTGTTTAGATTATCCAAGTGACATTGGTTGTCACTTGGAAATCGTCTTGTCATCTCGCTTCAGCCAAACAACATTGGTTATTGTTTAGATTATCCAAGTGACATTGATTGTCACATGGAAATGGTCTTGTCGTTTAGCTTCAACCAAACAACATTTATTGTTGTTTGGATTATCCAAGTAACATTGGTTGTCACTTGGAAATGGTCTTGTCGTTTAGCTTCAACCAAACAACATTGGTTGTTTTTTGGATTATCCAAATGATATTGGTTATCACTTGGAAATGGCCATGTTGGTTGGACACTGTTGTATATATACGACGGTTGTCACTTAGAAAACATGGGTTTTAATAGGGTTTTAGGAGTTTTGAATGTGCATCATCTTTGTAATCAGTAGTAAAGCTCTGCCATAAGCAATACAGGAAAATTTACATAGTATATCATTGTGCTCTTGTTCATTTCATTACTTGGTTGGTGTTATATTTGCCACACCCCGCAAAATCAGAGTTGGTCATAACGACTGATATCTTTAATGCACAACGGAAGTATAATGCTAAGACTTCTAGAAGTTGAACGCCTGCTAAGTACCTGAGTCCCAAAGGGTTCTCCTATTCCAACCGTGCCATAGTTTGGATGTGAAACCTGAGAAAGAACATGCTAAAAAGTCAACATAAAGTTGGCAAGTTCATAGTTTGTTTGAAAAAGATTTAAATAAATCTTTTTGGAAACCGGTTTAAATATTGTTAAGAAAACTTAATAAACCATTTTCCTCGGCATGTTATTTGAAAAACGTTGTGCTTGTAAAACTTGTATAACCGTCAATGTCCACGTACGACAAAGACAACATGCCTGCATGAGCCTTTAACCAACCTCGAGCTAGTGAGTACCTCGCCAAACCGTGTACTCAAGACTGTAGACTCGTAGTCGGTTATAGTTCCGATATGTAGCAAGGACTTCACTGTACAGTTTTAAGAACCCTACGGCCCCTATGGTTGAGTAGAGGACAATCTAGTCCTTATGTTCGTATGTAGGACAATCCAGTCCCTGTGTCTGTATGTAGGACAACCCAGTTCCGTTGTTTGTAAGTAGGACAACCCAGTCCCATTGTTTGTATGTAGGATAACCCAGTCTCACTGTTTCGTATGTAGGACAACCCAGTCCCTAATTGTAACTAGGACAATCCCGTCACTAGTCATGAAACTCAGGCATGTCTTGAAAATACTCGATGTTTTTGTAAACCGTTATGTTTAGCATAAACCTTTCATAAACCATTTGAGTTAGTTGGAATTTTTTTTGCAACATGGTTTAGAAATATGTAATTTTTGTTCATCGAAATTTTGTGTACTTTTGCAAAACTTGCATGTCTTTCCACCCCCGAAAACATTTATAAAAATGTCAAACTGTAAAAAACTGGAGGTTATGAACTCACCTAGATATCTTTATGCAAAGCTAGCATAATAAAATCAATATGTCATTTCCAAGACATTAATCCCGCTAGGCTGCAATCCGTACATTCCAAAGCCTCTCGTGAAGTGTCGGATCCACGTGGCACCCAATGTTGCCGGTTGAACCGCCTTTGACCATAGTTGACCGACTTGAATGAGTTTGACCAACTTTGACTCGTACCCAAAACTGACCCAAACACCAAAAGTACCAGAAACCGAATGTTGGCTAGTTTTGATAACCAACCGAGACTAGCGTTTATCCCGTAACCTGAACTCAATCCAAACAAAACCCGAACCAGATCAGAAACGCGACTGAACCGAGACTCATGTTATTCTTTTCCATGTAGACCCAAACCCAAACAGAGACCCGAGTTGACCCAAACCCCTCAAACAGTCCCGATGGGAAACGCAAAACATCACCACCACCAATGCCGTCGTTGGCCAGCTTGAAGCCGCCGGCTGCGGCGTCACTGCCATTACCATGCTACACCACCCCGCACCATACCCCGTCACCACCTGCGTCAACAACTTTCAGTCCTTTTCTATAAGAAAAAACGATAGGTTCGACGATTACTGTGACAACTGTGCTCTGTAATCGATATACAATGTAAAACAATGTTGATTATCAATAAAACAATGTGCTTTGGTGTTATTATATGTGTTTTGGTGTTATTATGTGTGTAATTGTGTTTGATGATTTTACGATTTGATTCGATTCCGATTTCAAGCTTTAAATCGCTTTCTGGAAGGTTATACGCAAACTGGTGCGTAAATGCAGTCAGTTTAACGCAACGAACACTCCGGAATAGTGAAATAGGCTTAACATACCTTAAATAACCTCCACATAACTTAGAAATAAGTTTTGGATGGTTTGGTGTGTTGAAATCAAGTTTGTTCGATCTCAGGGACTATTTGTGTCAAACTGTGAAACTATACCGATTTGTATAGTAACGAACATTGCGGAACTTGATCGTAAGTTAAACATACCCTAAATATCCTTTACATAGCTTAGAAATAGGCTTTAAGGGGTTCGGTATGCTAAAACAAACTTTATTGGTCATTCAGGGACTAAAAGCATCAAAAAGTGCATAAGTTTGCATTTTCACGCATATCTTACGTTCTGAATATATCCGAACATCCAAAAATTTATGTAATCATTAAAATATTTTATTTTAGTGATTGGCTTGATAAAATTCCATTCGTCGGTTAATTTGGATCGTTTTTGCGTCCGTCACGACTTCCGTCGTAATTAACCAAATAACGCAACCGTACGACCAAACGAACCGACATCCGAGATGTTTTTCAGCATGTTTCATGTTCCCTATACTTTAACTTCATTTTAGAGCCTTGAAATGAGGTTAACGGGGTTTAAACGCATCGAAAATGGCTTAAACGGGCTGCAGGGACCATTTCTGCCATTTTTGAAACTTTTCTGAATCTGGCACCTGGTGGCGCTGCGCGAGCACCAACTGCCTCTCCCGTGGCACGACGCGAGCACCTAATCTAGGCAGAAACTCAATTTTTGCACTTGCAGGTCCATTTTCAGCACTTAACTTGAAGTTTAGGGGCTATTTTGTAACATTTTCAATACCGTTTGCTGGTTTTGGGGCACCCCTAGTATCCCAAAACCATGGGCCATATGTGTACGGTCCAGATTGATGCTCGTTTACCGAGGAACGATCTTAACGGTTCTTGATTCTCTATAAATAGCAACACCCACTTCACTCTCATCTTCACACAAATCTGATCTATTGCTCTAAGTTGAGGCTTAGCACCTCATACCTGAGCAAGTTGATATAGATTTTCCATTCTTGGACCCTTGGTAAGTCCTCTTTCGTTCTTGTTTCGTTTTTCAAGCATGAAAGTCAAACAGAGTTTGACTTTCAGCTTTGACCAGTCAATGGTCAACAAAAAGTTCCGTTGAACTTTGCAACGTGAGCGTAATCACGATGGTTATAGTCCCTTGTGACTTTACCTACTGATTACCACGTTGACTAGGCGTAGTGACGAGTCGTAGTTTCGGCCAAAATGCGTATTTATGCGTATTTTGTAACCAAACTACTCTTGGGTATCAAAACCGTTTATTTTGATATCAAAACCGTTTGTTTTGATATCAAAACCTGTTTTCTAACTTAACTAAACATGTTTTAGCATGTTTAGCTCGTCACTTTTAGTTAGTGCTTGTGTAGAGTCGTAAGTCAAGCGGACTAAACACCCGCTTAGACTTTCGAACTCGACCCGTTTGGTCGATCATTAGGATACGACCAAGCATGTTTAGTGACCATAGTTGTATAGGGAATAACCTTCCGAGGTTAAACCTTATGGTCACTTAGGTTTAATTAGTTGTATGATAGGTAGTTTATATGCTTAGGTAAATGACCAAAATGCCCTTTTCATGCATAATTGATAATTAAGCATATGTAACATACACTTTTGTCACATAACTGATTATGCAACATATTTAAACATGTTTAGGCATATAATACTTGTCATAGGACTAGTTAGACGTCTCGAACGCGCATTTGCGCGAACGACGCGTTAAAATAGCGTAAGCTACCTTAATGGGTCGCAATGGGTCGAAAGCACTTAGGTTAGGTTCCGATTTAGGATATAGGCTTTGTTAAACCATATCACATGAGTTCCAACACTCATTTGGTTTACAAGACCTCATTCTGTCTGATCTTCCGATTTAGGTGTCGATTATTTGACTAGTGATTCGATTACTAGGTGCTGCTTGATTTCTCTGGTTTACTTGAGTTTGTTGAAGTTCTATTGATTGAGGATACTTTGCACTTCATGTGAGTACATAGTTCCCCTATTTTACTGTTTTCAATTGTTTTGGGGTGATTCATATGTTAAACGATTTTCGAGGTTTAAACGATGGTTTCAAAAGCGATTAAAAGGGTTTATACTAAATTAATAACGATTTCGATAAAGTGAACGAACTTGTTGGTTGTAGTTACATAACGAATTACATTCATTAGCATTGATCAAGCCGACCAGTATTAGGTTATGGTACCATAGGATCTGACAAATCTCGTTATCGTACTGCACCCATGGTTATGTGTGGGTTAGTTGGGTAACGACTGAATCTGATTATTAACTTACCCTTTGGTGGTTTGTTAATACGAGAAGCGAGACAGTCGAGTCACGAAGGTTTGAATGTTATTAGCGAGACGACCAAAAATAGTTTTCACAATTAAAACGAGGATGATTTAAATGATTTAAACGAGTTAACGATTTGGAAACAATTTGAACAAGATTAAACGAGTTGGATAAATGATTTGTTTTTGGTTAAGTGTTTAGATAACGGGACGGGTGTAATATGGTGAAAACATGGTAGATACGCCGCTGGTACTTCTTATATATAAGTGTTTTCAACATATTACATACCGTGGCGTTATTTAGTTCACTTGGGTAAACGATTTTGAAACGATGTCACATAATGATGTTTTCGAAAGGATATAAACCATACGAGTTTTATTAACGAGTTAATACGAGATGTTTTACAATTTGGTTTACTAAAACAAATGTTTTTGGGTTAAGAATCATGGCTACGAGGTTTTATAAATAATAACCCACTTGATTTGAGTTGGTTAAATTATGCTGCAATACTAGGTACTTTTCAAAACAAGGTTTTTAATAAGGTATTGCAACATGTAAACTAGCCATGAATCCGACATTCCTATAAAACCTATGTGCTCGCCAGCATTTCTTTGCTGACTTTGTTTTTACATATGTTTCAGGTGATGTTGCTTGATGTTGATTACTAGGATGCATGAGTCACATAGGATCTGGACGAGGCCTTAGTGACATTATAACAGTGATAGTCGATATGTAACTCGTTTGTTTTGTGTTAAAACAATGTAAATTACTTATTGAATAAATAAAACGAAACTCTTTTGTATCCATGGTTGTGAAACAATAATTCTGTTATAACACTCCCCGACGTTTCCGCCACGATTTGTTGTTTGACCTAGACTATAACTTTCTAGGACCCCAACGCGAGTTTTTCTTGCGTTTAGATTTTAAAACAAAACCGTCACCTACCCTTAGGTGATAACCACAATGAGAACACAAATTTCAAATCTGCTTCGAAAATTTATCATCCGTTCTAGGGTGATTGATTACTAGGTTTTGAACCCTTCCAGTTTGACTCATATTTGGCTTGGTGCCTTTTGAGTTTTCAAAATCTCATCAAAGTTTGGGTCTAAATAATGTGAACACGTGCAAACTGGAAGAGTGAATGCCTGTACCCTGAGTTTTCTGTCTAAGGCTAGAGTGTTCGTACAAATCCACATAATCAGACCAGTCACTCTTACCTGGGAACTCTTGGGGTGAGTGTTCACTTATAGGCGAGCATGTCTTCGCGATACATTATTTTAACTCATTTACTTTGATTAGTCACTGCATGTCGTTTGTTTGTTCGAGGTAACGAACAAATGATCGCCTTCATTGTGTTTTGTCGATGTTTTCAATACCTCTTTTGTTTTTCCTAATTGTCGACCTCACTTGTTTCTCATATTTCCTTTTAGACAATGCCTCCTCGACGTGATGCACAATCTTTTACTACCGAAGAAGTCGCAGCCCTTGTCTCTCAGCAAATGGCTGCTGTGCTTCCAGGCGTTGTGACCCAAATCCACGAGTTATACAACAACAATAATAATAACAATGCTCAGTGTAATTTTAAGAATTTCAATTCTGCTAAGCCGCTAAAGTTTTCTGGGTCGCAAGGAGCAACTGCGCTCCTTCAATGGTTCGAAAGTATTGAGAGCACATTCAGACATGTGCAATGTCCGAATGGGCGTTAGGTTGAATTTGCATCAAGTGTGTTTGAGAAGCGTGCTCTTACGTGGTGGAACAGAGTGATGAGTGATAGGGGTGCCGAAGTGGCATTAGCACAAACATGGGAAGAGCTTCGAGCTCTCATGATGAAAGATTTTTGTCCCCGTTACGAGGTTCAAGCATTGGAACGAGAGTTTGATGATCTAAAGCAAGATGGGGGAGAACACCGTGCGTATACGGATCGTTTTGGGGAGCTCAGTCTTTTGTGTCCTACTATGGATACCCCGTTGGAGAAAGCGATAGAGAGGTATATCGATGGTTTACCCGATTCCATATAGGATATTGTGACTGGCATTAATCCTACTACTGTTCGTCACGCGATCGAGTTATCTGCTACCCTAACTGAGTCTCAAGTCAGGAAGGGTAAACTTACCCGCAAGGGTGATAAGAAGAAGTCGACCGATTCTATCAAGGAAAAGGGTAAGGGTAAGAAAGGTGAGTCGTCGAAGAAGTCGAAAAAGCGAAAGGGTGCTCAGAATTTTGCAGTAACAGCTCAGAACCCACCGGCTCAACCTCCTGTGAAGAAAGTATATGCTGGTACCGCACCTCATTGTGCTCGCTACAACGGTCATCAAGTTGCACAACAAGCTTGCAAGCAATGCACTACGTGTGGTAAACTTGGGCATCTGGCCAACATCTGTCGTTTGGGTCAGAATCAAGCGGCTCAGGTTCAAGCTCCAGTTCAAGGGAATGCTGCTAGATTCCCACCTGGTTCATGTTTCAATTGTGGAGAGTTTGGTTACTTCCGTAACAACTGCCCGAGGTTGGTGAACGCGATGCAAATGTCAATGCAAACGCGAATGTGAATCCTGCTCGTGGACGAGCATTCAATCTGAACGCTAACGAGGCTCGGGCTGACAACCTCGTTGTCAATGGTACGTTTCTTGTTAACAATCGACCTGCATCTATTCTTTTTTATTCTGGTGCCGATAGAAGTTTTGTTTCGTTATCTTTTGAACCTTTACTTGCGATACCTAGAACTAAACTAAGGAACCCCTTATCTGTCGAAGTTGCTACTGGTAAACCTCTTGTTCTCGATTCTGTTATTCGTAATTGTCAATTGAACCTTGATAACCATCTTTTTCCTATTGACCTCACACCGATGGAACTTGGGAGCTTCGATATTATCAGTGGAATGGATTGGTTAACCAAACATCGTGCTGAAGTGGTTTGTTTCGACAAGATTGTTCGTATTCCTCTTCCGTCTGGCGATGTTCTAGAAGTTCATGGCGAGAAACCATCTGGTGGATTGAAGCTTATGTCGTGTACGAAAGCCCAAAGTTATTTGCGAAAAGGATATGTTGCTTTCCTAGCACATGTCACTGAGGAGAAAGGCAAGAGCAAGAGTATTCAGGATATTCCGATTGTTCAGGATTATCCAGAGGTGTTACCCGATAAACTGCCTGGTTTGCCTCCAGTTCATCAAGTCGAATTTCATATTGACCTTGTACCCAATGCTAACCCGATTGCAAAAGCACCTTATCGTCTTTCACCGGCTGAGATGCAAGAGTTATCGAAACAGCTTCAAGAGTTATCTGATAAAGGATTCACCCGTCCGAGCTTTTCTCCTTGGGGAGCTCCTGTCCTCTTTGTGAAAAAGAAAGATGGATTTTTTGAATGTGTATCGATTATCATGAGCTTAATAAGCTTACCATCAAGAATTGATATCCCCTACCTCAAATTGATGATCTCTTCGACCAGCTGCAAGGTGCTTCATGCTTTTCAAAGATCGATTTGCGTTCTGTGTATCATCAACTTCGTGTTCTCGAAGAAGATATTCCCAAAACTGCTTTCCGCACGAGATATGGGCATTACGAGTTCACTGTCATGCCTTTTGGTTTGACAAATGCCCCAGCTATATTTATGGACTTAATGAATAGGGTCTGAAAACCTTATTTAGACAAGTTCATCATTGTGTTCATCGATGATATTCTCATTTATTCGAAGTCTCGAGCCGATCACGAGCAACACCTTTGTTTGACTCTGGAACTCCTGAAGAAGGAACAACTTTTTGCTAAATTCTCCAAGTGTGAATTTTGCTTAAAGAAGTTCAGTTTTTGGGTCATATAGTCTACGAGTAGGGTATTCATGTAGATCCATCCAAAATAGCTGCTATTAAGGATTGGAATACACCGACGACACCTACAGAGATTCGATCATTTCTTGGTCTTGCTGGTTATTATCGTCGATTCATTTCTAATTTCTCAAAGATCGCGGTTCTACTCACTGCTTTGACTCAGAAGAATAAGCCTTTTGAGTGGGGACCCAAGCATGAAGAAGCATTCCAAACGCTGAAACGGAAGCTATGTGATGCTCCTGTTTTATCTTTTCCCGAGGGAAACAATGATTTTGTTGTCTACTGTGACGCGTCGAATCTAGGACTTGGTTGCGTTCTTATGCAACGAGGTAAATTCATAGCTTATGCGTCTAGACAGTTGAAAGTTCACGAGAAGAACTATACGACTCATGATCTTGAGTTAGGAGCTGTGGTTTTCGCACTTAAAATATGGAGACATTATCTTTATGGCACAAAGTATGTGGTTTTCACAGACCACAAAAGTCTCCAGCATATTCTTAATCAGAAGGAGCTGAACATGAGGCAACGACGTTGGGTTGAACTCTTGAATGACTACGATTACGGGATTCGCTACCATCCTGGTAAGGCGAATGTCGTAGCCGATGCGCTTAGTCGAAAGGAACGAGTCAAGCTTCATTCTATTCAGACTTTAACTGAGATTCAATCTCGTGTCCTTCAAGATCAACAATCTTGTGTGATCAAAGGCTTATTGAAAAATGAGCTACCGCTTCAACTTGAGATTAAACTCGAAACGAAAGACGATGGTTTACTCTACTTCAAGGATCGTTTGTGGATTCCGAAACAAGACGATCTTTGCACCTTGGTAATGGACGAATCTCACAAATCTCGATATTCTATCCATCCTGGTGCTGATAAAATGTACAAGGATCTTCGTACTCAGTACTGGTGGCCTGGTATGAAAAAGGATGTTGCCTTGTATGTATCAAAATGCCTGACTTGTCTCAAAGTCAAGGCTGAACATCAACGACCTTCTGGTTTGCTTGTACAACCAGAGATACCGGTTTGGAAGTGGGAGAACATTGCGATGGATCTCATCACTAAATTACCACGTACATCTAAAGGTTATGATGCTATTTGGGTTGTTATCGATCGTTTAACGAAATCAGCTCATTTTATTCCGATTCGCGAGGATCTATCTGCTGATAAACTTGCAAAGATTTATGTTGATGAGATTGTATCACGACATGGTGTTCCTTTAGATATCATTTCCGATCGTGATGCTTGGTTTTCATCTCATTTCTCGAAGACCATGCAATCTACTTTGGGAACCCAACTAAATCTAAGCACTGCTTATCATCCCCAAACAGATGGACAATCTGAGAGAACGATTCAAACTTTGGAGGATATGCTTAGAGCATGCGTAATAGACTTTGGTGGTAATTGGGATTCTCATCTTCCATTGATCGAGTTCTCTTACAACAATAGTCATAATGCTAGTATTAATATGGCACCATTCGAAGCTCTCTACAGTCGAAAATGTCGTTCACCTGTCTGTTGGAATGAAATCGGTTGGACCTGAGCTCATTCTAGAAACAACAGACAAAATCAAGAAAATCCGCGATAATCTTGTGACAGCTCGAAGCCGTCAAAAGAGTTATGCGGATATGCGACGCAAGCCCTTAGAATTCCAGGTCGGAGATCGTGTCCTACTCAAGGTGTCACCTTGGAAGGGAGTGGTGAGATTTGGAAAGAAAGGAAAACTTGCACCCCGATATGTTGGACCATTTAAGATTGTTGAAAGAATTGGGAAGGTTGCCTATCGACTAGAGCTACCTCCAGAGCTTGGAAATATTCATCCGACTTTTCATGTATCCAATTTGCGAAAGTGTTTAGCTGACGCTGATCTTCACATTCCACTCGACGAAATCCAAATCGATGAAACGATGCATTTTGTCGAGAAACCTGTGGAGATAGTGGGCCGTACATTCAAACAGTTGAAGAACAAACAGATTTGATTGGTCAAAGTTCACTGGGAATCCAAACGTGGCCCAGAGTTTACTTGGGAACGTGAGGACCAGATGAAGGCGAAATATCCGCATTTGTTTTCACAAGCTTCCTCTAGTTAAAATTTCGGGACGAAATTTCCTGAAGTAGGGGAGACTGTGACAACTGTGCTCTGTAATCGATATACAATGTAAAAAAATGTTGATTATCAATAAAACAATGTGCTTTGGTGTTATTATATGTGTTTTGGTGTTATTATGTGTGTAATTGTGTTTGATGATTTTACGTTTTGATTCGATTCCGATTTCAAGCTTTAAATCGCTTTCTGGAAGGTTATACGCAAACTGGTGCGTAAACGCAGTCAGTTTAACCCAAAGAACACTCCGGAATAGTGACATAGGCTTAACATACATTAAATAACCTCCACATAACTTAGAAATAAGTTTTGGATGGTTTGGTGTGTTGAAATCAAGTTTGTTCGATCGCAAGGACTATTTGTGTCAAACTGTGAAACTATACCGATTTGTATAGTAACAAACATTCCGGAACTTTATCATTAGTTAAACATACCCTAAATATCCTTTACATAGCTTAGAAATAGGCTTTGAGGGGTTCGGTATGCTAAAACAAACTTCATTGGTCATTCAGGGACTAAAAGCGTCAAAAAGTGCATAAGTTTGCATTTTCGCGCATATCTTACGTTCTGAATATATCCGGACATCCAAAAATTTATGTAATCATTAAAATATTTTATTTTAGTGATTGGCTTGATAAAATTCCATTCGTCGCTTAATTTGGATCGTTTTTGCGTCCGTTACGACTTCCGTCGTAATTAACCAAATAACGCAACCGTACGACCAAACGAACCTACATCCGAGATGTTTTTGAGCATGTTTCATGTTCCCTATACTTTAACTTCATTTAGAGCCTTGAAATGAGGTTAACGGGGTTTAAACGCATCGAAAATGACTTAAACGGGCTGCAGGGACCATTTCTGCCATTTTTGAAACTTTTCTGAATCTGGAACCTGGTGGCGCTGCGCGAGCACCAACTGCCTCTCCCGTGGCGTGACGCGAGCACCTGATCTGGGCAGAAACTCCATTTTTGCACTTGCAGGTCCATTTTCAGCACTTAACTTGAAGTTTAGGGGCTATTTTGTAACATTTTCAATATCGTTTGCTGGTTTTGGGGCACCCCTGTGTATCCCAAAACCATGGGCCATATGTGTACGGTCCAGATTGATGCTTGTTTATCGAGGAACGATCTTAACGGTTCTTGATTCTCTATAAATAGCAACACCCACTTCACTCTCATCTTCACACAAATCTGATCTATTGCTCTAAGTTGAGGCTTAGCACCTCATACCTGATCAAGTTGATCTAGATTTTCCATTCTTGGACCCTTGGTAAGTCCTCTTTCGTTCTTGTTTCGTTTTTCAAGCATGAAAGTCAAACAGAGTTTGACTTTCAGCTTTGACCAGTCAATGGTCAACACAAAGTTCCGTTGAACTTTGCAACGTGAGCGTAATCACGATGGTTATAGTCCCTTGTGACTATACCTACTGATTACCACATTGACTAGGCGTAGTGACGAGTCGTAGTTTCGGCCAAAATGCATATTTATGCGTATTTTGTAACCAAACTGCTCTTGGGTATCAAAACCGTTTGTTTTGATATCAAAACCTGTTTTCTAACTTAACTAAACATGTTTTAGCATGTTTAGCTCATCACTTTTAGTTAGTGCTTGTGTAGAGTCGTAAGTCAAGCGGACTAAACACCCGCTTAGACTTTCGAACTCGACCCGTTTGGTCGATCATTAGGATCCAACCAAGCATGTTTAGTGACCATAGTTGTATAGGGAATAACCTTCCGAGGTTAAACCTTATGGTCACTTAGGTTTAATTAGTTGTATGATAGGTAGTTTATATGCCTTAGGTAAATGACCAAAATGCCCTTTTCATTCATAATTGATAATTAAGCATATGTAACATAAACTTTTGTCACATAACTGATTATGCAACATATTTAAACATGTTTAGGCATATAATACTTGTCATAGGACTAGTTAGACGTCTCGAACGTGCATTTGCGCGAACGACGCATTAAAATAGCGTAAGCTACCTTAATGGGTCGCAATGGGTCGAAAGCACTTAGGTTAGGTTCCGATTTAGGATGTAGGCTTTGTTAAACCATATCACATGAGTTCCAACACTCATTTGGTTTACAAGACCTCATTCTGTCTGATCTTCCGATTTAGGTGTCGATTATTTGACTAGTGATTCGATTACTAGGTGCTGCTTGATTTCTCTGGTTTACTTGAGTTTGTTGAAGTTCTATTGATTGAGGATACTTTGCACTTCATGTGAGTATATAGTTCCCCAATTTTACTGTTTTCAATTGTTTTGGGGTGATTCATATGTTAAACGATTTTCGAGGTTTAAACGATGGTTTCAAAAGCGATTAAAATGGTTTATACTAAATTAATAACGATTTCGATAAAGTGAACGAACTTGTTGGTTGTAGTTACATAACGAATTACATTCATTAGCATTGATCAAGCCGACCAGTATTAGGTTATGGTACCATAGGATCTGACAAATCCCGTTATCGTACTGCACCCATGGTTATGTGTGGGTTAGGTGGGTAACGACTGAATCTGATTATTAACTTACCCTTTGGTGGTTTGTTAATGCGAGAAGCGAGATAGTCGAGTCACGAAGGTTTGAATGTTATTAGCGAGACGACCAAAAATAGTTTTCACAATTAAAACGAGGATGATTTAAACGATTTAAACGAGTTAACGATTTGGAAACGATTTGAACAAGATTAAACGATTTGGATAAACGATTGGTTTTTGGTTAAGTGTTTAGATAACGGGACGGGTGTAATATGGTGAAAACATGGTAGATACGCCGCTGGTACTTCTTATATATAAGTCTTTTCAACATATTACATACCGTGGCGATATTTAGTTCACTTGGGTAAACGATTTTGAAACGATGTCACATAACGATGTTTTCGAAAGGATATAAACCATACAAGTTTTATTAACGAGTTAATACGAGATGTTTTACAATTTGGTTTACTAAAACAAATGTTTTTGGGTTAAGAATCATGGCTACGAGGTTTTATAAATAATAACCCACTTGATTTGAGTTGGTTAAATTATGTTGCAATACTAGGTACTTTTCAAAACAAGGTTTTTAATAAGGTATGTAAACTAGCCATGAATCCGACACTCCTATAAAACCTATGTGCTCGCCAGCATTTCTTTGCTGACTTTGTTTTTACATATGTTTTAGGTGATGTTGCTTGATGTTGATTACTAGGATGCATGAGTCACATAGGATCTGGACGAGGCCTTAGTGACATAATAACAGTGATAGTCGATATGTAACTCGTTTGTTTTGTGTTAAAACAATGTAAATTACTTATTGAATAAATAAAACGAAACTCTTTTGTATCCATGGTTGTGAAACAATAATTCTGTTACAACACTCCCCGACGTTTCCGCCACGATTTGTTGTTTTACGTGGTCGGGGTGTGACAATTACCGTATGGATCTACATAGATCGGTGATAAAGAAGAGTAAAAAACACGTAAAGTATTGTTAGAAGTCGATGTTTGATGCGTACGTTTGTTGACTACGTTAAAACCGAAAATTACCATTCGTCATTATTGTTTTAATGTTCGTTATACGTGTAATTACAAATCGAAAATTACCGGTTATCACAATATTTTGGATTCTGAATTCACTATATCATTTGGATGGCAAGATTGTAAATACATACAATCTAATTTGGAGGGATTTTTCAAATTAAGGGCATTAAGATAAATGTTACTTCTTTCTCTCTTCAATTAAGTATATATAGTTATATTCTCTCTCATCTTTACTCTCACCATCTAATTAATTTGTTAATTAAAATAAAAACAATCTTTATTAAATATTGTTCTCTTTATAACACCTATAATTAAAATTTGCTACAGAATTGAATCTACATATTGTATTGTATGTATTACACAATTTAAAAGCATATATACAGGTTGTTGTGCGTATATGTACTCAATGTTATACTCCTGTTTACTCAACTATTATACACAAGTGTACATGTTGTTGTACGTATATGTAATCAATGTTGTACGTCTGTGCATTGAATTGTTGTACATGAGTGTAGAGGCTCATTGTAATACATGTGTGTATTGCTGTAACACCTCGTAAAAATGTGTCCAATTATGTAAAGACACGTGTCCTAAACTCTAAACATGTAAAAGTTTAGGTTTGAAGGACTAAAGTTGACAAACAATGAAAATATGTATGCGAAGGGACTAAAAGTGTCAACATGCCAAACTTGTGCCTCTGAATGACCACACACGAAGAATATATTCTTAAACGAATAATTATTCGGATATAAGAAGCCGTTTGTGAAAATAATCGAAAGATTTAAACTACAGGGGTTAAACGTGTCAACATATTAATTCTTACCTCTGAGTGACCTTTTAACGAACCCGGGGCTTCTTAATATTCAAATATACTCTCAAGAGGAAGTGATATCAGTTTCACGAGGTTTCGAGATCGTTATGTATTATTTACATAAGTTTCCAAGAATAAGGGTTAAAAGCGTCAACGTACAGAAACTTGTGATTTCGGTGATCGTTGAACGAAACCAGGCCTAACTAAGTTTGATTACACTCCCATGATCCTCTACAAACTAACTACAAGGGTCATTTGTGCCTAAAATGAAAGTTATAAAAGTTATAAAGGACCAGGGACTGAAACTGCCAAACTTAAAACAATTTTCACCTGAACTTAAGGTTGTCGCGGGGCGCGTAGGCTCCCCTTAACTCCTACGCGGCCCGCGAGAGAGTGCCAGCTCAGAAAAAAGAGGACAGCTGCTTGTTGCAGCCCGTTGCACCGCCTTACAAACCTGAAACTCGATACCTGGAGCTTGTTGATGGTTTTATTTTACCACTAGGACACTAGTAAACATCTGGGATCATTCCATAACACCTATTGTGACAACCCGGGATTTCAAGGTCTTTCCTATACACATCACTAACTTCACAATCCTATTTTTACAATTTGATTTACGTGGTGTCGTGTGTAGTTTATCTAAATGATTAATGTTTTATGTGAATGCTTGGTTGTTAAAAGTGTAGTGTTAAATATAGTTTATTTAACGTTTAACAATAAGGTTCTTCGCCACGAGTTCTCCTCGACGAAGAATGGGATTCTTCGCCACCATCATATCGACGAAGAATGGATCTTTGTCGAAGAAGATACTTCGCCGAAAAGGGGTTAGGCCCAGGGTGGTTCGCGGCCCAACTTTCAAGTTATTTGTATAACCTCCTTGAAAACAGTTTACGTAAACTAAAAACCCTAAAGCTCCTCCTCCCTATTCTCCGTGCGACGGCTGTAGGAAATCTCGAAGCATTTTCCATCTCAATTTATCTAAACCCTTCGGTATCACGGTTAGTGTCTAACCTTGTTATTCGATGAAATCTTGATGTTGTGATTTTGTGTATAATTAAGGTTCACTAATAATATTGTAAATCTAGAATGTTCATGATAAGGATTCGATGATTTGTATGCGGTATTGTTCATATGAGGATTCGATAGATTCCGCATAATGAGTTGGTAGCATGATAGACTAACATTTTATTGTATAATCAATGATTGATATGTTTTAATGATGAAACTGTTATGTGTGGGTAATCGATGATTGTTCATGATTAGGGTTGATTGAACTTGTAAAATAATCGTTGGTTGATCCAATTAATCCTGCCAAAATGTGTTAAACTGCCGTTACAAGATTAAGGGTTGTAACTGTTGGGTTTTGACGAAGGTTAGATCCTTTGTCACACCTCATCAACGACGAAGGTTGAATACTTCGTCGCACCACATCTCGACGAAGAATAAGTTCTTCGTCGCAACAGTTTCTGACGAACCACTAAGATTCTTTGTCAACTTGAACTTGACGAAGGATGGTTCTTCGTCGCAGGGGTACTTCGTCGTGAAGGCATTTGGGTAGAACAGTAGACAGTTATGAGGTTGCTGATGATTGATATTTATAAGATCTACGTTGTATGATAATAAAGATAGGAAATCTGGTTTGACCTGTATGAATAACAAACTCATCTGTTAAGTGTTGTTTTGTGACGTTCAAATGAGATGTGGACTTGTATGAGAATTGGGTATGTGCTTCATGATAACAGTGAACCTTGTGTTAGATACAACCTGTGTGCAAATACGTGACTTGAATGATTGTGAAACTGATATTGTTTGGTAACCACGGTAGGGTTTGGGTTGACCAACTTGGACGGGTAACTTAACATACCAAGCAAATCTAAGGTGAGTTCATTCCTCTTGAGCATGCGTCCCGGTGGGTGGGACAATCATTGGGTATTCCTGAGAGGAATAAGTTATTTGGGTAAAACTGGGATGTTGGATAATACACTCACTCCTATCACCATTAAGTCCCATCTTGTTTGTTACCTGAGAGGTAACGAGGTATTAGTTGGTAGCGATATCTAGGTTTGGCACCCTCACTCCGTACCTGAGAGGACGGGTGTGAACTAATGACCCAGTCTTGCCCAACGCTTTGATAGGGGCATTGGGGAAAGGGCAAAATAGTCTGGAGCCATCTTGTACGGTATCGAGTTATTATCAACATTATAATCAATGAACTGAACTAAACACTTGGTAACCAACGTTTTCGTAAAACTATGAACTCACCAGCGTTGTCTGATACACTTGTTGCATGCTCGCAGGTCGTTAGGTACTTTGGATAAGTAACTTACTATCTGGATGGCTGGAGTGGTCATGGGTTGTACTGCTTGGAATTGCAAGACTTGTTTACTGATTTCACATACATTGGTTTTTGAAACGATTGAACAGTGATTTACTATTTGCTTCCGCTGAACATGTTTAACTTGGAATATGCTTATGAATGTTTTATCATTAAAAATGGAAACTTTGTTTTATAACTTGATGTTAGTTTAATATGATTGGTGGCTAGATCCTGGTACGTCACACACCTAGCGGGGTCACCACATGTGGTATTTTGGGGGTGTGATAGTTTGGTATCAGAGCCACTGGTTATAGTAAACTAGGTTTTAAAAACGTTTTTAGAAAACCAGACTATAACCGAACAGCTTCGAAACTGACCATGACACTCAGCTCCAGATTGCAAGGTTCATCTCTCGTTTACTTATTTCATAGTATATCTAGTATACACTTATGTACGATGTTGCATGCGATTGCACACTTAGCATTACAGACCGAAATCATGTGTATCTACCTGAGTTATGTGATTGATAGAGTCACAGTGCGATATCCTGTTAGATTTTCGTGGTTTATGTTTTGTGGTGATTTGTCATGCTGCGAGAATTTGGGGAACCTTTTAGCATGAGTTGGGAGGAGCTGAGATAAACATGCAAATCGCATTCCTATTATGGGTGCACACATAATAGTAATGTGGGGTGCATGTGAGTCCCAGTGAGGCCTAACGAGTGTAAAAGGGGTTCAGCTCTGTTGTGTGATGTAAACTTTGTAGTCTGTAGAATTCATCGTGAGGTTTGACTCCTACCTTACCCCGACTCTTAACCTTTTCCCTTTTCTTATATAGAATCATGAGCGGATGAGGCCATGGGCATGGTCACATTGCGATGACTCAGGCCGAATTGACAAACTTGATTAACACACATGTGGCTGAGGCTTTGGCAGCCTACCAGGCTGGTATGAAATGTGCCGAATACCCTTTATTCTTGTGTCACGTACTCAACTCTTACCTGTGTGCTGTATTTTCTTTCGTCTTTAGGTTAGCAAGCGAATCTGGATCAAAACAATCCGCTTGCTTGTACGTTTAAGACGTTCATGGGTTGTAGGCCACAGACGTTCAGTGGGACTGAAGGAGCTATGGGGCTACTACGTTGGTTTTAGAAGGCAGAATCAGTGTTCGCGATGTGTAACTGTCCTGCTAGGGACAGAGTGAAGTATGCTACAGGCACATTGGAGGATGGTGCCTTGAAATGGTGGAATGCCCAGGTACAAATGTTGGGCATCGAAATGGCTAATGCAACTACTTGGGAAGATTTCAAGGAGTTGATGCGAGAGGAATACTGTCCTCGTGATGAGATTCAGAAGCTTGAGAACGAGTACTATAATTTGAAGATGGAAGGGTCCGAAATTGAAGCGTACACAAAAAGGTCACATGAGCTCACAAATATGTGTCCTAACATATCATGACCACCACCCCGAAGAATCAAACTATATATCAAAGGTTTAGCACCGTCAGTCAAGAGCTTGGTCACAACTGCCAAACTTGACGACTTGTTTTGAATCATACGTCTAGCTCACAAGATTACCGATCAAGAGGTGGAGCGTAGCTCGCTACCACCACGTGTTTCTGCTACTACTGCTATAGCTACTACTCCTGCTACTGACAACAAACGCAAATGGAATGATGTGGACAAGGCGTCCAACTCGAATCAGTCGCAGAAGAAGCCAGACAACAGTATCAACGGCAGTTTCAGCCAGTCATCTTCCGTGAATCAGAATCAGAACAACAATTCGAATAAGGGCTCTTACCCAGGAAAGCAACCTAAGTGTAACAAGTGCAACTTTAATCACCGTGGGCCGTGCACCCGAGTCTGTCACAGGTGCAACAAGGTGGGCCATATGGCTAGAGACTGTAGGGTCTCACTCCCAAGGCAGCAGCAGCAGCAACCCCCACAGCAACAGTAGCCACAGCAACAGGAGAGGCAGCAGCCTCAACAGAATAGGGAAATCGTAAGGGGTGTTTTCAGTGTGGTGACGAGGGTCATTTCAGGCGGGATTGCCCTCAACTCAATCAGAATGCTGGTAACAACAACAACAACACTGGGAATAACAACAATGGGAACAATGGTGGGAACGGTGCGCGTGGGAGAGTGTTTACTATTGGTGTTGGGGAAGCTCGCAATGATGGCAATGTTGTGACTGGTACGTTTTATGTGAACGATCTTTTTGCTTCTGTTTTATTCGACTCTGGTGCCGATTGGAGTTATATTTCTTTGGGGTTCAGTCGTCAGTTAGGGTTGACTCCTACACCTCTTGTAAATAAGCACGTAGTAGAATTAGCTGATGGTAAATCGATTGAAGCTTCACATGTTCTTCTTGGCTGTAAACTCGATCTTATGGGTCAGGTGTTCGACATTGACCTACTCCCCGTTACTCTTGGAAGTTTTGATGTGGTCGTTGGCATGGATTGGTTGTCTAAGCATCAAGCGAAAATTCTCTGTAAAGAGAAAATCGTGCGTATCCCTCTCCCTAGTGGAGAATCTTTGTCGGTTCAAGGTCATCGTAGTGGTGCAATGGTTGGCATCATCTCAGCCATGAAAGCCCAGAAGTGTCTACGAAAGGGCTACCCTGCTATCTTAGCTCTTGTTGCTGATACTCAACCTGAAGAAAGGAAGATTGAAGACCTTCCAGTTGTTCGCGAGTTTTCTGATGTGTTTCCTGAAGAGCTTCCTGGTTTACCTCCACACCGTCAGGTGGAATTTCAGATTGACCTTACACCAGGAGCAGCCCCGATTGCCCGTGCTCCTTATCATCTTGCACCAGGAGAGTTGCAAGAGCTGTCAAATTAACTTCAAGAACTGTTGGACAGAGGTTTTATCCAACCCAGTTCTTCGCCTTGGGGAGCCCCAGTTTTGTTTGTGAAGAAGAAAGACGGGTCCTTTCGTATGTGTATAGATTATCGGGAACTCAACAAGGTAACAGTCAAGAACCGCTATCCTTTACCGTGTATCGACGACTTGTTTGACCAGTTGCAAGGGTCAAGTTTTTACTCGAAGATTGATTTAAGATCGGGGTATCATCAGATGAGAGTCTGAGAGGAAGATGTCCCTAAAACAGCTTTTCGAACACGGTATGGCCATTATGAGTTTCTGGTTATGCCATTCGGGTTGACAAACGCACCTGTGGTTTTCATGGACCTTATGAATCGCGTGTGAAAACCGTATCTCGACGATTTCGTCATTGTGTTTATCGATGACATCTTGATCTACTCTAAGAGCAAGGAGGACCACGAGCGACACTTGCGTCTTATTTTGGAGCTTCTGAGGAAGGAGCAGCTCTACGCGAAATTTTCTAAGTGTGACTTCTGGATACGAGAAGTGCACTTCCTTGGTCACATTGTTAACGAATCGGGGATACATGTGGACCCTGCTAAGATTGATGCTATCAGAAATTAGGCGGCACCAAAGAATCCTTCGGAGGTGCGATAATTTCTCGGTCTCGCTGGGTACTATCGAAGATTTAATAAAGACTTCTCGAAGATCGCTCAACCTCTTACCTTGTTGACACAGAAAGGCGTGGTATACTCTTGGGGATCGAAGTAGGAAGTTGCTTTCCAGCTTTTGAAAGAAAAACTCTACAGTGCACCAATCTTGTCATTACCTGAGGGTACCGAGGATTTTGTGGGGTATTGTGATGCTTCTATTCAGGGTCTCGGTTGTGTGCTAATGCAACACGAGAATGTGATAGCGTATGCTTCTCGGCAGTTGAAGGTTCATGAGAAGAATTTCACGACTCACGACTTAGAGTTGGGGGCCGTGGTCTTTGCGTTAAAAATCTGGAGGCATTACCTTACGGTACTAAATGCACTGATCACAGGAGCCTCTAGCATATTTTTGACCAGAAGGAATTGAATATGCGACAGCGTTGCTGGGTAGAACTCTTAACGTTGTAGCTGATGCCCTTAGTCGAAAGGAAACGAAACCTAAACGAGTACGAGCCTTACAGCTCACTATTCACTCAAATCTTCCTGATCAGATTCTTTCGGCTCAGGCCGAAGCGTTGAAGGAAGAGAATATTAAAGCGGAGTATTTATGGGGCATGGAGAAATGACTCGTGGAGAGATCTGACGGCATCTACTATTTCATGGAACGGATATGGGTTCCTTTATTTGGAAATCTTAGGGAGCTTGTGATGGACGAAGCACAAAAGTCTCGATACTCTGTTCACCCAGGTTCGGATAAGATGTATCAGTACCTCAAGGTGTTGTATTGGTGGCCGAAGATGAAAGCTCACATTGCGAGGTATGTGAGTAAATGCTTGACTTGTGTGAAAGTCAAGGTGGAATACCAGAAACCGTCTGGATTACTTCATCAACCAGAAATACCCATGTGGAAATGGGAGAAAATTGCTATGGATTTCGTCACTGGGCTGCCAAGAACTCAAAACGGAAACAATACCATCTGGGTGATTGTTGACCGCCTCACAAAATCTGCACACTTCCTTGCGATCAAGGAAAATGATAAGTTCTCTCAACTTGCTGCTGTTTATTTGAAGGAAGTGGTTTCTAGGCACGGAGTGCCAACCTCTATTATCTCTGATCGTGATCTGCGTTTCATATCTGATTTGTGGCAATCAATGCACAAATCGTTCGGCTCACGTCTCGACATGAGCACTGCTTATCACTCACAGATGGATGGTCAAAGCAAACGAACCATCCAGACACTTGAAGACATGCTACGAGCATGTGTGATCGATTTTGGCAAAGGCTGGGAGAAGAACTTGCCGTTGATAGAGTTCTCTTACAACAACAGCTACCATACCAACATCCAGGCAGCTCCGTTCGAAGCATTATACGGGCAGAAATGCCGCTCTCCTCTTTGTTGGGCTGAGGTGGGTGACAGCTAGGTCACAGGTCCTGAACTTGTACTTGAAACTTCTGAAAAGATTGTCCAAATTAGAAATCGTATGGCGGCAGCGCGCGACCGTCAGAGAAGTTACGCTTACAAGCGTAGGAAACCACTGGAGTTCGCTGTAGGTGATCGTGTTATGCTGAAAGTCTCACCCTGGAAGGGTGTGGTGCGCTTTGGGAAGTGCGGCAAGCTTAATCCACGCTATGTTGGGCCATTCAAAATTTTGGAACGAATTGGTAAAGTGGCGTACAAGCTCGAGTTACCTGCTGAGTTGGGTAACGTTCATGATGTATTCCATGTTTCACAACTGAAGAAGTGTTTGTCTGATGAAACACTTGTGGTACCACTTCAAGAACTTAGGATCGACGACAAATTGTAGTTTGTCGAAGAACCAATAGAAATTAAGGATGGGGAAGTCAAGGTCCGTAAGCATAGTCGGATTCCTATTGTGAGAGTTCGTTGGAACTCAAGACGTGGACCGGAGTTCACGTGGGAACATGAGGTCAAATGAAGCTCAAGTACCCTCACTTATTCCCAACTGACCAATCTAAATCTGGTGCAACTGGTGAATTTCAGGGCAAAATTCCCTATCAAATTGGGGATGATGTGGCACCTGTGGAAAATCCACAGTCATCCTGATTTAACATCTCGTCGCTTTGGAGTACTTGTCAAATTTCGGGATGAAATTTTTTTCAAGTTGGGGATGATGTGACAACCCGAGATTTCAAGGTCTTTCCTATACACATCACTAACTTCACAATCCTGTTTTTACAATTTGATTTACGTGGTGTCGTGTGTAGTTTATCTGAATGATTAATGTTTTATGTGAATGCTTAGTTGTTAAAAGTGTAGTGTTAAATATAGTTTATTTAAGGTTTAACAATAAGGTTCTTCGCCACGAGTTCTCCTCGACGAAGAATGGGATTCTTCGCCACCATCATATCGACGAAGAACATACTTCACCGAAAAGGCGCCAGGCCCAGGGTGGTTCGCGGCCCAACTTTCAAGTTATTTGTATAACCTCCTTGAAAACAGTTTACGTAAACTAAAAACCCTAAAGCTCCTCCTCCCTATTCTTTGTGCGATGGCTGTAGGAAATCTCGAAGCATTTTCCATCTCGATTTATCTAAACCCTTCGGTATCACGGTTAGTGTCTAACCTTGTTATTCGAAGAAATCTTGATGTTGTGATTTTGTGTATAATTAAGGTTCACTAATAATATTGTAAATCTAGAATGTTCATGATAAGGATTCGATGATTTGTATGCGGTATTGTTCATATGAGGATTCGATAGATTCCGTGTAAAGAGTTGGTAGCATGATAGACTAACATTTGATTGTATGATCAATGATTGATATGTTTTAATGATGAAACTGTTATGTGTGGGTAGTCGATGATTGTTCATGATTAGGGTTGATTGAACTTGTAAAATAATCGTTGGTTGATCCAATTAATCCTGCCAAAATGTGTTAAACTGCCGTTACAAGATTAAGGGTTGTAACTGTTGGGTTTTGACGAAGGTTAGATCCTTCGTCACACCTCATCAACGACGAAGGTTGAATACTTCGTCGCACCATATCTCGACGAAGAATAAGTTCTTCGTCGCAACAGTTTCTGACGAACCACTAAGATTCTTTGTCAACTTGAACTCGATGAAGGATGGTTCTTCATCGCAGGGGTACTTCGCCGTGAAGGCATTTGGGTAGAACAGTAGACAATTATGAGGTTGTTGATGATTGATATTTATAAGATCTATGTTGTATGATAATAAGGATAGGAAATCTGGTTTGACATGTATGAATAGAAAACTCATCTGTTAAGTGTTGTTTTGTGACGTTCACATGAGATATGGACTTGTATGAGAATTGGGTATGTGCTTCATGATAACAGTGAACCTTGTGTTAGATACAAACTGTGTGCAAATACGTGACTTGAATGATTGTGAAACTGATATTGTTTGGTAACCACGGTAGGGTTTGGGTTGACCAACTTGGATGGGTAACTTAACATACCGAGCAAATCTAAGGTGAGTTCATTCCTCTTGAGCATGCGTTCCGGTGGGTGGGACAATCATTGGGTATTCCTGAGAGGAATAAGTTATTTGGGTAAAACTGGGATGTTGGATAATACACTCACTCCTATCACCATTAAGTCCCATCTTGTTTGTTACCTAAGAGGTAACGGGGTATTAGTTGGTAGCGCTATCTAGGTTTGGCACCCTCACCCCGTACCTGAGAGGACGGGTGTGAACTAATGACCCAGTCATGCCCAATGCTTTGATAGGGGCAATGGGGAAAGGGCAAAATAGTCTGGAGCCATCTTGTACTGTATCGAGTTATTATCAACATTATAATCAATGAACTGAACTAAACACTTGGTAACCAACGTTTTCGTAAAACTATGAACTCACCAGCGTTGTCTGATACACTTGTTGCATGCTCGCAGGTCGTTAGGTACTTTGGATAAGGAACTTGCTATCTGGATGGCTGGAGTGGTCATGGGTCGTACTGCTTGGAATTGCAAGACTTGTTTACTGATTTCACATACATTGGTTTTTGAAACGATTGAACAGTGATTTACTATTTTCTTCCGCTGAACATGTTTAACTTGGAATATGCTTATGAATGTTTTATCATTATAAATGGAAACTTTGTTTTATAACTTGATGTTAGTTCATTATGATTGGTGGCTAGATCCTGGTACGTCACACACCTAGCGAGGTCACCGCATGTGGTATTTTGGAGGTGTGACGCCTGTGATGATCATAGATGGTGTTCTTCAACTATAAATAAGCCCTCATGTTGAACCATTAGTTTGCACACTTCAATTTATCTCTTCTCCTCTCAAATTCTGGGATTCCTGATCATAAGGAATCTCATTCTAAGTTGAAAAGATTGCTAGGACCCTTTGTAAGTGTCTTAGCCCCCTTTTTAGTTTAGTTTTGTTAATTAAAAACCGAAAAGTCAAAGTTACGTAAAATGGCTTTGACTCTCGGTTTAAACTCCAATGGTCCAGCCATTGTTCAAGGCGAATATGACTATGTGACCATAATTAGGTAGGTGTTAATCCCTTAAAAGGGCACCTCCTAATTTTCCCGTTTGCTTAATTAATTGTCGGGTCAAACTAGTTAATTAAAAAGTCAAACGGGTCAGATTTATAAATAATAATCAAAACTAATAATGCAGAAGGTATAAACCATATTTTATCACTTAAATAACTTGGTAAATAATATTAGAACATGTCTTAGTATGTTCAACCCGACAACTCTGAGTTTAGGGTCGGTTCACAACCGAAAGTCGCAAAAGCTTGACTTTTGCTTTGACTTTCAGTTCTGACCCGATTGAGCTTAATTCTTCTATGTTTTAAGCTTCCATTAGGACCATATTATATTGTAATATAACCCTCTGGAGTTATATTACCCGGTCATTAATAATTTGGACTATATGCTAGTTTCCGTTATTATGCTTATAATTGACCATTATGCCCTTTTTAGCCAAAAATGATATTTTTGATAATGTAAGCATACAAATAGGTTAAGTACTGATATATAAGCATGCCTAAATTAATTTGACATGATTCTCTAGTCTCAAAACAATATTATGCTAGATATCGTAAAGTTGAACTTTTTATTATTTAAATTACGCTATTATGCATAATGCATGTTTAAACATAGATTTTCACCCAAAATTCATTACCTACTGTTATGATATCAATTTTAGGAATTTTTAGAATATTGGGTCAGATTATAAACTGACCACATCATTGAGTTCTTGTATAAATTCCTTAATTGACGATAATGCCCTTTTGACTAATAAAATGTGATTTACATATGAGTAACATGCCAAACCTTTTTCTACTGATTTGATATGAAAAATAAATAAATATTTTAAACACTCAAGGCTGATCAAAATCTCAGAATCACATAAACATTTCAAATATCGTCAATTATCGACTTTTACGCTAATTAGGTGTATAGTATGGTTTAAAACCATATTTAACACCTAAGACTTGATACCTACTGATTTTATAAATAAATTTTAATATTATTACAGTAGGTATAAGTCATGAACTCAGACTTCCAAATATGTCCTTAAAAGCATATGTGAAATGACCAAAATACCCTTTTGGGGCATAGTTTGGCCAAAAATGGTAAATCTCACATATGAATGATATCCTATTGTTTTAATACCGTAAAATAAATATTTTTACTGAATACTTTAGACCAGAATATCAGTTTACTTTAAAACCTTTTTTATAAATATTAAAATGACCAAAATGCCCATACGAGACTTAAATTTGTTTAAAATACTTTTTGGGCATATATGTTAACATCCTACTGATGTATTAACATATCTTAAGCATAATAACACATGAGACTTGTATATGGTTCATTTGGTTACCCGTTATGCATTTATGCCTTCGGTTCGGTTTATGTAACTAGTTTACATGAATTAGCCGAAATGGGTTTAACCTTATCATCAAATCTTCAAAATCTAGAATGTGTTTTGTTTACCCATATTATACAAGTATCCAAACTTGTCGGGTCTAAATCACATTCTATTCCGGTCTTCGCTTAATCTAGCATTTCGAACCATAAACTATCTTTCAAACTAACCGGTCTAAGTCTTTGACTTAAATAAAGACCCGTTAGTATCCTAATAGGTTTATAAACCTTCCATACAGATTGAGTAGCTTTAGTAGAAGGTATTTACATAAGGCTTTAGGAAACATACGGCTAAGTTACATCCTTACACATCTAGCTCAGGTAAATACTTTTAACTTAATTTCCCTTATACGGGCTTGGGATACGGTATTATAATAATACCGCTTGGTCGGGTATGAAATCATTTAATCGGATTGTGATTAATAAATTTGCATAACCCGTTTTAATCTATTTTGTTTGATAACATAAACATTGGGGGTTAATACGACCATGTCCTGGATATCCTCGGCTCATTTCATTTGAAAATGGCCACGACCTATGCACGGGGTGTAAGCATACACCTGACAGATGCAAATGCCAAATAACCCACATGTTGGGGATAACTCCTTTGTGGGTTTTATAGTGGTGAGTCGGTTAATCATGACCGACTTCCAAACCGGCCCCATATGTATGACAAACATGTAAAACTGTATACAATATTTTATTAAAGATTGTCCCAAGTTATAAATGGTTTGTGCCTTGTGCGCCTAAATCAATTTTCATAAACTCTTTTCAAATGAGTCGGTTAATTGTATTTACCAGTGAAAACTGACGTATTTTCCAAAGACTAAGTGACATGTACCTCTCGAAATTAGGCTGGAGCTACTTGGTGTCAAATAAGAGGATCTTGAAAATCCTTAGATACCTGAAGTCTGTTATTTCAGTTTTCTTGTATTTTGTTTTATGATCCGCCTGTGGATCTCTATTACAACCAGTCTGTATTTTCTTTTATTTGGATACTCGGAAATTATGGTTTGTAATAGTAATTATCTACCAAGCCTTCTGCTGTGCTATTAAATTGTGTATATTGGCTATGATGATATCAACTACGTCATGATACTCCCCACCGGGCCCACCGGTAATATGTGGAAATATCGGGGTATGATAATTGCACTATTGTACACGAGTATGAATAATGAGTTAGAATCTTCAATGTACATATATCTTCTTCGATTTCAAAACACTAGTCTCATCAAAACAAAACATAAACGAAACATCTTTTTGTATTTTACAAACCTTATGCTAAAACACACTTAAAATCTTTTTGTAGTTTTATCTGAAATAAAATGACACCAAACTATTTACAACCATATTTTTGTTGAGTTATGTCAGAGGATCATATCAGTTTATGAGACACATCACTAACACCGTTGATCTATTTAGACTGTAAGCTTTAAAAAATTCACTTAGATTGTTAGTATTCTGATCCACTTAAATTTTCTCACAAACTTCAATTGATTCAAGATATGAGATTAATGTTTTAGGAACTAAAGTAATCGCGTGTCCCACCTAAGAATATACTCCCGTATCAAGATTCCCTAGATTCAGTCTTACAGGTGAATACCTAAATGATATCTGTCTCTGGGTTAATACGAAGCCTTGAGAGCTCAGGTTAGAACTACCGTTTAGACAAAGAGATGAAGGCTCGACTTAAGGTATGTTCCACTTAGGAATCTTTTGAACAACTGGACTTGATATATATCGATATTTTTCAGTTTTTATGCAGTGTGAGGGTTTAAGCGCGAAAGTATTACACGAGTTCTAGGCCGTTGCTGACGCAAAATTAGAAGACAAAGTATAATGCCCCAGATATCAATAAGTATAAAGACCTAATATATCAGAATTAGGCAACCTCTCAAACGAAATTTCGGAGTACTGAGTCCATATATCCGAGAGATGTTCCCCACAAATTAAGAAAGTCATTGATTTAGATTTATATCTCGAAATCAATCTACTAATTGTGTAAAAACCTACTGGCATATCATTAGTGAGACCGTTTATCACTTTTTAACTTTCCATTTTCTTTAGCATGATGTGACTGTCTACTAATGTACTATCATTTTCTCTTTTTACACAAACTCTTTTGCCTTTTTCTAAGTTTTTGAATTTTGTCAAATGTTTTTGAATTTTTCAAATTTTAAACATATATACTCCCCTTATGTCACACCCCGACCACATAAAACAACAAATCGTGGTGGAAACATCAGGGAGTGTCGTAACAGAATCATTGTTTCACAACCATGGATTAAATAGTTTCGTTCTTATAGAATTATTGAACTCAGTGTTTTAGTACAAATCAGATAAATAAAAATAATTGTCTCTCAGTTTTTAAAGTCGCTAAGGCATAAGTCCTTCCTATGTGTAGCATGCATCAACAATCATCACATAGCAGCACCTGAAACATATGTGAAAATAGGTACGTCAGCATAAAAATGCCTGTGAGTAACATAGGATTTTGTGAATTGGATTCATGGCTTTGGATAACACAAGAAAAGGTTTTATGTTTTCAAAAATAGCCATGAATCCTTGTAAAACTTTTGTTTCTAAAATGCGTCGTTTTGGTAAAATGTTTATAGTATATACAAAAATATACTTTGGTTTTGAGATAAGTGGATAAGTAGTATATCTAGATATACTTTAGTTATGAAATAGTTAAACAGATAGTATATAAAATATACTTTGGTTTCTGAAATAATAGATCTGGTAGTATATCACAAGTATACTTTGGTTTTGTAAATAACATATCAACTTATGCTTTGGATTTGAAAATAACACATCAACTATGCTTTGGTAGTATATTAAAATATACTTTAGTTTGTGTAATAACAGAATCGGTAGTATATCAACTATACTTTAGTAAGTAATATCACGTTGGTAGTATGCCGGAACATACCTAAATCATGGTTTGGTAGTATATCAAATTATACTTTAGTAAACAATAGCATATCAACTATGCTTTAGCAAAACAATATCACGTTGGTAGTATATCGAAATATACAATATATCGCAATTTGGTAATACATTCAAACCTTAGTGCATCAAACTACACTTTAGAGACTATAGAAATACCACAAAGGCTAATTCTATTTGGTTAAAATTTGGTTTCTAACATTCCATACAACAGGAATGGGGTGTCTAGTCCTATAGCGCTATATCGTACTACCAATCGGCTTGATCATTGTTAATAAATGTATAAGTAAACATATAAACAAACAAATAGTCATACAAACTTTTAGAATTAGTGTTTAAGCCATGGATAATAGTTCAATTCGTCAAAAGATAGTACTATGCATGTGTAATCATATAGTTGAAATCATGAAAATAGCGTATCGGCACATATGAATCACCCCAAAACATTTGAAAACGTAAAAGAGGGGACTATGTACTCACTTGGTAATGCTAAATGATCTTGAAACAACAATCAAATAAAGCTAGGAGGATCACGGAATCAATCATCACCTAATATAGGTAACTATGTTAATAAACCGGACATAAATCGGAAGATCGGATAAAATGAGGTTTCGTAAACCAAATGAGTATTGGAACTCATATGATATGGTTTAACAAAGCCTACATTCTAAATTGGAACCTATCCTAAGTGCTTATGACCCGTTACGACTCATTAAGGTAGCTTACGCAACTTTAACGCGTCGTTCGTGCGAACGCGCGTTCGAGATGCCTAACTAGTCCTATGACAAGTATTATATGCCCTAACATGTTTAAATGTGTTGCATAATCAGTTTAAGTGACAAAATTTAAGTTACATATGCTTAAAATCAAATTATGCATGAGAAGGGCATTTTGGTCATTTTCCTAAGGCATATAAACTACCTATCATACAACTAATTAAACTAAGTGACCATAAGGTATAACCTCGGAAGGTTATTCCCTACACAACTATGGTCACAAAAAAATGCTTGGTCGGATCCTATCGATCGACCAAACGGGTCAGTTTCGAAAGTCTAAGCGGTTGTTAAGACCGCTTATCTTACGACCCTATACAAGCACTAGACTAAAAGTGACGAGTTAAACATGTTAAAACATGTTTAACTAAGTTAGAAAACAGGTTTGATATCAAAACAAAGGGTTTTGATACCCGAAAGTAGCTTCGATGCAAAATACACACAAACACGTATTTTTACCGAAACTTTGACTCGTCACTTCGACTAATCGACGTGGTAATCAGTAGGTATAGTCACAAGGGACTATAACCATCGTGATTACGCTCACGTTGCAAAGTTCAAACGAACTTTGTGTTGACCATAACCTGGTCAAAGCAGAAAGTCAAACACTGTTTGACTTTCACGCTTAAAAAGCAATAACAAGCATGAAATAATACTCACAAAAGGTACAAGCAAGGAAGATTTGATCTAAAATACCCAGGTATGAAGCTAAGGCTTCAACTTAGAGCAGATTAGAGCAAATGTGTGAGTTGAATGAATGAAAAATGGTGGGTATTTATAGAATTCCAAGAACTGCTAGGATTGTTTCTCGTAATTCGTGCTTAAATCTGGACCTTACATGTGTTGCCCAATGTTTACAATACAATGGGACATCAAAAACTATCAAATGGTATTGCAAAACAAGGATTAAAACCATCAAAACCAACTCAAATGTCCAAATTCAATGCTTCTGTCTGACAGTCTATTGCGGGCCGCGTAGACATACACACATTCTTACGCGCCCCTCCTAGACAAGTTTGGCAGATTGTCAGTTTAGTCCCTGCAAGTCCAAAACCTGGTTTTTGATGCATTTTTGACACGTTTAAGCCCCGTTAACCCCATTTCAAGGCTCTACAATGAAGTTAAAGTATAGGGAACATGAAATATGCTCAAAAACATCTCGGATGTCGGTTCGTTTGGTCGTACGGTTGCGTTGTTCGGTAAATTACCACGAAAACTCGAACGGACGCGAAAAACGATCCAAATTGCGCGACGAATGGTATTTTTGCATTCCAATCACTAAAATAAAATGTTTTAATGATTACAAAAATTTTTGGATGCCCGGATATGTTCAGAACGTAAGATATGCGCGTAAATGCAAACTTATGCATTTTTTGACGCTTTTAGTCCCTGATTGACCAAATAAGTTTATTTTCGCACACCAAACCCCTCAAAGCCTATTTCTAAGCTATGTAAAGGATATTTAGGGTATGTTTAACTTACGATCATATTCCGAAATGTTCGTTACTATATAAATCGGCATAGTTTCGCAGTTTGGCGAAATTAGCCCCTACGATCGAATAAACTTGTTTTCGACACACCAAACCCTCCAAAACTTATTTATAAGTTATGTATAGGTTATTTAAGGTATGTTAAGACTATTTCACTATTCTAGAGTGTTTGTCGCGTTAAACTGATTACATATATGCATCAGTTCGCGTACAACCTTCCAGAAGCGATTTAAAGCCCGAAATCGAACAAGAATTGATATGTGCAAATGATACACATATTTATACAAATCCCAATTATGAAACACAATATTTCATTGGTTTTGTATTCGTATGATGGTCGTAGTGACACAGGTGTCACAGTCTCCCCTACTTTAGGAAATTTCGTCCCGAATTTTAAATTTAGAGGAAACCTGTGAAGACATCTGTGATTGTTTCGCTTTCGAATGAATCCTTCGTACCCTAAGTAAAACTCTGGGCCACGTTTGGATTCTTATCGAATTTTTTATTTGTCTAAGTGATGTCCTTGTAGTAACAAAACATGGAGTTTCTAACAACGAATAGAAGAATGTTTCATATGAAGACTATTATAGGAAACTTGTGTGTGCTCGAAATCGGAGTTGGAGATTGTAAGATAAAATAACATTGGTCAAGGTCCAGGACTTAAATAACGCTACGTTCGCAATGTAATAAGGAGCACTTATATATAGGAAGTACCAGCGGCGTATCCACCATGCCCTTTTTACATTGTTCCCGTTTCGTTATTCTTATCACTCTAAGTTTTAACACATGACAAAACTTGCTGTGATTTCTGTGCACTGAATTCCATAAGTATGTATGCATCCATAATTACATAATTCCTTGCACAGTCCGCACAGTTCATTTCATAATGTGTAAGGTAAAATCAATCGAACAAACATGAAATGACTTGACTAGACCATCAAAGGATCTTTTTAACTAGATCAACGAACGATCTTTTTAACTATATCAACTCATGATCTCCTTAACTAGACCGTCGTATGATCTCTTTAAATAGACCACTAAGAGATCTTTGTAACTTGAATAAAATAATCATTTTGAAATGGCACTTTGGAATCCAAGGTTCTTACTATTTACATAGAAAGCCCCTTAAGGAAATTAAGATAGTACTTTGAGTATCCTTCTGAGAATCAAACATATGAAAATACGGAAGATTCTACCAGGACTTAGATAGCGAGCTTTAGAATTACACATAAACACATAATCACATAATCGCGTATTTGTTAATTTAGTTATTAGCTCGTTCATTAACTTGAACTAATGTATTTAAAGTATACCAGAAATCCAATCAAGGACTTCAATTGGTACTCAAAATATCCCCAAGAATCTAACTATGAGGATAGGAAGATCTTATAAGGATTTGGCTTTGTCTTTGTCGTATCGCAACATTCGTATAAGAGTATGCGAGGAATCCAATTAGGGACTCATGAAAATACCTTTAGATATCAAATCAAGGATTTGAAATGGTATTTCAAGTATCTGTTTAAGAATTTGAAATTAGTAACTTGTACTTTGTTTCTTAAAAGAAACGAGTACTTAGGATTTTTGGGGAGATCGCGAGTGATCATGAAGGAATCACACGAGTAGTTAGTTTTGTAAGGAACATGGTTCCTTGATGTCCACATCGTAGGGGTATGTCACCATACACACAATCGTATTAGTTTTGGAAATAAAAGTGAAACAACAATTTTATTTATATACAACTGAATTGTTTCAAGCGTCGAAGATAACAACAAAGAAAAAAAATACAAAAAGTCTAATTGTTCACTACTGCATTGTCGTTTGTGTTTGCCTCGTTTATGTTAAACACTCGTCCACGTGTTGGATTTGCGTTAACAAGTCTTGGGCAATTGTTCTGGTAGTGAGTAAGATCACCATAGTTATTGCATGATCAAGGTGGAAGTTGTGCTTGAGCAGCAGCAGGATTTGCAGCAGCTTGGTTTTGGTTAGCATAATGGAAGGTATTGACCAAATGTCCCAATCGCCTATAGTGGGCACATTTGTGACATTGTGCTTGTTCCAGATGATGACGATTGCATTTGTTGCACAAAGGTGCGGTACCAACATAGTTTTTCCTATTGCGAGGTTGTGCTGGCTGGTTTGGTGCAACCTGGTTGTTCTGAGCAACTACAGCAAAGTTTTGTGAAGCCTTACGCTTCTTCGACTTTTTGGAGGACTCAGTCTTTTCATCCTTTGTTTTTTCTCGTGTAGACTCGTCAGATGGTTTCGGGTCGCCCTTTCGGAAAAGCTTACCTTTCCTGATCTGAGATTCAGCCAGGGTAGCAGATAGTTCAATGGCCTGTCTGACGGTAGTAGGGTTGCTACCAGTAACGATATCCTGAACTAGGTCAGGGAGACCATCAATGTATTTTTCGATTGCCTTATCCAAAGGCGTAACCATGGTAGGACATAACAGGCTCAGTTCCTCATAACGGTCAGTGTAGGCTCGATATTCACCGCTGTCTTGCTTAAGATCGTCGAATTCCCTTTCTAATGCCCTGAGTTCATGACGAGGACAGAACTCCTTCATCATTAGAGCTCGAAGCTCTTCCCAAGTTTGCGCTAATGCTACGTCGGCACCCCTATCCCTCATTACACCGTTCCACCATGTAAGTGCTCTTTTCTAGAATACGCTCGATGCAAACTCAACCTTTCGCCCGTTTGGGCATTGTACATGACGAAACATGCTTTCGAGACTCTCAAACCATTGTAGGAGCCCAGTGGCCCCTTCAGACCCAGTAAATATGAGTGGCTTAGCTGAGTTGAATGTCTTATAGTTGCACGGAGCATTGTTGTTATTGTTGTTTGCTTGGTTTACTTGGGTTATCAGGTTTGGGAGTACAGCAGCGATTTGCTGAGTGATAATAGCTGCGAGTTTGGCGTTAGTTTGAGGTTGTGCATCACGTCGAGGAGGCATATTCTAAAAGAGCAAAGAAACATGAAAAGGAAACGAGTGAGATGTTATCGGATAGTAGAATTGAATGCTTAAAAGAATATCGACAAAGCATGAAGATTGTGATCATTTGTTCGTCAATTAAAACAAACAAATGACACTACGACTAATCAAAGTAAATGGGTCATGATAATGTATCGCGAAGACATGCTTTAGCCTATAAGTGGACACTCACCCCAAGAGTTCCCAGGTAAGAGTGACTGGTCCAATTATGTGGATTTGTACGAACACTCTAGCCTTAGACAGAAAACTCGAGGTACAGGCATCAACCCTTCCAGATTGCACATGTTCACATTATTTAGACCCAAACTTTGATGAGATTTTGAAAACTTTGAAGGTTCAAAACCTTATAATAAATCATCTAAGAAGAGATGATTGGTTTTCAAAATGGATTTGTAGTTGGTGTTCTTGTTTTGGTTGTCACCTAAAGATAGGCGACGATATTTATTTAAGACTAAACACGAGATAACTTGTGTTAGGGTCCTAGGAAGGTTATAGTCTAGGTCAAAGCATTACTAATAACCTAATTCCCTATAACCATTGGCTCTGATGCTAACTTTTCTATCACACCCCGACCACGTAAAACAACAAATCGTGGCGGAAACGTCGGGGAGTGTCGTAACAGAATCATTGTTTCACAACCATGGATTAAATAGTTTCGTTTTTATTAAATTATTGAACTCATTGTTTTAGTACAAATCAGATAAGTAAAAATAACTGTCTCTTATTTTTTTAAAGTCACTAAGGCATACGTCCTTCCTATGTGTAGCATGCATCAACAATCATCACATAGCAGCACCTGAAACATATGTGAAAATAAGTACGTCAGCATAAAAATGCCTGTGAGTAACATAGGATTTTGTGAATTGGATTCATGGCTTTGGATAACACAAGAAAAGGTTTTATGTTTTCAAAAATAGCCATGAATCCTTGTAAAAGTTTTGTTTCTAAAATGCGTTGTTTTGGTAAAATGTTTATAGTATATACAAAAATATACTTTGGTTTTGAGATAAGTGGATAAGTAGTATATCTAGATATACTTTAGTTATGAAATAGTTAAACAGATAGTATATAAAATATACTTTGGTTTCTGAAATAATAGATCTGGTAGTATATCACAAGTATACTTTGGTTTTGTAAATAACATATCAACTTATGCTTTGGATTTGAAAATAGCACATCAACTATGCTTTGGTAGTATATTAAAATATACTTTAGTTTGTGTAATAACAGAATCGGTAGTATATCACTATACTTTAGTAAGTAAGATCACGTTGGTAGTATGTCAGAACATACCTAAATCGTGGTTTGTTAGTATATCAAATTATACTTTAGTAAACAATAGCATATCAAGTATGCTTTAGCAAAACAGTATCACGTTGGTAGTATATCGAAATATACAATATATCGCGATTTGGTAATACATTCAAACCTTAGTGCATCAAACTACACTTTAGAGACTATAGAAATACCACAAAGGCAAATTCTATTTGGTTAAAATTTGGTTTCTGACATTCCATACAACAGGAATGGGGTGTCTAGTCCTATAGCGCTATATCGTACTACCAATCGGCTTGATCATATTTAATGAATGTATAAGTAAACATATGAACAAACAAATAGTCGTACAAACTTTGAAAATCAGTGTTTAAGCCATGGATAATAGTTCAATTCGTCAAAAGATAGTACTATGCATGTGTAATCAGATAGTTGAAATCATGAAAATAGCGTATCGGCACATATGAATCACCCCAAAACATTTGAAAGCGTAAAAGTGGGGACTATGTACTCACTTGGTAATGCTAAATGATCTTGAAACAACAATCAAACAAAGCTAGGAGGATCACAGAATCAATCGGCACCTAATATAGGTAACTATGTTAATAAACCAGACCTAAATCGGAAGATCAGATA
This sequence comes from Helianthus tuberosus, assembly GCA_030545235.1. Lineage (NCBI taxonomy): Eukaryota > Viridiplantae > Streptophyta > Magnoliopsida > Asterales > Asteraceae > Helianthus > Helianthus tuberosus. Next base: position 70,435,070 of record CM060416.1, read on the forward strand.
AAATGAGGTTTCGTAAACCAAATGAGTATTGGAACTCGTGTGATATGGTTTAACAAAGCCTACATTCTAAATCGGAACCTATCCTAATTGCTTACGACCCGTTACGACTCATTAAAGTAGCTTACGCTACTTTAACGCGTCGTTCGCGCGAATGCTCGTTCGAGACGCCTAACTAGTCCTATGACAAGTATTATATGCCCTAACATGTTTAAATGTGTTGCATAATCAGTTTAAGTGACAAAATTTAAGTTACATATGCTTAAAATCAAATTATGCATGAGAAGGGCATTTTGGTTATTTTCCTAAGGCATATAAACTACCTATCATACAACTAATTAAACTAAGTGACCATAAGGTATAACCTCGGAAGGTTATTCCCTATACAACTATGGTCACAAAAAATGCTTGGTCGGATCCTATCGATCGACCAAACGGGTCGGGTTCAAAAGTCTAAGCGGTTGTTAAGAGCGCTTATCTTACGACCCTATACAAGCACTAGACTAAAAGTGACGAGTTAAACATGTTAAAACATGTTTAACTAAGTTAGAAAATAGGTTTGATTTCAAAACAAAGGGTTTTGATACCCGAAAGTAGCTTCGATGCAAAATAGGCATAAACACGTATTTTGACCGAAACTTTGACTCGTCACTTCGACTAATCGACGTGGTAATCAGTAGGTATAGTCACAAGGGACTATAACCATCGTGATTACGCTCACGTTGCAAAGTTCAAACGAACTTTGTGTTGACCATAACCTGGTCAAAGAAGAAAGTCAAACACTGTTTGACTTTCACGCTTAAAAAGCAATAACAAGCATGAAAGAATACTCACAAAAGGTCCAAGCAAGGAAGATTTGATCTAAAATACCCAGGTATGAAGCTAAGGCTTCAACTTAGAGCAGATTAGAGCAAATGTGTGAGTTGAATGAATGAAAAATGGTGGGTATTTATAGAATTCCAAGAACCGCTAGGATCGTTTCTCGTAATTCGTGCTTAAATCTGGACCTTACATGTGTTGCCCATTGTTTACAATACAATGGGACATCAAAAACTATCAAATGGTATTGCAAAACAAGGATCAAAACCATCAAAACCAGCTCAAATTTCCAAATTCAATGCTTCTGTCTGAAAGTCTGTCATGGGCCGCGTAGACATACACACATTCTTACGCGCCCCTCCTAGACAAGTTTGGCAGATTGTCAGTTTTAGTCCCTGTAAGTCCAAAACTTGGTTTTTGATGCATTTTTGACACGTTTAAGCCCCGTTAACCCCATTTCATGGCTATACAATGAAGTTAAAGTATAGGGAACATGAAATATGCTCAAAAACATCTCGAATGTCGGTTCGTTTGGTCGTACGGTTGCGTTGTTCGGTAAATTACGACGAAAACTCGAACGGACGCGAAAAACGATCCAAATTGCGCGACGAATGGCATTTTTGCATTCCTATCACTAAAATAAAATATTTTAATGATTATAAATTTTTTTGGATGCCCAGATATGTTCAGAACGTATGATATGCGCGTAAATGCAAACTTATGCACTTTTTGACGCTTTTAGTCCCTGATTGACCAAATAAGTTTATTTTCTCACACCAAACCCCTCAAAGCCTATTTCTAAGCTATGTAAAGGATATTTAGGGTATTTTTAACTTAAGATCATATTCCAGAATGTTCGTTACTATATAAATCGGCATAGTTTCATAGTTTGTCGAAATTAGCCCCTACGATCGAATAAACTTGTTTTCGACACACCAAACCCTCCAAAACTTATTTATAAGTTATGTATAGGTTATTTAAGGTATGTTAAGACTATTTCACTATTCTAGAGTGTTTTTCGTGTTAAACTGATTACATATATGCATCAGTTCGCGTACAACCTTCCAGAAGCGATTTAAAGCCCGAAATCGAACAAGAATTGATATGTGCAAATGATACACATATTTATACAAATCCCAATTATGAAACACAATATTTCATTGGTTTTGTATTCGTATGATGGTCGTAGTGACACAGGTGTCATACCTTAAAATTCTAAAACATTTGACAAACCAATGTAGACAGCTTTATCTCGCCATCCGTTTCTGCTTTGCATTCTTTGTGACCTTTATCACCCCCCATGATCACAAAAACATTGATATTTTACATTTTGAAACCATTTTCAATTCTTGTTTTATCATGTTTTGTTTGTTCAGCCGTGAGGGTTCGACATATCCCTTTTAAATTTTCAAATGCTTTTTAACAATTTAAACCAATCACATCCTGTTTTAACTACAAAGATATAATTTCTCCTCATGTGCCAGGCTATTCTGTTGTCTCTGATGAACTTGAATTGACCTTCGAAACACCTGCACAAACATCAACTTAATCACTTGAACAAAGCAACCCAGGCCTGTTTGACCTTGGGCATTTTGACACAGTATGATTCGTTTAGTTTTTGAAAATCTTTTTAATTTTTCAAAAAAAAACATTTTCTTTCTTCTTGACTTCAACCTTATTGGTTGAATCAAGTTTCTTCTTCTCACCATCAGAAATAACTTTCCTCTTCACCACCCAAGTTTGTCCATTTGAAACATTCTTTATATAAAACCTTGAGTTACTTTGAATGTTTCTTTTTGACAATTCATCCTTTTGTTTCCAAATTTGTTTTGATTCAAACTTGGGTGTTTTCTGTTTCTCAACTTCTGATTTCTTTTTCTCAACATAAACAGGCTTCAGATTTTGCGGACATTTGCGACCAATGTGTCCAACTTGTTTGTATTTAAAGCATGTTTTCTTTGAAACATATCTAGCCTGTTGCTGTTGTTTCTTTTGAGCATAGAATTCTTCATTAGTCTGTCGACTAAATCAGAGTTCTTTCTCTTTTTTGGAACTTGTTCCGTGAACAAAGTTAATCTTTTTCTGAAAATTTAACTTTTCAAAACTTTTCTTTTGATTCTTTTTCTTTTTATAACCCAAACCAGCTTTTGTATTTTTCTTTTTGTAATGTGAATTTCCTGGTTTGTTATAAAAAGATTTCTTACCCTTCAAATTTCCTATTTTTCTGGCAAGTTTTTCAATTTCTAACATTTCGATTTCCATGAATTTAAACACTTTTTCAATCTTTTCCACAATCACATTTTAAATCGGAAATTCATCATCTAAAAACAATTTGTCAGATCCAACCATTTGATATGCCAACATTATCGGATCATCATCCGTTTTTGTCTCAGATTTGGATTTTGAATTTTTCAAGCTCTGATACCACTTAAATCATATGAGTGTATACCAACATTACAAACCTGTCTTGTCTAACCTACAATCCTATACAATCAACTACGACTCGATACATTGACAATTATGAACATGATTGACAATAGACATAATGCATTCACAGAAATAAAAAGAGAATTGGCATGTGCAATGTGTGAAAATGAAGCTATCTAGCTTAAGTTAGATTGTTATTTAAACTTGAGGTATGTGCTGGATCACATCATTGGCATATAGAAAAAGAAAGAAGATGTCACGTGCATTGGATATAAGAAGTGTCACACCCCGACTGCGTCAAAACAACGAAACCGTGGCGGAAACGTCGGGGAGTGTTGTAACAGAATTATTGTTTCACAACCATGGATACAAAAGTTTCGTTTTATTGATTCATTAAGTAATTTACATTGTCTTAAAACAAAGCAAACGAGTTACACATAGTCTATCATTATTATTATGTCACTAAGGCCTCGTCCAGATCCTATGTGAACATGCATCCTAGCAATTCAACATCATGCAACACCACCTGAAACATATGTAAAAACAAAGTCAGCAAAGAAATTGCTGGCGAGCACATAGGTTTTATGAGAGTATCGGATTTATGGCTCGTTTACAAGTTGCTGTACCTTATTAGACTACAAGAGTCAAAAGTTACAAACCTCGTTTTGAAAAGTGTATTGCAACATAATTAACCAACTCAAATCAAGTTGGTTATAGTTTATAAAATCGCGCAGCCATGATTCTTAACCCAAAACATTTGTTTAAGTAAACCAAATGGTAAATTTGTTCTCGTTACAAAACTCGTATGGTTTATATCCTTTAGAAAACATCGTTACGTGACATTGTTTCAAAATCGTTTATCCAAGTGAACTAAATAATGACACGGAATATAATATGATAAAAGCACTTATATATAAGAAGTACCAGCGGCGTATCTACCATGCTTTTATCATGTTACACCCGTCCCATTACCTAATCACAACCCAAAACCAATTGTTCATTCAAATCGTTTAACTCGTTCAAAATCGGTTCAAATCATTTAAATCGTCCCAAAATCGTTCTCGTTTTAATTGTGAAACTACTTTTGGTCGTCTCGCTAATAACATCCAAACCTTTGCAACTCGATTATCTCGAAACTCACATTCACAAACCACCAAAGGGTAAGTTAACAATCACAGATTCGGTCGTTACCTACATAACCCCCACACATAACAATGGGTGTAGTCTGATAACGGGATTTATCAGATCCTATGGTACCATAACCTAATACTGGTAGGCTTGATCAATGTTAATGAATGTTATTCGTTATGTAAATACATCCAACAAGTTTGTTCACATTATCAAAATCGTTATTAGTTTAATATAAACCATAGTATTCGTTTTTGAAATCATCGTTAAAACCTTGAAATCGTTTAACACATATGAATCACCCCAAAACAATTGAAAACGGTAAAATAGGGGAACTATGTACTCACATCGAAGTGCAAAGTATCCTTAATCTAAAGAACTCGACAAGCTCAAGCAAACCAAGGAAACTCAAGCAGCACCTAGTAATCGAATCACTAGTAAATAAATCGATACCTAAATCGGAAGATCGGACAAAATGAGGTTTCGTAAACCAAATGAGTATTGGAACTCATGTGATATGGTTTAACAAAGCCTACATTCTAAATCGGAACCTATCCTAAGTGTGTTCGACCCGTTACGACCCATTAAGGTAGCTTTCGCCACTTTATCGCGTCGTTCGCGCAAACGCGCGATCGAGACGTCTAACTAGTCCTATGACAAGTATTATATGCCTAGACATGTTTAAATATGTTGCATAATCAGTTTAGGTGACAAAAGTTAAGTTACATATGCTTAAAATCCAATTATGCATGAAAAGGGCATTTTGGTCATTTACCTATGGCATATAAACTACCTATCATACAACTACTTAAACTATGTGACCATAAGGTATAACCTCGGAAGATTATTCCCTATGCAACTATGATCACTAATTAGATAGAGTTCGAACAGAATGAAGCTTGACTCGCTCCTTTCGACTAAGCGCATCGGCTACGACATTCGCCTTACCTTGATGGTAGCGAATCTCGCAATCATAATCGTTTAGGAGTTCAACCAATCGTCGTTGCCTCATATTTAGCTCTTTCTGATTGAGAATGTGCTAGAGACTTTTGTGGTCTGTGAAAACCACACACTTCGTACCATAAAGATAGTGTCTCTAGATTTTGAGTGCGAAAACTACAGCTCCTAACTCAAGATCATGAGTTGTGTAGTTCTTCTCATGAACTTTCAGTTGTCTTGACGCATACGCAACAACTCTACCTCGTTGCATAAGGACACAACCAAGGCCTAGATTTGACGCGTCACAATAGACAACAAAATCATCGTTTCAATCGGGCAAAGATAAAACAGGAGCATCACATAGCTTCCGTTTCAGCGTTTGGAACGCTTCTTCTTGTTTGGGTCCCCACTCAAAAGGCTTATTCTTTTGAGTCAAAGCTGTGAGTGGAACCGCGATCTTCGAGAAGTTCGAAATGAATCGACGATAATATCCAGCGAGACCAAGAAAAGAACGAACTTCTGTTGGTGTCGTTGGTGTATTCCAATCCTTAATTGCAGCAATTTTGGATGGATCCACATGAATACCCTGCTCATTGACTATATGACCCAAAAACTGAACTTCTTTAAGCCAAAATTCACACTTGGAGAATTTAGCAAAAAGTTGTTCCTTCTTCAGGAGTTCCAGTGTCAAACGAAGGTGTTGCTCGTGATCGGCTCGAGACTTCGAATAAATGAGAATATCGTCGATAAACACAATGATGAACTTGTCTAAATAAGGTTTACAGACCCTATTCATTAAGTCCATGAAGATAGCTGGGGCATTTGTCAAACCAAAAGGCATGACGGTGAACTCGTAGTGCCCATATCTCGTGCGGAAAGCAGTTTTGGGAATATCTTCTTCGAGTACATGAAGATGATGATACCCAGAACGCAGATCGATCTTGGAAAAACAGGTAGCACCTTGCAGCTGATCAAAGAGATCATCGATTCGAGGTAGGGGATATCGACTCTTGATGGTAAGCTTGTTAAGCTCACGATAATCGATACACATTCGAAAAGATCCATCTTTCTTTTTCACAAAGAGGACAGGAGCGCCCCAAGGTGAATAACTCGGTCGAATAAATCCTTTATCAGGCAACTCTTGAAGCTGTTTCGATAATTCTTGCATCTCCGACGGTGCAAGACGATAAGGTGCTTTCGCAATCGGGTTGGCTTTGGGTACAAGATCAATATGAAACTCGACTTGACGAACTGGAGGCAAACCAGACAGTTCATCAGGAAACACCTCTGGATAATCCTGAACAATTTGGATATCCTGAATACTCTTGTTCTTGCCTTTCTCCTCGGTGGCATGTGACAGAAAAGCAACATATCCTTTTCGTAAATAACTTTGGGCCATCGTACACGACATAAGTTTCAAACCAACAGATGGTTTCTCGCCACGAACTTCTAGGACATCACCAGAAGAAAGAGGAATACGAACGATCTTATCGTAACAAACCACCTCAGCATGATGTTTGGTTAACCAATCCATCCCTATGATGATATCGAAACTCCCAAGTTGCATCGGCGTGAGGTTAATAGGAAAAAGATGGTTATCAAGGTTCAATTGACAACCACGAATAACAGAATCGAGTACAAGAGGTTTACCAGTAGCAACTTCGACAGATAAGGGTTTCCTCAGTTTAGTTCTAGGTATCGCAAGTAAAGGCTCAAAAGATAACGAAACAAAACTCCTATCGGCACCAGAATTGAAAAGAACAGATGCTAGTTGATTGTTAACAAGAAACGTACCGTTAACAACCTCGTTGTCAGCTCGAGCCTCATTTGCATTCATATTATATGCTCGTCCACTAGCGGGATTTACATTCGCGTTTGCGTTTGCATTTGCATTCGCGTTTGCCAACCTCGGTCAGTTGTTGCGGAAATGACCCATTTCACCGCAATTATAACACGAACCAGGTGGGAATCTGGCAACATTCCCTGAGCTTGTGCTGGAACCTAAGCAGCTTGATTCTGACCCAAACGACAAATGTTGGCCAGATGCCCAAATTTACCACACGTAGTGCACTGCTTACAGGCCTGTTGGGCAACATTATGACCATTGCATCGAGCACAGTGAGGTGCAGTACCAGCATATTGCTTCTTCGCGGGAGGTAGGGCTGGTGGGTTCTGAGGGTTCTGGTTGGTGACAACAAAGTTCTGGGAAGCCTTGCGCTTCCTCGACTTCCTAGAAGACTCACCCTTCTTCTTACCCTTGCCCTTTTCTTGTGCAGAATCAGCTGATTTCTTCTTGTCACCCTTGCGGGTTAGTTTACCTTTTCTGACCTGAGACTCGGTCAGATTAGCAGCCAATTCAATCGCTTGACGGACAGTAGTAGGATTACTGCCAGTCACAATGTCTTGCACATAATCGGGTAAACCATCGATATACCTCTCTATCGCTTTCTCCAATGGGGTAACCATCGTAGGACACAACAAACTGAGCTCCTCATAACGATCCGTATACGCATGGTGTTCTCCCCCATCTTGTTTCAAATCATCAAATTCTCGTTCCAAAGCTCGAATCTCGTGACGGGGATAGAACTCTATCATCATGAGAGCTCGGAGCTCTTCCCAAGTTTGTGCCATCGCCACATCGGCACCCCTATCACGCATCACCCCGTTCCACCATGTAAGAGCACGCTTCTCAAACACACTGGATGCAAACTCAACCTTACGCTCATTCGGACATTGCACATGTCTGAATGTGCTCTCCAAACTTTCGAACCACTGCAGGAGCGCGGTTGCTCCTTGAGACCCAGAAAACTTCAACGGTTTAGCCGAATTGAAATTCTTGAAACTACACTGAGCATTATTGTTATTATTGTTATTATTGTTGTTGTATAACTAATGGATATGGGTTACTATGTTCGGAAGCACAGCAGCCATTTGCTGAGCAACAAGGGTTGCGACTTCTTCGTTGGTTAGAGGTTGTGCATCATGTCGAGGAGGCATTGTCTAAAAAGAACAAGGAAACATGAGAAATGAGTGAGGTCGACAATTGGGAAAACAAAAGAGGTATTGAAAACATCGACAAAACACAAGGAAGGCAATCATTCATTTGTTACCTCGAACAAACAAACGACACGTAGTAACTAATCAAAGTAAATGGGTCAATATAATGTATCGCGAAGACATGCTTTAGCCTATAAGTGAACACTCATCCCAAGAGTTCCCAAGTAAGAGTGACTGGTCCGATTATGCGGATTTGTACGAACACTCTAGCCTTAGACAGAAAACTCAGGATACAGGCATTCACTCTTCCAGATTGCACGTGTTCACATTATAAGACGCAAACTTTGACGAGATTTTGAAAACTCAGAAGGCACTAAGCCAAAAATGAATCATCCAGAAGGGTGGGTGATAATTTTCAAAATCAATTCGGAAGCTTTGAAGGTTCAAAACCTTATAACAAATCATCTACGAAGAAATGATTGGTTTTCAAAGCGGATTTGTTATTGTGTTCTCATTGTGGTTATCAACTAAGGATAGGTGACAGTATTGTTTTAAAATTCTAAACGCAAGAAGACTCGCGTTAGGGTCCTAGAAAGTTATAGTCTATGTGACAACCCTCAAAATTTCATGTATCCGTACGATTAATTAATGTTAATTAAAGTGCTTGATGACTGTGTTGAACTACTTAACTGCATTCTGATTACTGTGTCATACTTACTTGTGCTTTTTAACATACTAGACTTGTGTAGAAAATTGACTAAATGGTCATGTATGTTTTCCTAAGTGTTGGGAATTAAAAGTATTACAAAAAGATATATATAGGACACTATATGGAATAACTTAGCACTTTAACGGAACAGTACCTAACCGAACAACCGGACATTACCCGGAACACTAAAATATTGCAAAAGTATTGTTTTTATTTTTTTTCTGAGCTAGTCTTGGTCCCCGAGCACTATAACACACTACATAATTCATGTTACACACTAGACACAACACTTACACTTAAACACCCTACTAAATCACCTACTTACTCTCAAATTACAATTTACCCCCCCCCCATGTACAATTTTCGGCTCACCCAAGGTGGCCCACCCCAAGATTATAAATCTTCCCAAGAAATCTCTAAGTGATCTTCTTTGGATTTTGAGTTGATGGTGCATTGTACTTAGGGGACACAATAACCCTTGGATAATAACAATTAGGATTATAAGTAACACTTATCTTCTCCATCATACACCACACCACAATCCTTCCTCCCTCCTCCACAACCTTCGGCCGAACACCCCTCTTACACCCTCACCATCATCAAGTCTTGATCATCCATTTCCAAGGCCATTCTAAGGAGTAAGAAGGTATTTAACGAAGCTTGGTGCTCACGGAACTTGAAGGACCTCTACCACAAGCTTTTATCCACTCATTTTTCACCTTGATCTTCCCTAGCTTAAAAGCTAGTAGTAAGCCTCTTTGATCCTTGTTTACTCCATGTTTTTAGTGGTTAATAGTTATATCTTGATGAAAGCATATGAACACTAAAGATCATAAACATAAAACTTGAACATAAGCTTTACATAAGATGAAATAATGCTAGAATGATGTTACTTGGTGATTACTAGTAATATGATGATTGATCATCATATGGAACTTGTTAAAGCATGATTAAAAACATGGTTTAACAAGTTAGAGGTGATTATGTGCTTGTATGAAATAATCATCTTCTAGTCTACACATGAACTTGAAAGAAAAATGATTTTTCTTGAAAAATAATAAACCAAGTGAACTAGTGATCTTGTAGATCCAAGACTTGTGAATGATTTTCCCAAAGAAACCAAGTTTGAAAAGATGATTCTTGAAAGATCATGATTTTTAGTAAACGCACACTATTTTTAGTAACAAGATAAGTGTAGAAATATTTTTGGAACAAGAAGACGTGGTAAATAAATATTTTTGTAAAAAGTACCTACAAGTTGTAAACATCTAGAAATCCCGAGAATGAGAATTTCACAAAAGTAAATACACTTTGGAGGGTAACTAAACCCACTAAACGCCATACCAAGTTACTACGCGTTTTTATGAAACATCAAGTTCAAGTTGGTTTGTAAATAGAATAGTTTGCTCTTGGTAAATTGTTGTTGATTGTTGAATGATTTTTGGAAAAGAAAATGATATGCTTATTAGCATGGACGCCTCCATTTACAAAGGAAACCCTGGCGAAATTTTCTAAAAATTCCAACACTTAGAAATTATTTTTCTAACGAGTGTTCACAAATACGTTTTAACTTTGTTTTTCAAAATAAACTTCGCCATGAGTTTTGTTACAAAAATACAAAGTATCGGAGGTTGATTTTTACAAGTAAAATGGTTAAATATATATTTAGAATATATATTTTATGCTAGAACATTTGTGTGGATACTTGTTTATTTTGTGAGATACTTATATTATATTAGGGTAAAATAATATAACTTAACAAAGTACCTTGACGTTAGAATTGTGTGGTACGTGATAGAAGTAATGAGTAGATAAGCCGTACGTAGGATACGTGTTATGTATGAGGAACTGATTGTTATCTGTACCTTATTAGGACGTGCTTGATTTCCTGATTATTTGAGTAATTAATCTAACCGAGCAAACCGAGGTGAGTTCACACACTTTCTAAGGCATGGGATTCCCGGTGGTTGGGAATGGGTTAAATAATTAAAACGAAACCTACATATCCTCCTTGGGTAGGATATGTACCGCCATCCTCCATGGGTAGGATGCCAATAACAATCCTGCGTATTCTCCTTGGGTACAATACGTACGTTCATCCTCCTTGGGTAGGACAACAACCTTAAAACTTACTAGACAAAACTCTATCATTAAGTCCCTAATTTTATATCGACTTAATCGCCGAGGCCAATGGCGAGCGGGTCATTAGTTAATAGCACTATTAGGTTTAACAAACCTCACACCGTGCCAGTCGGACGGGCGTGTACTAATGGACTATGGCAAACTGTCAATGATGATAGACATTGACGTAGGGCACAACTTACTTTCGTTAGTAGTCGATATGGTAACGGTCTAGTGGTTCACATGGGGAAGCCCCCACAAATTATGGGCATGGTTTGGGAAAGAAGGAATTGGTTAATCATATTTTCAACTATGGGGTAACCCCCACGGCAAGTAAGCCAACATAAGACAAACCATGTTTTCGGAAATAACTTAAAACTAAACAACCAACTGTGAACTCACTCAACTTTGTTGTTGACTCGTTGTTACATGCCTTACAGGTCGTTAGATGCTTATGGAGCTTGCACGAGGAGGAGGTCGTTGTGGGATATGGACTGTTATGTCCCGTGCTAAACATTTAATCCTTATGAACTTATTAAACTTACGTTTTAGACTTTAAACTTATGAACTATGGAACTTATGTTTTGGACTTAAGTGTTATGCTTCCGCTGTTAACTTAAAGTCGGTTATCTTCTTTAAGGTCACCAATTATATTGTGGTTGGTTTTATTTAGTTAATTACGTTGTTCAATATGATTGGTAGCTCGATCCTGGTCATGTCACGCCTCCAAGTGGTGATACTCCGCATGGTGGATTTTGGGGGTGTGACAGATTGGTATCAGAGCCATTGGTTATAGTGAACTTGGTTTTAAAAAGGGAAAAGCTTTTTGACAAAACCAGACTATAACCTGTACAGTGCTCAACGATCCACAACGACGCTTCGCTCCACGTGCAAGACTCGACACAATAGGTGGTATGATTTATGTTTATATTGTCGGTTAGATAGTTCACACTGTACATTAGTTAACGTGATAACTGCTATTTGAACCCTGTGTGCTTACTCTCTTCTGTCATCCCGCGTTTACGCACTTTCGCGACACTTTTAACACTTACGTTGCTTCATTGTGAAGATCATGAACGGAATCGGAGGACGTATCAACCTAACTCAAGCCCAGCTGACGGCTCTAATCAACGAACGAGTGGCTGAGGCACTCGCAGCAGTTCCAGCAGGAGGTATAACCTGCTATTTCGACCTATCCTAGGATCTTTAGATCCTACTCTCGCGAACCAACTCTCGTGTTTAATCTTGTATTTTCGTTCTCGCACGACAGGTCAGTATGCTCAACCTCCCGTATGTACGTTCAAAACATTCATGGATTGCCGACCTAGTACCTTCAGCGGCACAGAAGGAGTTGTAGGCCTTCTTCACTGGCTCGAGAAGATAGAGTCTATTTTTGAGATGTGTGAATGCCCTGAAGATCGTGGGGGTGAAATTTGCTACTGGAACACTCGAAGGTGCTGCGTTAACCTGGTGGAAAGCACAGGTTCAATTACTAGTGCTGGCGGTTGCTAATGCCACCCCATGGAATGACTTCAAAGAATTGATCAAGGAAGAGTACTGTAGTCGTGACGACATCCACAAGCTAGAGGTGGAATTTTTCAATTTGAAGATGACGGGGTCTGAGATCGAGGCATACACAAAGAGATCGAACGAATTAGCAATCTTGTGTCCCACTATGGTGGATCCCCCTATCAAGCGTATCGAGCTGTACCTTAAGGGTTTAGTGCCAGAAATTCAGAGCCACGTGACCTCAGCTAATCTTGGCACCATTCAGCAAATCATCCGGTTGGCTCATCGTCTCACTGATCAGGCAGTTGAGCAGAACAAGCTGCCCAAGCGTATTAGCTCTACTACTACTTCTGATGCTCCCAATGATAACAAGCGCAAGTGGGATGGAAATTCGGGCAAGGGTTCTACTTCAGTTCAGTCTCAGTCCCAGCAGCGAAAGACTGATGACTACCAGAGTCCTGGTCAGCAACCTTCTGGTAGTCAAGGACAGGGTGGATACCGAGGGAACCACCCCAAGTGCAACCGGTGCAACAAGCATCATAGCGGGCAGTGCCACAAGGGTCGTTGTCTGAGGTGTAACAAGTTTGGTCATGAAGCAAAGGATTGCAGGGGCGCACGACCAGCAAATCAGAATCGCCAACAACAACAACAAGCTCCACAGAACCACCAGCAGCAGCAACAGCAGGGCAATAAAGGATGCTTTCAGTGTGGCGCTGAAGGCCACTTTAAGAGGAACTGTCCTCAGCTGAACCAGAATCAGAACAACAACAACCAAGGAAACGGGAACAACAATGGAGGCACCAATGGAGGCAAGAACGGGGGTAACAATAATGGCAATGGTGCCAGGGAACGTGTTTTTGTGCTTGGTCAGGGTGATGCAAGGAACGATCCCAACGTTGTGATGGGTAAGTTTCTTCTGGATGACTTCTTTGTTACTGTTTTATTTGATTCGGGTGCCGATACTAGTTATGTGTCCTTAAAAGCTAGCCAAATGCTTAAGCGCACTCCAACACTTTTGAACACCAAACACACGGTCGAACTAGCAAACGGTAAAAGTCTTGAAGCTACACACATAATTAAGGGTTGTAACCTCGTCTTAGCTGGTCAGACCTTCTCTATCGATCTTATTCCTATCGTTCTGGGTAGTTTCGACGTAGTTATTGGGATGGATTGGTTATCTCATCAGCAAGCGGAAATTCTTTGCAACGAGAAGATTGTCCGTATTCCTCGTTCTGGTGAAGAACCTCTCATGATTCATGGCGACAAGAGTGGCGCTGTGGTGGGCATCATCTCTTTCCTTAAGGCCCAGAAGAGTTTGCGAAAGGGCCACCCTGCCATTCTAGCTCTCGTTACTGACGCAGCATTGGAAGAGAAGAGAATTGAAGACATACCTATTGTACGTGATTTTCCTGAGGTATTTCCTGAGGAATTACCTGGTCTTCCGCCTCATCGTCAAGTTGAATTTCAAATCGAGCTAGCTCCTGGAGCAGCGCCCATAGCTCGAGCACCTTATCATGTGGCTCCATCAGAACTTGAAGAACTGTCCACGCAACTACAAGAACTCTTGGAAAAAGGGTTTCATACGTCCTAGCTCTTCGCCTTGGGGAGCTCCAGTATTATTTGTGAAGAAGAAAGACGGTACCTTCAGAATGTGTATTGACTACCGCGAACTCAACAAGGTGACCGTGAAGAATCGTTATCCTCTCCCACGCATTGATGACTTATTCGACCAGTTGCAAGGGTCGAGTTTCTATTCCAAGATTGACCTAAGGTCCGGTTACCATCAACTGAGAGTCCGAGACGAGGATATCTCCAAAACGGCATTCAGGACTCGTTATAGGCATTACGAGTTTCTGGTTATGCCTTTCGGATTAACGAATGCACCTGCAGTCTTCATGGATCTCATGAACAGAGTGTGCAAGCCTTACTTGGATAAGTTCGTTATTGTATTCATCGACGACATCCTGATCTATTCTAAGAGTCAGGAAGAACACGAACGACACCTGAGACTTATCTTGGAACTCCTTCGAACAGAGCAGTTGTATGCCAAATTTTCGAAATGTGACTTCTGGCTTCGCGAAGTCCACTTTCTAGGCCATGTGGTAAACAAAGATGGGATTCATGTGGATCCATCCAAGGTTGACTCGATCAAGAACTGGCCTGCACCCCGTACACCAACAGAAATCCACCAATTCTTGGGTTTGGCAGGATATTACAGACGGTTTATCAAGGATTTCTCAAAGATTGCGCAACCTCTCACTTCACTGACTCAGAAGGGTGTCACCTATCGTTGGGGTGATGTACAGGAGTCCGCATTTCAGCACTTAAAAGATAGACTTTGTAGCGTGCCTATCCTCTCATTGCCTGAGGGCACAGATGATTTTGTGGTTTATTGCGACGCTTCCACCCAAGGACTTGGTTGCGTGTTGATGCAACGTGACAAGGTCATTGCCTACGCATCGCGCCAACTTAAAGTTCACGAAAGGAACTACACTACGCATGACTTGGAATTGGGAGCAGTTGTTTTCGCACTTAAGATATGGAGACATTACCTGTACGGTACCAAGTGCACCATTTACACCGATCACAGGAGTCTCGAGCATATCTTCAAGCAAAAGGAGTTAAACATGCAACAACGTCGATGGGTCGAGCTCTTGAACGATTATGAATGTGCGATCAAGTACCATCCGGGCAAAGCCAATGTTGTGGCCGACGCCCTCAGTCGAAAGGATACTATACCTAAGCGTGTACGTGCGTTACAGCTTACCATTCACTCTAGCCTTCCCGCTGAAATTCGTGATGCTCAGGTCAAAGCATTGAAAGCAGAAAACATCAGGGCTGAGTCCCTACGAGGATCAAGGAAACGGTTAGAACAAAAGGAAGACGGCGCTTACTACGTAACAGGGCGCATCTGGGTTCCACTTTATGGAAACTTACGCGAGCTTGTGATGGATGAAGCGCACAAGTCTCGTTATTCAGTACATCCTGGTTCGGATAAGATGTACCACGACCTAAAGACTACATACTGGTGGCCTAGCATGAAAGCCAACATAGCAACCTACGTCAGCAAATGCTTGACTTATGCTAGGGTCAAGATTGAATACCAGAAACCATCAGGCCTCCTTCAACAACCAGAGATACCTAAATGGAAATGGGAGCAAATTTCCATGGATTTCGTTACTGGTCTGCCTAGATCTCAACGCGGGAATGATACCATTTGGGTGATCGTGGATCGACTGACCAAGTCTGCACATTTTTTGGCAATCAAGGAAACGGATAAGTTTTCTACCCTAGCAGACATCTATCTAAAGGAAGTGGTATCAAGGCACGGGGTGCCAACCTCCATCATTTCTGATCGTGACTCACGTTTTACATCTGAATTGTGGCAAGCTATGCACAAGTCCTTTGGCTCTCGATTAGACATGAGCACGGCATACCATCCACAGACGGATGGACAGTCTGAACGTACCATCCAAAACCTTGAAGACATGCTTAGGGCATGTGTAATCGACTTCGGTAATGGCTGGGAAAAAACACCTTCCGTTAGTGGAGTTTTCGTATAACAACAGCTACCACACCAGTATCCACGCCGCTCTGTTTGAGGCATTGTACGGACGTAAATGCCGATCACCTCTTTGTTGGGCAGAAGTTGGTGACAGCCAAATCACAGGCCCAGAACTTGTAGTAGACACGACTGAGAAGATTGCTCAGATACGACAACAAATGGCGGCAGCTCGTGACCGTCAGAAAAGCTATGCTGATAAGCGAAGGAAACCACTCGAGTTCCAGGTTGGGGATCGAGTGCAACTTAAAGTCTCACCTTGGAAAGGTGTAGTTCGTTTTGGCAAACATGGCAAGCTCAATCCGCGTTATGTCGGACCGTTCGAAATCATTGAGAAAATTGGCAAAGTCGCTTACAAGTTGAATCTACCCGAAGAACTCAGCGGAGTACACAACGTTTTCCATGTGTCGAATCTGAAGAAGTGTCTGTCAGATGAGACACTCATAGTTCCTCTAAAGGAGCTCACTATCGACGACCAACTGCGATTCGTCGAGGAACCAGTAGAGATTACAGACCGAGACGTTAAGATTCTTAAGCGTACCAGAATACCTCTTGTTCGAGTTCGTTGGGATTCCCGTCGTGGCCCAGAGTATACCTGAGAACGAGAAGACCAAATGAAACTCAAGTATCCCCAGTTGTTTAAGAAAAGTGCAACCGCTACTGAGGCTGAAACTACCGCAGAATTTCGGGACGAAATTCCAAACCAACGAGGGGATGATGTGACACCCCAGGAAAACCAGGAAATCACACAACTTAACTAGCTTCCTCAGTAACCACGTGCTAAATTTCGGGACGAAATTCTCTTAACAGGGGGAGAATGTGACAACCCTCAAAATTTCATGTATCCGTACGATTAATTAACTTTAATTAAAGTGCTTGATGACTGTGTTGAACTACTTAACTGCTTTCCGATTACTGTGTCATACTTACTTGTGCTTTTTAACATACTAGTCTTGTGCAGAAAATTGACTAAATGGTCCTGTATGTTTTCCTAAGTGTTGGGAATTAAAAGTATTACAAAAAGATATATATATAGGACACTATATGGAATAACTTGGCACTTTAACGGAACAGTACCTAACCTAACAACCGGACATTACCCGGATCACTAAAATATTGCAAAAGTATTGTTTTTATTTTTTTCTGAGCTAGTCTTGGTCCCCGAGCACTATAACACACTACATAATTCATGTTACACACTAGACACAACACTTACACTTAAACACCCTACTAAATCACCTACTTACTCTCAAATTACAATTTACCCCCCCCCCCCTGTACAATTTTCGGCTCACCCAAGGTGGCCCACCCCAAGATTGTAAATCTTCCCAAGAAATCTCTAAGTGATCTTCTTTGGATTTTGAGTTGATGGTGCATTGTACTTAGGGGACACAATAACCCTTGGATAATAACAATTAGGATTATAAGTAACACTTATCTTCTCCATCATACACCACACCACAATCCTTCCTCCCTCCTCCACAACCTTCGGCCGAACACCCCTCTTACACCCTCACCATCATCAAGTCTTGATCATCCATTTCCAAGGCCATTCTAAGGAGTAAGAAGGTATTTAACGAAGCTTGGTGCTCACGGAACTTGAAGGACCTCTACCACAAGCTTTTATCCCCTCATTTTTCACCTTGATCTTCCCTAGCTTAAAAGCTAGTAGTAAGCCTCTTTGATCCTTGTTTACTCCATGTTTTTAGTGGTTAATAGTTATATCTTGATGAAAGCATATGAACACTAAAGATCATAAACATAAAACTTGAACATAAGCTTTACATAAGATGAAATAATGCTAGAATGATGTTATTTTGAGTATGTATGATGTTACTTGGTGATTACTAGTAATATGATGATTGATCATCATATGGAACTTGTTAAAGCATGATTAAAAACATGGTTTAACAAGTTAGAGGTGATTATGTGCTTGTATGAAATAATCATCTTCTAGTCTACACATGAACTTGAAAGAAAAATGATTTTTCTCGAAAAATAATAAACCAAGTGAACTAGTGATCTTGTAGATCCAAGACTTGTGAATGATTTTCCCAAAGAAACCAAGTTTGAAAAGATGATTCTTGAAAGATCATGATTTTTAGTAAACCCACAATATTTTTAGTAACAAGATAAGTGTAGAAATATTTTTGGAACAAGAAGATGTGGTAAATAAATATTTTTGTAAAAAGTACCTACAAGTTGTAAACATCTAGAAATCCCGAGAATGAGAATTTCACAAAAGTAAATACATTTGGAGGGTAACTAAGCCCACTAAACGCCATACCAAGTTACTACGTTTTTTTTATGAAACATCAAGTTCATGTTGGTTTGTAAATAGAATAGTTTGCTCTTGGTAAATTGTTGTTGATTGTTGAACGATTTTTTGGAAAAGAAAATGATATGCTTATTAGCATGGACGCCTCCATTTACAAAGGAAACCCTGGCGAAATTTTCTAAAAATTCCAACACTTAGAAATTATTTTTCTAACGAGTGTTCACAAATACGTTTTAACTTTGTTTTTCAAAATAAACTTCGCCATGAGTTTTGTTACAAAAATACAAAGTATCGGAGGTTGATTTTTACAAGTAAAATGGTTAAATATATATTTAGAATATATATTTTATGCTAGAACACTTGTGTGGATACTTGTTTATTTTGTGAAATAGTTATATTATATTAGGGTAAAATAATATAACTTAACAAAGTACCTTGACGTTAGAATTGTGTGGTACGTGATAGAAGTAATGAGTAGATAAGCCGTACGTAGGATACGAGTTATGCATGAGGAACTGATTGTTATCTGTACCTTATTAGGACGTGCTTGATTTCCTGATTATTTGAGTAATTAATCTAACCGAGCAAACCGAGGTGAGTTCACACACTTTCTAAGGCATGGGATTCCCGGTGGTTGGGAATGGGTTAAATAATTAAAACGAAACCTACATATCCTCCTTGGGTAGGATATGTACCGCCATCCTCCATGGGTATGATGCCAATAATAATCCTGCGTATTCTCCTTGGGTAGAATACGTACGTTCGTCCTCCTTGTGTAGGACAACAACCTTAAAACTTACTAGAAAAAACTCTATCATTAAGTGCCTCATTTTATATCGACTTAATCGCTGAGGCCAATGGCGAGCGGGTCATTAGTTAATAGCACTATTAGGTTTAACAAACCTTATACCGTGCCAGTCGGATGGGCGTGTACTAATGGACTATGGCAAACTGTCAATGATGTGACAACCTTAAAATTTCATGTATCCGTACGATTTATTAATGATAATTAAAGTGCTTGATGACTATGCTGAATTACTTAACTGCTTTCTGATTACTGTGTCATACTTACATGTGCTTTTAACATACTAGTAATGTGCCAAAAATATGGCAGAATGGTCTTGTATGCTTTCCTAAGTGCCGGGAATTAAAAGTATTACAAAAAGATATATAAAGGACACTATACGGAACCACTTAGCACTTTAACGGAACGGTACCTAACCGAACAACCGGACATTACCCGGAACACTAAAATATTGCAAGAAGCATTGTTTTTATTTTTCTGAACTAGTTATGGTCCCCAAGCACTATAACACACTACATGAAACATGTATCACACTAAACACTAGACTTTCACCATTCACCTTCCACTAATTACCCTTTTACCACAACAAATTACATTTACCCCCTCCCCCATGTAATTTTCGGCTCAAGGTGGCCCCACCTTCAAAGATATTACAAGATTACACCAAGTCCCCATGTAATCTTACTTAGATGTGATTTGATTCTTGTTAGTACTATTAGAAACATTAGGACCAAAGGATATTAGATCAAATTGGATATAAGAACCACCATACATCTTCATCACCAACACAAACTTCTCTCTCCCTCAAAGTAAAGCTCGGCCGAACACCCTACCATATACATCACCATTTTCGATTTTTGATTCAAGTATTCCAAGACCATCCCAAGGTGTATCAAGGTGAATCACGAAGTGTGGAGCTCACGGATTGTCAAGGACCTCTCTAGATTTCTTTTATCCACCCGTTTTCTCTAGTGTTTCTTCCCTAGCTTAAAAGCTAGTGGTAAGCTCCTTTGATCTTCATTTGCTTCATATTTATGATGGTTAATAGTTAGATTATGATGAAAACTTAAGAACACTAAAAGATCATATGCAAAAGTCTTGAACTTAAAGCTAACTTAATGATGAAATATTGTTAAAATGAAGAAGTAATGATATGAATAATGTTGTCTTGTATTATTGATGATTTCTTGTTGCTTGTTTGATGATTACTAGAGACATGATGTTAAACATCATGGTTGAACTTGTTAAAGTAAGATTAAAAGCTTAAGTTAACAAGTTCAGAGGTGATTAGTGATCTACATAAAAGAATCACCTCTATGTTTCAACATAAACTTGGTAACATAGTGAGTTCTTCAAAAAAAAAATGAACTAAGTGAGTAGATGGTCATATGGACCCGAGGTCTACAAATGCTTTTTCTAGACAAACCAAGTTAAAAGACGGGTTTTTTTGAAAAGTCATGATTTCTACACTATTTTTGGAAGGAATAAGTATATGTATACTTGTAAGACGTGAAAATGTGGTAGATGGATATTTTTGTAATATAAGTTCACAAGTTGTGAACATCTAAAAATCCCGAGAGCGAGATTTTAACAAAAATAAACACACTTTAGAGGGTAACTAAACTCACTAAACACCCCACTAAGTTACTACGCGTTTTTATGAAAAACCAAGTTTATGTTGTTACCTAAAATACATTGTTTATGCACTTGACTAGTATAATGTTGCTTGGTAACTTGTTGTTGATTGATTGAATGATTTCCGAAAAGAAAATGATATGCTAATAAGCATGGATACCTCCGTTTACAAAGGAAACTCGGGCGAAATTTTCTGAAATTCCAACACTTAGAAAATATTTTCTAAAACAAGTGTTACAAGTATATTTTTAGCTTTGTTTTCAAAATAAACTTCGCCAAAGGTTTTGTTACAAAATACAAAGTAACGGAGGTTGACTTTTACAAGTAAAATGGATAAATATATATTTAGAATATATATTTTATATTAGAACACTTGTATGGATACTTGTTTATTTTGTGTGATAGTTATATTACTTTAGGGTAAAATGATGTAACTTAACGATATAACTTGACATTTGAATTGTGTGGTATGTGATAGAAGTAATGAGTAGATAAACCGTACGTAGGATACGTGTCCTGCATGAGAAACTGATTGTTATCCGTACCTTATTAGGACGTGCTTGATTTCTTGATTATTTGAGTAATTAATCTAACCGAGCAAACCGAGGTGAGTTCACACTCTTTCTAAGGCATGGGATTCCCGGTGTTTGGGAATGGGTTAAAGAATTAAAACGGAACCTACATATCCTCCTTGGGTAGGATATGTACCGCCATCCTCCATGGGTAGGATGCCAATATTAATCCTGCGTATTCTCCTTGGGTAGAATACGTACGTTCGTCCTCCTTGGGTAGGACAACAACCTTAAAACTTACTAGACAAAACTCTATCATTAAGTCCCTCATTTTATATCGACTTAATCGCCTAGGCCAATGGCGAGCGGGTCATTAGTTAACAGCGCTATTAGGTTTAACAAACCTCACACCGTGCCATTCGGACGGGCGTGTACTAATGGACTATGGCAAACTGTCAATGATGATAGACATTGACGTAGGGCACAACTATTGTTCGTCAGTTGTCGATATGGTAACGGTCTAGTGGTTCACATGGTGAAGCCCCCACTGATCATGGATGTGGTTTGGGTAATAAAGAAGGAACTGGTTAATCATACTTTCAACTATGGGGTAACCCCCACGGCAATTAAGCCAACGAAAGACAAACCATGTTTTCGGAAATAACTTAAAACTAAAACAACCAACCGTGAACTCACTCAACTTTGTTGTTGACTCATTGTTACATGCCTTACAGGTCGCTAGATGTTTATGGAGCTTGCACAAGGAGGAGGTGGTTGTGGAATATGGGTTGTTATGTCCCGTACTAAACATTTAATTCTTATGAACTTATTAAACCTACGTTTTGGACTTTAAACTTAAGAACTATGGAACTTATGTTTTGGACTTACGTTTTATGCTTCCGCTGTTAACTTAAAGTCGATTACTTTCTTCTGGTCACCAATAGTAATGTGGTTGGTTTTACTTACTCAATTACGATGTTCAATTTGATTGGTGGCTCGATCCTGGTCATGTCACGCCTTCAAGCGGTGATGCCCCGCATGGTGGATTTTGGGGGTGTGACAAATGATGATAGACATTGACGTAGGGCACAACTTACTTTCGTTAGTAGTCGATATGGTAACGGTCTAGTGGTTCACATGGGGAAGCCCCCACAAAGTATGGGCATGGTTTGGGAAAGAAGGAATTGGTTAATCATATTTTCAACTATGGGGTAACCCCCACGGCAAGTAAGCCAACATAAGACAAACCATGTTTTCGGAAATAACTTAAAACTAAACAACCAACTGTGAACTCACTCAACTTTGTTGTTGACTCGTTGTTACATGCCTTACAGGTCGTTAGATGCTTATGGAGCTTGCACGAGGAGGAGGTCGTTGTGGGATATGGACTGTTATGTCCCGTGCTAAACATTTAATCCTTATGAACTTATTAAACTTACGTTTTGGACTTTAAACTTATGAACTATGGAACTTATGTTTTGGACTTACGTGTTATGCTTCCGCTGTTAACTTAAAGTCGGTTACCTTCTTTATGGTCACCAATTATATTTTGGTTGCTTTTATTTACTTAATTACGTTGTTCAATATGATTGGTGGCTCGATCCTGGTCATGTCACGCCTCCAAGCGGTGATACTCCGCATGGTGGATTTTGGGTGTGTGACAGTCTAGGTCAAAGCATTACTAATAACCTAATTCCCTATAACCATTGGCTCTGATACCAACTCTTCTGTCACACCCCGACCGCGTCAAAACAACGAAACCGCGGCGGAAACGTCGGGGAGTGTTGTAACAGAATTATTGTTTCACAACCATGGATACAAAGTTTCGTTTTATTGATTCATTAAGTAATTTACATTGTATTGAAACAAAGCAAACGAGTTACACATCGTCTATCATTATTATTATGTCACTAAGGCCTCCTCCAGATCCTATGTGAACATGCATCCTAGCAATTCAACATCATGCAACACCACCTGAAACATATGTAAAAACAAAGTCAGCAAAGAAATTGCTGGCGAGCACATAGGTTTTATGAGAGTATCGGATTCATGGCTCGTTTACAAGTTTCAGTACCTTATTAGACTACAAGAGTCAAAAGTTACAAACCTTGTTTTGAAAAGTGTATTGCAACATAATTAACCAACTCAAATCAAGTTGGTTATAGTTTATAAAATCTCACAGCCATGATTCTTAATCCAAAACATTTGTTTAAGTAAACCAAATCGTAAATTTGTTCTCGTTACAAAACTCGTATGGTTTATATCCTTTAGAAAACATCGTTACGTGACATTGTTTCAAAATCGTTTATCCAAGTGAACTAAATAATGACACGGAATATAATATGATAAAACACTTATATATAAGAAGTACCAGCGGCGTATCTACCATTCTTTTATCATGTTACACCCGTCCCATTACCTAATCACAACCCAAAACCAATTGTTCATTCAAATCGTTTAACTCGTTCAAAATCGTTTCAAATCGTTTAAATCGTCCCAAAATCGTTCTCGTTTTAATTGTGAAACTACTTTTGGTCGTCTTGCTAATAACATCCAAACCTTCGCAACTCGATTATCTCGAAACTCGCATTAACAAACCACCAAAGGGTAAGTTAACAATCACAGATTCGGTCGTTACCTACATAACCCCCACACATAACCATAGGTGTAGTCTGATAACGGGATTTGTCAGATCCTATGGTACCATAACCTAATACCGGTTGGCTTGATCAATGTTAATGAATGTTATTCGTTATGTAAATACGTCCAACAAGTTTGTTCACATTATCAAAATCGTTATTAGTTTAATATAACCCATAGTATTTATTTTTGAAATCATCGTTAAAACCTTGAAATCGTTTAACACATATGAATCACCCCAAAACAATTGAAAATGGTAAAATAGGGGAACTAAGTACTCACATCAAAGTGCAAAGTATCCTCAATCTAAAGAACTCGACAAGCTCAAGCAAACCATGGAAACTCAAGCAGCACCTAGTAATCGAACCACTAGTAAATAAATCGATACCTAAATCGGAAGATCGGACAAAATGAGGTTTCCTAAACCTGTTGGTGCATATGTCTGTCGACTTTGTCTTGTATCGAGTCTTGTATTGTATTAGATAGATCAGGGCACGCAAAACGAGAAAAGTGTGTTTGTGGGTATTTCGCACGAAATAACACATAGGTTATTTCGTACGAAATTAAGTGGTAATTTTGCATGAAATTAGATTTCGTATGAAACTAATTTCGCTTGGGCTGTTCCGTGCGAAATTAGCTCTCCTATAAATACCTTTGATGCCTTGTCATTTGTAAGTTTCCGGTTTCAGTATCGAACTGCTGCCGAAGTGTCTACTCGTTGTAATTCTTTGTCAAATCAATCAAAAGACAGTTTAAAGTGAATTGAATGCTGAATTACCTCGATACGTTTGTTTCCGCCTCTCGTATTGAGCAAAAACTCTTCTGAACGACTCGTTTGGTCGGTAAAACGATCCTACAAGTGGTATCAGAGCTCAGGAGGAAGAGTTCATACCAATTCAGTTGCAAAATCTGATTTCTACACCTTCTTTTTCAAAATTAACAAGTTTTCACGGTCAAAATGCTTTGAATTTTACACATTATATGCGAAACTATGTTTTAACAAAGCCTTAAAAGAATTGGACCTAAAATCAGCTTAAAACCTGATCAATTTTGGTAAAAACAGCTCGAGATGATGACATCAGCAGTATTTCGCACGAAATAAGGTTCTAATTTCGCACGAAATAGCCTTATTTCGCACCAGTTTGTCATTCCGTTTGAAAAGAGTACTTAATTTCGTACGAAATTACCTATTTCGTTCGAAACCATGTTATTTCGCTTGGAAGTTCAGTTATTTCATACAAAATCACTTATTTCGCACGAAATTAGTGTATTTCGCACCAAAGTTTATTTCGTTTGAAAGGGTGATTTCGCATCAAAGTTCATTTCGTTTGAGATGGTATTTCGTTTGAAAGACAATTTTGTGAAATTTTGAAAACCGAAACATGGAAGAAGAATTTTATAACGCCTTTGCTACCCCGATTACTGTTGCTCAGAGTACTATGCTAGAACACGAAACGGGGGCCATGCAAAAACCGCCAAAGCTCATGAATATCGAGGAGTATAAAGGATGGGAAGAACGATTTGAGAATTGGGTACAAGCAAATTACTTGGATGCTTGGGAATGTGTGGAAACTAAATATGTTAGACCAATGACTGATGATGAAGAGATTATTGCAATTAAAGATTTTAGTGCTGAAGAGAAAAAGAAATATAAAGATGAAAAGATGATGACTAGTCTTTTGCATCAAGCTGTTAAGGAAGATATCTTGGTTTTATTGCAACACAATGGAACTGCTTATTCAATCTGGAAAGCTTTAAAATCAAAGTTTGTTGGGAGTAAAGAAATGATCAAGAACAAGAAATCGCTTTTGAAGAAAGAATTTGATCTATTTCGAGGTTTGAGAACTGAAATCACTAAGCAGATCATTGAAAGATATTGCAACCTGCTTGTTAACATGAAAAGGGTGAGCATCACAAAGGACAATGAAGAATTAATTGAGAAATTGGCTGATGCGTTGCCACATGAAACTTGGGGCACATACCTCATGATGTTGAGAAATAAGAAAGATTTTGGAAATCTAACACTGAGTAAGTTCATTTAGAAACTTGAAGCTCAGGAAATGGAACAAAGGAAGATCTCGAGAATGAAGGATTTTGATGGTGAACAAGATATTGGGCTTTATTACAAAGGAGGTATCAGTGACAAGACCAACATGTCACCAAAAGTTGAAACTGCATTCAATGCTAAAAGTTCTTCTGGGGAATCATCTCAAGGATCAAACAGCAAAACTAGTTTTTCTTTATATCCATCATATGATCCGAACTTTTCAACAACCAAAAATGGAAAGATATTACAGTGCAACATGGTATTAGATCTTGAAAATGGTCAAAATTACACGGAGGAGGTTGCAAAAAGTCACATGTCTTTGTTGGTGACTGTGTTAGAGTCATATGAGAGTTTAGTGGCAGGTCAGATCGGGAATCCAATGTTGACAAAAGAGGATTACGATCAAATCGATGCTGAAGAGATGGAATTAATGGACATAAAGTGGTGTTTAGCGAGTGTGTTGAGGAGAGCCGAAAAGTTTAAACAAATTATGGGAAGAGATGATTTCTGTGATGCTAATGTTTCTACTTTAGGTTTTGATAAATCTAAAGTTACTTGTTTTCGTTGCAGGGAAAAAGGACACTTCAAGAGGGAGTGCACAAACCGCGAAGCAAGTGGAGCTCAATATCCGTTCAACAACAATGATTATTATCGGAAAGCAATTTATCATCAAGTTGCTCAACAATCGCATCAACAAGAACCACAAACTGCACATGCTAAGAAGGCGATCGAAGAGTCATCAAAGAAAGCTTATTTGATGAGCAAAATAATTGATCAAGATGATGAAAAATTACCAGAAGGGTTTAGCTGGGCAAATTTCAGTTGGGATGATCATGATCCTAACAAAACTTCAAATCATAAAGCTTTTGCTGCTCGAGTTGCTGAAGACAGTGATAATGATGATGATTATTATGCAAGATGAATGGAAGAACACTTAAGAATGCTAGAGGAGAGTGACAGTGATGATGAAAAAGCTAAAAAGAAAAAGAAGAAAGTTAAAAAAACTAGTTAGCAGTGATGATGAAGAAGTTCGAGTGATAAGGAAGAAAATAAAAGACATTCCAGTCTTTAAAGTTGAAGCAGAAGCTGATGCACAAAAGATTCCTGTGAAATGTGAAAACTGTGAAGCAGTGAAGAAGCAAAACAGTACTTTGACTCATAACATGAACAGATTGAAAGAATCCTATGATGTTCTAAACAAAGCAATGAATCAGTACAATCAAACAAGTAGTGAACAAGCAACAGCCATGAAAACACTTCAAGGAGCTTTCATGACAAAGCAGAAAGTTGTCAACAATTACATTGAGAAGTGTGCTGTGTTGGAACAAAAACTGGAAACACAAAGAATTGAAACAGAAAGAGTTAATAGGTTGTTAAAAAGTTACTCATGTACTTCTTATGTTATTGACAGGATTTATCCAACCGTTGAAGGCATGAAGGCATTTGATGAAGAGAAAGTATCTGAAGACAGGAGCTCTGAAAAGAAGAAGGATACTGAAATGAAAGATTCTGGTAAGAAACATAGTGCCAGTTACAACAAGTGTCCACCCCCGCTTGAAAATGGATATTCTCCATGAAATCCAAATTCAGAAAGAGTTAAAAAGGCAACCAATTTACAGTGGGAGTCTGAGTCTTCAGAAAATTTTCCAGACAACATCGATGTCACTTTCACATCGTCTGACACTGATCATGAGTCAGAGTTAATAAAGAAAGTGGTTGATCTGGTGTTGGATAACGATGAAACCGAGGAGTCAAAGTCGGAGTCAAACTCAGAGTCAAAGTCTGACAAGTCAAAGTCAACAGTCAAAAAGGACAAACGGGTTTATAATAAAGAATTTTTGTTATCAAAATCTAATTTGAATGACGAATTGTTCAAAGTAGCATATATTTTGAATGATTCTGACAAATTATATTCTGATGAAGAATTTCCAATAAGAGGTGTTAAAACTGAAATGATAAAAAAGGTTTTCAAACTGACAGAAATTAATATTTCTGAAATAAAAAATGTAAATTTTTCTGAAAAACCTAAAAGGTACACCTCAAGAGATCAACAAAGGTTAAACAAGAAAAAGGTTACAATTCTGGTTCTGGTTTTCAAAAGAAACCAAACCATGATGGTAATTTCAAAAGGAAAGGTCTTGGATTTATTCCATCGAAAAATCATAAAAATGAAAAAACTTATAAACTAAAAACTGTTTTTGTTTTAGGAATATCATCTGAAGAAGAAAAAGAGCAATTGTTCAGAAAGCAGACGAACAAAGAATTCCTTGCTAAGATGCAAGAAGAAATGAAAAAAGATGTTGCTCAACAAAAGAAGGAGACAAGAACCTGTTTTAAATGCAAAACAGTTGGCCATATTGCCAGGAATTGTCCAAAGGCAATACAAACAAAACAGGGAGTCTCGGAAAAATTAAAAGAAAAGATGGTTGAGAATGAACCACCAACCAAACAATTTAAAGTTTTTGAAAATTCAAAGTTTGAGGTTGGTGAATGTTCAAAAAGGTTTTACAAGAGAAAAGCAAATCTTGACAATCACAAATGGGTTGTTAAGAAATCTGATGATAGTTCTGGCGATGAATCTGATTCCACAAATTCAGAGGAGCCACAAGTTGAGATGAAAGAAGAGAAATCAGTTTCGCCATTGGATGATGAAAATTTTCCACCATTGCGGGCTGAGATTTTAAAATCAAAGATTGGAAAAGTTGAAATTTCAAATCAATTCTTTTATGAAAAGAAAGAATTTGATGTTGAAAAAGCCTTTAACCCCAAAGTGAAACACATTTTTGGAAAAATGGTTGATGGGAAGGTAAAGGGGGTTAAAGAATTTTACGAGAAGAAAACAAAGAAACTGAGTGTTGGTAACTCGGAATCTCCCAAGGTCTGTCAGGCTTGGGAAAATCTCTTTAACTGAAAAACCTGACTTGCCGGAGCTCCCAAATTGGAAATCGTGGAGCATGAATCGGCATCATTCTTAAAAGTTTGTACTTGAAACATTTTAAAATTGTTAAATTCTACAGGTGATGGAATTGCCGGAACTCCCAAGTTGGTAAGTGTGGAGTAGGAATCGGCATTTTGAGATTTCAACCTACAAGTGGTAATTGTTGGTAAGCAAACCGACAAGTGGTTGAAAGAGAGGTTTTACTTACTAATGGTTAATCAAGGTCATTAAATTGAACTTGATTTAACTTTCATTCAAATGATTGGAAAACAAAGTGATGATCACATCCCCATTTTTACAAGTGGTAAAATCAACAAAACGTATTTTCCGGAAAAACCATTTTGATTAAAACAAACTTAAGTGTTTTGAAATCTTAATGGGAAAATAGTTTGTTGTAAGGGGGAGTTCTGATTGTTTATGCCAAGTGGATGGCGAATTGAAGCAATTCACAACAGTTGTCAGTTTTCGTGTACAGTTTGTTTTCAAATTTTCCAGAAAATCAAAATTGAAACTTATTTTGATTTTAGAGGGAGTAAAAATTTGTGAAATTTCGAAAATTTGAAAAAGTAAAAAACATGATAAAAATCAAAATGAGTTTTGTTGTGAAAAAGAGGAAATGATAGTACATCAGTGGACTATCACAGCATGCTAAAGAATTGGAAAGTCTAAATGTGATAAACGGTCTCACTGATGATGTGCCAGTAGGTTTTTGTACATTTAGTAAATTGTGTCGAGATATAAACCTAAATTTCAAACTTACTTATCTCGTGGGGAACATCTCTCGGATATATGGGTAACCCCCGAAATCTTGTTTGAAAGGTCCCTCTTTCTGAGATACTAGGTCTTTATGCTTAGTGATATCTGGGGTATTATCCCGGGACTTCTGATTTTGCGGAAGCAATGGCCTAGTCCCCGTATAATACTTTTCGCTTGCTTGAAATATAGCACCGCCCTCAGCACAAAAAATGATGAAACATTGAAAAATGCTAATCATATGCTGTTGAAGAAAAGATTCTCTAAAGGGAACACACCTAAAGTCGAAGCCATCATCTCTCTGATTTTGCGAAAGCAATAGCCTGAGCTCTCATGGCCCTCGCATTTAACCCTTTACAGATATCATCTAGGTAACTCACCTGTAAGACTGAATATTGGGATCTGGATACGGGAGTATATTCTGAGGTGGGACACGCGAATAACTTTAAGTCTTTAAAACATTAATCTCGTATCTCGAAACAGTTGAACTTTGTGTGAAAATTTAAGTGGATCAGTATACTGACAATCTAAGTGAATCGTTTAGAACTTAAAATGTTTATAGCTTAACGGTGTTGGTGATGTGTTTCAGAACTGATATGATCCTCTTACACAAACTCACAAAAATATTATTTGTATATATTTCTTTACAGCATTTTCATTTTAATCAAAATCCAAAAAGATTTTAGTTTGTTTTAGCATAAATTTTGAAAATACAAAAAGATTTTTGACAACTGATGTTGAAGAGCTGATTTTCAAAATTCCGAGTGCTAAACATGATGAACAGGTTTGGGAGAGTCTTTTTAAACTGAGAAAAATTTTGAATGTTTGCCTACATATGGTCATCAGAAGTTTTAAATGATAAATCATTCTATTCATACAAGTGGTTCATCAGAGATTAAAATTGGAAAATCATTTTTTGATTGATTGATTCCTGCAAGAGGTTTTAAATCATTTTTGAAATTAGTTTCTACAAGTGGTAAGCATAGAACCTAAATTTTTCAAATTTTAAATTTGTGAAATTTATTGTGAGGTAGAGATTGTGCAGGTAAGCCAGGTTTCGATCCTGAGCAGGATGTGAGCCAGGTCACGATCTTGAACCTGTGGAAGCCAGACTGCGATCCCAAGCATAATTTAAGGGAGAGTCTGAAGTTGTATAGAGCAAGGTTCTGATCAGGAATCTGAGGATGCTGATGAACTTAAGGAATCAAGAGATTTGATCAAGACAAGATATAGCTAGATCGAGGTCCTGAAAAAGAAGAGAAGAGAAAGATTGAGGATGTTTTACATTGTTAGATATTTCGGGAGAAGTCGAGAAGACTGATAAAGACTGAAGATTGAAGACTCGACACCAAAGACTTCGTCAACATCCAAGGGGGAGTCTGTTGGTGCATACGTCTGTCGACTTCGTCTTGTATCGAGTCTTGTATTGTATTAGATAGATCAGGGCACGCAAAACGAGAAAAGTGTGTTTGTGGGTATTTCGCATGAAATAACACATAGGTTATTTCGTACGAAATTAAGTGGTAATTTCGCATGAAATTAGATTTCGTATGAAACTAATTTCGCTTGGGCTGTTCCGTGCAAAATTAGCTCTCCTATAAATACCTTTGATGCCTTGTCATTTGTAAGTTTCCGGTTTCAGTACCGAACTGCTGCCGAAGTGTCTACTCGCTGTAATTCTTTGTCAAATCAATCAAAAGACAGTTTAAAGTGAATTGCAAGCTGAATTACTGTAACATCCGTGCTTGTAATCATTGTGAACAGTACAATTATCAATAAAACAATGTTATTTGATCCCAATGTTTGTTTTGTTATGTTTTACATTTTTCATGTTTTGACTTTTGTGTAATTTCAAACTCTATATCGCTTTCTGGAGAGTTATACGCAAACTGATGCGAAAACGTAATCAGTTTAATGCGACAAATACTCCGGAACAGCTACATATACTTAACATACCTTAAATAACCTTTACATAACTTATAAATAAGTTTTGAAGGCTTTGGGATGGCAAAAACAAGATTAATTCGTCTACAGGGACTAAACTTGACAAACTGCGAAAGTATGCCAATTTGAACTGTAACGAACATTCCGGAACATGACCATAATTTAAACACACCTTAAAATATCCTTTACATAGCTTAGAAATAGGCTTTAAGGGGTTCGGTGCGCTAAAATAAACTTTTGGGTCATTCAGGGACTAAAAGTGTCAAAAAGTGCACAAGTTTGCACTTTTGCGCATAACTCACGTTCTGAATACATCTGGACATCCAAAAATTTATGTAAGCACTATAATATTTTATTTTAGTGTTTTGCATGAGAAAAATCCATTCGTTGCGTCATTTGGATCGTTTTACGAGCTTGTGCGCATTCCGTCGTAATTAAGCAAACATCGCGTTAGTACGACCAAACGAACTGACATCCGACATATTTTTGAACATGTTTCATGTCCACAATGTTTGAGCATCATTTTAGGGCCTTAAAGTTGGCTTTACGGGCCTTAGAAGTGTCGGAAAAGGGCTTAAACACGTTCAGGGGCTGAAACTGCCATTTTTGAAAGTATTATGCTGATCAGAAGGGCCAAGCGGCCCGCATTAGCCTTGTCGGATCCTGAAGCGGGCCGCCTCAGCCTCCCAGATCAGATAAGAACACTTAGTCAGCAATTTCCAGCTGTTTTAACCACAACCACACACTCTAAATCGCCCATTCTGATCATTTAGGGTCATTTTTAGGCACCACAACAATTGGACAAGTGTACGCACAAGATTCGAGCACGGTTTTCATGAAACGATCTTAACGGTTACCCGAAAACTATAAATAACCCACCCCCCATTACTTCAAACTCACTAGAATCTGATCTAAAAGACTCTAAGTTGGAACCATTGTTTCATACCTGAGTTATTTTGATCACGATTAGCATTCGGGGACCCTTCGTAAGTATTCTTTCGTTCTTTTATCGCTTTCGAGTCCGAAAGTCAAACTTTGTTTGACTTTCTGCATTGACCAGTTTATGGTCAATGCAAAGTTCGTTTGAACTTCATAACGTGAGCGTGATCACGATGGTTATAGTCCCTAGTGACTATACCTACTGATTACCACGTTATCTAGGCTCAGTGACGAGCCGTAGTTTCGGCCAGAATACGTATTCTTGCGTATTTTGTAACCAAACTACTCTTAGGTATCACAACCGTTTGTTGTGATACCAAACCTGTTTTCTAAACTTAGTTAAGCATGTTTTAACATGCTTAACTCGTCACTGTTAGTTTAGTGCTTATATAGGGTCGTAAGGTAAGCGATCTAAACAATCGCTTATACTTTCGAACCCGACCCGTTTGGTCGATCATTAGGATCCGACCAAGCACATTAGGTGACCATAGTATATAGGGAATAACCTTACGAGGTTATACCTTATGGTCGCTTCGTTTAAGTAGTTGTATGATAGGTAGTTTATATGCCTTAGGTAAATTACCAAAATACCCCTTTGATGCCAAAATTCATTTTAAACATATGTAACATAACTTTTGACATCTAAACTGATTTGACAACCATATTAGACATGTTAAGGCATATATTACTTGTCATAGGACTAGTTAGGCGGTCCGAACGCGTGAGTACATAGGTGCCCTCAAGTGAGTTACCTATATTAGGTGCCGTTTGATATTACGAGATCTCTAGCATTGCTTGGTGGTTATCTTAGGACTTCTGAGCAATCTCAAGTGAGTACATAGACCCCTCTTTTAACTTTTTTCAAACTGTTTTGGGGTGAAACACATGTGCCTACTTGTTACTTTGGTGCTTTCCTGTTTTCACATCATATATCAGCTATGTTTGTTAGTACATTATAGTACATGATTTCATTACATTTTATGCTATGTATGTCCATTGTGTGCATACTTAGTACATTGTTTTACATTACATTTCTGCTATGTATGTTGACTGATAGCATGCTAGCACATTGATTTACATGACTTTTCTGCTTTGTATGTTAACTTAGCATACTTAGTACATTGTTTTCATATGACATGTATACAACTGCTATAACATTTGGTTTGCACAAACGAGACTATTATACGTTCATTAACATTAGCTACGCCGCTCGGTAGTAAGTACTGGTACCATAGGACTTGACAAATCCCATTCCTGACATCCCGGGTTTGTTTGGATGTAAGGAATGACTGAATCCGAATACAATTTTTTTGATAACCTTGACTGAAAGGGTTATCCGACTGTCTCAAGGCTTGAATATATGCGTTAACTTACCACATAAATGTTTGTATCAATGTAACATGTATTACTTTGCGAAACATAACTTTTTGATACATTCAAAATACTTTGTTTTGTACATTTCTACATTTGGACTATTTGACAATACTTTACTTACAAGACATAACATTTGTTACACATTACTTGACTACTTTTGGACTATCAACATTTGACATGGTTTATACAAGGACTTTTGACAATTGGTTTAAACATAGACATTATACATTGTTGGTTGGTTAAGTGACTTAAGTAACGAAATGTGAGTAATATGATACGAGCATGGTGGATACGCCGCTGGTACTTCCTATATATAAGTGTTTGTATTATATTACATATCATAGCGTTATTTAAATCATTGATTTTGGACTTATACATTTATACAAGTAACATGTTTTCACAAGACTTTGTTTTACAATACGGTTTATTTTATACAACTCATTTTACATGGTTATTCATTTAACCATACATTATTCTTTTATTTATACATATCATCTGAACTTATTGTTTTTCAAGCGATTTACAAAATAAATCAAATTACAAGGTTCATGACTAAACATTTTCTTAAACTTAAGTCATGAATCTTATTTTCACAAACCTATGTATCTCACAGGCATTTTTATGCTGACGTACCTATTTTCACATGTGTTTTCAGGAGCTTTTCCGTAGGATGACGATCATGACACTAGGGCGGACCTGTGCCTTAGAGATTTAAAACGAAGATAGACTATGTTTAATTATGTTAAAAACTCTTTGATTCCTGTTTAAAACAATGAAACTCTTGTGTTGATAAATAAATACAACTTTGTATGCCATGGTTATGAAACAATTAATTCTGTTACAAGACTCCCCGACGTTTTCCGCCACGTCTTGTATGCTATACGTGGTCGGGGTGTGACAGAAGAGTTGGTATCAGAGCCAATGGTTATAGGGAATTAGGTTATTAGTAATGCTTTGACCTAGACTATAACCTTTCTAGGACCCTAACACAAGTTGTCTTGTGTTTAGATTTTAAAACATGTACATCACCTATCCTTAGGTGATTATCAAAACAAGAAACCAAATTTTTCGAAACGATTTTTGAAAAACAATCTTCTATTTTTTTTAAATGATTTATTACAAGGTTTTGAACCCTCTTTTGTAAGGTTTTGAACCCTTCCAGTTTGACTAAAATTTTTGGCCTTGTGCCTTCAAATTTTCAAAATCTCGTCAACGTTTTGGGTTTTAAATAATGCGAACACGTGCAAACTGGAAGAGTGAATGCCTGTATTCTGGGTTTTCTGTCTAGGCAAGCACTTCGTATACATCTCATCAGACGCGAGACCAGTTGTGCTTACCTGGGAATTCTTGGGATGAGTGTTCACTTATAGGCGAGCATGTCTTCATGATACATTATTTTTTATCCATTTACTTTGATTAGTCACTGCGCGTCATTTGTTTGCTTGGTAATGCGGACAAATGACCACCATCTTTGCTTTTGTTAATTTTGTTTCATCTCATTCTTTTCATCCAATCCTCTCACTCGTTTCCTTTCATGTTTTTCCTCTTTTAGAATGCCTCCTCGACGCGACAATCTGATTGCGACTGCCGAACTGGCAGAAATTATTGCGGAGCAGATGGCTGCTCAATTCCCAAATCTCTTTGCTCAATTGCACGCAGCCAACAACAACAACAACGCTCCATGCAAATACAAGGACTTTAGCTCGGCTAAACCCCTCAAGTTTAGTGGTTCTGAAGGAGCGACTGGGCTTCTTCAATGGTTTGAGAGCATTGAGAATACTTTCCGCCACGTGCAGTGTCCGGATAATCGCAAGGTCGAGTTTTCTTCGAGCGTATTTCAGAAGAGGGCTCTCACATGGTGGAACGGGGTTATGAGAGACAGGGGTGCAGAAGTTGCTCTAGCACAGACATGGGCTCAACTTAGGGCCCTTATGATGAGGGAATTCTATCCTCGCCATGAACAGCGAGCGTTGGAGAAAGAGTTTGATAATTTGAAACAAGATAGTGGTGAGCACAGGGCATATACTGACAGGTTTGAGGAGTTGAGTCTGCTTTGCCCAACTATGGTTACCCCACTCGACAAGGCTATCGAAAGATACATCGACGGCCTACCTGACTCAGTACAAGACATCCTTACTGGGAGTAACCCTACCACACTCCGTCAGGCGATCGAGTTATCAGCGACATTGACTGAGTCGCAGGTTCGAAAGGGGAAGCTGCACAAAAAGGGTGACAAGGGTAAGAAGCAGGTGTCTGATAAGGAAGATAGCAAGAAAAGTCAAAACAAGAAGGGAAAGAATACTGGAGGGTCTAGGAAGCGGAAGGCTTCCCAAAACTATGTTGTTACTGCGCAGGCTCAAGCTGCACCAAATCAGCCTGCGCAACCACTAACCAAGAAGCCTTATCTTGGCAATGCACCCTTGTGCAACAGGTGTAACGGCCATCATCAACCACACCTCCAGTGTCGTCAGTGCACCAACTGCGGAAGGCCTGGTCATCTTGCTGTCGCCTGCCGCATTCCTGTTAACCAGAACCAGGCAGTTCAGAACCAAGCCCAACAAGTTGCTCAGCCTCTTGCTCAGCAACAGGGTCAAGCTGCACGACCTCATTTTCCTCCTGGTTCGTGCTACAATTGTGGGGATCTGACCCACTACAGGAACCGGTGCCCAAGGCTAGCCAACCAAAATCAGAATCAGAACCAAAATCAGGCTCAGGCTCGAGGGCGAGCTTTTAACTTGAACGCCCAAGAGGCGCAGGCGGACGATAATGTGGTGAACAGTACGTTCTTTATTAATAATCAGCCTGCATCTGTTCTTTTTGATTCGGGTGCCGACAAGAGTTTTGTGTCATTTTCTTTTGAGCCATTACTTCGCGTGTCTAGAACAAAACTAGGTAAAACTTTGACAGTAGAAGTTGCTAGTGGTGAACAGTACGTTCTTTATTAATAATCAGCCTGCATCTGTTCTTGATTCTGTTCTTCACAACTGCCAGTTGAACCTTAACGATCATCTTTTTCCTATTAACCTCACGCCTATGCAACTTGTAAGCTTCGACGTCATTGTGGGTATGGATTGGTTATCCAAGTATCACGCTGAGATAGTTTATTCTGAGAAGATTGTTCGTGTGCCGCTTTCGACAGGCGAGATCCTACAGGTTCAAGGTGAGAAACCTGCCGGTGGTCTCAAACTCATGTCTTGTTTTAAAGCTCGGAAGTATCTGCGGAAGAACTATGTGGCTTTCTTAGCACATGTTACAGCAGATAAAGGCAAGGGTAAGTCTATTTTAGATATTCCTGTCGTTCGGAATTATTCCAAAGTTTTCCCTGAAGAGTTACCTGGTCTACCTCCAGCACGCCAAGTCGAGTTCCGCATTGATCTCGTACCTGGTGCAAATCCCATTGCCAGAGCTCCATATCGTCTTGCACCATCTGAGATGCAAGAGTTGTCTAAGCAGCTTCAGGAGCTCTCTGACAAAGGTTTTATCCGTCCTAGCTTTTCACCCTGGGGTGCTCCCGTTCTTTTTGTCAAGAAGAAGGATGGATCCTTTAGGATGTGTATCGATTATCGTGAGCTTAACAAGCTTACTATCAAGAATCGATATCCCCTACCGCGCATAGACGACCTCTTTGATCAATTACAGGGCGCTTCTTATTTTTCGAAGATTGATCTACGTTCCGGATATCATCAACTTCGGGTGCATGAAGAAGATATTCCCAAGACAGCGTTCCGCACTCGTTATGGGCATTATGAATTCACAGTCATGCCATTCGGTTTGACTAATGCTCCTGCTGTTTTCATGGACTTAATGAATAGGGTCTGCAAACCTTATTTGGATCAGTTCGTCATTGTTTTTATTGACGACATCTTGATTTATTCTAAGACGCGAGCTGATCACGAGCAACATCTTCGTCTTACTCTGGAACTCCTAAAGAAAGAGCAACTTTTCGCCAAATTCTCCAAGTGTGAATTCTGGCTTAAAGAAGTTCAATTTTTGGGGCATATCATCAACGAACAAGGTATCCATGTAGATCCCTCCAAGATCAGTGCGATTAAGGATTGGGATACGCCTACTACTCCCACTGAGGTTCGTTCTTTTCTTGGTCTAGCGGGTTATTACCGCCGCTTCATTGAGAACTTCTCAAAGATTGCAGTTCCTCTAACTGCTCTAACTCAGAAGAACAAACCCTTTGAGTGGGGATTCAAACAAGAGGAAGCTTTTCAAAACTTGAAGCAGAAGCTTTGCGACGCGCTTGTACTAACCTTGCCTGAAGGCAATGATGATTTCGTCGTTTATTGCGATGCATCTAAATTGGGTCTTGGCTGTGTTCTTATGCAAAGGAACAAAGTCATAGCATATGCATCGAGGCAGTTGAAGATACATGAGAAGAACTACACCACTCATGATCTTGAGCTGGGTGCAGTTGTTTTTGCTCTAAAGATCTGGAGACACTATTTGTACGGTACAAAATGTGTGGTTTTCATGGACCACAAAAGTCTTCAGCATATCTTCAACCAGAAAGAACTCAACATGAGGCAACGACGTTGGGTTGAGCTTTTAAACGACTATGACTGCGGAATTCGCTACCATCCTGGTAAGGCGAATGTCGTAGCTGATGCATTGAGTCGTAAGGAACGTACTAAGCTTCATTGTGTACGTGTTCAATCTATTATTCAAGCTCAATCCGATATCCAAGCACGCATTTCTCAGGCTCAACAATCTTGTGTTTCACAAGGTTTAATGGATAAGGAATTTCCCTATCACATAACGCCTGCTTTGGAACTGAAGGACAATGGATCGTATTACTTCATGGACCGTTTGTGGGTCCCAAGCCAGGATGATCTTCGTACCTTGCTTATGGATGAAGCCCATAAGTCGCGTTATTCTATTCATCCGGGCTCAGATAAGATGTATAAGGATCTTCGTATTCATTATTGGTGGCCTGGTATGAAGAAAGACATTGCCTTATACGTATCAAAATGCCTTACTTGTCTTAAGGTTAAGGCTGAACATCAGCGTCCTTCTGGTTTATTGGAGCAACCAGAGATCCCAGTTTGGAAATGGGAAAACATTACTATGGATCTTGTTACTAAACTTCCGCGCACAAAGAAAGGTCATGATGCTATCTGGGTAGTTGTTGATCGTCTTACTAAGTCAGCGCGTTTCTTGCCAATCCGTGAGGATTTTCCTGCTGACAGACTTGCTCAAATCTATGTGGATGAAATTGTAGCTCGACATGGTGTTCCTTTGAACATCATTTCTGACAGAGATGCTCGTTTCACTTCTCATTTTTGGAGAACCATGCAAT
Organism: Helianthus tuberosus; assembly: GCA_030545235.1. NCBI lineage: Eukaryota > Viridiplantae > Streptophyta > Magnoliopsida > Asterales > Asteraceae > Helianthus > Helianthus tuberosus. The sequence goes on from CM060416.1 coordinate 70,474,448, forward strand.
CTGCTATGGGGACCCAACTTAATCTGAGCACAGCTTATCATCCGCAAACGGATGGTCAATCTGAAAGAACAATCCAGACTCTGGAGGATATGCTAAGAGCTTGTGTGATCGATTTTGGTGGTAGTTGGGATTCAAATCTTAAGTTGATTGAATTCTCCTACAACAACAGTTATCACACCAGCATCAAAATGGCCCCTTTCGAGGCTCTCTATGGTCGAAAATGTCGTTCACCAGTCAGCTGGAATGAGATCAGCGAGGCTCCACTTACTGGAACTGCCCTCATTTTAGAGATAACTGACAAGATCAAGAAAGTGCGTGATAACCTTCAGACAGCTAGAAGCCGTCAGAAGAGTTACGCGGACCCAAAACGCAAGGCCTTGGAATTTCAAGTCGGTGATCGAGTATTACTTAAGGTCTCACCTTGGAAAGGTGTGATCAGATTTGGAAAGAAAGGAAAACTTGCACCTAGATACGTTGGACCATTCAAGATCGTCGAAAGAATCGGTAAGGTAGCCTACAGACTTGAGTTACCTCCTGAACTTGGAAATGTTCATCCAACTTTTCACGTGTCCAATCTCAAAAGGTGTTTAGCTGATGAGAACCTCCACATACCGCTTGACGAAATTCGTGTTGGCAAAACACTGAAATTTGTTGAGAAACCTGTGGAAATCATGGAACGTGAAGTCAAGTGGCTCAAACGCAAGCGCATTCCTTTGGTCAAAGTTCGCTGGGAAGCTAAACGTGGACCCGAGTTTACTTGGGAACGCGAAGATCAAATGAAGGCGAAATATCCGCATCTTTTCCCACGAGTTTCCTCTAAATAAATTTCCGGACGAAATGTCCGAACGCGTTTCACGCGAACGACGCGTTAAAGTAGCATAAGCTACCTAAACAGGTCTTAATGGGTCACAAGCACTTAGGATAGGTTTCATTTAGTATGTAGGCTTTGTTAAACCATACTACATGAGTTCCCATACTCATTTGGTTTACGAACCCTCATTCTATCCGATCTTCCGATTTAGGTCCGGTTTATTAATGTAGTTACCTATATTAGGTGCCGTTTGATATTCCGAGATCTCTAGCATTGCTTGGTGGTTATCTTAGGACTTCTGAGCAATCTCAAGTGAGTACATAGACCCCTCTTTTAACTGTTTTCAAACTGTTTTGGGGTGAAACACATGTGCCTACTTGTTACTTTCGTGCTTTCCTGTTTTCACATCATATATCTGCTATGTTTGTTAGTACATTATAGTACATGATTTCATTACATTTTATGCTATGTATGTCCATTGTATGCATACTTAGTACATTGTTTTACATTACATTTCTGCTATGTATGTTGACTGATAGCATGCTAGCACATTGATTTACATGACTTTTCTGCTTTGTATGTTAACTTAGCATAGTTAGTACATTGTTTTCATATGACATGTATACAACTGCTATAACATTTGGTTTGCACAAACGAGACTATTATACATTCATTAACATTAGCTACGCCGCTCGGTAGTAAGTACTGGTACCATAGGACTTGACAAATCCCATTCCTGACATCCCGGGTTTGTTTGGATGTAAGGAATGACTGAATCCGAATACAATTTTTTTGATAACCTTGACTGAAAGGGTTATCCGACTATCTCAAGGCTTGAATGTATGCGTTAACTTACCACATAAATGTTTGTATCAATGTAACATGTATTACTTTGCGAAACATAACTTTTTGATACATTCAAAATACTTTGTTTTGTACATTTCTACATTTGGACTATTTGACAATACTTTACTTACAAGACATAACATTTGTTACACATTACTTGACTACTTTTGGACTATCAACATTTGACATGGTTTATACAAGGACTTTTGACAATTGGTTTAAACATAGACATTATACATTGTTGGTTGGTTAAGTGACTTAAGTAACGAAATGTGAGTAATATGATACAAGCATGGTGGATACGCCACTGGTACTTCCTATATATAAGTGTTTGTATTATATTACATATCATAGCGTTATTTAAATCATTGATTTTGGACTTATACATTTATACATGTAACATGTTTTCACAAGACTTTGTTTTACAATACGGTTTATTTTATACAACTCATTTTACATGGTTATTCATTTAACCATACATTATTCTTTTATTTATACATATCATCTGAACTTATTGTTTTTCAAGCGATTTACAAAATAAATCAAATTACAAGGTTCATGACTAAACATTTTCTTAAACTTAAGTCATGAATCTTATTTTCACAAACCTATGTATCTCACAGGCATTTTTATGCTGACGTACCTATTTTCACATGTGTTTTCAGGAGCTTTTCCGTAGGATGACGATCATGACACTAGGGCGGACCTGTGCCTTAGAGATTTAAAACGAAGATAGACTATGTTTAATTATGTTAAAAACTCTTTGATTCCTGTTTAAAACAATGAAACTCTTGTGTTGATAAATAAATACAACTTTGTATGCCATGGTTATGAAACAATTAATTCTATTACAACACTCCCCGACGTTTTCCGCCACGTCTTGTATGCTATACGTGGTCGGGGTGTGACAATTACCTCGATACGTTTGTTTCCGCCTCTCGTATTGAGCAAAAACTCTTCTGAACGACTCGTTTGGTCGGTAAAACGATCCTACAAAACCAAATGAGTATTGGAACTCATGTGATATGGTTTAACAAAGCCTACATTCTAAATCAGAACCTATCCTAAGTGCTTTCGACCCGTTACGACCCATTAAGGTAGCTTTCGACACTTTAGCGCGTCGTTCACGCAAACGCGCGTTCGAGACGCCTAACTAGTCCTATGACAAGTATTATATGCCTAGACATGTTTAAATATGTTGCATAATCAGTTTAGGTGACATAAGTTAAGTTACATATGCTTAAAATCCAATTATGCATGAAAAGGGCATTTTGGTCATTTACCTAAGGCATATAAACTACCTATCATACAACTAATTAAACTATGTGACCATAAGGTATAACCTCGGAAGGTTATTTTCCCTATACAACTATGGTCACTAATTATGCTTGGTCGGATCCTAATGATCGACCAAACGGGTCGAGCTCGAAAGTCTAAGCGGTGATATAGACCGCTTGACTTACGACTCTAAACAAGCACTAAACTAAAAGTGACGAGCTAAACATGTTAAAACATGTTTAACTAAGTTAAAAAACATGTTTTGATATCAAAACAAAGTGTTTTGATACCCAAGAGTAGTTTGGTTGCAAAATACGCATAAATTCGTATTTTGACCGAAACTACGACTCGTCACTACGCATAGTCAACGTGGTAATCAGTAGGTATAGTCACTCGGGACTATAACCATCGTGATTACGCTCACGTTGTAAAGTTCAAACGAACTTTGTGTTGACCAAAGACTGGTCAAAGCAGAAAGTCAAACACTATTTGACTTTCGTGCTCAAAAAGCAATAAAAGAACGAAAGAAGCTTACAAAGGGTCCAAGCTAAGGAGAACTTGATCTATAACACTCAGGTATGAAGCAAAGGCTTCAACTTAGAGCATTAATCAGATCAAGGGTGCAGAAAATGGAATGAGGACATGGGTATTTATAGTTTTCGGTAAACTGTTAGGATCATTTCTTGCTAAAGAAGGATCAATCTTGGCCATCCATGTGGGCACATGGTTTACAAATACAATGGGACATGATAAACCATCAAAATCCAGCAGATGGTATCCCAAATCAGTGGCTAAAACCATCAAAAACAAGCTGGAAGTCCAGATTCAATGTTTCTTTCTGGCAGGAGGTCACGCCCCGCGTAAGATGAGGCCCTATCTTACGCGGCCCGCGAGAGCTAAGATTGGCAGATTGTCAAAATTGGTCCCTGCACTTGAAAAACTTGGTTTTCGATGCATATTTGACACGTTTAAGCCCCGTTAACCCCATTTCAAAGCTCTAAAATGAAGTTAATGTATAGGGAACTTAAAATATGCTCACAAACATCTCGGATGTTGGTTTGTTTGGTCGTACGGTTGCGTTATTTAGTTAATTACGACGAAAGTCGTAACGAACGCAAAAACGATCCAAATTAAGCGAAGAATGATATTTTTGCATTCCAATCACTAAAATAAAATATTTTAATGATTACAAAAATTTTTGGATGTCCGGATATATTCAGAACGTAAGATATGCGCGAAAATGCAAACTTATGCACTTTTTGACGCTTTTAGTCCCTATTGATCAAATAAGTTTATTTTAGCATACCGAACCCCTCAAAGCCTATTTCTAAGCTATGTAAAGAATATTTAGGGTATGTTTAACTTATGATCAAGTTCCGGAATGTTCATTACTGAACAAATCAGCATACTTTCGCAGTTTGACACAAATAGTCCCTGCGATCGAATAGACTTGTTTTCAACACACCAAACCATCCAAAACTTATTTCTAAGTTATGTGAAGGTTATTTAAGGTATGTTAAGCCTATGTCACTATTCCAGAGTGTTTTTCGCGTTAAACTGACTGCGTTTACGCATCAGTTTGCGTATAACTTTCCAGAAAGCGATTTAAAGCTTGAAATCGGAATCGAATCAAATCGTAAAATCATCAAACACAAATACACACATAATAACACCAAAACACATTGTTTTATTAGTAATTGATATAGTTTTACATTGTACATCGATTACAGAGCACAGTTGTCACAAGAAGTGTCCTCCACCTGTTAGACACAATTATACCGCGATGCCAGATGAGGAAGATAAGCCTCACTTTGAGCCTTCAGTTCCATTGGACCATGAGGAATTCGCAGCTGGGCTCAGATTTAAAAAGGAAGTATCCTCAGATCCGTATCAATAAGCAGATGCGAAAGTTTCAACAGTTGAACAAAATCAGAATCCTCCAGTCATTGTTGAGGACGTTGTGTCACACCCCGACAACGTAAAACAACAAACCGCGGCGGAAACGTCGGGGAGTGGAGTGACAGAATTATTGTTTCACAACCATGACATTTAAAGTTTAGTTTTATTTATTAACAAGATTACATTGCCTTGGGAATTAAAGGAAACCCGACAAAAGTTAAACTATTCTTGCATCTTTTAAGTCACTAAGGCCCGAGTCCGCCTAAGTGTGTCCTGATCAACCTTATGCATTAGCTCCTGAAACACATGTGAAAATAGGTACGTTAGCATAAAAATGCCTGTGAGATACATAGGTTTTGTTGAAGTAGGATTCATGACTTGTAAGTTAAAAGAAATGTTTAACAAAAAGTTAGTCATGAATCTTGTAAAATGTTTTCTTTTATAAATCGATATGAAAATCGAATGATATAAAAGAAAGATGTATGGTTAAATGAATAACCAAGTAAAGTGAGTTTGTATAAAATATGTCATTTGTAAATCAATGTCTTGTGAAAATGTATCGTTTGTGTAAAATGTATCATGTCTTTGTCGAAATGATTTAGATAACGCAATGATATGTAATATCATAAAAGCACTTATATATAGGAAGTAACAACAATGATATGCAATGATATGTAACAACAATGTCTTGTATGGTGAATAAAAGTGTTTACTCAACCCCATATGTATATGTCAATGTATAATCAAAAGTCATGTGAAACCAAATGTCATGTATGGTGAATAAAGAGTATTTACTCAACCCCATATGTAAAATGTACAAAACAAAGTCTTTGAATAAATCTAAATTTAAATCAAAGTTATGTTTTGCAAAAAAAAACCAATGCTTTTATTGATACAAACATCTATATAGTAATGTTTATCACATACATTCAAGCCTTGAGACTGTCGGATAAACCCTTAACAACTTAAAGGTTTATAAAAAATGTTTTCGGATTCTGTCATTCCCTACTTCCAAACAAACCTAGGAAGCCGGGAACGGGTTTTGTCAAGTCCTATGGTACCACTACATACTACCGAGCGGCGTGATCAATGTTAATGAACGTATTTTAGTCCCGTTAAACATACCAAATGTCATACCAAATGTAAGCATGCTATGTAAAAACCATGTACTAAGTATGCTAAGTAAACATACAAAGCAAAAATGTTCATGAAATCAATGTGCTAGCATGCTAAGTAAACATACATACCAAAAATGTAATGTAAATCAATGTGCTAGCATGGTAAGTAAACATACATAGCAAAGCATAAGTGAAATCATGTACTATACGTGTACTAAATGAACATAGCAAGTATATGTCATGAAAGCATGAAAAGCATGAAAGTAACAAGTAGGCACATGTGTTTCACCCCAAAATATTTGAAAGCGGTAAAAGAGGGGACTATGTACTCACTTGATATTGCTTAATAATCTTGAAATAACAACCAAATAACGTTTGAAGGATCACGGATTCAATCGGCACCTAATATAGTTAACTATGTTAATAAACCGAACCTAAATTGGAAGATCGGAAAGAATGAGGTCTTGTAAACCAAATGAGTATTGGAACTCATATGATATGGTTTAACAAAGCCTACATTCTAAATCGGAACCTATCCTAAGTGCTTATGACCCGCTATGACCCGTTTAGGTAGCTTATGCTACTTTAACGCGTCATTTGCGCAAAAGCGCAAACGAGTAGCCTAACTAGTCCTATCACAATTATTATATGCCCTAACATGTTTAATAATCAGTTTATATTCCAAAATTTAAGTTACATATGCTAAAATTTAAATTATGCATAAAAAGGGCATTTTGGTCATTTTCCTAAGGCATATAAACTACCTATCATACAACTAATCAAACTAAGTGACCATAAGGTATAACCTTGGAAGGTTATTCCCTATACAACTATGGTCACAAAATATGTTTGGTCGGATCCTAATGATCGACCAAACGGGTCGGGTTCGAAAGTCTAAGCGGTTGTTTAGACCGCTTATCTTATGACCCTAAAATAAGCACAAAACTAAAAGTGACGAGTTAAACATGTTAAAACATGTTTAAGTAAGTTAGAAAACAAGTTTGATATCAAAACAAAGTGTTTTGATACCCAAAAATAGTTTCGTCGCAAAATGCGCATAATCGGCATTTTGACCGAAACTATGACTCGTCACTACGCCTAATATGTGACAACCGTCACTTTTCCGTACATTTCGTACACTAAATGAACAGTGATCTGTGTCTTAATGAACGTACAAGATCCAGTTTACAAGACAAATGAATTATTGATTACCGTTAAATACATACAATGGCATTTCATGATACAAGACTTAATTCGTTGCTACATGCAACACGAGATAGTTCTAATGATACACAGAACAGAATTGGCACCGTTACCAGACAAATAAATTTTTGAATTCCATGCAAGTGAATTCATGCACGATTTATAATACGAAATATTGCTTTATGCATTAACAAGAGCGTTGTGTCAGAAATACTAGTAAACTCACCGGTAAAACACAATATGTCAACAACTTTGCAGAAAGTAGTCAGACATTAGAACTGAGGCCTAGGTGTAGGTCCAATGACAAGAATGCATTAAAAACCAAGAGTACATACAAGGGTTTATATATAGACCATCCGGAAGCTAAAATACACACTAAAAAGCACCCGAAACACACTTTAAGTGCAGAATTTTATTAAATTCAGCTATAATCAGCATTATGGCACTAAAATATTATGCAGAAACTATGATTTATTATCCAGAATACTTCCCTAAGTGTCGGGAATTGAAAGGGTACAAAAAGGATACTTAAAAGACACTAAACGGTGAAATTTAGCACTTTAACGAACCGGTATCTAGCCGAACAACCGGACACTACCCGAAACATCAAATATTAACTAGAAGCACTATTTTAGTATTACAAAGCTAGTTGTGATCACCAAACACCATATTATATCCTAATATTACTAAATACATAAAATACCTAATTGTTACCATTACTTTCCAACTAAGTAAAGAAACTAAACATTGAAATGGAACTAATACCCCCCCCCCCCCTATGTTGGACGGTTGGGAGACATAATCCCACATGGAATTTCTTTGATATATTTTATGTAATCTTGTCTAGGAATATGCCAACACAAGATGCCTTATACCACCTAATGTTAGGTGAAGATTATAAGAACCATGAGACTAAACCCTTAACCATTTCACACACCACATTCTTCCCCTTCCTCCTTCCTTAAGCTACGGCTCAACACCCCCACCATAATCCCATCATCTTCAATCCATTCCCAAGTATTCTAAGCATTAACAAAGGTGTAAGAAGCATATTTAAGAAGGTGGGAAGCATTGGAACTTGAAGGACCTTCATGGAGAGCTATTAACCACCTCATTTCTTCTCTTGATCTTCCCTAGCCTTGTGCTAGTAGTAAGTGTCTTAGATCTTCATCTTCTTCATATTTTTGTTGGATAATAGTAAGGAGAATGGTGTAATATTAAGAAACTCTAAGAACATAAACAAGTCTTGAACATAAACCAACATTAGTGATAAAGTATGGTTAAAATGATGAAGTAATCATGATAAATCTGAGTATATATACAATAATCTGCTGTAAATAACATACGTTATGAGATAAATCGTTATTAGAAAGTATGGCGATCGTATATGTGTGTTTTAGTAACATTTAACCTATAAAAAGCATTCTGATTTGCATTTTCAGCCACCTTCAACTGGCTGTAACCAGATCGTAACTTAACAAAAACCCTGATTTTCTTGAGTCTATCACGTGTTATTATGAAATACGGTTCTAATGGCACTGGGATCATAATTTTTGGACTTCGTTTACTATTTTTAAAGACCCTTTTTGTAACAGCAGCTAAAGCTGAGTTTTTACTACAGTAAATGGGTGATATGTTTTTAGTCATAACCTGAAATCTATGTTGAATCAGCTCATAAAAATTGTACTGTAGATGACCAATGATGTCGTAGTAATTCTCCCACTGGAATTTCGTCAATCGGACTTACGATAAATTTTAGATGAATTATTTCGTAGACTGCAGTCGGAAAGTGACAATTTTGATTGAAGTCCGGTAAATAAATTTTTATAAAATATTCATAATGAACTGGACCCCGATATTTTTACACAATAAGATTTGGTTCGTATAAGACATTCTGTAAAAAATTGGGAATTTTTGGAATAAGATAACTATTTTATTAAAATGCCCGAAAAACAACCCAGTTTTGTATATTAAAACTGAAATGGAGAAATGAATGTATTGTTGGTGATTGTTGTTGAAATTGAGTGATGATGATTTTAAAAGAAAATAAACACATGTTTTGAAAACATGGGAAACCTCCATTTTTAGGGGTAACTCTGTCAAAATTTTTATAAATTTTGACACTTAGAAAAATATAAGTTTTGTGAAACTTATTCCCTAAAAATGTATCTAAAAACACTTACCAAGGCTTCCCTAATTTTTGGTGATAAGAAATGATGATTTCTTCAAGATTAAAATTTATATTAAGTATGTATATTTTTGAGGAAAATGTATGTATTTATTGGTCGCCAAACTTTGTGCTAAGTGTATGTAGTATGTACTATACGTGATAGTGTATTAGGGCTTGAAAATACACTAATTACTCATGAGAAGTACAAACACAAAAATACACATACAACATACAAGATACATAATTCGGGTGCAAAATACAAGAAACTTATATTTATTTTTGAGAAAATAAAATAAGTAAGATTGACGAATTCTTAATCAGCAGGACGAGATCCCTGCGGCTTATGTGAAGCAAGATTGACGACACACTTGACCAGGAAAGGAAGGTGAAGCATACATCTCGAAGGTGCCCCTCCAACTACTGGGAATCCTCTTCATTCCTACTTCATCTAATCATTGTGCCTGTTCGCGCGTAACAATAACAAGTGTTAGCGCATGGACCGCCGCAAAGGTCTTTTCCATGACAGAGGTATAAGGACAGTAGTGTCCCCTCCTTGAATGATCATCTGCTTGGACGAGAGGAAATTGGGGTAACTGTGTAAGACAATTTATTATTACGGGGGCCCACGTAATAACGACTTGTAGTGCACAGAAATCCTGATGGACTCTGCGGGTCAAGTTAAAGATCACCATCCCTCCAAAATTAATCTATAGGTGTTCACACTTTCATCTGGTAGAACAATACATAGATCAGTGCTTTAGCGCATTATAAAGTAGGAAGCCTGTCTTAGCCTACTTCGCGACTGACACTTCTACCTGTGTACGAGACGTTTGAGAAAACGATATTTAAACGAGTAAAGATGGATGACGCTCGGAAAGATTTAGTGGCGTTACACTCTCTATCACCTTTACACGAACAACCCCATCTCTGGGAAAATATACACATCAATAAAGCTAAAATAGCAGGGAATAACAAAAACCTAAATGACCGAGGCGATGTAACCTCGAGTTCATTTTATTACAAACAATAAGCCAAATTGGCAAGCCTATGTGAAGGCTCAGTAATTGTTTCCTCGCTCATACATTGATTATATATACATGTGAAATTGGGTGATTACATGATGGCTTATGGTGCTATGTACCTTATAGACAATTATGGAATATTGTCTAACCTACTTCATACCATTTTGACAGAAGAGAATGCCGCCCAGGCGTGACACAAACACCAGTACGTTACCAAAGACAGAAGCCGAGTTGCAAGAACGCATCTCACAGGCAATTGCACGACATGAAGCCCTCCGCTCGGAGCACAGCGGTGGCACTACTGGAAAATAACCCCCCAACTGGCTGCACCTATAAACAATTTCTGGACTGCAAGCCACTGAATTTTGATGGCACAGGAGGTGCCGTTGCATTTGTACGTTGGGCAGAAAAGACTGACTTCATTCTAAGAATGAGTAACTGTTCACCCCAGCAGAGTGTTACCTATATCTCAGGGTTATTTTTGGACGGCGCACTCTCCTGGTGGAACCTTCAGGTTCAGACCCTTGGTGCAGATGCTGCGTATGCACTGAGCTGGGACGAGCTCAAGGAAATGATGGAAAAGAAATACTGTTCTAGGGCTGAAATCCAGAAGCTTGAGGTGGAGTTCTGGAATTTGAAAATGGACGGACCGAAGATCCCTGAATATGTCCAGCGATTTCACAACTTGTCTAGGGTCGTCCCCTACTTAGTCAAACCGGAATTCAAAAGGATTGAACGATTCATTTGGGGACTTGCACCCCAAATTAGGAGCTTGGTTACTACCTCAAGACCTCCAACCATCGCAGAGGCTATCGATTTAAGCGTTACGCTTACTGAAGAAGCTCTACGTGTGGGAAAATTTTCAGAATCGGAGGATAACAAGAAAGAGACTCATGTGGAGTCATCAGACAATAAGAAAAGGAAGTCTTCGAACCTAAAGGTGGGCACACAAGTCGGCTATGGAAACTCTAAAGCAAACAAAAGAAAGAAAGTGAAACCGCCGCATGGCAGGAAAACTGATGGAGCCACTATTAAGGCCGGTGGTAAAATTTACTCGGGGACTAAGCGGAGGTGCGGGGAATGCAATTTTCACCATGAAGGTCGATGTCTGAGGCCTAAGTGCGGGAAGTGTGGAAAAGAAGGGCACAACAAGGACGCCTGTTGGGCGAAGGACCCAGATGGAAGAAACAAGAGAATGCCAGGCTGCTACAGATGTGGTGAAGCAGGGCACTTTAGGAAAGATTGTCCTAGGAAGAAACAAGCAAGGAAGGGTTTTCACGATCGAAACTCGTGAAGCATGCCAGGATCCAGATGCGGTTACGGGTACGTTCCCTATTAGCCAACCTAATGCATCTACTTTTAATTAATACTAGCATCAACTTTAACCTTGCATGCTTAAAATCTAAGAAACTACTTGGCCTAGTTTCAAGTAAGACGTCCCGTATTCTTTAGAAATGGGCATATAGAAGGCTAGTTTAAGCAGACGAAGCAATTAAGGATTGTAATTAGGAACTCAGAAGGCCGGAACCTTCTGTTACCATTAACTCGAGAAGTCGTAATACGATAGTCAGCATCGATTGGATATCCAAGTATAGAGCCGGAGAACATCCCCGTGATGGAAGAAGTTCCAGAAGCCTTTTTAAAGATTTGCCAGGAACGCCCCTCCGCAGGCGACAAGAGGAACCTCGTGCCAGGAGTGGCACCAGTACCGAATGACGCCATACCGACTAGCTTCGTCCGCTAAGTACGAGCCTCCGATATAACTGCAAGAGCTGCTAGACAGAGGAAATGAAGGTCATGACGCCTTTAGTTAAGGACACGAGGAGAAAGTTGACAGTTCCATTTCGCCTAAATTCCAGAAAAATTGAGAATCAGAATCCTTTGCCAAGGATCGATGACATGAACAGATCAATCATAAGGTTCTAATTACCACTCAAATATTGACTTGAGGGCAAGATGTCCTCCACTGTGAATACAAGAGGAAATATCCCTAAAACGACCTTTAGAACTCGCTTCGAGCATTACGAGTTCCTTGTCGTACCATTTGGCTTAACACCTGCATCGACAATATTCATAGACCTCGTGAATCGAACGTGTAAGCCATACCTGGATAGATCATGATTACATTTATTGACTACATTCTTATATGGCCAACGACCAAGGAAGGTCGTCAGCAACAGCTGCAATTTGACTTGCAACCCCTAGAGAAAGAACAATTATGTGCTAAGATGACGAAAAGCGGATTTCGAATTCGTGAAGTGAGAACTTAAAGATACATGGTGCATAAGAACGAAATTCATGCCACCCCTGCAACCAAGAGCTAAGGAGCTAGAGTTGCAATTATGTGACGCTCTCGACAAAGTCTCGATTGTACGTCGATGCAACGAAATCACAACATTGCATACGCGGCACATTGATTAAGGAATCATAAGAAGAAACCTTGAACTAGATACAATAATTGCGTGCCGCAAACTTGACGCCACTACCTGAAAGAAAACGCTGCACGACCTTTACTGAACACAAGGGTTGCAGCACACCATTGATCGTAAAAACTTGAATACTAACGAAGATGGACTAAGCTATCGAACGGTGCAGATTGTATGAACACGATACGTGCTTGTGTGATAAACATTGATAAAAAGTTGGAACCCTCGCTTGCCCTTAGTAGAGTTTTCCCACAACAATAATTATCACAGCGCCATTTAAACTACTTCGAGTGAAGTTTTAAATGAAACATAATAAACCGATCCCCGTCATGTTGATCAGAGACCGGGAATAAGCAATCTACTGACCCACGTTAGTTCAGGAAAACTAGAGGGCAAACCGTTTAGATATGTGAACATATCAAGGCAGCCGCAGGATACAGAAAGATTGCGCCGATGAGCGGCAGAAATTGTAAGAATTTGAGTCAAGCAGTATGACTAAATTGAGAGCCTCGCCTAGAGAAGGCGTAGTGTGAATTGGAAAATGAAAAGGTTGAATCCCCGGTGTAGGGATCAGAACCATTGTTCACGAGATGAAACTTCCAAAAAAAGATCAGTAGTGATCGCGACACATTCATGTGTCTAGTCTTTAGAGGAGTCTGACTCAAGGAACAGTCGTTGTTCCCATAAATAAGATTCACGTCAATAACAAATGACAATACTATAAAACCTGTTAAGGTTTCGGACCAAGAGTCCACAATACTATAAAACCTATTAAGGTTTCGGACCAAGAGTCCACACTACTATAGAAACCTGTTAAGGTTACGGACCAAGAGTCCACAAGACACAGAAAAGACATGATTGATTTACTTGAGTACGATAGAATTCATAACATGACCCAGAGTATATGGGAACATGAAGACAAATTTTAAGCATAAGTGACCTCATTTGATTCACAACTCCCCTGTGACCGATGGCATCGCTTGAATTTCGGGACGAAATTCTTTTAACGGGGGGAGTCTGTGACAACCGTCACTTTTCCGTACATTCCGTACACTAAATGAACAGTGATATGTGCCTTAATGAACGTACAAGATCCAGTTTACAAGACAAATGAATTATTGATTACCGTTAAATACATACAATGGCATTTCATGATACAAGACTTAATTCGTTGCTACATGCAACACGAGATAGTTCTAATGATACACAGAACAGAATTGGCACCGTTACCAGACAAATAAATTTCTGAATTCCATGCAAGTGAATTCAAGCACGATTTATAATATGAAATATTGCTTTATGCATTAACAAGAGCGTTGCGTCAGAAATACTAGTAAACTCACCGGTAAAACACAATATGTCAACAACTCTGCAGAAAGCAGTCAGACATTAGAACGGAGGCCTAGGTGTAGGTCCAATGACAAGAATGCATTAAAAACCAAGAGTACATACAAGGGTTTATATATAGACCATCCGGAAGCTAAAATACGCACTAAAAAGCACCCGAAACACACTTTAAGTGCAGAATTTTATTAAATTTAGCTATAATCAGCATTATGGCACTAAAATATTATGCAGAAACTATGATTTATTATCCAGAATACTTCCCTAAGTGTCGGGAATTGAAAGGGTACAAAAACGATACTTAAAAGACACTAAACGGTGAAATTTAGCACTTTAACGAACCGGTATCTAGCCGAACAACCGGACACTACCCGAAACATCAAATATTAACTAGAAGCACTATTTTAGTATTACAAAGCTAGTTGTGATCACCAAACACCATATTATATCCTAATATTACTAAATACATAAAATACCTAATTGTTACCATTACTTTCCAACTAAGTAAAGAAACTAAACATTGAAATGGAACTAATACCCCCCCCCCCTATGTTGGACGGTTGGGAGACATAATCCCACATGGGATTTCTTTGATATATTTTATGTAATCTTGTCTAGGAATATGCCAACACAAGATGCCTTATACCACCTAATGTTGGGTGAAGATTATAAGAACCATGAGACTAAACCCTTAACCATTTCACACACCACATTCTTCCCCTTCCTCCTTCCTTAAGCTACGGCTCAACACCCCCACCATAATCCCATCATCTTCAATCCATTCCCAAGTATTCTAAGCATTAACAAAGGTGTAAGAAGCATATTTAAGAAGGTGGGAAGCATTGGAACTTGAAGGACCTTCATGGAGAGCTATTAACCACTTCATTTCTTCTCTTGATCTTCCCTAGCCTTGTGCTAGTAGTAAGTGTCTTAGATCTTCATCTTCTTCATATTTTTGTTAGATAATAGTAAGGAGAATGGTGTAATATTAAGAAACTCTAAGAACATAAACAAGTCTTGAACATAAACCAACATTAGTGATAAAGTATGGTTAAAATGATGAAGTAATCATGATAAATCTGAGTATATATACAATAATCTGCTGTAAATAACTTACGTTATGAGCTAAATCGTTATTAGAAAGTATGGCGATCGTATATGTGTGTTTTAGTAACATTTAACCTATAAAAAGCATGCTGATTTGCATTTTTAGCCACCTTCAACTGGCTGTAACCAGATCGTAACTTAACAAAAACTTGATTTTCTTGAGTCTATCAAGTGTTATTATGAAATACAGTTCTAATGGCACTGGGATCATAATTTTTGGACTTCGTTTATTATTTTTAAAGACCCTTTTTGTAACAGCAGCTAAAGCTGAGTTTTTACTGCAGTAAATGGGTGATATGTTTTTAGTCATAACCTGAAATCTACGTTGAATCAGCTCATAAAAATTGTACTTTAGATGACCACTAATGTCGTAGTAATTCTCCCACTGGAATTTCGTCAAACGGACTTACGATAAATTTTAGATGAATTATTTCGTAGACTGCAGTCGGAAAGTGACAATTCTGATTGAAGTCCGGTAAATAAATTTTTATAAAATATTCATAGTGAACTGGACCCCGATATTTTTACACAATAAGATTTGGTTCGTTTAAGACATTCTGTAAAAATTTGGGAATTTTTGGAATAAGATAACTATTTTATTAAAATGCCCGAAAACATCCCAGTTTTGTATATTAAAACTGAAATGGAGAAATGAATGTATTGTTGATGATTGTTGTTGAAATTGAGTGATGATGATTTTAAAAGAAAATAAACACATGTTTTGAAAACATGGGAAACCTCCATTTTTAGGGGAAACTCTGTCAAAATTTTTATAAATTTTGACACTTAGAAAAATATAAGTTTTGTGAAACTTATTCCCTAAAAATGTATCTAAAAACACTTACCAAGGCTTCCCTAATTTTTGGTGATAAGAAATGATGATTTCTTCAAGATTAAAATTTATATTAAGTATGTATATTTTTGAGGAAAATATATGTATTTATTGGTCGCCAAACTTTGTGCTAAGTGTATGTAGTATGTACTATACGTGATAGTGTATTAGGGCTTGAAAATACACTAATTACTCATGAGAAGTACAAACACAAAAATACACATACAACATACAAGATACATAATTCGGGTGCAAAATACAAGAAACTTATATTTATTTTTGAGAAAATAAAATAAGTAAGACACTTAGTTAAAAATATAAAGTATTTTTAACACAAGAAAACATATACAAAAGATAGTGACTGTACTTGTGCGATACAAGTCTAGTGACTGACGTTAATAAAACACGTTTAGGTCTCGACGCTAGATAAGCAAACCCGGTGAAGTTTACGACGCAAGGAACGCAAAGTTGTGAGTTCATGCTCCCCCTTTTCTTTAACTGTTTTTGGTTTTATAACTCTCGGGGGTGAAATACATGTTACAAATGCTTAAATGGTATGAAATGCCTATGAAAGGCCTATGAAATACTAGATCATGTGAGCATAGACTAAATACAGAAATGCCATTAATACTTAATTAGGGAAGAGGGTTAGATCTAACGGGTACGGCCGAACCCCACTCATGGTCACAATTAGTACCTAGTAGTGCTTCGGAGTCCCAGTCGAGGGAAATCGACACAGTCGAGGGTAATCGACACAGTCGAGGGTAATCGACACGGTCAAGGGAAATTGACACAGTCGAGGTTAATCGAAACAGTCGAGGAAAATCGACAAGGGTATGAGCCATACTAATGCTCTCTATGTCCTCACATGCCTAAAAGGAGCCATACTAATGCTCTCTATGTCCTCACATGCCTAAAAGGAGCCATACTAATGCTCCCTATGTCCTCACATGCCTTAATGTCCTTGTACAAACATTCATTTAGTACGTGGTGTACACAAGAAAACTTGATTTACACAAGAATACTTTATTTATACAAGATACATACCATGTTTTCATACAAGGTATGCAAAACGCATGAACTCGCTCAACTTTATGTTGATGTTTTCCAAAATTACATGTATTTCAGGTGACAAGATGGATCTTGGGCGCGGATGTCGTAACTAGAAGTAGACTTCAAGTTTAGATGTCATCCACTTTTGTTAAATTGTAACCTAGACGAAGGTTGTGTTTTTAAAACTTAAATAACAAGTGTTTGTAATACTCAAATTTTTATGAATGGATTAACATCGTTTTGATCATGTAGTTGTTTATTACGATTGAATGCAATGATATTAAACCAGTCACACATCATACGCTTCCGCAAAAGACATGGTGTGACATAATAAACGTGGTAATCAGTAGGTATAGTCACAAGGGACTATAACCATCGTGATTACGCTCACGTTTCAAAGTTCAAACGAACTTTGTGTTGACCAAATCATGGTCAAAGCAGAAAGTCAAACACTGTTTGACTTTCATGCTTGAAATGCATAACCAAGCATGAAGGAACACTTACAAAGGGTCCAAGCTTAGAATAAGAACAAAGAAAACTGAAGTTTGAAGCCTTCAACCAAGAAGGGATAGCTCCAATCAGATCCAATAGTGAAAGAAGAGAAGAATGAGCAAGTTGAAATGAGAAATGAGGTGGGTATTTATAGATTTCTTGAATCAATAGGATCAATCCAAGTGTTATAAGACATGATCATGGCCCTACACTTGTTGCACACTGATTGGGGGACTTGGGGAACACTTAAAAAAGCCCATAGTATCCAAAACCTAGGATCAAAACCAAGGAATCAGCTGCTGTTTGAAGAAAAACTTTCCCAAAATAGCAGAACAGGCCCCAGTGACTCAAAACTTGATTTTCGACGCGTTTAAGCCCCGTTAACCCAATTTCAAGGCTCTACAAGGATGTTAAAGTATAGGGGACATGAAATATGCTTAAAAATATCATAGATATCGGTTCGTTTGGTCGTACGGTCTCGTTGTTCAGTTAATTATGACGAAACTCGAACGGATGCGAAAAACGATCCAAATTGCGCGATGAGTGGTATTTTAGCATTCCAATCACTAAAGTAAAATATTTTAATGATTACAAAAATTTGTGGATGTCCGGATATGTTCAGAACGTAAGATATGCGCGTAAATGCAAACTTATGCACTTTTTGACGCTTTTAGTCCCTGTTGATCAAATAAGCGTATTTTCTCACACCGAACCCCTCAAAGCTTATTTCTAAGCTATGTTAAGGTTATTTATGGTATGTTTAGCTTATGATCAAGTTCCAGAATGTCCCTTGCTATACGAATCGGCAGACTTTTGCAGTTTGTCGCAAGTAGTCCCTGCGAGCGAATAAACTTGTTTTTGCCATACCAAACCCTTCAAAACTTATTTCTAAGTTATGTAAAGGTTATTTAAGGTATGTTAGTCATATTTTGATATTTTGAAGTGTATGTCGTGTTAAACTATTTACGTTTACGCATCAGTTTTGCGTATAACTTTCTAGAAAGCGATTTAGAGTTTAAAATCGGACAAAATCATAATATGAAAAATGTCAAACATAAATAAACAAATATTGGGATCAAAAACACATTTTTTTATTGATGATTGAACTGTTCAGATTTATACAATGATTACACAAGCATAGATGTCCCAGTCTCCCCTACTTTAGGAAATTTCGTCCCTAAATTTATTTAGAGGAAACTTGTGAGAATAGGTGTGGATATTTCGCCTTCATTTGATCTTCAAGCTCCCAAGTAAATTCTAGACCATGTTTAGATTGCCAGCGAAGTCTGACAATTGGTATGCGCTTGCGTTTGAGCTTCTTGACTTCACGGTCCATAATTTCCACAGGTTTCTCAACGAAGTGCATCATGTCATCAACACGAATTTCATCAAGTGGTATGTGGAGGTTTTCATCAGCTAAACACTTTTTAAGATTTGACACGTGGAAGGTTGGATAAACATTTCCAAGTTCAGGAGGTAACTCAAGTCGGTAGGCTACCTTTCCGATTCTTTCGACGATCTTGAATGGTCCAACATATCTAGGTGCAAGTCTTCTTGTCTTTCCAAATCTGATTACACCTTTCCAAGGTGATACCTTGAGTAGGACGCGATCACCGACTTGAAATTCTAAGGGCTTGCGTCGTCTATCCCCGTAACTCTTTTGACGGCTTCTAGCTGTCTGAAGGTTATCACGAACTTTCTTGACCTTATCTGTAGTCTCTAGAATGAGTTCAGGTCCAGTAAGCTGAGCTTCACCGATCTCATTCCAGTAGACTGGTGAACGACATTTTCGACCGTATAAAGCTTCGAAAGGAGCCATGTTGATGCTGGAGAGATAACTGTTATTGTAGGAGAATTCAATCAATGGTAGATACGAATCCCAATTGCCACCAAAATCGATCACACAAGCTCTAAGCATATCCTCCAGTGTTTGGATTGTTCTTTCAGATTGACCATCCGTTTGCGGATGATAAGCTGTGCTCAAATTAAGTTAGGTTCCCATTGCAGATTGCATGGTTCTCAAAAAGTGAGACGAGAATCGAGCATCTCTGTCAGAAATAATGTTCAAAGGAATACCATGTCGGGATACAATCTCATCCACATAGATTTTAGTAAGTTTGTCAGCAGATAGATCCTCATGGATCGGCAAGAAATGTGCTGACTTTGTAAGACGATCAACAACTACCCAAATAGCATCATGACCTCTTTTAGTTCGTGGCAGCTTGGTAACGAGATCTATAGCAATGTTTTCCCATTTCCAAACCGGTATTTCTGGTTGCTCCAATAATCCAGAGGGATGTTGATGTTCAGCCTTAACCTTAAGACAAGTAAGGCATTTGGACACGTACAAGGCAATGTCTTTCTTCATACCCGACCACCAGTAATGGGTTCGAATATCCTTATACATTTTGTCTACACTAGGATGAATAGAATAACGAGACTTATGAGCCTCATCCATTAGCAAGGTGCGGAGATTGTCTTAACTTGGGACCCACAGACGGTCCATGAAATAATACAACCCATTGTTCTTCAGTTCAAGATCAGGCTTGATATGATATGGTAATTCCTTACCCATCAAGTCTTGTGAAACACAAGTATGTTGAGCCTGAGAAATGCGGGTTTGAATATCAGATCGAACTTGAACACAGTGAAGCTTGACACGTTCTTTACCACTCAATGCATCAGCCACAACATTCGCCTTACCAGGATGGTAGCGAATTTTGCAATCATAGTCGTTTAGAAGTTCAACCCAACGTCGTTGCCTCATGTTTAGTTCTTTCTGATCAAAATATGCTGGAGACTCTTGTGGTCAGTGAACACTACACATTTCGTACCATACAGGTAGTGTCTCCAGATTTTGAGAGCAAAAACTACTGCACCTAACTCAAGATCATGAGTCGTGTAGTTCTTCTCGTGTACCTTCAACTGTCTCTGTGACAACCCGAACTTTCAAGGTTAGTCTCGTGATTCTATTTCTTATTGTTTCTCTTTCACATCCTCGCTATGTTAAATGTGTCAACATCCTTGCCTTGATAATTGTTTAACGTAAACGTAAATCGGTATGATCGAGTAGTGCATGTTACATTAAACCATGGAGGGCCCTTTTAGACTATACGTATTTGGTTGTTATAGGTTGCTGCATTATATTTTTACACCTCTTGGCCCATATGGACACTCATCAGCCCAATAGTAAGCCGAACCACATATGGGCTTCTATGGAATAGGTATACACATTTTATATATGTGGTTTATCCCTAATTAACAACCACACTAATTATAAGACCCTCATAAGTGGTCAAACTCTTGAATGTAACCTCTCCACTATTTCCTAAGAAAACCCTACCCACCTTGTTAGACGGCAGTAGCATACATCAATCGAAGCCATCATCATCTTTGCTGGTTAGTGCATCTCTTGTTGTTAAACCATTATTTAATTCTATGTGCACGTATGTTATATATAGTAAGCATGTTAGTGATAATAAAACGAAACCAACATAAGTTGGAAACGTGTAACCTAAGATGTATGTAATATTATGATGGATGGATTCTTGGTGTGTAGTTTATATCATGTGATGAGTTAGAGTAGCACACATGAACATAAACGAAATATGTGAGTAGGATCTGTTGATATTCAGGATTGTGTGATAGTGATTATATATGACATTAAATCCGATTGGGTCCATGAGATTGATTATGTGTAATATTGAAACCGATTGATTGCATGATTATTAGTTAGGGCCAAGTGATTGTCACGTGTTGTCTACGACTCGTGTTTAATAAGATCATTATTATCCGTATATACTAATGCATGTAGCCTAGAATTGATTATATGTATGGACGATTAACAAGACTATGATGTATTGAAAGTAGGTAGTATACAATTTGTTTTAATAATGATTCTATTAGACTTCTCTGATGATATGCCAACTATGATTAAATGATGTTAGTATGTTGTGAGAATTAGGTAAATTGCAACATGATAGGAATTTAAATAATCGGTTGAATGAGTTGAGTATGTGCGAGTTGATAAACAAGAGGTTAACTGGATCCTGTGATATCACTTTGGGCCGCTGTGATTGGGCCGTAGATTATAGAATTATAGTAAGGGACGGTTATGTTGTTATATGATCTATATGGTCATGATATGAAATTTCGTGGGGCCTGAGTGTTTATCTAGTGATGAAGTAAAGTTGTAGAGTTAGTTTTATTTCCATTGGGCTATATAATATGTATTGGACTCGAATATCTGTTGGGTAGATAAACGACATCTGTGTGAATAATGTATGATGGAATTAACTGTTAGAATATGTGTAATTATGGGCATATTTCTTAAGTGCAATCTGTGCAACGTGTGACAAGATGTGTGAGTCAAAATGAATGTAGAACTGACTGTAACAGGTAACTTTTTAGGGCGTGTTTGATTGATTGAATAACAAGTAACAAATCTTACCGAGCAAACCAAAGGTGAGTTCACTGCTCTTTTCCAAGCATGCATCCCGGGAAGGGATATCGGGTAACGTTCCAGGGAGGAATGCAGGTTAATGGGATGTTGGTTATTACTCAGTTTCTATCATGTAAGACCCCCTGCATCTACCGATTGTTGCCGGTAAGGCAACGAGGTATTTAGTTGATAGCGCTATTAGGTTTGGCACCCTCACACCGGGCCGAAAGGACGGGCGTGAACTAATTACCTTGACCACTTGACCAATGCCTAGATAGAGGCATTGGGGTTGGGCATTCACATCGTGTATATATAAGACCCCTTACATCTACTCGAGGTTATTAGTTGAGCTAATTACCTCGACCACTTGACCAATGCCTTGATAGAGGCATTGGGGTTGGGCATTCATATCTTGTAGCCAATTGCGGTAATCGAGTTAATAACAACATCAAATCAAATCATCAAAACTACGAAACAGCATATCATCTTGTTAACTGTTTTACACATGTGACTGGTAACTAAACTCGGTAACAAAACTTTGAACTCACCAGCGTAGTCTGACACACTTGTTTGCATGCTTGTAGGTAGTTAGCTGAGATACTTTGGGACTTGCTATCTGGAGCAGCTGGAGTGGGCATGGTCTTGCTGGACGTATTTATTTTATTGGTTTAATGATACATTACTTTGGTTTTAAAACTGGTTAACTTTGCTTCCGCTGATACTTTGGTTTTCATTTAAACTCACATACAGTATTTCATTTACAATTAAGTACTTTATCATTTAATTGAATGCGTTTGATATAATTAGTGGCTCGTTGTTGGATCGTCGCACTCCTAGTAGGGACATACCCTAGGTGGGAATTTGGGGGTGTGGCAGTTTGGTATCAGAGCCACTGGTTATAGTGAACTTGGTTTTAAAAACGTTTTTATAAAACCAGACTATAACCGAACAGTTCTGTCAACAAAGAATACGACCATGACACTCAGCTCCAGATTGCAAGGTTTGTCTCTTGTGTACTCATTGTACTGCGTAACTAGTGAACACTTACATATGATATTACATGTGATTCCACGTTTAACACAACAGTATGAATTTACGTATTACTTGCACATGTTATGTGACTGATAGGGTGGTATTTCCCTAAACATTCGTGACTCACGTTTTGTGATACTCTTTGTATGCTACTAGAGTTTGAGGAACCATTCGACATGAGTTAGGATGAGCTGAGATGAGCATGCAAATCACAATATTATTGTGGGTGCACACATAATAATAATGTGGGGTGCATGTGAGTCCCAGTGAGGCTTAACAAGTGAAGAAGGGGTTCCGCTCTGTTATTTGATCAGTGTGAAACGTAACAAATTTATAGGAGTCATAACAGTGATCGTCTCCTACTCGAATGTGACCTTTTCACCTCTCTCTGATTCCTTTCGAATCTCGATGCCATCGAGTATTACTTGAACACCCATCTGAACGCCTAGTGAACCGTGTAGAATGTTAGGTTCTTGTACGAACATCCCTGAGTTGGATGTTGCAGCGTCAAATGATTGGTCGATACCTTCTCACTCCTTTTCATTGGTTGGAACTCTGTGTATTGACGCCTTAGATTCTGTAAGTGCGATCGTTTCTGCAACACCCTAGCAACGTACTGTGTATTACTCGACCAACTTGCAAGAACGATGGACAAGAGGATGAGCATAGTACTTTACCAACTTCGGTAATTGGACGACCCTGACTATCAGTAACGAACATCAGCAATTTGACGCCAAACGAATCCTAAACCCTAGTCAACAACTTATGGGAGCCGACTTTTACGAATCAATCGGGACATAAACGATGACAATTGGCCATGATGTGGAATGTGTAACTGCCAGCACAATGAGTGGCGCCTTGGAACGTGGCACGGAATGTGGAGAGATGGACATTGCTGGTGAAAGATTGCAGGACTCCATTTCGAGCAACAACATTAGAAGCAACAGTCACGATGACAGCAAGGTACTCGCAAATCATGACTTTCGATATGGAAATGATGGTGGCTTCAATAGGGAATAGCCGATGTTAAGGCAAGACGCCAACAACCCAAGGAGCAATGACAGTTTCGGGAATTCTAGTAGTAGTAGCAACAACACTGGATATGGTACTCGCGAAGGACACTTAGGATTGGCATGGGCAACGCCAGGATTATAGCAACATGGTGGCCTACACGTTCTTAGTAACTAATCGCTTCGTCACTGTTTTGCTTAACCCTGATGCTTCTTGAAACCGAACCTGCTGTGGAATCGGCTGATGGCAAGTCAGATGAAACCGCATATGTTAGTTGGAATGCAAACTCGACCTTGTGGGACATGTATTCGACACCGATTTTCTTTCTACTATCCTTGATGGCTACAATGCAGTAGTTAGTGTGGACTGGATATCCAGAACTCACGCGAATGTACCCAGTGGGGAGAAAATTTTGTGTGGTGAATTGTTATTTGTTCTAAAGCGTTAGACTAGTGCAAGGGCTAGCACCATTTTGGCTATGAGGGCCCAGAAACGTCTACGGAGGCATGACCCCACTATATTAGCAACCGTTTCTGATGATAAGGCTAAGGAAAATAGGATCGAGGATCCACCAATTGTTGTGACTCGTCTCAGTGTGTTATTCGAGGAACTTCCAGGTTTACACTACCACAACTGTTAGTCGGAATCTCAGTTGATCTCACGCCAGAGGCAGCTCCGAGTACTCGTACTCTTACCATCTTGCACCAGGAGGGTTACAAGAACTGTATAAGCTAATACGAGAACTGTTGGACAGGAACCTAGTTTTCGCTTTGGGGAGCCCCAGTTTCATTCGTGAAGATAAGCGTTTTTGTGCGTGTACTGACTATCGAGAACTCATCAAGGCGACAGTTGGGAACTGTTTGCCTCGACCATGTATTGACAACCTGTCGACTAGTTGCAAGGGACGAACTTTCATTCAAGGATTGGTATATGAGCAAACTATTAGCAGATGCAAGTCCAAGGGGAAAATGTTCTTAAAGTGGCTTATCAGACGCAATTCGGCCATACGACTTTGTATTCCATGACCATTGGGGTAATTATCACACCAGCAGCTTTATAGACCATGTGAACCAACCATGCTATTGGGGGACGTTTTGAATCCTTTCCAGGAGAAAAGAGCATCATGGACAGCTTTGTATCTTATTTGAGAGCTCCTGGGGGAGGAGCCACCCCGGGCGAAGTCTTAATAAATGTAACTTCTGAATTCGAGAGGTAACCTTTTTGGGTCATATAATCAACGAAGTGGGAATGCACGTGGATCTCGCTAAGACCCGTTCGAGGATACAACAATTTCTTGGTCTCGCTTGATGCTATCGCAGATAATCATAGGATTTTCGGAAGTCGTGTAGCTTAAATCTCTTTACCACAGCCGGGTGCTGTGTTCGTGAAAGACAGGATAGGAGGACGTCTTTTCAGCTTTCGAATCCCAACTCTGCAATGCGCTGAAGCATCGTCCCTACCCGAGGGTGTGGGTGATTCAGTGGTATATCATTATGGTTCGAATCAGAGTCCCAGTTACACGTCGACGCTACGCAAGAGAGTGATGACTTACGTAATGGAGTTCCAAAGAGGAATTGCACGACACACAACCAGTGGTGGAAACCATGGTTTTTGGATTTACTTGGAGGCATTACTTGGACAGTACCAAATGCACCATCTATACCGATCACAGGAGTCTTCAACATATCTTCGACCAGAAAGAATTGAATATGCGTCAGCGTCGTTGGGTAGAGTTGTTCAATGATTATGAGTGTGCTATCAAGTATCATCCGGGTAAGGCTAATGTTGTAGCAGATGCTCTTAGTCGCAAGGAACCGAAACAGAAGCGTGTTCGTGCCCTACAGCTTACTATTCACTCTGATTTACCTGCTCAGATTCGTTCAGCTCAGATTGAAGCATTAAAGGAAGAAAATATCGAAGCTGAAGGATTACGAGGTCTACACAAGAAGAAGTTCGAGCAACGGTCTGATGATATCTACTACTTCATGGAACGGATATGGGTTCCTTCATTTGGTAATCTTCGAGAGCTTGTGATGGACGAAGCACACAAGTCACGATATTCTATTCATCCAGGGTCCGATAAGATGTACCAGGACCTCAAGGTTTTGTATTGGTGGCCGAACATGAAAGCTATTATTGCCACCTACGTGGGTAAGTGTTTGACTTGTGCTAGGGTGAAAGCAGAGTATCAGAAACCTTCGGGTCTACTACAGCAGCCAGAGATACCCATGTGGAAATGGGAACAGATCGCTATGGATTTTGTTACGGGGTTACCTAGAACACAGGCTGGGAACGATACTATATGGGTGATTGTCGACCGACTCACAAAGTCAGCACATTTCCTAGCAATCAAGGAGACAGATAAGTATTCGCAGCTCGCAGCAGTGTACCTTAAAGAGGTGGTTTCTAGGCACGGGGTGCCGACTTCTATTATTTCTGATCGAGACCCTCGTTTTACTTCAGAGTTATGGCAGGCTATGCATAAGTCGTTCGGCTCACGTCTCGATATGAACACGGCTTATCATCCACGGACAGATGGTCAGAGTGAGCGCACTATTCAGACACTGGAGGACATGCTGCGGGCATGTGTTATTGATTTTGGGAAAGGATGGGAGAAGCACTTGCCGTTGGTAGAATTTTCCTACAATAACAGCTACCACACCAGTATCAAAGCGGCACCATTTGAGGCACTGTACGGGAGGAAGTGTCGTTCACCTCTCTGCTGGGCTGAAGTGGGTGATAGTCAGATCACAGGTCCTGAGATGGTACTCGAAACTTCAGATATGATTGTGAAAATCAGGGAACGTATGGCAGCTGCTCGAGACCGCCAGAAGGCCTATGCTGACGAGCGTAGCTAAGAAGTAGTGTTTGAAGTGAATGACCGCGTCATGCTGAAAGTCTCACCATGGAAAGGGGTTGTACGCTTTGGGAAGCGTGTGATGTGTGTAAAATGCAACATATAAATTACATCAAATGAGGCATAAAACTAACCCTTTTTTAGTACTAATATTGGAAAAAGAGTGTTTTTGTCTTCCTTTTGTATTTTCAGGATTAAATGAGCTCAAAAACGCAAAAGAAGCAAAAAGACAGCTAAATCCAACATAAATACAAGAAAAGGAACATTAGTGGACTGCCCGAACCCTCAACGGCACCTTCCAAAGCAAAATAGAGAAAACAGAAGGCTGAACACGCCCCGTGCTCAACCAGCACGGGGCCGTGCCCAAGAAGCAGCAGAAAAGACAAACCTATAGAAGCTTCTATTGCCCACCACGGGCCGTGCTCAGCGGACACGGGGGCGTGTCGAAAGTACAGCAGGCGCATTTATTGTAATTGCGAATTACAATTAATGAGGAGAGAGAGTGTCAGACGGGCACGGGGCCGTGTCCAGCTCTCTGTTCAGCCTATAAATAGGAGTGCTTGGATTCATTTCATCTCATCCCTTGGCACACCACCTCTCTCACACTTCATCCACCATCCACCACCATCACAACACCATCATCCACCACCATCATCCATTGTCCATCATAGAGTGTGTGAGTCGTCTCGGGATCCAAGATTGATCGTAAGAGTTCTTGACAATCAAGGCCATGTTTGCCTAAGTCTCTTACATCACTTGGTGAAGACAAAGTGTCTAGTATAATACTTTTTATTTCTAATCTTTTGCACTTTTTATTTGGTTTTGTATTAATGACTTTAATAACTAGTTACTTATGTTGAAGGTGGTCTTTCCTTATCGTTTGTCCGTGGTGTCTTGGCATTATTTTACTGTCTATATAAAATAAAGGATTTTCACCATTCATATCTCCACGGTCTATATGGAGGTATGTTGGCTACCTGGTAGGGGGTTAAGGGAACGGTTTGGTAAAGGTCTTGCCATTGTTCAGCGTTTAGAGGTCCTGCAATGGACCTGGGTCAAATTTAGTAGGACCTCCTTCAATACTTCACGGTATTGGATGGCGGGGGTCCAAACTCTTTGATCCCCTCATAAGTTAACTACTATTAATACTATAACCCGGCTACTTAGGACTGTATCCCTGCTGACTCAGACTACTTAGCCGAGGGTAACGTCACCGCCAAAAGCGGGGCCTACCACAATACTGCATTAATAACTTAATTCATTATCTTCCAATAATCCACCCCTTTAGGATTGTATCCCTGCTGACTCAAACTACTGGGGTGAGGGTAACGTCACCTTCAAAAGAGGGGCCTACTACAATAACTAAGATAATCTCTTAATTATGTGCAAAAGTGCGGAAATAATCAAAGGTTATACTAGATACGAGTCGGAACCAAGTGATTCATCTTGTCTATCTGTTTTTATCTTTTATTTTTATTTTCAGCATTTTAGTTAGTTTTATTTTTCTTAGTTTAAAACATTTTTCTAAACTTTTATTTTGGTTAGACGTTGAGGATAAACCGGTACTAAAAGCTCTTGTGTCCTTGGACGACCTCGGTATCTTACCAACGCTATGCTACACTCAACGATGGGTGCACTTGCCCATATGTGTGTTTAGTGTTAGTGAAATATCGTGTTTTATAAATTTAAAACTTGGCTAAAATAAGTGTTAAAAAGGGCTTAAAATATACACCTAATATAAGTAACACTTCGCACGCATCAAGTTTTTGGCGCCATTGTCGGGGACACAAGGATTTTAAGAAAGTTAGGAATCAACGGCCTAATCATCTTTTATTTTTCTTTTTATTTTTTTTAGGATTTTCTTAGTTTTTCAGCTTCTGCAGAGCTCAGCACGGGCCGTGCCCGCTGAACACGCCCCCGTGCTCAATCATTGGAACTGGCAATCCTGTTTTACATCAGACAGTAAGCTGAACACGGGGCCGTGTCCACTCAACACGCCCCCGTGCCCAAGTTTCAGTTACTGAAAACAGAACCGTTAGATCCCAACGGTTGGTAATTTCTGACATAAACATGAGTGATAGTAATTATTTTTACTTTCGGCACTCTTATGGTACGTGGTGTCAATTATGTGGTGGCGAACATGAAGAAGTAAAATGCTACTTCCTAAATTATAGGCCCCACTACATGGACCCACCATCTTCTCACAACCTTAAGAGGGGCGAAAGTAAAAATAAGCACTATTTCTCCCTCGAATGCGCCCAGCCAGATATTCTAGGGGAAATGCTCCTTAGCGAGTTATTTCAACTAGAAGAGCTAATTCTGAAATGGATAGAAGAGCTTGGGAAGGATTTTATTGATCCACCCCAAGACGATACCCATGAAGAAATGTTGGAACCGCATTCCGACAACCTCGTTGCTCCCGAAAATGCCTTCGTACCTAGCAAAGACTTGGACGATAGTCGTCCCTGTGTCGATTGTGCCGTGAAGGACTCTCCATCGACTTCGTTCGGTGCATACATAGACCTGAGCGATTCGGCATATACCTTCTTTAACAAGAGCCCGGAAAAGGGTTGGACTTGTCCACCTAGAATGAAAATAGGAATTACCCTCACCGACAACCTCTTGCGTTCTCGCCTTAGTCTAGGACAATTAAGGTATATTAGGCACTTTGGGGTTGTTCCAACCAGTCAGGAGCCACCCGATACTAACAAGTTCCTTAAAAAACTAGACAACTTCATAAAACAGTCCTTAGACACGGGGCCGTGCCCAGCCAACACGCCCCCGTGTCCATCAAAAGATTCCTTTCTGATCAGTACGTCAGAATATGGACAAACTGTGTCAGAACTCCACCTGAACACGGGGCCGTGTCCAATGGACACGGGGCCGTGTCCAGGTTGCTGTCATTTTCTATAAATGCAGCCAAGAATTCTGCACATTTGGACCAACTTGGGGCAGAGATTTGCAGGAATCTTCTCTCAAACTATCCTAGGTAAGTCTAAAAGAAGGTTCCAACAACCCATCTTGTCCCTTCCTCTTTAAGTAATTTCCTTCTTCTTCATCTTTCTCCCAAGAGCTACCATTGAAAGTTTGGAATTCATCCAACTCTATGGTAGGGATAAGTGAGTTTTGTTCAAAGAATCTTGGTAAAAACATGTTATGAAACATTGTTTTAAGTTATTAGTAGCCAAAAAGGTCCCACAACATTCAGAAAATAACTTAAAAATCCAAGTTTCCTTGTTCCAAAACTCTGCAGAAAGATGAACACGGGGCCGTGCTCAGTGAGCACGGGGCCGTGTCCGGTTACTGTTTCATTAAATAAACTATTTTTAGTTTATTGTAGGATGACGAGTGAAAACAGCGAAACATCTCCTGTGCATTCGCCAAACAGCCGTAGAGGAAGAAGACCCTCCATTGAAGCTACACTTGTACACTATGTGATAGCATTAAGGGAGGCTCTCGACGAAATGACTTCAGTAGAGGAGGTCCTAATCGACCGTATTAACGATCTTACGATGGGACTTGAAAGCAGCTTCCAAGAAATTAACCTCTTGCACCAGAGGTTAAATATTCTTGTAGCACCTCCAATGGAACCAGTCCTTCCTCAACAGGATTGGAACCTGGCACTCGGAATCAACAACCCTACCGGGTGGGAAGACTTTCCGGCGGAACCTCCCATGGAACAC
Organism: Helianthus tuberosus; assembly: GCA_030545235.1. NCBI lineage: Eukaryota > Viridiplantae > Streptophyta > Magnoliopsida > Asterales > Asteraceae > Helianthus > Helianthus tuberosus. The sequence goes on from CM060416.1 coordinate 70,505,073, forward strand.
CAACAAGAGATCCCGGTGGAAGTTGAAACTCCTCAAACTAATGCCAATGAGCCTTCTTTTCTCCTTCCAAGGGAGATAGAAGAATGGCTCGCCGACATTTGAGGAGAACCGCACTCGGAAGAAGGAGTTCATAAAGGCCTTGTTTAACCAAGATTGATTATTTCTTGGAAATTTTGCTAAATTAAAATAAAGTAAAGGCTAGGACTCCATGGTTTGTTATTTCTTTGTTTTATCTAGTTTAATTTAGGATTATGTAAGTTCTCTCTATGATGAAATGAAATGATGGTTTTAAGGTTTGGATGGTTTAAAATAAGTAAAACGCACTCATGGCGGTAAAGGATGAAAAGGGGAACGAGAAAAAATGATCCCATGCACAAGAACGAGGCAACCCGACAATTTTCTCCATTTCAGAAGGTTCAACACGGGCCGTCCCAACCAACACGGCCCCGTGTCGAACCACCTGCAGAAAACGCCCAGTACAGGTAACTGGACACGGGCCGTGTTCACCCAACACGCCCCCGTGTCCAGACTTCTGTTTCTCGTATTTCAATTTTGTTACTGGCACTTGAACACGGGGCCGTGCCCGGATAACACGGGGCCGTGTTCAGTGCCCAGTAACACAAATTTTTGCTTTTTAAACACTATTTTACACATCTAATCAACCTAAAAATTTATTTTTGGGACACATTGAGGACAATGTGTAATTTAAGTGTGGGGGGGGGATGCTAAAACCTTGAATTTTGCAAGTCCTAAATACAAGCCTTACACAAAACTCTATTGGAACCGCTAATCACCCCAAATTTTTTCAAAAATTTCAATTTTTTTTACTTGTCTAGGTTTAACTCGGGAAATTTAAGTTCTCAAAAATGTTATATTTTTACAAATTTACAACCGATAGCGTAGTGATAAAAAGAACCAACATAAGAAAATTATGAAAAGGCATGACAAACTTATTTAAAATTTGATTATATATACTTGATCACATAAAAACCCATTCCCACAAAAGTGAGTTTTGAGCCTTTATTGAGCACACAATTTCATATCATTTGACTAAATGCTCATTTTTCGTTTCATGTGTGAATAGCCGCTTGGTTCTTACGACTCTAGAACTTGCCATGACAATACATTCCCGGTCCTTATCAACTTAAACCCGAGTAAGTACATGATGGAGGCATTAGGACTAACCTTTTTCACTTCTACACCATTATTTTTCTTTTTCTTTTACCACCTACCCAAAAATCCCCCTAGTTAGCCCCTTTGAGCCTAAACCTTTTTCGTTTCATCACCCAAAACAAAAACCTTTTCACCCACCAAAACCTTTTTCATTTTTAACCTTTTATTTTAGTAACAAGTTCGGTTCTTCGTGAAAAAAAAAAATTATAATGAAGCAAAAAGGAAATAAACAAACAAAGTAATCAAAAATAACTTTGTTTGAATAAAAGTTTCATCAAAATAAAAAGTTGCAAAAATGCGAAAACCGACACTTGTTACGCTTTTAGCCCTTTTTCTACTAACCACTAACCCAACCACCTACCTTTAACCCTAGCCAACCCTTAACCCACAAAGTCCTCTTGATATCTACAAAGGTATAAAAGTTAAAAAGGAGGAGGATTGATTTCTTGGCAAGCCTATGGTAGGAATAAGTTCCATGCCGCTCTCGAGTGATTCACTAAAAATACACTTTCGGCCGAGTGTGAGTGATTTCCCCGCGAGGTATGTGAACTTGTATATAAATAGAATTTTAAAAAGGCATGTTATGCCCAAATAAGTAATTTCTTTTATGAACAGTTCTAAATAAATCATTACGAATAGGAGTGTAAATAAATAAAAATAAAACCCAAAAAGATCTTGGAAATCCCGACACTCTATGACAAGCCCAAAACCTTCTCTTCTACCTATTCCATTTGGGAGTGTAAGCCACATATTAAAGAGTTTTGCTTGAGGACAAGCAAAAGTTCAAGTGTGGGGGTATTTGATGTGTGTAAAATGCAACATATAAATTACATCAAATGAGGCATAAAACTAACCCTTTTTTAGTACTAATATTGGAAAAAGAGTGTTTTTGTCTTCCTTTTGTATTTTCAGGATTAAATGAGCTCAAAAACGCAAAAGAAGCAAAAAGACAGCTAAATCCAACATAAATACAAGAAAAGGAACATTAGTGGACTGCCCGAACCCTCAACGACACCTTCCAAAGCAAAATAGAGAAAACAGAAGGCTGAACACGCCCCGTGCTCAACCAGCACGGGGCCGTGCCCAAGAAGCAGCAGAAAAGACAAACCTATAGAAGCTTCTATTGCCCACCACGGGCCGTGCTCAGCGGACACGGGGGCGTGTCGAAAGTACAGCAGGCGCATTTATTGTAATTGCGAATTACAATTAATGAGGAGAGAGAGTGTCAGACGGGCACGGGGCCGTGTCCAGCGGACACGGGGCCGTGTCCAGCGGACACGGGGCCGTGTCCAGCTCTCTGTTCAGCCTATAAATAGGAGTGCTTGGATTCATTTCATCTCATCCCTTGGCACACCACCTCTCTCACACTTCATCCACCATCCACCACCATCACAACACCATCATCCACCACCATCATCCATTGTCCATCATAGAGTGTGTGAGTCGTCTCGGGATCCAAGATTGATCGTAAGAGTTCTTGACAATCAAGGCCATGTTTGCCTAAGTCTCTTACATCACTTGGTGAAGACAAAGTGTCTAGTATAATACTTTTTATTTCTAATCTTTTGCACTTTTTATTTGGTTTTGTATTAATGACTTTAATAACTAGTTACTTATGTTGAAGGTGGTCTTTCCTTATCGTTTGTCCGTGGTGTCTTGGCATTATTTTACTGTCTATATAAAATAAAGGATTTTCACCATTCATATCTCCACGGTCTATATGGAGGTATGTTGGCTACCTGGTAGGGGGTTAAGGGAACGGTTTGGTAAAGGTCTTGCCATTGTTCAGCGTTTAGAGGTCCTGCAATGGACCTGGGTCAAATTTAGTAGGACCTCCTTCAATACTTCACGGTATGGCGGGGGTCCAAACTCTTTGATCCCCTCATAAGTTAACTACTATTAATACTATAACCCGGCTACTTAGGACTGTATCCCTGCTGACTCAGACTACTTAGCCGAGGGTAACGTCACCGCCAAAAGCGGGGCCTACCACAATACTGCATTAATAACTTAATTCATTATCTTCCAATAATCCACCCCTTTAGGATTGTATCCCTGCTGACTCAAACTACTGGGGTGAGGGTAACGTCACCTTCAAAAGAGGGGCCTACTACAATAACTAAGATAATCTCTTAATTATGTGCAAAAGTGCGGAAATAATCAAAGGTTATACTAGATACGAGTCGGAACCAAGTGATTCATCTTGTCTATCTGTTTTTATCTTTTATTTTTATTTTCAGCATTTTAGTTAGTTTTATTTTTCTTAGTTTAAAACATTTTTCTAAACTTTTATTTTGGTTAGACGTTGAGGATAAACCGGTACTAAAAGCTCTTGTGTCCTTGGACGACCTCGGTATCTTACCAACGCTATGCTACACTCAACGATGGGTGCACTTGCCCATATGTGTGTTTAGTGTTAGTGAAATATCGTGTTTTATAAATTTAAAACTTGGCTAAAATAAGTGTTAAAAAGGGCTTAAAATATACACCTAATATAAGTAACACTTCGCACGCATCAGCGTGGCAAGTTGAATCCACGTTATGTTGGGCCGTTTAAAGTTCTTGAGCGTATCGGTAAGGTGGCTTATAGGTTGGAATTGCCTACTGAATTGGGTAATGTTCACGATGTTTTTCACGTATCGCAACTGAAGAAGTGTTATGCAGAAGACCCACTAGTTGTACCTTTCCAAGAGCTGAAAATTGACGACAAGCTACAGTTTATTGAAGAGCCCGTTGAGATTATGGATCGAGAGGTCAAAATACGCAAGCAAAGTCGCATTCCGATCGTTAGAGTTCGTTGGAACTCAAGACGTGGACCGGAGTTCACGTGGGAGCGCGAAGATCAGATGAAGCTCAAATATCCACACCTTTTTCCGAAAGACAAACCAGAATCTAGTAAAGCTAGTGAATTTCGGGACGAAATTCCCAATCAAGTTGGGGATGATGTGGCACCTGAGCAAAATCCGCAACAATTCTGATTTCTCACTTCATTTTCTGTGCTTACTTGCCAAATTTCGGGACGAAATTCCTTTCAAGTTGGGGATGATGTGACAACCCGAACTTTCAAGGTTAGTCTCGTGATTCTATTTCTTATTGTTTCTCTTTCGCATCCTCGCTATGTTAAATGTGTCAACATCCTTGCCTTGATAATTGTTTAACGTAAACGTAAATCGGTATGATCGAGTAGTGCATGTTACATTAAACCATGGAGGGCCCTTTTAGACTATACGTATTTGGTTGTTATAGGTTGCTGCATTATATTTTTACACCTCTTGGCCCATATGGACACTCATCATCCCAATAGTAAGCCGAACCACATATGGGCTTCTATGGAATCGGTATACACATTTTATATATGTGGTTTATCCCTAATTAACAACCACACTAATTATAAGACCCTCATAAGTGGTCAAACTCTTGAATGTAACCTCTCCACTATTTCCTAAGAAAACCCTACCCACCTTGTTAGACGGCAGTAGCATACATCAATCGAAGCCATCATCATCTTTGCTGGTTAGTGCATCTCTTGTTGTTAAACCATTATTTAATTCTATGTGCACGTATGTTATATATAGTAAGCATGTTAGTGATAATAAAACGAAACCAACATAAGTTGGAAACGTGTAACCCAAGATGTATGTAATATTATGATGGATAGATTCTTGGTGTGTAGTTTATATCATGTGATGAGTTAGAGTAGCACTCATGAACATAAACGAAATATGTGAGTAGGATCTGTTGATATTCAGGATTGTGTGATAGTGATTATATATGACATTAAATCCGATTGGGTCCATGAGATTGATTATGTGTAATATTGAAACCGATTGATTGCATGATTATTAGTTAGGGCCAAGTGATTGTCACGTGTTTTCTACGACTCGTGTTTAATAAGATCATTATTATCCGTATATGCTAATGCATGTAGCCTAGAATTGATTATATGTATGGACGATTAACAAGACTATGATGTATTGAAAGTAGGTAGTATACAATTTGTTTTAATAATGATTCTATTAGACTTCTCTGATGATATGCCAACTATGATTAAATGATGTTAGTATGTTGTGAGAATTAGGTAAATTGCAACATGATTGGAATTTAAATAATCGGTTGAATGAGTTGAGTATGTGCGAGTTGATAAACAAGAGGTTAACTGGATCCTGTGATATCACTTTGGGCCGCTGTGATTGGGCCGTAGATTATAGAATTATAGTAAGGGACGGTTATGTTGTTATATGATCTATATGGTCATGATATGAAATTTCGTGGGGCCTGAGTGTTTATCTAGTGATGAAGTAAAGTTGTAGAGTTAGTTTTATTTCCATTGGGCTATATAATATGTATTGGACTCGAATATCTGTTGGGTAGATAAACGACATCTGTGTGAATAATGTATGATGGGATTAACTGTTAGAATATGTGTAATTATGGGCATATTTCTTAAGTGCAATCTGTGCAACGTGTGACAAGATGTGTGAGTCAAAATGAATGTAGAACTGACTGTAACGGGTAACTTTTTAGGGCGTGTTTGATTGATTGAATAACAAGTAACAAATCTTACCGAGCAAACCAAAGGTGAGTTCACTGCTCTTTTCCAAGCATGCATCCCGGGAAGGGATATCGGGTAACGTTCCAGGGAGGAATGCAGGTTAATGGGATGTTGGTTATTACTCAGTTTCTATCATGTAAGACCCCCTACATCTACCGATTGTTGCCGGTAAGGCAACGAGGTATTTAGTTGATAGCGCTATTAGGTTTGGCACCCTCACATCGGGCCGAAAGGACGGGCGTGAACTAATTACCTTGACCACTTGACCAATGCCTAGATAGAGGCATTGGGGTTGGGCATTCACATCGTGTATATATAAGACCCCTTACATCTACTCAAGGTTATTAGTTGAGCTAATTACCTCGACCACTTGACCAATGCCTTGATAGAGGCATTGGGGTTGGGCATTCATATCTTGTAGCCAATTGCGGTAATCGAGTTAATAACAACATCAAATCAAATCATCAAAACTACGAAACAGCATATCATCTTGTTAACTGTTTTACACATGTGACTGGTAACTAAACTCGGTAACAAAACTTTGAACTCACCAGCGTAGTCTGACACACTTGTTTGCATGCTTGTAGGTCGTTAGCTGAGATACTTTGGGACTTGCTATCTGGAGCAGCTGGAGTGGGCATGGTCTTGCTGGACGTATTTATTTTATTGGTTTAATGATACATTACTTTGGTTTTAAAACTGGTTAACTTTGCTTCCGCTGATACTTTGGTTTTCATTTAAACTCACATACAGTATTTCATTTACAATTAAGTACTTTATCATTTAATTGAATGCGTTTGATATAATTAGTGGCTCGTTGTTGGATCGTCGCACTCCTAGTAGGGACATACCCTAGGTGGGAATTTGGGGGTGTGACAGTCTCGATGCATAAGCTATGACTTTGTTTCTTTGCATGAGAACGCAGCCAAGGCCCAAGTTGGATGCATCATAATATACGACAAAATCATCGTTTCCTTCAGGTAAAGATAAGATAGGTGCATCACATATTTCAAGGTCTAAAAAGCTTCTTCCTGTTTGGATCCCCACTCAAAAGGTTTATTCTTATGAGTTAAAGCAGTAAGAGGAACCGCAATCTTGGAGAAGTTTTCAATAAAATGGCGGTAGTAACCCGCGAGACCAAGAAAAGAACGAACTTCGGTAGGAGTAGTAGGTGTATCTCAATCCTTAATTGCACTGATCTTGGCGGGATCTACATGAATACCTTGTTCGTTGACGATGTGTCCCAAAAAATGAACTTCCTTAAGCCAAAATTCACACTTGGAGAATTTGGCAAAAAGCTGTTCTTTCTTCAGGAGTTCCATAGTAAGACAGAGATGTTGTTCATGATCGGCTCGTGTCTTAGAATAGATCAAAATGTCAACGATGAAAACAATGATGAACTTATCCAAATAAGGCTTACAAACCCTATTCATCAAGTCCATGAAAACAGTAGGAGCATTAGTCAAACCGAAGGGCATAAAAGTGAACCTATAGTGACCATATCTTGTGCGAAAAGCTGTTTTGGGAATATCTTCCTCGAGTACACGAAGCTGATGATACCCAGAACGTAGATCAATCTTTGAAAAACAAGTAGCACCCTGTAACTGATCAAAGAGATCATCAATGCGAGGTAGGGGATATCGATTCTTGATGGTAAGCTTGTTGAGCTCACGATAATCGATACACATCCTGAAAGATCCATCTTTCTTCTTAACGAAAAGAACGGGAGCACCCCACTGTGAAAAGCTCGGACAAATAAATCCTTTGTCAGAAAGCTCCTGAAGCTGCTTAGATAACTCTTGCATCTCAGACAGTGCAAGACGATACGGAGATTTAGCAATAGGATTAGCACCAGGTACAAGATCAACACGAAACTCAACTTGGTGTACAGTGGGTAAACCAAGTAATTCTTTAGGAAATACTTCAGGATAATCCCGAACAATAGGGATATCTTGAATAGTCTTACCTTTGCCTTTCTCCTCTACGACATGTGCCAAAAAGGCCACATAGTTCTTTCGTATATACTTTTGAGCTTGGGTACACGTCATGAGTTTAAGACTACTAGCAGGTTTCTCACCATGAACCTCTAAGATCTCACCAGTAGAAAGCGATACACGAACAATCTTCTCACAACAAACCACCTCTGCGTGATACTTGGCTAACCAATCCATTCCAACTATAACATCGAAGCTTCCAAGTTGCATTGGTGCGAGGTCGATAGGAAAAAGATGACTATTAAGGTTCAGCTGACAATTTCGAAGAACAGAATCGAGAACAAAGGGTTCACCACTAGCAACTTCTACTGTCAAAGGCTTTCCTAGTTTTGTTCTAGTCATGGAAAGCAAAGGCTCAAAAGTAAACGACACAAAACTCTTATCGGCACCTGAATAAAAAAGAACAGAAGCAGGCTGATTGTTAACAAAGAATGTACCATTCACCACCTCGTTGTCTACACGCGCCTCGTTAGCATTCATGTTGAAGACTCGTCCATGAGCCTGCGCCTGATTTGCATTAACCAACCTCGGGCACTGATTTCTATAGTGGGTCAAATCCCACAGTTGTAGCAAGAACCAGGCGGATAGTGAGGTTGTGCAGCTTGTGCTGGTTGTTGAGCAGACTGTTGTGTAGGGTTTTGAGCGGCTTGGTTCTAGTTAGGAGCAAGACGACATGTGTTGGCAACATGACCAGATTTCCCACAGTTTGTACAATAACGACACTGAACATGCAGTTGATGGTGGCTGTTACACCTGTTTCACAAAGGTGCATTGCCAATGTATTGTTTCTTGGCAGGTGGTTGCGCAGGCTGATTAGGAGCAGCTTGGTTTGCCTGTGCCGTAACAGCAAAATTCTTGGAAGCCTTGCGCTTCCTAGACTTCTTCGAAGACTCAGCTTTCTTACCGTTTGGTTTCTCACTCTTGTCGGACGGTTTTCGTTTCTTGTCACCCTTCCTGTGGAGTTTACCTTTCCTGATTTGTGACTCAGTCAAGGTCGCAGCTAGCTCAATGGCCTGAAGAACAGTGATAGGGTTGCTACCAGTAACAATATCTTGCACAGGGTCAGGTAGACCATCGACATACCTCTCAATGGCTTTATCCAACGGTGTAACCATTGTGGGACATAACAAGCTTAACTCCTCATATCTGTCGGTATAAGCACGGTGTTTACCACTGTCTTGTTTCAAATCATTAAATTCCCTTTCTAATGCCCTTTGTTCATGACGAGGACATAATTCCCTCATCATTAGAGCCCTCCCAGGTTTAACCCAAAGCAACATTAGCACCACGATCTCTCATAACTCCATTCCACCAAGTAAGAGCCCTCTTTTGAAATAAACTAGAAGCAAACTTGACTTTACGATTATCAGGACACTGAACATGGTGAAAAGTACTCTCAATACTCTCGAACCACTGTAGGAGCCCAATTGCTCCTTCAAAACCACTAAACTTAAGTGGTTTAGCCGAATTAAACTGTTTAAAGTTGCACGGAGCAGGTGCATTATTGTTATTGTTGGCTTGGTTAATTTGAGCGATGAGATTTGGAAGTGCAGCAGCCATTTGCTGCGCTATGATAGCCGCCAGTTTGGCGTTAGGTTGTTGTGCATCTCATCGAGAAGGCATTCTAAAAGAGGAAAACATGAGAGAAAACGAGTGAGATGATATTATGAAAATATATGAGATGTCATTGGATAAAATGAGATGTTACAAATATTAACAAAAAGTAAGGATGGTGGTCATTCGTTTATTACCATAGAACAAACAAACGACACACAGTGACTAATCAAAGTAAATGGGTCATAACAATGTATCGCGAAGACATGCTTTAGCCTATAAGTGGACACTCACCCCAAGAGTTCCCAGGTAAAAGTGACTGGTCTGATTATGTGGATTTGTACGAACACTCTAGCCTAGACAGAAAACTCGAGGTACAGGCACCCACCCTTCCAGATTGCACGTGTTCACATTATTTAGACCCAAACTTTGACGAGATTTTGAAAACTTGGAGGGTTCAAAACCTTATAACAAATCATCTATGAATAGATGATTGATTTTCAAAAATCGTTTTGGAAATTTGTGTTCTTTTCTGGTAATCACCTAAAGATAGGTGACGGTATTGTTTTAAGACTAAACACAAGATAACTTGTGTTGGGGGTCCTAGAAAGGTTATAGTCTAGGTCAAAGCATTACTAATAACCTAATTCCCTATAACCATGAGCTCTGATACCAACTATTCTGTCACACCCCGACCGCATAAAACAACAAACCGCGGCGGAAACATCAGGGAGTGGAGCGACAAAATTATTGTTTCACAACCATGGCATTTAAAGTTTAGTTTTATTTATTAACATGATTACATTTTCTTGGGAATTAAAGGAAACACGACAAAAGTTAAACTATTCTTGCATCTTTTAAGTCACTAAGAGTCCGAGTCCGCCTAAGTGTGTCCTGATCAACCTTATGCATTAGCTCCTGAAACACATGTGAAAATAGGTATGTCAGCATAAAAATGCCTGTGAGATACATAGGTTTTGTTGAAGTAGGATTCATGACTTGTAAGTTAAAAGAAATGTTTAACAAAAAGTTAGTCATGAATCTTGTAAAATGTTCTCTTTTATAAATCATACGAAAATCGATATGAAAATCGAATGATATAAAAGAAAGATGTATGGTTAAATGAATAACCAAGTAAAATGAGTTTGTGTAAAATATGTCGTTTGTAAATCAATGTCTTGTGAAAATGTATCGTTTGTGTAAAATTTATTATGTCTTTGTCGAAATGATTTAGATAACACAACGATATGTAATATCATAAAAGCACTTATATATAGGAAGTACCAGCGGCGTATCCACCATGCTTTTATCATATTACACACGCCTCGTTATTTAAATCACTTACTAAATAAACCACTAAAAATGTCTTGTTTCAGCTAATGTCAAATGTTCATGTATAACAATGTTTAATGTATCAATGTCATGTGTGAATATTGTCTTGTAAACCAAATGTCAAGTAACAACAATGTCTTGTATGGTGAATAGAAGTGTTTACTCAACCCCATATGTATATGTCAATGTATAATCCAAAGTCATGTGAAACCAAATGTCATGTATGGTGAATAACGAGTATTTACTCAACCCCATATGTAAAATGTACAAAACAAATTCTTTGAATAAATCTAAATTTAAATCAAAGTTATGTTTTGCAAACAAAAAAAAACCAATGCTTTTATCGATACAAACATCTATACAGTAATGTTTATCGCATACATTCAAGCCTTAAGACTGTCGGATAAACCCTTAACAAGTTAAAGGTTTATCAAAAATGTTTTCGGATTCTGTCATTCACTGCTTCCAAAGAAACCTAAGAAGCCGGGAACAGGTTTTGTCAAGTCCTATGGTACCACTACATACTACCGAACGGCGTGATCAATGTTAATGAACCTATTTTAGTCCCGTTAAACATACCAAATGTCATACCAAATGTAAGTATGCTATGTAAAAACCATGTACTAAGTATGCTAAGTAAATATACAAAGCAGAAATGTTCATGAAATCAATGTGCTAACATGCTAAGTAAACATACATAGCAAAAATGTAATGTAAATCAATGTGCTAGCATGCTAAGTAAACATACATAGCAAAATGTTTATGAAATCAATGTGCTAGCATGCTAAGTAAACATACATAGCAAAGCATAAGTGAAATCATGTACTATACGTGTACTAAATGAACATAGCAAGTATATGTCATGAAAGCATGAAAAGCATGAAAGTAACAAGTAGGCACATGTGTTTCACCCCAAAATATTTGAAAGCGGTAAAATAGGGGACTATGTACTCACTTGATATTGCTTAATAATCTTGAAATAACAACCAAATAACGCTTGAAGGATCACGAAATAATCAGCACCTAATATAGTTAACTATGTTAATAAATCGAACCTAAATCGGAAGATCAGATAGAATGAGGTCTTGAAATCCAAATGAGTATTGGAATTCATATGATATGGTTTAACAAACCCTACATTCTAAATCGGAACCTATCCTAAGTGCTTATGACCCGTTATGACCCGTTTAGGTAGCTTATGCTACTTTAACGCGTCATTTGCGCAAAAGCGCAAACGAGTAGCCTAACTAGTCCTATGACAAGTATTATATGCGCTAACATGTTTAATAATGAGTTTATGTGCCAAAATTTAAGTTACATATGCTTAAATTTAAATTATGCATAAAAAGGGCATTTTGGTCATTTTCCTAAGGCATATAAACTACCTATCATACAACTAATCAAACTAAGTGTCCATAAGGTATAACCTCGGAAGGTTATTCCCTATACAACTATGGTCACAAAATATGTTTGGTCGGATCCTAATGATCAACCAAACCGGTCGGGTTCGAAAGTCTAAGCGGTTGTTTAGACCGCTTATCTTACGACCCTAAAATACCCACTAAACTAAAAGTGATGAGTTAAACATGTTAAAACATGGTTAACTAAGTTAGAAAACAAGTTTGCTATCAAAACAAAGTGTGTTGATACCCGAAAATAGTTTCGTCGCAAAATGCGCATAATCGGCATTTTGACTGAAACTATGACTCGTCACTACGCCTAATAAACGTGGTAATCACTAGGTATAGTTACAAGGGACTATAACCATCGTGATTACGCTCACGTTTCAAAGTTCAAACGAACTTTGTGTTAACCAAATCATGGTCAAAGCAGAAGTCAAACACTGTTTGACTTTCATGCTTGAAATGCATAACCAAGCATGAAGGAACAGCTTTGCTTGGTTGTTGTTCAAGACTTCTAAGCATTCTCAGGTGAGTACATAGTTCCCCTATTTTACTGTTTTCGATTGTTTTCGGGTGATTCATATGTGTTAAATGATTTCGAGGTTTTTAACGATGGTTTCGAAAATGATTAAAATGGTTTATATTAAATTAATAACGATTTCGATAATGTGGATAAACTTGTTGGTTGTAATTACATAACGAATAACATTCATTAGTTTTGGCCAAACCGACCAGTATTAGGTTATGGTACCATAGGATCTTACAAATCCTGTTATCAGATTGCACCCATGGTTATGTGTGGGTTAGGTGGGTAACGACTGAATCTGTTATTGTTAATTTACCCTTTGGTGGTTTATTAATGCGAGTTTCGAGATAGTCGAGTCACGAAGGTTTGGATGTTATTAGCGAAGCGACCAAAAGTAGTTTTCACAATTAAAACGAGAATGATTTAAACGACTGAAGCGATTTTAACGAGTTAAACGATTTGGGTAAACGATTGGTTTTTGGTTAGTGTTTAGATAACGGGACGGGTGTAATGTGATGAAAACATGGTAGATACGCCGCTGGTACTTCTTATATATAAGTGTTTTCTTCATATTACATACTGTGGCGTTATTTAGTTCACTTGGGTAAACGATTTTGAAAAGATGTCACACAATGATGTTTTCTGAATAATATAAACCATACGAGTTTTATTAACGAGTTTTTACGAGATGTTTTACAATTTGATTTAATTAAACAAATGTTTTAGGGTTAAGAAGCATGGCTACGAGATTTTACAAATTATAACCAACTTGATTTGAGTTGGTTAATTATGCTGCAATATTATTATTTTTCAAAACAAGATTTTTAATTAGGTATTGCAACATGTAAACTAGCCATGAATCCGACACTCTTATAAAACCTATGTGCTCGCCAGCATTTCTTTGCTGACTTTGTTTTTACATATGTTTCAGGTGTTGTTGAATGATGTTGATTGCTAGGATGCATGCTCACTTAGGACTGGACGAGGCCTTAGTGACTTAATAACAATGACAGACTATGTTTAACTTGTTTTTTTTTGAATTTCAAGACAATGTAACTATTTAATATTTAATAAAACGAAACTTTTTGAATCCATGGTTGTGAAACAATGATTCTGCCATGACACTCCCCGACGTTTCCGCCGTGGTTTCGTTGTTTTAGCGCGGTCGGGGTGTGACATTATTCATCTTCAAAAACTTCAAATTCTGAAGAACCCGATGAGATTCTCTGCAACATTACCTTAAAGCTGAAAAATTCTCCAGCAATGGGCATTAATGCTGCTAAATAGCAAATGAGTTTTCTGGCGTCGATTCTAGAATCATACGAAAGTCTGGTGGCTGAGAGAATTGGAAATTCTGAGCTGACAAAGGAAGATTACGACCAGATAGATCCGAAGGAGTTGGAACTCATTGATCTTAGATGGTGTTTGGCTAGCTGCATTCGTAGAGCTCAGCAGTTCATGGAAATTACTGGGAGACAGTCAATCGGTGGACCATCAACAAAGCTGGGCTTCGACAAATCAAAAGTGACCTGCTTTAAGTGCAAACAAAAAGGTCATTTTAAAAGAGAATGCAGAAACTCTGTTGTTGATGAAACCGCTAATCATGTTCAAGAGGATTACTATCGTAAAGCGGTTTATCACAGGACCAGAGAGGAACCACCAAAGATGAAACAAGTTGAAAACAATCCAGTAAAAGAGAAGTCGAGAGCACTAGCAGTTATCCAAGACGATGAAGGTTTCAACTGGAATGACTTTCTTCCAGATGAAGATCAGATAGGATCTGCTTTAGTGGCTGAAGTGAAACAGAGTGCATTCATAGCTGTTGTGAAAGAGAAAACAAAAGAAGAGATTCTGAAAGAGAAGACATACAGAGAAAGATGTATTGTTGGTTACAGAATGGAAGAAATGGAGAAAGAGTATGAAGAAGCGAGAAATTACGGAAGGTATGACAAGAAGCGAGAATGTTACATCAACAGCAAAGGAGAACCACTTGTTCATCCAAGCAAAGTAGTGTATAACGATGTTCTTGCAGTAATCCCTCTATCCGGCGAGTACCATTTAAATGTCGCAAAAGATAAGGATTATGTGAAAAAAGCTGGATAAAATCATCAGAGATGTCATGACAGCGAGTCTAAGACATAGAGATAAAGAGAGGATGAAGACGAATGTTGAAAGTTTGGTGGATGAATTGAAGAAGGTTGCTGAGGAAAAGAAAGTGGAAGGTGAAAAAGAAGAAGAAGAAGTAGTTGGTGAAGAAGCTGTTACTGAAAAACAGCAGAATGAAGATGATCTGAAAAAGAAAGAAGAACCTGATGTGAAGTTGAAAATATCGGTTGAAGAAAGTGATGTTGGTGAAGCTGTTGCTGAGGAACAGCAGAAGAGAGAAGCTGTTCAGATACAGACAGCAGAAAAAGCCGAGGTACCAATTACTGAGGTAAATTCTTCAACTGAATATTCTGATGTTTTAGACAAAACTGCTAAACAGTTCAAGAAATGCATGGAAACGTGCAGTGCTTGTACTGAAAAAGATGAAAAGTTCAGAACAAGAGACATTGAATTTACTAAAATTGAAAATGTTTTCAAAGATAAATGCAAAGAAATGTTAGAATATGAAAAAGTTTTGAAAGATAATGATGAAAAGCTGACATAAAAATGCAAGAGTTTAGAAAAAGAAAATGATATTTTGAAATAAATGTGTTAAGCAATGACAGAAGAGTGTTTGCAAAAAGAAAATTCGTTTCAAGAAATGAAAAAGTAGTATGATTCAATAAAACTTGCATATCATATTACAAAAGAATCATATGAAGACTTGAAGAGTCAAATGAAACTTGTTCAATCGAGATTGAAACATTGTTATGAAACATCTGATACGCTTAAGCGACAGTATGAAATTAAACAACAAGTTGTAAATTCTTACATTGAAGATGTTGCTAAGCTTAAATGTAAAATAGCTGATTTAGAACAAGATAACAACAAGTTACACAGTTATCACACTTCATCATATGTTCTTGAACGTATTTTCAATTTAAAATCGGATGATAAAGATTCTGAACAAAACAAGAAAGGAATTGGATCAGAATATCATTAGGTTCCACCACCGTTTGAGGAAAACTTCACATTCTATGATGACGAGAAGGTGAAAAAAGCTTTCAACATGGTTGATCAATTGCCAGATAATATTTATTTAACCTATTCCAAATCTGATGATTCTAGTGATTCAGATGTGGTAGGTAAGGTCGTTGAAAGTGTTTTGAAAGAAGATTATGTTGAAATAGGTAAATCTAAATCACAGGATGAAAATGAAGGTAGTTTTCATGAAGGTTATCTGAAAAACTCAAAATCTGAGAAAAAGGAGAATGATGATTCAAAAGGATTGGTTTATACCATGATTGGATCAGACAAATTATTCTCAAATAATGAAGTCCCGATTCAGAATGTGATTTCAGAAAAGATTGACAAAGTATTCAAGTTGATTGAAATTGAAAAATCAGAGATTTCAAAATTTGCTGGAAAAAGCAAGAAAACCTTTTATAACCAACCTAGTTACAAAAAGAAAAACATGAAGGCTGGGTTGGGTTATAAAAAGAAACATAATTGGAAAAGAAATGAAACGCCAAACTATCAGAAAAATGAACTTTGTTCACGGAACAAGTTCCAAAGAAGAGAACGAACTCCAATTTAGATGACAGTCTAATGAAAAGTTCTATGCTCAGAAAAAGCAACAACAACAGGCCAAAGATGTCTCAAAGAGAACATGTTTTAAATGTGATTAAACTGGACATCTTGCTCGTAAGTGTCCAAATTCGAAGCCTGTTGGTGTTGAGAAAAAGAAGTCCGATGTTGTGAATCAGAAGTCAACCAAGTTTGACTCAAAGCAAACTTGGAAGCCAAAAATGTCAAAGGCTGACTCACAACAAACATGGAAACCGGTGACATCCAGATTTAGAACAACACAAAGTTGGAAAATAATGGTTGATGCAACAAAACCAAACCCATTTTTGGAAACCAAAAGTTGTTGTTCAAAATCAAAATAATCAAAATGAATCAAGATTTTACAAAAGAACTGTTTCAAAAGGACAAACCTGGGTGGTTAAGAAACAATCTATTTCTGAACA
Source organism: Helianthus tuberosus (assembly GCA_030545235.1). Taxonomy (NCBI): domain Eukaryota; kingdom Viridiplantae; phylum Streptophyta; class Magnoliopsida; order Asterales; family Asteraceae; genus Helianthus; species Helianthus tuberosus. The sequence goes on from CM060416.1 coordinate 70,521,722, forward strand.
GAAAAATGACTCAATCAAATTGGTTGAAATTAAGGATGAAAAGTTGTTTGTACCAAACGACAAAAATTTTCCGAAATTAAATGCAACATATTGTGTTGATATGCCTAAGGTCAAACAGACCTGGGCTAAATTGTTCAAGTAATTGAATACATTGAATATGCGGATGCTTCAGAAAGAGGATGATTGACAAAATGAAGAACGAAGCAGCCTCACACGGAAGGAGGCTGCTGATCCCTGCAACTGAAACAGGGAGTTTGTTCATTTTGTACATAAATAAACCATATCAAAAACCCTAAAAATTGAAAATTTTAAAAACCAAAAATATGTTTTTATTCTGTCAAAAAATTGAAAAATAAAAAAAATATGTTTGTTTTTAAATTTTGTCAAAAATAAAAAAATTTACAAAAACATGTTGAGTGAATATGCCGAAACCCTCACGGCGGAACAAACATGATTCTTTCACAATTGAAAACGGTTTTAACATTGTTAAAAATCAGTGTGTTGTAAATCATGGGGGTACTTTATGCGTTACATGTTATATTTTCTGCAAATCAGTTCATGTGAAGCCGAAAGTTGATGGCGAGACAAAGCTATCTGCATCGGGTTGTCAAATTTTTCTTAAATATTTTGAATTTTAGAGGGAGTAAATGTTGTCGGAAAATAAAAAACATTTGAAATTTTGAAAAAGCCAAAAACAATAGAAAATAAAAAAAGAGTTTTTGTGTAAAAAGAGGAAATGATAGTACATCAGTAGACAATCACAGTACGCTAAAGAAATGGAAAGTCAAATGTGATAAACGGTCTCACTGATGTTGTGCCAGTAGGTTTTTACACGCTTAGTAGATTGATTTCGAGATATAAACCTAAATATCAAATACTTACTTATCTCGTGGGGAACATCTCTCGGATATATGGGTAACCCCCGAAATCTTGTTTGATAGATTGCTAGATTCTGAGATACTAGGTCTTTATACTGTTTGATATCTGGGGTATTATACCTTATCTTCTGATATTGCGGAAGCAATGGTCTAGACCTTGTATAATACTTTACGCGCTGAAATCTTACTCTCTGCATAAAAATTGAGAAAATATCGAAAGATATAAATCAATTGCAGTTGTAAAGAAGATCCCTAAGTGGGACACACCTGAAAGTCGAGCCTTCATCTTTTTGACAGAACAATAGTTAATACCTGAGCTCTCAAGGTCTCGTACTAACCCAAAGAACAGATATCATTATAGTATATTCACCTGAAAGACTGAATCTAAGGAATCTTGATACGGGAGTATATTCTGAGATGGGACACTGATGGAGTGTGTGAAACCCGGATGTTAAAGTGTGTTACATTACATGTTTATGGCCGTTTAGTTGATTATACGCTTTGAATATGTTGACTACGCAAGTTTGTGGATTTACAGGTAAAACGCATAATACGGCGAAGTTAGAGAGCGTAGTGATGAAACGGGAGTTGTTCGGGTCGAGTGATAGCTTGAATGTGAAAGAAACGCAAAATACCAAAGTCTAAGGGCTTGTTGGTCAATTATTTATAGTTGAAATGAATGCAAAATAAAAGAAAAAATAACTTCCAGCAAAGCCAGAACGTAACTTACGTCCTGATTGGTGTAGTCTACGGCCAAGACAAGAAAAGGAAACATAATGTAAAAACCGTAAGCTACGGTTTTGTTGTGTAGCCTACGGTTAGAATCAAAAGGTAGCAAGTTTATGTGGGCTTGATTGGATGCATACATTGAAGGAATTTCTTGGATTGTACCAATATAGCAATCACACATTATCATCATAATGGGCTGATAACATCATTGGGTTTTTTCTTTTGGATTCACGTGGATTTGGAGACACATGAGGGAAGCACATCATCACACGCATACATAGAGATTGGCGGCAGCCATAGGGTTTGGTGGGATATTCAAGTCAACAACACCATCATCACAATAGATCATTAATATTCACGTGAATATCTTGGAGAGGGCCTTGACTTTTGAACATATCGAATTATCATCACATAGTGGGTCGATAATTGGACTTCTTTGGGCACAGACTTTGAGTTGGCCGTCATATTGAGAGGAGGGAACCTTAAACACATGTTGGACGGTTGAAGGGGCCCATCACACGTGAAAGGGACTTCTGAGAACATCATTATGCACATTTAGAAAAGGGAGGAGACCTATCACAAATCAATTCATCATCAATAGTGGCGGCTGACTAGAGGGATGCACATGTGGCTTGGGCTTGGACTGCACATGCAAAGGATATCAACATCACAAGGAGTTATGTGGGCTTCTTGGACGCAACAGTGCACCTTTGATGGGCCGACTTTTTGGAAGGATTGAAAGGAGGCACACGTGCACATGTGGGCTCTCTTGAGGGTTTTTTGACTTTTAAAATAACAACAATCATCATTGATCAGGGGTGGCATATACTTACGCAGACAAGGGGGCACGAAGATAGAGACACCTACGAAGATCAATCTTACGACATGAGCGGCTAATCTCCTAGTGGTTTCCTCCGGATGGAGGGTTTTTGTAAGTTAGGTGAAACTATATGTTTGCTATAATCGTTTTAACTTTGTGATCTAAGCATTCGATGCTTTTCACCTTTGATTTGATTTATTGGTTGTAAACAATTGCATTTATTTAAACCTTAATTTCTAAGCATTCAGTTCCCGAGAGTTCTAGTAATTGGGATATATTTGACATGGGGTTAGGGTTTGTAATTGTAATTGATAATCATTTGATAACCTCCCGTTATGTATTGACCGGAGTACTTAGTCGTTGGTTATCACAATTAGTTAATCAGGTTTAACACCTATGTCTATGTAGGTAACGATTAAACACATAGTTGAAGTTAACTGGAAAACCTGAAATCTGGAGGAACCATTTTCTCTTCTATTGATTTAAACTTCACTTTTTGTTCGTTAATTTAGCTATTTCTCATAACCAATCAAATCCACAACTGAGTTTTACTTTTTTCTATAGTAGTTAACTAAAACTGAGCATTACACACTTTCCACAATCCTCCTCTGGTTCGATATCCGACTTACTCTAGCTACTAGTTTATTTCCGTTTTTGCATGTCCATAACGACAGACATCAAAATGGCGCCGTTGCCGGGGAGGTGTGCGCAAAGTGTTTAGTGTTAAGGTTTAGTTTAAAAGAAAAAAAAGAAAAAAAAACCCTAAAAGAATTTTTGTTTTTATTTTGTTATCTTATTTGTTCGTGATTTACGTGGGTAGTTGAGCTGTGTTTACACAGGATGACAGATCTTACTATATTTTACGGCTCTTCTACATGCAATGTGTGCGGGGAACCACTTCACCCGTGTATCAGTTTCCACGAGGCCCGATTTAGAAGGGAAAGAGCGAAATTGGAAGAACCACCGATGCCTTGCTATGATAATCCTTCCCCTCCACCATATTTCTATGATTCTGATACAACGGTGGAGGATGGTTATTACTCTGACGAACGGGATCGGGATGAGGATGCTTATTATGAACCAAGGACGGATGGAAAATGCTTCTGTTGCGGTCGTAATCATACTTATGATTATGATGATGTGTGCGCGGTGTATTTGGAAAATCCAGAGTATTGGAATAAAAAAATGACGGATGCGTACATCTCAACACCGTATCAGGGATATCGACACTATCATCCCGAGGAATATCCTGAGCCCGAGGGTGTCTATACTTATCAGACCGAGGAGGAGAAAAAGCTTACTATGTTGGAAGTGACTTTGTCCAAACTCGAGCAGTATTTATCAGCACCCAACCTTTCCGATGAAGATCGAATCAGCTGTTTAGTTTCTAAGTGTCAGAATTTAAAAATGAAGATAGAAATAGAAAAACGCCTTTCACCATTAGGTGATGATATTAGAGATTATTCTCACATGAAGGAGGAGGTTGTTGAGGATAATACCACACCAATGAATCCTTTATCTGATGAAGAGTCACTGGTGGATCAGATGGTGTGTGAGGATGAGGAGGCAGAGCAGTCTGATGAGATGAATGTGTGTGGGCCGATTTTGTAAGGGTTGGGTTAGTTTGTTTATTGTCGCAATGGGCCTAGGTTTAAGTCCAATTGTTTTGTATTTAATCAAACCTCAACCACTTGGTTGAGGTTGATCGTTGGTTGCGACTAGGAAAGGAGCCGAGAACTTCATAGGAATCTTGTATCAGTCTTTGGTCATCATTGAATGCAAGATTTCCGGTTTGTGTTTTGATTATATTCTTGTTTCATTATATTGTTCTTGAATCGACTTGTGATTGTTTTCCGCACCTTCACAAGTTAAGATCGATATCATTGAAGGATCCTAATCGGGTTTTACAATTGGTATCAGAGCCAAGAAACCATTCTTGGTTCGGTTTTGATATCAATCGGATTCAAGAACATCCTTTGCTACTAATCCAGTTTTTGGTGTTTGTTTTGTAGTGAAAATTATTGAATCTTCAAACTGTTCTTGGTGAAATTATTGAAAGATATCACTGATTTTGGTTTGTGTGATTTCAGAAAAACTGTTAGCTGATTTCTCGGGAGTTGGTGATCAAAGAAAATTCAAAGATTACGATATCTTTGAATTTTTGAAAAGTGCTGGAAATCAGGGATTACGAGTCAACATTTTTTATCTCATATCTGTTTTGCAGGTCTCGACTCGCAACCATCGATGTCTCGACTTGTGTAGATTTGGTCTCGACTCGCAACCATCAGCAGTCTCGGCTTGTCCTGTTCCGGTCTCGACTCGCAACCATCAATTGTCTCGACTTGTCCTGTTCCGGTCTCGACTCGCAACCATTGCTGTCTCGACTTGTGTGGATTTAGTCTCGACTCGCAACCAACTACGGTCTCGAGTTGTCTGCTTCTTGGTCTCGACTCGCAATTATAGTCTCGACTCGCAACGTCACTTTGCAACGTTACTTGGATTTGGACTTTGAATTGTTGATACTTTTGGACTTAAAAAAATAATTAATTAATTGGTTGATTAATTGAGTATGTCGACAAATAACGTTGATTTGGCTGCCCTTAACAAACAACAAGAACTGGACTCAAAGGTTGGAACCACTACACGCATTCCAAGGTTAACCGATGCAAATGATTTCCCAGAATGGAAATGGCGCTTTGAACAACATGTGAAGGTCAAGGATTCAAAAATTTGGAGAAGCATCATGAGAGGTCCAAGGGAGATAATGACAGACAGTCCTACTGAACCGGGTTTAAAAGTTAAGAAAGCCAAGAGTGAATATACTGAAGAGGATTTCGGTATAATTGAAGAAGATGAAAGAGCATTGTCCTATCTGACCATGGGATTGGGCCCAGATATAGCTATTGGCTTTCGCGCTTGCAAATCTGCTACGGAACTATGGGAATCATTGATCGATGTTTACGAGGGAAATGAAGATATGAAGGAAAGCCGAAGAAACTTGCTCAGACAAAGCTTCAATAATTTCAATCACATCTATGGGGAAACCATTGATAACCAACTTCAGAGGCTTGTCAAACTGGTCACTCAAATGCAGATGGAAGAAATTCATACATCAAATGCTTCAACAAATAGGCAACTTTTGAATGCACTACCAAAAAGCTGGGATCATCATGTTGCAATGATCAAGAAAACAAAGGATCTCGCTAGGTGCAGTTTGTCAGAAATGATTTCCCATATCAAAGCATGTGAACTGGATGATAAGCAAAGAGAAACCAATCATAAAAACAGCATGCTAGCTGCAGGATTCACTATTGCTCCGTCCTCGTCAAATAATAACAATGCAGCCCTCTTGTCTCAAGGAGGATTTCAAATGTTTAGCAATGCTGCATCTACTAAGGCGGCTCCTAGTTCAGCAAACATTTATTACTCTGGGTCTCCTGCACAAGTTGCTCCATCATCTTCTACTGCTACTTCCGCTTCTGCTGTGAAAACTTCCACTACTGCTTCCGCCTCCACTGCGAAAAATGAGATGATAGCTTTCTTTACACAACAGTCAAAAGAAAATTTGGGTATCGCAGCCTCCGTTATAAACTGCTTGAACGCCTTTGTTGCAGGAAAAATGGATCCTCCAAAATGGAGTGGCGATGACCTACTTCAGATCCATCCTGATGACGTTGAAGAAATGGACATCACCTGGCAGATGGCAATGGCTGCTTTTAGGGCACAAAAGTTTGTTAAAAGAACAGGTAAAAACTGGTGGGGCACCTCTTGGAATGGAGCTGCTAAGGTGCCTTTTAACTTGCGATGTTACAACTGTCATGAGGAAGGGCACTATGCTCGAAATTGCACAAAACCACTGATAAATAGAGAACAAACTCCTGCACAGCCCGCAACACCTAATCGAGAAAGAGCTCTTGTGACCACTGCTAGTATAACAGATGCTGCTGCTACTGGAAGTCCTCAACCACAAGGATTAGCTCAAGCCCTGGTGGTTCAGCCCAACATCAACTTTGATTGGAATTCAGAAATTGAGCGTCTGAACATTTCTGCTCCAGAAAATCAAGCTGCTTCAAATAATATTGCTTTTATGACCTCAAATGATCAAGTATCTGCACAAGAGGAGGAGGCTTCAGCTGAAAACTTTGCTTTCATGACTCAGATTCTTTCAGCTCCAGTTAAAGGTCTAACCAAAGAAGTGGTACTTTCTGCTTTCTGTACTCCTGAATGTAGAGAAAGAGTTGAAGTTTATAGAATGCACAACGCTGAGCTAATTCAAGATTATCAAGATATAAAAAATAAAAACTTTACTTTATCGAAAAACGAAAAACTTTACAAAGAAAAGATCGAAGCTCGGCGAAAAGACATCATCAAACTCAAGGATGATGTAAGTGTAAAATCATCTCAACTCTTATACGTTCAAGAAAAACTGTGCGCTGTAACTAAGGAACTGGAAGATATCAGAGACAGATATCAAATTAATGAGCTTAATATTAAGAAATTTGATTCTTCCAGTAAATTAGTAAAAAATTTGTGTGATCAACAGCTTGCGTACAAAGAAAAGAAAGGGCGTGGTTTGGGTTATAATCAGACTCCTCCTCCATACAATGATAATTACACTTATCTGCCGATGACTGAGGAGGAGATGATGAAAGAAAGTAAAATGACTTATGGTTCTAAAAACAACAAGTCGTCATCTAATGACAGACCAGTTGAGAAACAGAAGTCTCCTCCATTACATTTCATTTCCAAAGGCTCAATTTATCCTAACGTTTCGTCTTCATGTGCAGATGATTTTTCTGAAGTAAAATGTGAAGATGTTCATGGGAGTGAACCAGTCGTTATTTCAAATATTTCTGAACCTTATTTTGAACAAACTGAATCTGACATTGCTTTTGGTCATTCTTTATTTGCGTCATTTTCTGCTTATGTTTCGTCTTGTCAGCCTGTTGTTTTGGGCAAAACTGATGATGTTTGTGTTGAAAATTTGAACAATAAGTGTGGTGATGATTATTTTTCAGCTAATGTGTGTGATTGTGATGTTTCTAACGTTTCAGTTAATGACAGTGTTACAGGTGAGGTCCCCCAGGACGCATTCAATGAAACCACTGAAACGACTTCTCAAGAAAATCAAGAGTATCCTGATTCTTCTTCTGAATCTGTCTCAGTGGGTGTCCCTAATGTTGAATCTAGTGGGACCCCATTGGAAACAGTAGTTGAAATTGAACCTGAATCAGTTTCACATGATAAATGCGTTGAGGAAATGCATATGGATGAAACTTCTGCATGTTCAAATAATGAACCTGAATTAGTTTCACATGATACATGCATTGAGAAAACACATATGGATGAAACTTCTGCATGTTCAAATAATGAACCTGAATTAGTCTCACATGATAAATGCATTGAGAAAACGCATATTGATGAAACTTCTACATGTTCAAATACTGAACCGGAATTAAGTAATGAAGAAAAGAGAATTGAGAAAAGTGAGGAGTCATTAGAAGAAAAGCCACCAAAATGCTCAGAACAACCACAAGCACAACATGTTCAGAAAACTAAAACGCCAAATCATTCAAAACCAAGCAAATCGTGTAAAAACTTTCAGAATACTCACAAATTGAAGCGTCAAACATGTTTTAACTGTGGCATCGCGGGTCACATTGCCAGAAATTGTGTTCAACTCCCAAGGGCATCGTACAAGAGAAAGTCCATGCAAGATCAGAAGGTCATGTCTAACCGATATCGTTGTTCAGAGTCAATGACGACTGAAAAGACTAAGACAATGAAAAACAACTATCGCAAGACTAAACCTTCTGATGAGGATTGGAATGCAGCCAAATGCAAAAATCAAAATCACCAAAATGATTTTCGAAGATATCAACATAATGCTTTTGGTAATTACAATTCTAACTGGTCAAACAAGCATTGGAAACCTAAAGCTAAGGCCAAGCAATCCAATCCATCTCATACATGTCATCGAAACTCTGTCTTTCAAAATACTTCGAAGTTTTTAAATAAAGACAATTTAGTGTGGCAGAGAGTGACTTATATTGATGCACAAGGAAAACCCAGATCCACTATGGGCTGGGTTCCTAAATCTAACTAATCCCGCTAATCGTGCAGGAACAGCTGTGGAGGACTACCGTGCGCCTCTGGTACATGGATAGTGGCTGTTCCAGGCACATGACAGGAGACTTATCCCAACTGGTAAATGTCAAAGAATTTAATGGTGGATATGTCTCATTTGCGGGAGGAGATTCAGGCAGAATCACGTTGAAAGGAACAGTACGAAACGGCGTTTTAAGCTTCGAAAATGTTAATTATGTTCCAGAACGGAAACACAATCTGTTGAGCATTTCTCAGATTTGTGATCGAGGGAATTCAGTTCACTTTACAAAGAAAGGATGTCATGTTCTTAAACCTGGGATTGTCATTCCATAAGACTGGTTTTTAATGTCAGCAGAGAGACGAGGAAACGCTTATGTAATTGATATGAACAAGAAACCATGTGAAGAAATTACTTGCCTATTTTCGAAGATTTCAGAACATGATGGTCTACTGTGGCATCGTCGCCTTGGGCATGTGAACATGAAGAATTTGAACCGACTGGCTAAAGGTCAATTAGTACGTGATCTTCCGATAAAAGATTTCATGTTGGTTGAAAAATGTGTTGCTTGTGCAAAAGGAAAAGCTCATCGAAAACCTCATAAGGCTAAACCTGCACCCTCGACGAAAGCCGTGCTCGAATTACTTCACATGGATCTTTTTGGTCCAGTGAATGTATTGAGCATTGGCAGGAAAGCTTATTGTCTTGTAATCGTTGATGATTACTCTCGTTACACCTGGGTGTATTTTCTAAGTCACAAGAATGAAACTGCAGCCTTAGTAAAACAATTCATCACTCTGACTGAAAATCAAGCAAGTACCAAAGTGAAGGTTATTCGATCTGACAATGGGACAGAATTCAAGAACGTTACTTTGGACATATTCTGCACAGAAAAGGGAATTGATCGTCAGTATAGTGCACCACGAACTCCTCAACAAAATGGAGTTGCTGAAAGAAGAAATCGTACTCTTATTGAGGCTGCACGAACTATGCTGGCTGACTCGAAGCTTCCTAGTTTCTTTTGGGCCGAAGCTGTTAGCACGGCTTGTTATGTCCAGAATCATGCTTTAGTAAATAAACGTCATATGAAAACTCCTTATGAGATTCTGGAAGGACGCAAACCTTCGGTTTCTCACTTTCGTATCTTTGGATGTCCTTGTGTATTATTACTCATGGACTCTAATGGAAAGTTTGAGGTCAAAGGGGACGAATGTTTCTTTGTTGGATATGCTAAAGGCTCTGCCTATAGGGTATACAACAAAGTAACTAAAAAGGTCGTCGAGTCGTGCAACATTGAGTGGCTTGAAGAAAACGCTACGGATGCTAGAGTCGGACCAGATTGGTTATACGATTATTCTGAATTGTTTAAGTCATTTAACATTTTGTCAAGTGATTTTTCAGATGCAGGTGTGTCTATTCCAAAACAACCGCTGTCTTTTGAGGACACTGAAGAAGAAGAACAGACAGAAGGAAGCGTCAGACATCATACCATTGATCCGCCAGGAATGGTGTTTACGCAGCATCCTACGTGTCAGCAAACGTCCCATCAATCCCCTGAAGGTGCTTCAACTAGTGGTTCTGCATCTAATGGTTCCGGATCTGCACTATTTCCTGAACCCATTCCTGAAGATTGCATAGTTACCACTCCATTCGTTCATAATACTGCAGCATCTAATGAGGGGGAGTCTAGCAACACCACCACTGAAGACGAGATCGTACCTGACCTGGCAATACCCACAAGTGTTCAACGAAACCATCCTATAGAGAATGTGATTGGTCCTGTAAATGCAGGAGTTTTAACCAGGAGATAATCGGGAACCATCAATACTTGCTTATATTCTTGCTACATTTCTCAAATCGAACCTAAAACTGTTGATATAGCTTTGCAGGAACCAGGCTGGGTAGATGCTATGCATGAAGAGCTGAACCAGTTTGAGAAGCTTGGAGTATGGAAACTTGTTAAGTTGCCAAAGGGAAAGCTCAAACTTGGAACTAGATGGGTATTTCGAAACAAGCAAGATTCTGCAGGGGTTATTGTTCGAAATAAAGCAAGGCTGGTGGTTCAGGGATTTCAACAAATAGAAGGTCTGGATTATGATGAAGTATATGCTCCGGTTACCCGACTTGAAGCCATCCGGATCTTCTTAGCTTACGCGTCATATATGGGGTTCACTGTATATCAGATGGACGTCAAGACAGCGTTTCTATATGGAGATGTGAAGGAAGAAATCTTTGTTGAGCAGCCACCAGGTTTCGTGCATCCAGATCATCCAGAATATGCCTACAAGCTAGACAAGGCATTGTATGGATTGCACCAAGCACCACGAGCTTGGTATGCCACACTAACTGAACATCTTCTGGCTCATGGGTACACACGTGGCACGATAGACCAGACTCTGTTTATCAAGAAAGTGGGCAAGGATCAGATCTTAGTTCAAATCTATGTCGATGATATTATTTTCGGGTCTACAAGTGAGGAGCTTTGCAAGGAGTTTGAGAGAGTTATGAAGAAGAAATTTGAAATGAGTGCTCTTGGGGAAATGACACTGTTTTGGGGTTTACAAGTCAAGCAGAATTCTCAAGGGATTCTTATCCATCAAGGGAAGTATGTGGATGACGTGCTAGCAAAATTCAACTTTTCAGACACAAAACCAGCTGAAACACCAATGGCAGAGAGACCGTTATTGACTGAAGATGAAGAAGGATCTCCCGTGGATCAACGTCAGTATAGGTCTATGATCGGGTCGTTGATGTATCTGACAGCTAGCCGACCGGATGTTATGTTTGCTGTCTGCAACTGTGCAAGATATCAGGCTAATCCTAAAACTTCTCATCTTATTGCTGTTAAAAGAATCTTTCGGTACCTTAAAGGCCGACCACGGTTTGGTCTGTGGTATCCGAGAGATTCCAATTTTGATTTGTTTGCGTTTTCTGACAGCAACTTTGGAGGTACTGACAGTGACAGGAAATCTACATCAGCGGGATGTCAATTTCTGGGCGACAGGCTCATATCTTGGCAATGCAAGAAACAACAAACGGTGGCGATATCTACAGCTGAAGCTGAGTATGTTGCTGCCTCTGCATCTTGCTCTCAAGTGGTGTGGATGCAACATCAATTGCAGGACTACGGTTTGACTTATCTCAACACTACTATTTACTGCGATAATGATGCTGCAATACAAATTGTTAGAAATCCTGTTTTTCACTCCAAAACCAAGCACATAGACATAAAAGTTCATTTTATTCGAGATTGCTTCGACAGAGGTCTTATTACACTTGAGCAAATCGACACAGATGCAAATGCTATCGATTTGTTCACCAAACCTGTCAGCAGCTCAAAATTCAAAGTGCTTGTGGATTTTCTGAAAATGATCCGCTTTACTGACTGAGCATGTTTTTGTTTTTTTTCGTAGGTAAATTTGTTCATAAAGTTTTTCTATTCTTAGGTAGTTTTTATTTATGCTCAAATTTAGGGGGAGAAATTTAAAAAAAAAAAAAAAAAAGGTGTTGCATGACTGGGAAATGAAATGAATTTTCACATTATGGTCGAGGGCTGACTCATGTAAGACCAGTATCGAAACAGTTTGACTCTAGTATGATGTGTTGGTAGGCTCTATCCTTTAGGCTGGAAACATTGGCTGTTTTTTTTTCAGAACTAAAATAGTACATGACCTCAGGAAAGAAAATCACTTGGAATTAGCTCATTTCTATTTGAATGTCTGTATGTTGTCCCGATACACACAATTTTGGTCTGACTCTGAAATCTTCTCTGAAAAAGTCGTGTATCTCCTTTGCTGCATCCAGATATATGCTGACCTGGAGGTGCTAGGCAACGTCAGCTTCTGCTGCATCCAGATACATGCTGACCTAGCTGTACGTTGTCGCTCTGTAGATCAATTAAACACCCGAAAGAGGCCCTCAAGTGCCCAAAAGAAACCCTAGAAACCTATATCAAATTGAGAAAAACTCATTTGATCTTGTACATTATACCATCTTTGCTTAAGATCTATTCTGTTCTCTTCTCAATCTATTCCCAGTTAAGATTTCAGAGATCTGGATTGGACTTGTGAAATATGTGGTAGGGAAGCTACTTACATGATAGGGTGTGCTGTCTGTAATTCCGAGATTTGATTAGTATTTGTTTGGGTGTTCATTGTTAAGAAATCAAAACATGATAAAATTTGTTACAGGCAGTTATATGGAAAAGGTCTAGGGAGATGAGATTAGGTGGACAAATATACTGGCAATCATCTGGATCATTCGGTAGTAGATCAGTGTTAATAAGTGATGTCAAGCCCGAAACTTCGTGATTTGATCCCTGAGCAATTTTATAAATTTCCTATTTTATTTTTGTAAATAATAGTTTCTATTATTTATTTTTGTTTTAGGTTTTTGTTTTTATAAATTATGCTCAGAAGGTATAAGTGGATTATTAGAATTAAAACTGATTTATTAAAGGGATTTTATTATTAATTAATTAATCAAACAAAATCTTTTAAGTCGGTTGAATTTAGAAGTTTGTCATGGCCCAACAGTCAAAGGTTCGGCCCAGTTCATTTAGGTTTGGAGTATAAATCACAGGTCTCGAGTCGAGACCTCACTTCTCACTCGAGACCCTCTGATATTCTCTCAAAGTTCCGACGTGATTTTCTGATATTGTGTTTCCGATTTGATTCCGACGTGATTCTCTGGTTTCGAGTCATCATATTCTGTGTTTCTAGTCTCGATTCACTGTTTATTAAGGTATGATGATGTTTTTGTTTGAAGTTTTGCAGATGATATGAAGATTTGATGATGATCTGATGAAGTTTTGAAGATGATCAAGAACCCTAATTTTTATATATTTTGGTCTTCAAACGAATCATAAGATGTTTTTGGGATTTTGATCTAAAATTTGAAAAGATAAAGTTGTTTGTGGAGGTCTCGACTCAGATAACATGTGGACTCGAGACCGGTGATTACGAGTCGCAATGTCAAGATCTCGATTCATGGTCTCGACTCGAGATCTCATGGTCTCGACTCGAGACCTCATAGTCTTGACTCACGGTCTCGACTCAACAACTTATGGTCTCGACTCGAGAACTCATAGTCTCGACTCATGGTCTCGAGTCAACAGTGATAGTTTTGAATTGAATTGTTGTTATCTGAGTCATGATATTGTTGTTTGATTTTGTCTGCTGACTTTATAGTTTGAAGTTTCTAATAAATTTGTGTTTTGTGCAGATATGGATTTGAAATTTATCTCAACACATAATCAAGCGGGATATTTAGCACCTCCTCCGAAGAAACACAAGAAGTTGTACACTTCATTGATGAAAGGTCTCAACAGCTGTCGTATTGTTCACGCACTACGAGAAAATCCAGTTATTTATGAAGATCTCATTCAAGAGTTTTGGAAAAATGAGAAAATTGAAGTTGTTGAAGGAAAGGGAGTTATTGTTTCTGAAGTTCAAAAGAAGGTTGTTACTGTGACAGAACAGATGATTCGAGAAGTTTTACAGTTCAATGATCAAGAAACAGATTCAATTGAACTTCCTGCTGGTACAATTGAAGCGATATTGCCAAGATTGAGTTATGAAGGGAAGTATCCACCTCTTGTTAAGAAGTTTGTGCATCCATATTGGCGTCTTTTGTTGCACATGTTTGTTTTATGTATGACAGAGAACAGAGGAGGCACAGATCAGTTGAACATTACTCAGTCGGCTGCTCTTGTTTGTGTGATAACAAATGAGCCTTTCAATTTTTCAAAGTATATTTTGGAAGCGATGAAACGGAATGTGTTTGGAGTTAGAAAGGACAAGTTTCTCATGTATCCAAGGTTTTTGCAAATGATCTTTAATGATCGTTATCCAGAGTTGGAGAGATCTGGTAACACATTGGAGTTGAAGTCTATGGGTCCAGCTTGTTTTGGTGCTCTTACTCCGAAGAAGGGTACTGAAAAGAAATTTGAAGGATTAATTCCGTTGGAGAAATTTGGTCAATTTGCAGAGACTGAAGATGTTGTTGCTAATCCAGTCATTGTGCAACCTGTTCCAGTGAATGATGCACCTGCAAATGCTATAGTTGCTGAAGAACATGATATTCAAATGGGTATTGAAGATGAGCCTGAGACATAGATTTTAACAATTGACTCTGACGATGAAGGCATTGAGATTATGTGTGATTCTGGGGAAGATGAAGAGCTTCCTCCTGAAGCTGAAGTTGATACTGCTGTTTCTGCTGTTCCACCTGTGATTACTGCTGAAAGTTTGGCTTTGCTATTAAAATCTGTCACTGATAAGATGGGAAATCCTCCTTCTGATCTTTCAGTATCAAGTGAAGAGCCTAGTGAAAACCCAAAGGATTCTGATTCCATGCCATTGAAGCGGAAAAGGAGGGATCCTCGACTAGGAATGTATGTTGAGCAAAACAAAGATCAATCCTTGAATATTGCTGAAGATGATGAAGGTTTATATGATTTCGATTTTGAGAGAAGTGTTGCTGATACCACCACCACTAATGAAAATATCTTTGAGTTTGATGCTGATACTCAAAGAAATGATGTGGATACCACCACTGCTGATGTTCAAGTTGCAACTGTTGATACTGTTTCTGTTGTTGATACTATGCCACTTGGTATTTCTGAATTTGCAGGTCCTTCTGGAGTTGTTCATGATATACCTAGCAGTTCAAGTGGTAAGAGACCCGAAGAACAGTTAAGAATGCCATTTGATGATGATTCAAGTGATGATGATGAGTTTATTAGCATGAGAGATATGATGAAACGAATGGTTGTACTTGAGCAAGATTCAATTCATAAAGATGCGAAGATTATCCAACTTGAAGATACTATTGTGAAGAAAGATCAACAGATTGAGCAGCTTCAAGGAGATGTTAGTTTGTTGTTCAATATGGTTTATGATTTACGTGGGAAGTTGGAGAAGAAATTTGGACAAGAATTCTCTGATCCAACTGATGTTGAAAACAGAAGAAAAGCCTTTGCTAAAGATGATGCTGAAAGAAGTGCTGCAATGGAACAATATTTCAAGAGAGTTACAAATCCAGTGGCAGACAAAGAGAAGGCGGAAAGAATTAAAAAGAAAAGGGAGTTTGTGATTTTGAAGAACAAGAATTTAAATCCAGATGATGAGGATGCTCATGCAACTCACCATTTAATGGATGTTGGTGAAACTCTCTATGATAAAGTTGGAAATCGTTCTGGTGTGATTAGCTGGGGATATGATCATGATCGTAAAAGATGGTGGATAAAGAGAAAAGTTGGTCCTGTCGAGTGGTACAAACATCCAGGCCAGTTTCAGTCTTTTACTAAGGTTGATTTAACAAACTTTTCTAAAGCACCTTATGTTGATGATAAGCCTGGAGGTGCTGGATATATGTTTTTTGAAAGATTGCAGAGGGAAGTCCTTCGTAACTTTCCTTCGATGCGCACGGCAGAGTCCTTCGTTAGACCAGCTAAAGGGATTAGAGATCCATACACAAACAAGCGTATGAAGATTGTGCACTGGCCTGTAACTGATAAAGAAAAGACAATTCCGTTGGTGAAAAAGATTCCAAAAGGTGCTTTGAAGTCTTTACATTTCTGGATTTATGATGAGCGTCTAGGACAGGCAGTGATTGTTTGTGATGATGATGTGAGTTTTCGTTTGGTGGATCAAATTGATTTGTTGAATCTTGCTTATGAAGACTTAGAAGTTTAAGCTCGTAATCAGATTAGAGCTACAGAAAAATATGAAGAAATAGCAAAAGGTTGGACTGCTGCTGTTGCTTCAGTTCTGCATATCAATCGAAAGGGTTTTGGTGGCTACAAAGATAGTGCGAGTGGTGATCATGATAGTCGAAGTTAGAAGAACCTCCATGCATAAACCTAGGGGGAGATTGTTGGAACCTGAAGGTTTATTCATGTAGGTTAGCATAGTTGAAGGGTTGTTTCTGTGTTTTGTTTAGTTAACATATGGGCCGATTTTGTAAGGGTTGGGTTAGTTTGTTTATTGTCGCAATGGGCCTAGGTTTAAGTCCAATTGTTTTGTATTTAATCAAACCTCAACCACTTGGTTGAGGTTGATCGTTGGTTGGGACTAGGAAAGGAGCCGAGAACTGCATAGGAATCTTGTATCAGTCTTTGGTCATCATTGAATGCAAGATTTCCGGTTTGTGTTTTGATTATATTCTTGTTTCATTATATTGTTCTTGAATCGACTTGTGATTGTTTTCCGCACCTTCACAAGTTAAGATCGATATCATTGAAGGATCCTAATCGGGTTTTACATCCACAATCCTCCTCTGGTTCGATATCCGACTTACTCTAGCTACTAGTTTATTTCGGTTTTTGCATGTCCATAACGACAGACATCAGACACGCGAATAAGTTAAGGTCTTAAAACACTAATCTCGTATCTCGAATCAGTTGAAGTTTGTGTGAAAACTTAAGTGGATTAGTATACTGATAATCTAAGTGAATCGTTTAGAACTTAAAGTGTTTATAGCTCAATGGTGCTAGTGATTTGTCATAAACTGATATGATCCTCTGACACGAACTCAAACAAAAATATTGTCTGTAAATATTTGTTTACTGCTTTATATTTCAGAAAAATACAAAAAGTTTTTGTTTCTACTTTAGTTTCGACAACCGACGTCTGAGAGTTGAGTTTCAAAATCTAAGTATGCTGAACGTGTTTCTAAAAATAAACAAGTTCATTAATTTGAAACTTGATGTTTTAAAATGAAAATCAAAAACAGTTTGTGAAATCTCCAAGGTCATTAATTTGGACTTGGAAGATTATTTGTGAATTTTTGGATTCTTTAAACTGTCAGATATAAAGTAATTTGATATGGGGAGTGGAGTCGAGTAATTCTAGAGAAATTCATATTGTTACATTTGTGTAATAGAGCCAGATTCTTGCTCCAAAAAGATTTTAAGAGACAGGTTATCATTCCTAGGAAAACCGAAAAAGCTTTCGCTGTCAGATATTTGAAATGCTCTAGCTTATGCTGAGAGTTAGGTTTTCAATTTTATATTGTCATATATCTTACAAATGTTTGAGATGATGCAGATGATAGTGTCAGATTACGATCCCGGTAGCTGAGTCTAAGGGGGAGCCTAAAGATGAGCTAATCGCAAGGGGGAGCTTGTAACTGAAGAACCACGTGTCGATCCTAAAAGCACGGAAGCTTTACGAAAGGGAGAGCCTGAAGAAAGAGTCGACAGAAAAGGGGAGCTGATTCAAAACGCAGAATCAAGAAAATATTGAAGAGGGAGTCTGTGATTGCTGAAGATGTCAAAGCTTCGTAAAGACTCAGAGAGAGAGAGAGAGAAAAAAGACAAGATGCTACGAGATTGACTGCGGCAATATCCAAAGGGGAGTCTGTGAATGCACTAATGTCTATCACCTCCGTCAATCCCATATCGTAGCGGAAAACTGTTAAAGACAAGGTTTTATTATGTTAAATCTAGTAATAAGTCTAGTTTATATAAGGAGTGGCAAACTTGTAATAAAGGAGAACTTCCTTAATTCTTTGCCTATAAATAGAAGCTTTACATTTAGAACTTTTTTATATTTTTGAAGACTAGAGCTTCTAGAGAGAGAAACTAGCATTCAAGGTGATTCAAGGTGTAAACTTTCTCATATTATCAATCGAATCACAGTTTATTATGTTCTTGTGTTCGGTCCACACACGTGCACGGATTCCGCACGTTGTACGTGTCGTTTCGCAATCGTTCAGGAGTCAAACATGATCCTACAACGCGTTCACAAATCATGCGGATGGAGTCAATCTGTATGAATGGACATCATGCAGGTCCGCATGGATCTATATAAGTAGATCCGCACGAATGAGTTGATTCATCCCTAATGGTGCATCCGTGATTAAGTCCATTTGCACATGTTGATCCTTGCGAATGGACTATGCCTATAAATAGGGATGAGGTCTCCTCATTTGGACAAGCTTTGGTTCCCAGAGGGGAGATGCTGCCCAATTGGTTTCGCGGGTATGTAACTTCAAATCATTGAATAGAAACCAGTTTAAATGAACCTGTTCAGTGTTTATTCCACTTCTACTCCTTTCTTATCAATAATATTCCACCAAACCGGTTATCTCGGGGCCAAAACTCCGTCAAAACAAGTTTTTGTGATAATTTAAGAGGATCAATATACTGACAATCTAGGTGAATCATTTAAAGCTTAAAGTTTATATAGATCAACGGTGCTTGTGATGTGTCATAAACTGATATGATTCTCTGATACAAACTCAAACAAAAATATGTTTGTGAATATTTCTTTATTGCATTTCATTTTAAACAAAATCACAAAAAGATTTTGGGAGTGTTTTAGCATAAATTTTGTAAAATACAAAAAGATTGTGTTTCACTTTTTGTTTTGACAACTGATGTTTGAAAGCTAAGTTTCAAAATCTAAATATGCTGAACATGTCTAAGAAAATAAACAAGTTTATTAATTTGAAACTTGAGGTTTTGTATTGAAAAATCCAAAAACATTTTGTAAAGTCTCCAAGGTCATTAATTTGGACTTGGTAGATAATCAGATAATCAAAATTAATTGAAGTTTGAGTTTTGGATTCTTTAACATCAAATATATAGTTATTTGATAGGGAGAGTAGAGATGGGTAATTCTAGGATTTTAAATTGTTAAAATATTTGTGCTTAGAGCCAGTCTACAATCCTGGGTGACCTAAAAAGCTTTAATTGTCAAAATATTTGTGTTTAGAATCAGGTTACCAATCCTAGAAATCTCAAAAATTTTAACTGTCAAATTAATCATGTTGAGAGCCAGGTTCTTGATCCTAAAGTGATTAGAAATTCTCTTAAATGGTTTGAATTGTCAAATTTGTCAGAAAGCCAGGTTTAGAACTTGAAAGCTTGAAGCAAGGGGGAGCCTGGAGAGAGAGTCTGTAGAAATGGGGGGCTAAAGAATCAGGACGCAAAGGGGAGTCTATGGTTCTGAACTGTCAAAGCTTCTTAAAGACTCAGAGAGAAGATAAAGACGAGCTACGAGATTGACTACAGCAATATCCAAGGGGGAGTCTGTGAGTGCATATGTCTATCGCTTCCGTCAATCACGTATCGTAGCTGAGCACATGAATCAAGTCTTGGTATTAAAGTGTTAAACATGTTAAAGAGCAAAGAGTTAATCAGCACGGATGGAGAGAATCCATTCGCACAGACCGGGATTGCGCCAATTTAGGGTTTATCTAAGCTTCATGCGCATCAGTTCAAGAGACTCCATCCGCGCAAGTCAGTCCGCAACAATGGTCCATCCGCAGTTATTAAGTTGGTCCACATATACTCTTGATCAGCACAAACTGTCCATTCGTGAATAAGTGTTATTGCAGATGGACTTATGCTATAAATAGCTTGTTAAGTCTTGTTCATTTGTAATCTTTGAGGACTTGAGAGCTGTTACTCTACCCATTTATTTTTGTGTTGCTGTAATATCAAATCAGTAATAGAAAACAAATTATAATTAGCTTGTTCTTGTCTGATCCACTCTCATACTTGGATTCCGCACAAGATACGAGACCTACGCAGTCAACGGTGTATCAGAATCGATCCTAACACGCATGTTCACATTTGGATAGTCATTGATCGTCTAACAAAGTCAGCACACTTTTTGCCAATCCGTGAGGATCTATCTGCTGATAAACTTGCCAAGATCTACGTAGATGAGATTGTATCTCGACATGGTGTTCCTTTGAACATCATATCAAACAGTGATGCTCGTTTCTCATTGTATTTTTTGAAGACCATGCAATCTACCATGGGAACCAAACTCACCCTGAGCACTGCTTATCATCCTCAAACGGATGGACAATCCGAAAGAACAATCCAAACACTGGAGGATATGCTTAGAGTGTCACACCCCAACCGATGGCGGAAACATCGGGATGGGACGAAATAGATTGCAAGAGACATCATAACACTATGTGACAATATAATTAAAATTCAAATTTCATAAATGGACTAAATGTCATACAAGATTCCAAAGAAATACAACATTGTTCAACAAAAAATAACATCAAAAGATAATTTAAATTTAGGTGTGTATCTAAGTCCACCTAATCTTTGTTCTTCATCGCATCATCATCAAACTATCAACCTACAACATGTATTAAAATATATCAACAAAAAAAGTTGGCGAGCATATAAGTTTGCTTACATAGCATAATATAGTCTAAAAAGTTGCTCATATCCACATGAATCATAATATGCGAGTTACTAGTACGCCTAGATTGTGTAACAATATGTTCAAACCCAAGTTTCCAACGCGTTTAATTTTGCCTATCCCATAGTATCGAGGGAGGTTAACATGTTTAACTTAACAATACCCCAAGTATCGTGGGCGGTGCGTTAATCCTATAGCGCTATAATTGTTAAGGTAGGCTAGCAAAGTTAATGAGCATATATCAACACAAATAGTATACATGGCATACGAAATTAATAAGCATCACAAATAGTTTCATGTTTCAACAATGGATAGAGTTCGTTTAAAATAGTTTCAATGTGATGTGTAGTTTGTATAATATACATGTTGCACCCAAAGTGATTAAAAGGTAAAAGGGATCGAGTATGCTCACGGTTTTTGCAAGCTTTCCTACTTAAATCCCGCGAGTGGTGTTGGTTGTTAATTTGGAGCACCTTGTCCTTCTACACAAAGGAACACAGATGTATGAGTTTGGGGAATAACGGAAGATTATAGGTTTCGGAATTTAAATAATCATAAACATAGTAATATGAAAAATAATCATCCATCACATATGATGTTTAGATGATAACTTACTAATTTGACAATGTCCACTTGTTCATCATCAAAGGTTCGGTTTGTTCGAATATTACATAAGTATTATATAGAGTATAGTACATCATATATGTCAAGCATGAGGTAGAAGATCAAAGTCTTCATTTAGGCACCTCTAAGTATCATAGAAATCATACATGAGGTAGGAAGAACAAAGCTTCCATTTAGGTACCTCCATTGTTCACCACTACACTTGTTGTTATAAACAACAAGGAGGGTCATGAACTTACAAGAAATAATGAAATACAACAACTAATCTATGAGAAAACATCAAGAAGTGAGTGGATTTTTATGAAAGATAGCCCAAGCTAGTCTAACCATCACACTTTCATCAAGCTTCAAGATTGAACACTTCTTGTGGGTAAAACCCTAACTAAAACAGAAAGTTTGTGAGGTTTTATCCTCTGATTTAACATGTCTCAACCTTGTTTTTAAGCCTAACTAGCCATAGATGAGGTTATAAGCATTCGGACATAGGTTTGAGATGAGTTAGACTCAAGTTTGAACAAGTTTAGTAAAGTTTGAATCGAAACAAAAACGAATAGTGAACTTTGGAGGCCTTTTGCCAGAGTTCCAAGGACTTATTTACTGTGAAAAAACCCATGGAATCGAAGCTAAGGTCAATCCAAGCACATAGGAAAAAAGAATGAGGCAAAACGGATAAGAAACGAAGAAGTTATGCTCACTTTAGTGAAGAGGTAGCAATCTGCTCGAATCTGGAAACTCAGCTGCGTTTTTTGATGTTTTGAGAGTGATTTGGATGACTTTGCAAAGTGATTTAAGCTTGGGAATGGCTTGGTATTTATAGGGAAGGGTTTGGTTAGGTGTTAGGTGTGTAATTAATGTTAAAACTTGTTTAAAACTCAAGAAAAGTCACCAAATAGCGCTCAAACAGACCTGATCCTTCTTTTTGCACACTGAACTTGCTGATTTGAACGAGAGTTTAAAGGTTTTAAGATGCTGAGTTTGTTCTATAGGAAGTCCTAGCTCAGCTGGTCTGCGCGTGTGTTTGAGAGGTGGGTGACCCGGGTTCGAGTCCTGGCATTCCCTTTTCATTGTTTTAGTTTTTTTTAACAGTTTCAGTTATTGCAGAATCAGTCCCTGAAGTTTAGTTTGGTGAATTTGCACTAACGGTCCCTGTGGTTTAACTAACTAACCAAGTTATATAGTTTTAAAAAGGAAACTAACTTTTAAACTAAGTTATATAATCTTTTAACCAATTAGTTTTTATTTTTTAAGTAATTGCTTAAGTAATTTAACTTGGTTTACTAACTAGGTTATTTTCTAACTTCAAAATCTAACGGGACTAACTAGATTATTATAAAAATGAACTTTTAAATAATTTGAACAATGACCATATTTATAACGAATAAAAATATTTAAACATTTATTTATTTCACAAAGCTTTCAAGTTTCGAGATTTAGGATCCGAATCTCATCATTTTAATAGTTTCAACTAGTTTAACGAGTATCAAGTGTCGATAAATATAGAATCAAGAATCCTTGAATAATATTTCGTTCAAACGAGAAACCGATTAACAGTTGCACATAATATGAATACACAAAATAGTTTCGTTTTTATTATGATCAATAGTCTCGAATTACAAACGGAACGAAAGTAGATCACAAAGAAAGTACAAGCGTCTAAATATGGAAAGTACAACACGACTTGCTAAAATAAGAAAGTTCAAAAATGCGGAGCATTACAATCTCCCCTCCTTTAGGAAATTTTGTCCCGAAATTTAGGAAGAAGTAATGAAGAGATATGGATACTTCATCTTCATATCACTCTTGAGTTCCCAAGTGAATTCGGCGCCACGTTTTCCTTCCCATCGAACCTTGACGATAGGAATTTTACTGCGCCTCAACAACTTGACTCCTTGATCCATGGTTTCAAAGGGTTTTTCCACAAAATGCATGGTTTCGTTGACTTGAAGATCTTCAAGGGGAACTTGAAGTCCTTCTTCAGCGAGACACTTCTTTAGATTTTTGACAAGAAACGTTGGATGAACGTTGTTGAGTTCTTGAGGTAAATCGAGTCGATAAGCCACCTTGCCAATCCTTTCGAGTATCTTGAAAGGACCAACATAGCGAGGAGCAAGTTTTCCCTTTTTACCAAAACGAACTACTCCTTTCCAAGGAGATACTTTGAGTAGAACATGGTCACCAACGTTAAACTCCAATAGTTTGCGTCTCTTGTCAGCATAGCTCTTTTGTCGACTGTGAGCCTTGAGTAGATTATCACAGATTTGAAGAATCTTATCCGTTGTTTCTTGTATGATCTCTGGCCCAGTAAATTGTTTGTCTCCGACCTCATGCCAGCTTAAAGGAGATCGACATTTGCGACCATACAAAGCTTCAAAAGGAGCCATTTGAATACTGGAGTGGTAGCTATTGTTGTACGAGAATTCGATCAATGGTAAATGCACATCCCAACTACCACCAAAGTCGATGACACAAGAACGGAGCATGTCCTCTAGGGTTTGGATAGTACGTTCAGTCTGTCCATCCGTTTGAGGATGAAAGGCCGTACTAAGATTCAAATGAGAACCCATAGCGGACTGAAAAGTTTGCCAAAGACGCGAAGTGAAATGACCATCACGATCGGAAATGATATCAAGAGGAATACCATGACGGCATATGATTTCGTCAGTGTAGAGTCGAGCGAGTCGTTCAAACTTGAAATCTTCACGAATAGGAAGGAAATGAGCGGTTTTGGTCAAACGGTCGATAATCACCCAAATACTATCGTGACCAGACGGTGTACGAGGGAGTTTGGTTATGAAATCCATATCAATGCTATCCCATTTCCAGACGGGGATTTCGGGTTGTTCGAGTAGACCAGAAGGTCGTTGATGCTCGGCTTTGACTTTCGAACAGGTGAGACACTTAGAAACGTACGTGGCAATGTCTCTCTTCATACCAGGCCACCAATAGGATGTACGTAAATCGTGGTACATCTTATCAGCACCAGGATGAATCGAGTACTTGGATTTGTGTGCTTCGTTCATGATGAGCTCACGAAGATTGTCGCGATCTGGAACCCAGATGCAATCACGACAGTATTGAAGACCATCAGATTTAGTCACAAGTTGGTCTTCAGTAGCACCACGTATTTCAACGAACATGGTTCCTTCATTGATAGACGAGTATTGCACTTCACGAATGCAAGTGTGAAGGTCGCTCGAGATACGAAAACAACGAGTACTATTAATATGAGCCTTACGACTAAGAGCGTCCGCCACGACATTCGCTTTTCCAGGATGATGGCGAATCTCGTAGTCGTAGTCGTTAAGCAATTCCACCCATCGACGTTGTCGCATGTTAAGCTCTTTCTGGTTAAAGATGTGTTGTAGGCTCTTGTGGTCAGTGAAAACCACACACTTCGTACCATATAGGTAGTGTCGCCAAATTTTAACGCAAAAACAACTGCGCCAAGCTCGAGATCATGGGTAGTATAGTTTTTCTCATGTATTTTGAGATGACGAGAGGCATAAGCGATGACTTTGTCATGTTGCATGGGGACGCAACCAAGACCACAATGCGAGGCATCACAATATACCATGAAGTCATCGTTCCCATCAGGAAGAGCAAGAATAGGAGCGTTACAAAGCAAATCCTTGAGGGTTTGAAAAGATTCCTCTTGCTCAGGACCCCAAGAAAAAGGTTTCTCTTTTTGAGTCAACGAAGTGAGAGGAACAGCGATCTTTGAAAAGTTCGAGATGAATCGGCGGTAATAACCTACCAATCCTAAGAAGGAACGGATTTCAGAAGGGTTTCTAGGCGCGGTCCAATTCTTCACTACTTCGATTTTGGAAGGATCAACATGGATTCCTTTTAACAACGTGCCCAAGGAATTGGACTTCTTTGATCCAGAACTCACATTTGGAAAACTTCGCGTAAAGACGTTCAGTACGTAAAAGCACAAGTATAAGACGTAGATGACGCTCGTGATCGACTTGAGATTTAGAATAAATAAGGATGTCATCAATGAAGACGATCACAAAACGATCCAAATAAGGTTTACAAACACGATTCATAAGATCCATGAACACAGCGGGCGCGTTAGTCAAGCCAAAAGGAATAACCACGAACTCGTAGTGTCCATAGCGAGTGCCAACTGCGGTTTTGGGAATGTCCTCTTTGAGAACACGAAGTTGGTGATAACCAGAACGAAGATCGATCTTGGAGAAGCAAGTAGCGCCTTGAAGTTGATCAAAAAGATCATCGATACGCGAAAGAGGATCATGATTCTTGATTGTGAGTTTATTAAGCTCACGATAGTCGATACACATGCGAAACGAGCCATCTTTCTTCTTGACAAAAAGCACAGGAGCACCCCAAGGTGAGGTACTTAGACTAATGAATCCCTTCTCGAGGAGTTCTTGGAGTTGAATAGATAATTCTTTCATTTCAGAAGGTGCAAGACGGTACGGAGCTTTCACAACAGGAGTCGAACCAGGTACGAGGTCAATACGAAAATCGACAGATCGAGGTGGAGGAGGACCAGGCAGATCTTCAGGAAAGACGTCAGGGAAGTCGCGCACCACGGGAACATCATTTATGCTCTTTCCCTTGCCCTTTTCTTCCACAATGTGGGCTAAAAAGGCAAAGTACGGTTTACATAAATATTTGTTCTCCTGTGTGTAGGACATTAACCTTAGTCCTTTTGAAGGTCGGTCTCCATAGACGCGCAAAGTGTCACCAGAGGAAAGAGGTAGACGAACATATTTCTCGTAGCAAGCAATTTCAGCATGGTTTTCACGAAGCCAATCCATGCCTACGATGATGTCGAAACTACCCAATTGCACGGGTATAAGGTCGATAGTGAAGGTATGATCATTAAGAGTGAGAAGACAATCACGAAGAACGGAATCGACTAAAACGGACTTGCCATTGGCAACTTCGACAGAGAACGACTTAGGCAGTTTTGAGTGTGTAACATTTAACAAAGGTTCAAATTCAAAGGACGCAAAGCTTTTGTCCGCACCAGTATCAAATAACAATGAAGCATAAAGGTTGTTAACAAGAAACGTACCATTAACGACTTCATTGTCGTTGCGTGCTTGGTTCGCCTTAATGTTGAAAGCTCGACCTCTAGCAGGTTGTTGTTGCTCTTGGTTCCATTGCGGGCATTGAGGACGAAGATGATTGGTGTCACCACATTTGAAACAGGCTCTGACTGGTTTGGCGTTTTGAGGAGCGGGTTGAGCTTGTTGGGCTTGCGGTTGTGGATTGTTACGACAGTGAGTGGTATTGTGCCCATAACGGTTACAAATGGTACAGTGGCGACAATTGACATTGGTCGGGTGATGATAGTTACAAGTGGTACACTTGGGATGAGGTCTGACGTACGACTTTTGAGTGTTAACGGGAGCAACAGGGTTTGGGTTTGTAGCTGGTACAATCACGTTGCAAACAGGGTTCTGATGCTTTCGCTTCTTTCCCCTATTGCCACTCGACTGTTGGGTAATTTGGTTGGCTAGCTTGGATGAAACAGGTTTTGCAGCTTGTTTATCACGAATGCGATTGTTGTTCAAGGAAGCGGCCAAATGATAAACGGCTTCAATATTGTCGAGTTTGGCTGCCTCGATCGCATCGCGCATGCCAGAAGGTAAGCCATTGATGTATTTCCTTATCTTACGGTCGGTGGTCAAGATGAGGTGGGGTACAACGAAGCTTAGTTGTTTGAAGCGGGTAGTATAGGCTTGGTTATCATCATCAACTTGTTTTAAAGCCCAGAATTCTTCTTCCAACTTTTGTTGCTCATGCGGCGGGAAAAATTCTTCCATCATGAGTGTCTTAAATTCCCCCCAAGGCAGGGCATAAGCAACTTCGTTAGAACGAAGATTCCTCTCGTTTGTCCACCATTCAAGAGCTCGGGCTTGGAATACCCCAGTCGCACTACGCGTTTTGAGCTCTTCGGGGCATTCACTGTTGATAGACGTGACTTCTAAGCTGTCAAACCACTCGAGCATAGCAGTCACCCCATCGTTACCAGTGAATGGTTTGGGGTTGCAAGACGAAAAGTGCTTGTAGTTAAACGACACAGGCTTGCGTGCCTCAACCTTTGAATCGACGGAGGAGTTTGGAGTATCGGAAGCTCGAATCTCAGTGACGATCTTAGGGACGATACGCGCAATTTGATTGGCCATGAATGCCATCATCTTCTTTTGGGAGCTGGTCTTTGACTTCTTAGTCGAGTTAGAGTTTTGACGAGAAGACGACATCTAAAAAATTCAAAACAAGAATAGATGAGACTTGATCATAATTTTTGTTTAAGAAAAATCGTTTTCACGAAATGAATCACATAGCATAAAGTTTCACATAGCATAAAATGTTCGAATTGTAGCACATAGCATATAAGATTCAAATTGTATCACATAGCATAATCATGATTTCCACATAGCATAACATGAATGATGAAAGCATCATAAATTTAGTTTGTTCACGAGAGCTTATTATTGTTTTTGATTGCGATAAACGTGCGAAATGAGTAAAAAGTTTGAAACGAACGAACGTTCAAGTATAAATTCACATATAAATTGAGATACATAAAAGAGGGGCTCAATAAAACATTGGATTGTTTCGGGTAGAGAAACGTCGACTATTCCAAAGTGGGTCGAAAGTTCTTTCGAATTAGAGAAATTGTGCTTTGGCCTATAGGTAAGATACTCTCGCCGAGAAGTGATTAACGGCATCTTACCCTTCCCGTCACTACACGTCTCTAATCGATTGAAACAATCGGGACTTTGGCGAGATCGAAAATCGAGGAATGGGACTTAATCGACGAGATGCGAGTTTCACCCCTAACTTGACGATTTCGTACCCTAATTGTGGTTGGTACTCGTCGGGTCAAAATATAATTTCGACACTTTGACGAGGGTCCACTAGAATTGAAATGGAAATTACCATTAAGTTGTGGATTTCACTCCTAGCTTAATGGTGTAATTTCGTGCAAAAATAGTTTAAGGTAGAATGAGAGTCGTTTACCAAATTGTGGGTTTCACGCCTATTTTGGTAAAGTCGTCTCGTTCATGTTATGAGTGTCTTCGAAGAATCAAAAGTGTATTCGTGTTAGCCTTAGGAAAGGCGTGTAAGTTTAACAAACAAGAAGTATTGCTAGGAAGCATGTAAGGTAGAATGCATAAGTTTTAAACAACAAATAAGAGAAAAGGTTCCTAAAACTATAGACTAGGGCAAAGCATTCCTACTTATTCCTAATTCCATATAGTTATGGCTCTGATACCAATCTGTCACACCCCAACCGATGGAGGAAACATCGGGATGAGACGAAATAGATTGCAAGAGAAATCATAACACTATGTGACAATATAATTAAAATTCAAATTTCATAAATGGACTAAATGTCATACAAGATTCCAAAGAAATACAACATTGTTCAACAAAACATAACATCAAAAGATAATTTAAATTTAGGTGTGTATCTAAGTCCACCTAATCTTTGTTCTTCATCGCATCATCATCAAACTATCAACCTGCAACATGTATTAAAATATATCAACAAAAAAGTTGGCGAGCATACAAGTTTGTTTACATAGCATAATATAGTCTAAAAAGTTGCTCATATCCACATGAATCATAATATGCGAGTTACTAGTATACTAGATTGTGTAACAATATGTTCAAACCCAAGTTTCCAACGCGTTTAATTTGCCTATCCCATAGTATCGCGGGAGGTTAACATGTTTAACTTAACAATACCCCAAGTATCATGGGCGGTGCGTTAATCCTATAGCGCTATAATTGTTAAGGTAGGCTAGCAAAGTTAATGAGCATATATCAACACAAATAGTATACATGGCATACGAGATTAACAAGCATCACACATAGTTTCAAGTTTCAACAATGGATAGATGTCACACCCCCAAAATCCACATGCGGAGTACCACCGCTTGGAGGCGTGACTGACCAGGATCCAGCCACCAATTATACTGAGCATTGATTAATAGTAAGAATATTCACTAACCACAATAGTTAGTAAACATCATAGTTTAAAGTTTTAAAGGTTTAAGTTTGAGTAATAGTTTAAGTAAGCAGCGGAAGCATAAATCAAACAGTTTCAAAACAAGGTTCATAGTCCAAGATTATTTAGAACCCAACACATGGGCTAGACGACCACTACACATTCCCAAGCTGCAAGCTCCTGAGTCACGGGGTACCTGCAAAGCATGCAGTAGGGTATCAACAAAAATGTTGGCGAGTCCACGGGTTGTCCAGTTTTAATTACCAAAAACTTGTTTCACCCGTTAATTTATCCGTTTATACATGCGATGGGGAGCTACCCCATAGGTAAGCGACTAAACTGTTTTTTCCAATACCGAATACTTACTTAACCGTACGTTTCCGTAGTGCCCCGTTTGTCAATGTTCTATCATCATTGACGGTTTGCCAGAGTTCATTAGTTCACTCCCGTTCCCAGTAACAAGGGTCGGTGTGAGGCTGGTTACACCTAAATAGCGCTATTAACTAATAACCCGTTCGCCAGGCCCCGGCGACTAATCGGTATTAAATGGTAGGGACTTAAGTGATAGAGTTTCGTTTAGTGTTGCTTGTTGCATTCCGTATAAACAATAATTAACCAAGAGTTCCCAGTAACAAGGGAAGTAAGTAAGTTTGTTCCCAGTAACAAGGGAAGAAAAGTAAGCTTGTATCCCTTACGCGGGGATAGCGTTGATTAAGTTTCCGTTTCCCAAAACCACCGGGAACGCATGCTTTAATAGTTGTGAACTCACCTTGGGTTGCTCGGTAGACAGTTTACTTGGTCAAGTATGCTGGTCACCACGTCCTAACATGGTTACCAGTATAGGTCAGGCTCGAATACATATAAGTCACGTAGGCTTTACACATACATAACTAACACATAGCATACAAATCACGTCATTGGGCCTGTCCTAACGGCTAAACAGTTACAGATAACACATTGTGGCCCAATAACTTATGTAAGCGGCCCAGTCGAGACAAGGTGGTCTCGACTCGAGAACACACGGTCTCGAGTCGCAACAGGGAGGTCTCGAGTCGTGGACTCCTGGTCTCGAGTAGGGCAGGTATGAGTCGCAACCTCAGGGGTCTCGAGTCCAGTCTCGAGTCGCAATCAGAAGATCTCTAGTCGAGACCTTGATGGTCTCGAGTCCCTGAAGTCTGCTTTGAGTTGCTTGGACATGGTCTCGAGTCGCAACAGGGAGGTCTCGAGTTGTCACGTGCTGGTCTCGAGTCGAGACCGGGGGTCTCAACTTGCACACCTGATGACCAAGACTTTCTAGAACCTGTCCATTTGTACTAACCAATAGAATTTTGTTTTCATGATAATATGTACTATCCAACCAAAATGCATAAACATGTTTTATTGTCTAATTCTATTTCAACATGGATCAAACACAGCATATTCAAATATTCAAAACCTATTCATAATACATTCAAACAGTTCATCATCTTTTTAGGGTTTTCATCATGTTCTTCATTGGGTACAATAAACCATAATAACATACACAAACATGAACTTATCCTCATTAATCAAAATAAGCATAACCACAATAATCACACAACCTAGTCATCCTTATTAGTTCTTAAATCCAACCTATCAGACCAATACATACGTGTATAGGATTTATCATCAACATTCAACCATTTTCATGTCCTCTAACACACATCCTACATATCAAACATGAACATGTGCACCCCTAATCAAATAAACACTTTAATCATACACAAACAATGGTCATAGTGCATTCATCACTTAAACAAACGAGGTGGGTTACTAACCGATTCAAGTGTGGGTGTAAGGGTGCGAAGTAGTGAAGAATGAGCTTCCAAATGGGTGTGCACAAGCTGATCCGTGAGTCCCTTGTGGTTGTCGCCGGCTTGATCTGAGAGAGAAGGAGAGGAGAGGTTATGTTGTTAGGGTTTTAGTGAGGGAGAGTAGGAGAGTGTGGGAGTGAGTGTGAGGGAAAATTTGGTGCAAATGGTGGTTAATGAGGTTTTATACTCAATCCAAGTTAGTGCACCCTAATGGGTTCGAGTGGGCCTTAGGGGTGAACGGCCCATCCGGCCCAGTCGTTCACTCGAGACCGAGTGGTCTCGAGTCGGGTTCATGGTTTCGGTTCACTTATACGTACATATATATATGTATAATACATACACATAATTTAACACAAGCATCACATAATACTTCAAGATAATTCGCAAATCTTCATTTAATAGTATATGTACACATAAAGCTAAACAATGAGGTTGCTCGGGAAAACCCGAAGTGTCACATTATCCCCAAGTTTTAAGAACTTTCGTCCCGAAAGTTAAGGCAGCCACTGACAAGCTAGTATGAGTGAGAGCGTTTCAACGGGGTGTCACATCATCCCCCCGTTAGTTGGGAATTTCGTCCCGAAATTCGGTTGTAGCTTCAGTGCTGGGAGTTTCATTTGGGAACTGGGGATACTTGCGCTTCATCTGGTCTTCCCGTTCCCAGGTAAATTCTGGGCCACGGCGTGAGTTCCAACGAACTCGTACGAGAGGTATCTGGCTACGTTTGAGGGTTTTGATCTCACGATCCGTGATCTCAATCGGTTCCTCAGTAAAGTGTAGCTGTTCGTCAATAGTGAGTTCCTTGAAAGGTATGATGAGTGTTTCATCTGACATACACTTCTTCAGATTAGACACGTGGAAGACGTTGTGCACAGCACTCAGTTCTTCAGGCAGATTCAATCTGTAAGCGACCTTACCGATCTTTTCGGTAATTTCAAAGGGTCCGACATATCTCGGATTAAGCTTTCCCCGTTTTCCAAAACGAACCACACCCTTCCAGGGTGAGACTTTAAGTAGAGCCCGGTCACCAGCCTGGAACTCTAGCGGTTTCCTATCCTTATCAGCGTAGCTCTTCTGACGGTCACGAGCTGCCGCCATGCGTTGCCTAATCTGGGCAATCTTTTCTGTAATGTCTACCACCAGTTCTGGACCTGTGATCTGGCTGTCTCCAACCTCCGCCCAGCAGAGAGGCGATCGGCATTTACGACCGTACAATGCCTCAAAGGGTGCTGCCTGAATGCTGGTGTGGTAGCTGTTGTTGTAGGAGAATTCCACTAACGGCAGGTGCTTCTCCCAATTTTTGCCAAAATCGATCACACATGCCTTAAGCATGTCTTCGAGGGTTTGGATGGTGCGTTCAGATTGCCCATCCGTTTGTGGATGATAAGCGGTGCTCATGTCTAAACGTGAGCCAAAAGATTTGTGCATAGCTTGCCACAACTCAGAAGTAAAACGCGCGTCTCGATCGGAAATGATAGAGGTTGGCACCCCGTGCTTCGAAACCACTTCCTTTAAGTATACCTCTGCTAAGGTAGAGAACTTGTCTGTCTCTTTAATAGCCAAAAAGTGGGCAGATTTAGTTAACCGGTCCACTATCACCCAAATGGTGTCATTTCCGCGTTGAGACCTGGGCAAGCCAGTAACAAAATCCATGGAAATTTGCTCCCATTTCCACCGTGGGATCTCTGGTTTTTGGAGTAGGCCCGACGGTTTCTGATACTCAGCCTTAACTCTTGAACAAGTCAAACATTTTCTGACATAGGTTGCTATGTGGGCCTTCATCCCAGGCCACCAATAGGTAGTCCTTAAGTCGTGGTACATCTTATCTGAACCCGGATGTACCGAATAACGGGACTTATGGGCCTCGTCCATCACGAGGTCACGTAAATTTCCATAAAGGGGAACCCATATGCGCCCGGCTACGTAGTAAGCACCGTCTTCTTTTTGTTCTAAACGTTGTCTCGATCCTCGTAGGGACTCAGCCCTGATGTTCTCGGCTTTCAATGCTTCAACCTGAGCATTTCGGATCTGATTAGCAAGGTTCGAGTGGATGGTGAGCTGTAAGGCACGAACACGCTTAGGTTTGGTTTCCTTCCTGCTGAGGGCATCTGCCACCACATTAGCCTTGCCTGGATGATATCTAATTGCACACTCGTAGTCATTTAGGAGTTCGACCCATCGGCGTTGCCGCATATTCAACTCCTTTTGTTCCATTATGTGCTGGAGACTCTTGTGATCAGTGTAAATCGTGCACTTGGTACCGTACAAGTAGTGTCTCCAAATCTTGAGCGCGAAGACCACAGCTCCAAATTCTAAGTCATGTGTCGTGTAGTTCCGTTCGTGGATCTTGAGTTGTCGCGAAGCGTAAGCAATGACCTTCTCGCGTTGCATCAACACGCAACCAAGCCCTTGAATAGAAGCGTCGCAGTAAACAACAAAGTCGTCGGTACCTTCAGGTAAGGAAAGAATAGGAGCACTACAGAGGTTCTTCTTTAGTTCCTGAAAGGCAGATTCCTGAGCCTTACTCCATTTGTAAGCAACACCCTTCTGAGTGAGGGTCGTAAGTGGTTGAGCGATCTTAGAAAATCCCTTGATAAATCTTCGATAGTATCCTGCCAATCCCAAGAATTGGCGAACTTCGGTCGGAGTCTTAGGTATAGGCCAATTCTTAATGGATTCGATCTTAGCAGGGTCGACATGAATCCCATCCTGATTGACGATGTGCTCAAGGAAATGGACTTCCCTAAGCCAGAAATCACATTTTGAGAATTTGGCGTACAGTTGCTCATTGCGAAGGAGTTCGAGAATAAGACGCAGGTGTTGTTCATGCTCCTCTTGACTTTTCGAGTAGATAAGAATGTCGTCAATAAACACAATTACGAACTTGTCGAGGTAGGGTTTGCACACTCGGTTCATGAGATCCATGAAGATCGCAGGTGCGTTGGTCATTCCGAAGGGCATAACAAGGAATTCGTAATGACCATAGCGGGTTCTGAAAGCAGTCTTAGAGATGTCCTCGTCGCGGACTCTCAGTTGGTGATAACCCGATCGCAGATCGATCTTGGAATAATAGCTCGACCCTTGCAGCTGGTCGAACAGGTCGTCGATACGGGGAAGTGGATAACGATTCTTGATGGTAACCTTGTTTAGTTCGCGGTAATCAATGCACATTCGGAATGTGCCATCCTTCTTTTTGACAAAAAGTACTGGGGCTCCCCAGGGTGATGAGCTAGGACGGATAAAACCTTTGTCCAAGAGTTCTTGTAGTTGAGTAGAAAGTTCCTTGAGTTCTGCGGGAGCTAGACGATAAGGTGCACGAGCTATAGGTGCTGCTCCGGGAGCTAGTTCGATTCGAAATTCGACCTGACGGTGAGGAGGGAGTCCAGGTAATTCTTCAGGAAATACTTCAGGATAGTCGCGTACAACAGAAAAATCTTCAATCCTGCTTTCCTTTTTCTGCGTGTCGGCAACAAGCGCTAAGATGGCGGTGTGCCCCTTTCGTAAACACTTCTGGGCCTTTAAGAATGAAATGGTGCCTGTGACTTCTCCGCTTTTGTCGCCTTGAACTATAAGGGGTTTGCCAGGAGGACGGGGAATTCGAACAGCTTTCTCTTGGCAGAGGATTTCAGCTCGATGCTTGGATAACCAATCCATACCAATGACGACGTCGAAGCTTCCAAGAATGATGGGGAAGAGATCGATACGGAAGGTCTGACCAGACAATTCTAGTTTGCAGTTACGAATAACGTGTGAGGCCTCGAGGTTTCTACCATTAGCTATTTCAACGATGTGCTTAGAGCTTAACGACGTAAGAGTGAACTTAAGCTTCTTACTAATACGTAGGGATACATAACTAGCATCTGCTCCGGAATCAAATAATATGGAAACATAACGATCATTAAGTAGGAACTTACCCGCCACCACGTTAGGGTCGTTCCTTGCTTCAGCAGCCCCAATCACGAATGCCCTTGCATTGTTTCCAGCTCCCTGGTTGTTGTTGTTGTTCCCAGCACCTTGGTTATTGTTGTTGCGATTCTGGTTCAACTGAGGGCAATCCTTTCGCATGTGCCCTATTGCCCCACATTTGTAGCATTCACGGTTGTTTCCTTGCTGCTGCTGTTGCTGTGGTTGATGCTGATTCTGCCTAGCTGGGAACTGGCTCCTGCAGTCTTTGGCTTCATGCCCCATCTTGTTGCATCGCTGACACTGACCTTTGCCACATGGCCCACTGTGGTGACGATTACATTTGTTACACTTGGGGTGGTTTCCTCGGTAGCCACCCTGTTGCTAAGGGCCTTTGTTGTTTTCAGTCTTCCTTTGTTGAACTGGGGCCTGAGTGGGGTTAGCATCCTTTCCCTGACTTCCATCCCACTTTCGTTTGTTATCGCCATAAGTTCCAGCAGTAGCACTGATCCTCTTGGGCAACTTGCCCTCCTCCACAGCCTGATTGGTGAGTTTGTGAGCAAGACGGACCACGGGCTGTATGGTATTGAGGTTGGCTGAGGTTACATGGCTCCGGATTTCTGGGACCAAACCTTTGATGTACAATTCGATCCTTCGATACATAGGTCGGGACATGTTTGGGCAAAGGGCAGCATAGTCGTTGGACTGCTTGGTGTAGGTCTCAATCTCTGATCCAACCATCTTGAGCTCATAGTACTCGTTCTCGAGTTTGTGGATGTCATCCCTGTGACAGTACTCCTCTTTGATCATATCCTTGAAATCTTCCCACGCAGTAGCATTAGCAGTTTCCAGACCAAGCATCTGAATCTGTGCCTTCCACCATGAAAGCGCGTTTCCTTCAAGCGTACCAGTCGCGAACTTAACCCAGTTAGCAGGGGGACACTCGCAGACAGCAAAGACAGCTTCGGCCTTTTCAATCCAGTGCAGAAGGCCTATGGCACCCTCAGTGCCGTTGAAAGGGAGAGGCTTGCCATCCATGAAGGTTTTGAAAGTACAAACACGTGGTTGCGCAGGCGCTTGCTGACCTATTGTGAGAAGCAAATCGAATAGGCTTAGAGGTGAATAGACCATGCGGGGGTAGGATCTAAACATCCTAAAGTAACGAGTTTACCTCCAGGGTGAGCTGCGAAAGCTGCAGCCACCGTGTTGAGCAAGTTGGTAAACTGAGCCTGAGTCATGTTAACGTTTCCTCTTCCGCGTCCACTCATTGTCTTCATAACCAGAAAACACAGTATGAGTGTGATGTCGTAACGTAGCGAGAATGAGATAGAAGAGGGATGTGTATCTATCTAATTAGGCATACTAGTATGTATAGTAGAGCAGTCAACATAAGATAAACAAGCAAGTAAACACAAGTCCGAGCTATGAGGCTTAATATGTTGAGTCTTGCCCTTGGAGTGTAGTGTCGTCACGAGTCACGGGTTATAGTCTGGTTTTTCTCAAAAAGACTCTTCTTTTTAAAACCAAATTCACTATAACCAATGGCTCTGATACCAATCTGTCACACCCCCAAAATCCACATGCGGAGTACCACCGCTTGGAGGCGTGACTGACCAGGATCCAGCCACCAATTATACTGAGCATTGATTAATAGTAAGAATATTCACTAACCACAATAGTTAGTAAACATCATAGTTTAAAGTTTTAAAGGTTTAAGTTTGAGTAATAGTTTAAGTAAGCAGCGGAAGCATAAATCAAACAGTTTCAAAACAAGGTTCATAGTCCAAGATTATTTAGAACCCAACACATGGGCTAGACGACCACTACACATTCCCAAGCTGCAAGCTCCTGAGTCACGGGGTACCTGCAAAGCATGCAGTAGGGTATCAACAAAAATGTTGGCAAGTCCACGGGTTGTCCAGTTTTAATTACCAAAAACTTGTTTCACCCGTTAATTTATCCGTTTATACATGCGATGGGGAGCTACCCCATAGGTAAGCGACTAAACTGTTTTTCCAATACCGAATACTTACTTAACCGTACGTTTCCGTAGTGCCCCGTTTGTCAATGTTCTATCATCATTGATGGTTTGCCAGAGTTCATTAGTTCACTCCCGTTCCCAGTAACAAGGGTCGGTGTGAGGCTGGTTACACCTAAATAGCGCTATTAACTAATAACCCGTTCGCCAGGCCCCGGCGACTAATCGGTATTAAATGGTAGGGACTTAAGTGATAGAGTTTCGTTTAGTGTTGCTTGTTGCATTCCGTATAAACAATAATTAACCAAGAGTTCCCAGTAACAAGGGAAGTAAGTAAGTTTGTTCCCAGTAACAAGGGAAGAAAAGTAAGCTTGTATCCCTTACGCAGGGATAGCGTTGATTAAGTTTCCGTTTCCCAAAACCACCGGGAACGCATGCTTTAATAGTTGTGAACTCACCTTGGGTTGCTCGGTAGACAGTTTACTTGGTCAAGTATGCTGGTCACCACGTCCTAACATGGTTACCAGTATAGGTCAGGCTCGAATACATATAAGTCACGTAGGCTTTACACATACATAACTAACACATAGCATACAAATCACGTCATTGGGCCTGTCCTAACGGCTAAACAGTTACAGATAACACATTGTGGCCCAATAACTTATGTAAGCGGCCCAGTCGAGACAAGGTGGTCTCGACTCGAGAACACACGGTCTCGAGTCGCAACAGGGAGGTCTCGAGTCGTGGACTCCTGGTCTCGAGTAGGGCAGGTATGAGTCGCAACCTCAGGGGTCTCGAGTCCAGTCTCGAGTCGCAATCAGAAGATCTCTAGTCGAGACCTTGATGGTCTCGAGTCCCTGAAGTCTGCTTTGAGTTGCTTGGACATGGTCTCGAGTCGCAACAGGGAGGTCTCGAGTTGTCACGTGCTGGTCTCGACTTGCACACCTGATGACCGAGACTTTCTAGAACCTGTCCATTTGTACTAACCAATAGAATTTTGTTTTCATGATAATATGTACTATCCAACCAAAATGCATAAACATGTTTTATTGTCTAATTCTATTTCAACATGGATCAAACACAGCATATTCAAATATTCAAAACCTATTCATAATACATTCAAACAATTCATCATCTTTTTAGGGTTTTCATCATGTTCTTCATTGGGTACAATAAACCATAATAACATACACAAACATGAACTTATCCTCATTAATCAAAATAAGCATAACCACAATAATCACACAACCTAGTCATCCTTATTAGTTCTTAAATCCAACCTATCCGACCAATACATACGTGTATAGGATTTATCATCAACATTCAACCATTTTCATGTCCTCTAACACACATCCTACATATCAAACATGAACATGTGCACCCCTAATCAAATAAACACTTTAATCATACACAAACAATGGTCATAGTGCATTCATCACTTAAACAAACGAGGTGGGTTACTAACCGATTCAAGTGTGGGTGTAAGGGTGCGAAGTAGTGAAGAATGAGCTTCCAAATGGGTGTGCACAAGCTGATCCGTGAGTCCCTTGTGGTTGTCGCCGGCTTGATCCGAGAGAGAAGGAGAGGAGAGGTTATGTTGTTAGGGTTTTAGTGAGGGAGAGTAGGAGAGTGTGGGAGAGTATGGGAGTGAGTGTGAGGGAAAATTTGGTGCAAATGGTGGTTAATGAGGTTTTATACTCAATCCAAGTTAGTGCACCCTAATGGGTTCGAGTGGGCCTTAGGGGTGAACGGCCCATCCGGCCCAGTCGTTCACTCGAGACCGAGTGGTCTCGAGTCGGGTTCATGGTTTCGGTTCACTTATACGTACATATATATATGTATAATACATACACATAATTTAACACAAGCATCACATAATACTTCAAGATAATTCGCAAATCTTCATTTAATAGTATATGTACACATATAGCTAAACAATGAGGTTGCTCGGGAAAACCCGAAGTGTCACAATAGAGTTCGTTTAAAATAGTTTCAATGTGATGTGTAGTTTGTATAATATACATGTTGCACCCAAAGTGATTAAAAGGTAAAAGGGATCGAGTATGCTCACGGTTTTTACAAGCTTTCCTACTTAAATCCCGCGAGTGGTGTTGGATGTTAATTTGGAGCACCTTGTCCTTCTACACAAAGGAACATAGATGTATGAGTTTGGGGAATAACGGAAGATTATAGGTTTCGGAATTTAAATAATCATAAACATAGTAATATGAAAAATAATCATCCATCACATATGATGTTTAGATGATAACTTACTAATTTGACAATGTCCACTTGTTCATCATCAAAGGTTCGGTTTGTTCGAATATTACATAAGTATTATATAGAGTATTGTACATCATATATGTCAAGCATGAGGTAGAAGATCAAAGTCTTCATTTAGGCACCTCTAAGTATCATAGAAATCATACATGATGTAGGAAGAACAAAGCTTTCATTTAGGTACCTCTATTGTTCACCACTACACTTGTTGTTATAAACAACAAGGAGGGTCATGAACTTACAAGAAATAATGAAATACAACACCTAATCTATGAGAAAACATCAAGAAGTGAGTGGATTTTTATGAAAGATAGCCCAAGCTAGTCTAACCATCACACTTTCATCAAGCTTCAAGCTTGAACACTTCTTGTGGGTAAAACCCTAACTAAAACAGAAAGTTTGTGAGGTTTTATCCTCTGATTTAACATGTCTCAACCTTGTTTTTAAGCCTAACTAACCATAGATGAGGTTATAAGCATTAGGACATAGGTTTGAGATGAGTTAGACTCAAGTTTGAACAAGTTTAGTAAAGTTTGAATCGAAACAAAAACGAATAGTGAACTTTGGAGCCCTTTTGCCGGAGTTCCAAGGACTTATTTACTGTGAAAAACCCATGGAATGAAGCTAAGGTCAATTCAAGCACATAGAAAAAAGAATGAGGCAAAACAGATAAGAAACGAAGAAGTTATGCTCACTTTAGTGAAGAGGTAGCAATCTGCTCGAATCTGGAGCTGCGTTTTTGATATTTTGAGAGTGATTTGGATGAGTTTGCAAAGTGATTTAAACTTGGGAATAGCTTGGTATTTATAGGGAAGAGTTTGGTTAGGTGTTAGGTGTGTAATTAATGTTAAAACTTGTTTAAAACTCAAGAAAAATCACCAAATTCGCGCTCAAACAGACCTGATCCTTCTTTTTGCGCGCTTAACTTACTGATTTGAACGAGAGTTTAAAGGTTTTAAGATGCTGAGTTTGTTCGATAGGAAGTCCCAGCTCAGTTGGTCTGCACGTGTGTTTGAGAGGTGGGTGACCCGGGTTCGAGTCCTGGCATCCCCTTTTTATTGTTTTGGTTTTTTTTAACAGTTTCAGTTATTGAAGAATCAGTCCCTGAAGTTTAGTTTGGTGAATTTGCACTAACGGTCCCAATGGTTTAACTAACTAACCAAGTTATATAGTTTTAAAAAGGAAAATAACTTTTAAACTAACTAAGCTATATAATCTTTTAACCAATTAGTTTTTTTGAAGTAATTGCTTAAGTAATTTAACTTGGTTTACTAACGAGGTTATTTTCTAACTTCAAAATCTAACGGGACTAACTAGATTATTATAAAAATGAACTTTTAAATAACAAAATTAATTAATTTAATTACTTTAATTAATTTAAATAATTTGAATAATGACCATATTTATAACGAATAAAAATATTTAAACGTTTATTTATTTCATGAAGCTTTCAAGTTTCGAGATTTAGGATCCGAATCTCATCATTTTAATAGTTTCAACTACTTTAACGAGTATCAAGTGTCGATAAATATAGAATCAAAAATCCTTGAATAATATTTCGTTCAAACGAGAAACCGATTAACAGTTGCAGATAATATGAATACACAAAATAGTTTCGTTTTTATTATGATCAATAGTCTCGAATTACAAACGGAACGAAAGTAGATTATAAAGAGAGTACAAGCGTCTAAATATGGAAAGTACAACACGACTTGCTAAAATAAGAAAGTTCAAAAATGCGGAGCGTTACATAGAGCTTGTGTGATCGACTTTGGTGATATTTGGGATTCGCATCTACCGTTGATCGAATTCTCCTACAACAATAGTTATCACTCCAGCATCAACATGGCTCCTTTTGAAGCTCTATACGGTCGAAAATGTCATTCACCTGTCTACTGGAATGAGGTTGGTGAAGCTCAGCTCACCGTACCTGAACTCATTCTGGAAACCACAGACAAAGTCAAGAAAAGACGCGATAACCTTCTAACAGCTAAAATCCGTCAAAAGAGTTATGCGGACAAACGACGCAAGCCCTTGTATTTTATTGGTAAGAAGGCATAAATGTCAATCGTTGCACAATTTTGGTCATTTTCATGTTCGATAAAGTTTTACACTTTATTTGCGAAATGCGTAACTGTACAACCGAACGAACCGACATCCATGACATTTTTGAACAAAATCCAATTTACATATGCCTTAACACCTTTATAACCTAAAAATTGGGTTAAAGGGGGTTAAAAGTGACAAAACTCAATAATACAAGTCCACGGGCCAAATCTGCCAAAAAGCAAAGATGCGCATAAGTGCATTTTATGACGAAACTGTTTTCGGGTTTTAAAACTCAAAGTTTTGACACCAAATTAGTTTTATAACTTAATTAGGCATGTTCCAACATGTCTAACTCGTCATTTCTAGTTTAGTGCTTTTATTTGGGTCGTAAGACGAGCGGTTTGACTACCGCTTTGACTTTCGAATCCGACCCGTTTGGTCGATCTTAGGATTCGACCAAGCGCATTTTGGTGACCATAGTTGTATATGGAATAACCTTCTGAGGTTATATCTTATGGTCATGTGGTTTGATTAGTTATATGATGAGTTAATATTTATGTACTTCAAAAATGACCAAAATGCCTTTTTTGCGTATAAATTGGTTTTAAGCATATGTAACCAAAAGTTTGACCAAAATCTTTGATTAAACAAGACCTTTGTTCATTCAAAAACAATGTTTTATACAAGACATTTTATTATATTACATATTGTAACGTTATCTAAACCACTTCAAACAACGACATGACATGACATTTCATTCTATTATTTCAAAGACACATTTTGGTTATTGAGTTGACCATACATCATTTCTTTTAAATCCGTTTGATTTTCATATGATTTCATAAAAGAAACATTTTTTTGTAAAGGTTCATGGCTTCTTTTGTAATAGTTAAACATTTCTTTTAACATTCAAAGACATGAATTATCATCACAAAACCTATACTCACAGGCATTTTTATGCTGACGTTTTATTTTTACATATGTTTTAGGAGCGAATGTTTGATTTTGAGCATGCTACACATAGGGCGGACTCGGGACTTAGTGACTTTAAAACTTGAAAGACAATTATTGTACTTTGTTTGATTTTATTTCCAAGACAATGTAAGCAATTAATTCAATAATACAAAACTTTATGTACCATGTGTTGTGAAACAATAGTTCTGTGACCTGACTCCCCGACGTTTCCGCCGCGGTTTGTTATTTTACGCGGTCGGGGTGTTACAAAAACCCTTGAGCTTTAACAGTGAAACCCATCTTGTGTTTGTGTGTTCTTTGCTTCGATTTGCATACTAACAAGGATTCCGCACTTGTTTGTGTGTTAACCAACAAGGAATAGGTTTTCTATATCCTCCTTTAGGGACCTACAATGAAAACATTTGATTTTCGAACAAGCAGATAATGCCACATGAAACAGGACATGAGTGATGGTCAACACACAATAAAAAGAAGCGATGTCCCCAAGAGACATAGTAGGTAAAGGTCCCCAAACATCACAGTAAATTAAATCCAAAATGTTACAACTTTGAAAAGTAGAATTATGCAAGGTAAGTTTTGAGGATTTCCCCAAAATTGACAAGTAGTACATAAAGAAGAACAAAATTTTGTAGAAACGGGTAAGGAATTATTTGAAATAACCATATGAAAAACACGTTCATGATGGTGGCCAAGACGTTGATGCCATATGGTAGAGGAAGCACGTTCCAGGGAAAGCCAAAGGTCCATGTAGTGCCCTACACATGTTGAAAGGAAGCCTCAGAGATGGAGGACAGAATAAGCATGCAAACATGCACATATTTGGCAATCCACTGGAGGTAATTAGGGTTGTCAGGTAATTAGGGTTGTCAGTGGTGGAGGCTTCGCCATCATTGGATGGTTCAACTGGGATTTTAGGATCAGTGACATAATCATACAAGTTGTTGATGATTAAAAAAGGTTCCTGCATTGCTTTCAAGTGCCCATAATTTGTGGGGGTAAGGGTGAAGGGAAACTTGTGCCTGTTGTGACCAGCTTTCTCAGCAGAAGTGAAGGTGGCAAGTTGTGCCATGCTTAACTGAAAGAGAGAGAGAGAGAGAGAGAGAGAGAGAGAGAGAGAGAGGCTCTGATACCACAATGAACAGTATGGTTCTGTAATTGTTGTGTATTCTGTATTGTGTTATTGATCAAAAGAGGATACAAATGAGTCCATTATATAGGGCTAGAAGTTACAATTTAGACCCCTCTAGAATAATAAATATAAGACTCTTGGACTGACATCAATAATGACTATAAGACTCTTAGTCTAACAAAGAAACGTATCATTTGAAACATTTAGATGAAGTCAAGTACTTTCAAAATTCATGTTTCAATAGAACATTTTGTGAAGATTATTCACTTAGTTACAATATGGATTCACATTTTTTCTAATTGGAAATATGATGATGCACAATGGTTTGACTTGCAAATTTTACCTTTTCTGGAAGTTGAGTTTTGATATGCAAAATGCAAATAGAGAAGCAAGAAGGATAGGATATAGTGCAAGAATAAGAAAGGTGAGTGGTAATAGGTCATGATGATACCCAAAA
This sequence comes from Helianthus tuberosus, assembly GCA_030545235.1. Taxonomy (NCBI): domain Eukaryota; kingdom Viridiplantae; phylum Streptophyta; class Magnoliopsida; order Asterales; family Asteraceae; genus Helianthus; species Helianthus tuberosus. The sequence goes on from CM060416.1 coordinate 70,565,654, forward strand.
TAATCTTTTATGAAAGCTTCCACAGATTTAGCTTCCCCAAAGACTAAGATATTAGTCTTCACATCACCATACTGAGAAGTAAGCATTGCGTTAAGTGACCATGATGTAGGAGTTAGATAGTACAGCCAAATCCACCAATTAGGAATTTTCTGCAAAAAAGAAAAAGTAAAATAAAATAATATAATAAAAACCTCATTCCCCTCTAGGAGATGTCCCATTGGTTTCTTCCTTAACCCCTTAAAGACCACCCATCTGCGTAAGTTGCGCTTTATGTGGTCCGACTGAGGATATCGGTGGGTCCCTGTTCCCTACGGGTTCTCATGGTTACATAAAAAATACCAAAATCCAGGTACTTACCGGTTTAGGGATTAAAAATCCAGCAAACAAGTTAAACATCGTGTAAAACGCAGACTCTAGAATGGCAGCTTCTGGAATGCTTGGCGTGACAGCAACAATTAGCATTCCCAAATAGGTAAAGTACAACAGTGTGCACAAGAATGTATAAAAGTAGCAGAAAACCTTGTATGCTGACCAATAATAGCCGATCATTGGATACGTGATGCACAGAAATGCAAGTGACTGGGCAAAGATATATGGGAACTCGATTGTCACCTAAAAGATATAACGTTTTTTGTACATAAAAGAATCATATAAATCTTAAAAAGGAAAACGATAACTTCACTTAGTCTAATCTCTTTTAGAATTGAAAGACTTTATTGATACCTGTGCAAGAGCATAAGCCCATGATGCATACATCCCAGAAAACCTTTCTCGATGAAGAACAGTCCGCTCCATGGAAACATATGGTATGGCTGAAGACGAGTTGTTTATGCCACAGGTAATTACAGCGGTGTACATTGAACCAAGAACATTGAATAAACTCTGCTGGTTATGTCTGTCACTCACACGCAAGAATATCATATTATAGGAATGGTAACCATCCAATGTTTTGGTATTCAATTTAGTTTCTAGGATTTCAAGCAAACTAAAGAGGAATGACTATTACACAATGATGAACTCTTCAACTTTAAAACGTCCTTCATACATCCTTGAGTTCTAAATCCTTTTTTTATGATATATTTGTTGGTGTAAATGAAAAAAAATGCACATTTGAAACATGTAGATTGTTCATTAGAATGGTTTTTGAGTGATTACAATCAAAATTATTTTGCCCAAGAGTATCTGTGTAAAAACAATGGCGGGTACCTCAAGGAGTGGTTGTAGGACAAGCATGAACAAGTTTTCATATTATCATTGTTTGTGTTTGTGGAAGAGTTTACATATTTACGAAATTCCGACGACTTTTACCATTCTCTAGATTGTCTTGCAATATCAAACAACTAACAAGGAATCCTAACTAAGGGGTAGGATCATATACAAACTCTATTTTATGTAAAAACAATAGGAACCATTCACAATCCGCCACATGTCATCCCTCTAATTTATGTATCAAGGGCATTTTTGTATTTTAGCTTGGAGTTGGTTTCTAAGAATTCCTAAAATCATGGAAGTAGTTTTAAATTGATGTGCTGATTATACAAATTCATGTGTTGTTCATATATATGTGCTAGTTATAATTATATACGTATGTGCTGGTTATACAAACTCATGTGTTGCTTATATAACTATATGTTAGTTAAGGAGTATTATACGTTAACTGGCCCCTATATATATATAGAGTAGGAGTTCTGCGGAAAGTGTGTTTTTCCTAGAAAGTCTAAGAAGCGATCTGGGCCATCCGATTGGTGTTTTTAATGGCTTAGATCAAATGGATGGCATTTTCGTAATATTTGAGTTATATAATTAGAGACTTTTAATATAGTGAGGGTATTTTGGTAATTGGAAGTGTTTTAAATTAGTCAAGAAACTGCCATATTAATAACTAATCCCTAAAATCATGGGATTTCCCCTATTTCTCTCTCTCTCTCTCTCTCTCTAAACGCAACCAAAGAAGAACCAGCCATTTTTCCTGCAAATATTCTTCTCCGATTGGTCATATATCGGTTGTTTTTCATACTTGTTTCAATTTTTTTTATCTATCATTGAATCGGGTTCTTATTTTTAGTCAATGGACCTCAATGTTTGACATGTTAGAGTGGGCTCTAGGTTTATGTGTTTTACCATTTTAATGTTGATTGATGACAGTGCGTTGAAGACGAAGACACTGGGTTGTGTTGAAGACGAAGACACTGACAGTGTGTCCAGCAATCTGCTTGCTGTTAAAACACAATGTCAAGAAATATGCTTGCTGTTAAAACACAGTGTCAAGAATCCTCCAGCAATCTGCTTGCTGTTAAAACACAGTGTCAAGAATCCTCCAGCAATCTGCTTGCTGTTAAAACACAGCGTAAAAAAATCTGCTTGCTGTTAAAACACAGTGTCAAGGAAATCTACTTGTTGTTAAAACACAGTGTCAAGAAATCTGCTTGCTGTTAAAACACAGTGTCAAGAATCCTCCAGCAATCTGCTTGCTGTTAAAACACAGTGTCAAGAATCCTCCAGCAATCTGCTTGCTGTTAAAACACAGCGTCAAGAAATCTGCTTGCTGTTAAAACACAGTGTCAAGGAAATCTGTTTGCTGTTAAAACACAATGTCAAGAAATCTGCTTGCTGTTAAAACACAGTGTCAATAATCCTCCAGCAATCTGCTTGCTGTTAAAACACAGCGTCAAGAAATCTGCTTGCTGTTAAAACACAGCGTCAAGAAATCTGCTTGCTGTTAAAACACATTGTCAAGAAACACAGCGTCTTGTATCATTTAAATTGAAACTATCAATTTGATTTAAATGGAATATTTAGTTTCCATAGTTAGTTATCCTAATAAAATAATCCATAATTAAAATAATATTCAAATTACACAATTGCCCTTTTAGTTAAAATCCTTCAATGCCACATGTCGCGTTCTTATTGCTTCCTAGACTTTCTAGGAAAAACACACTTTCCGCAGGAACTCTACTCTATATATATATATATATATATATAGGGGAGGGTTATCTTGAGAACGCTAAATATTGCGAGAACCGTGTGAACGAATGAAAAAACCAATCAAAACCATTTTTTTTAATACAAACCTCATTGTAATTAAAATACAACATCAAAAAAAGAATTTACAACATCAAATAATTCATTTCTCCTTTCAAAATCACTATTATTAGATTTTTTACACATGTGTAAATATAAGTATAACAGATTTACACGTGTGTAAATGGCGAACTTACACATGCGTAAATTTTCTTTATTTACGAATTCACGTAAATTTAAACGTGTAAATTAAATTTCTAACATTGTATTCGAATAATAATGATAAGTGTAGAAAAAAATTTTGAATTTGAATTGTTTTTGACCAAGTTCTCGCGGTTTTTTAATTTGTTCTCACAGTTCTCACAATATTTAGCGTTCTCATTTAAACCTTCCCCTATATATATATATATATGGTGGGGTTCGGCTACAAAGTCCATTTTTCCTACAAAGTGTACAAAGTCATAAAACACCACAATTTCAGCCATAAAACACACTCAAAACTCACAAATAACATAGTGAAGAGCACTAAAACACAATATCCAAACCCTAACAGTCCATAAAAACTTTAAACACACCATCGTAGAACTATGAATATAAAACACAACATGATAATCAACATAAAACACACTAATATTAGTCATTCGATAATCAAAGCGTTATCATCCAAAACACAACACAAAACCAACAAATATGGCGTTTTAGAAATCTTCACTTTGTTATTTGTGGGTTTTGAGTGTGTTTTATGGCTAAAAATGTGGTGTTTTATGACTTTTTACACTTTGTAGGAAAAATGAACTTTGTAGCCAACTCCCATCCTATATATATATAGAGAGAGAGAGAGAGAGAAAGTGTATCGTACAAAATGCCTTAACGTACGAAGCGTACGCTTTGGCAAGTTCGCATGTTATAACCCTAGAAAGGAAATCTCGCATGTTGAAAAAAACCAAAGATCACATGTTAAAAAAATCGCATGTTGATACTGCATCTCGTGCGCAGCGTACGTTAAGGGAATTTGTACAATAACCGGCCTCTATATATATATATGGCTAGGAGTTGGCTACAAACTCCAAATTTCCTAAAAAGTATAAAAAATCATAAAACACCAAAATGTCAACCGTAAAACACACCCAAAACCCACAAATAACAAAAAGAAGATTACTAAAACATCATATACGTGGGTTTTGTTTTGTGTTTTGGATGACAAGGCTCTGATTATCGAATGACAAGCATTATTGTGTTTTATGTTGATTAGCATGTTGTGTTTTATAATCATGGTTGTACGATTGTGTGTTTGAAGTTTTTATGGACTATTATGGTTTGAATATGGTGTTTTAGTAACCTTCACTCTGTTATTTGTGGGTTTTAGGTGTGTTTTATGGCTCAAACTATAATGTTTTATGACTTTTTACACTTTTTAGGAAATTTGGACTTTGTAGCCGAATATATATATATAGCAATATTTTACCCATCTAAAAGATAAAAACATTCTTGATTTTATGGTATAATCTTTTTAATAAAATACCAAAATATATAAAAGTTATTTTGGTTTTATAAACCGGGTGGAAAAACTCCTAAGATCATGGAAGTAGTTAATAGAAAAATGAGAAAATGACTAACACACCCTTGAATTAGTTATTATTAATAATGATTTGTAATCGATCTTAGCCCTTAATTCAATTAATCAACGCTCAAGATTTGTTCTCACTGTTTTTAGATTAAATAAGGTTTGTATGGGATCTTAACTCTCCTAACATTCGTGAATAGCATCCATGCTTATGTGTTCTGTCCAGCCCAAAATGTGACAATCTATAGCACATATTTCAAAATGCATTAAAGAGCTAGGTTTTAAATAGTGTGAGGCACCGAGGTGTTTAGGTCATAAAAGCAGAGGCGCGATGCGTGAGATGAGAGCTTCATGTATGAGAGGCAGAACTCTATGTACAACCAAAATAAGTCTAGTTGTGTACAACCAAAATAAGCCTAGTTGTGTACAACCAAAAGTTGCATTTCTCTCATCTAATTAATCAAATAAACCATTCAAACTCACTTCATCCTTTTGATCATTTTTAATACTATCCTCTTCCAGCCCTATGTACATTATTAGACTAGTGGTCTAGATATATACTTAGTTTATAATAGAGGGTATTAGAATGTAATTTAGTCATCTATATAAACTATTGTAATCAGCAATTATAATTGAATACAAAATATTACGGTCTGATTTGGTATCAGAGCCTACAAATCACGGCCTGAGCTAACCCTACTGCCTCCAATCTACAACAGCAGACATCGCACAATTCAAAAATCCTTCTGCGACCTTCTGGAAAATACAGCACACAGCAAATACAACAGCAGCAATCAACTCTTCAGGTAACCTAACCCTAATGGCTGCCATCACTTTATTTACTAATCAGGAAAAAGCTACCCATCAATCTCACAAGTTTGCGTTCTCTCTTAAACCTACAAATTATGGATATTGGAAGCAAATGCTTGAACCCTTTCTAATTTCTCATAACCTCTTCGGTTATGTAGATGGAACGATACCCTGTCCACCTTCTAAAGTCACCACAGGGACCACTAGCACCGACAATCCAAGTTATTGTCCATGGGTGAAGAATGATGCTCATGTGCGCTTACTGATCACATCTACCATCTCTGAGGAATCGTTTCAGCATGTCCAAGGGCAGACCTCTCGTGAGATTTGGCTGTCTCTTGAACGTGCCTATGCGCCGGTTTCCTCATCTCATGAGTTCACCCTCAAAAGTCAGCTTCTTCGAATAACTATGAAAAGTGATGAAAAACCTGCAGAATATTTAAGTCGTGCTCAGGAATATGCAACCGCTCTAGCAAACATTGGTGAACCAATGAAGGATAAGGATCTTGTCATGCTTACGGTTACCGGTCTTCGTGAGGAATATTATGGTCTCAAGTCAAACCTTTTAACCCGTACTCCACCGGTCACTTTTGGTGAGCTTCATGGTCTTATTAGTGACCATGATTATATGGTTACTAAACTTTTACCAACACAACCAACCAATCCACAGGCTCTTATGGCCACAACCACAACTGAATTTACAAGCCATTCAAACACAAATCAGTAACTTACAACTCATGGCTACACAACTTGGCAACCAACTGAACCCGACTGCTGCCTCTACCCCACCACAACCGCCTCAGGCCTACTATGCTCCTCGGTCCTCAAACAATAACCGAGGAAGTCGTGGAAATTCAAGGGGTTCCTACAGGGGTAATTATCGCAACAACAACAATGCTCGCAACCGTGAAACTGGTAGTTCACGTCAGTTCTCTTGGGCATCTACTCAAAACACCGTGTATGGTCACTGCAACCGTTGCGGGATTGGTCATCTACCATCTCAGTGCCCAAATCAGTCTTCTCAACCACGCACCCAGTCTCAAGCCAATTATGCTACTCATTCTGATGCTGGTTCACACCGGAGCTTTAACTATCTTCCTGATACCGGAGCTAATGATCACGCTGCCACAGATTTTGAGAGCCTTGACAACTCTGAGGCCTATTATGGTAATGATTCTCTCTTTGTTGGTAACGGTCAACCCTTACCCATTTTAAACATTGGTTCGACAAAAATTTATTCCCCAAATAAAACCCTCACACTTTCTAATGTTCTTCATGTTCCTCAACTTAAAAGAAATCTTTTATCTGTTCAAAAGTTTTGCGTTGATAATAATGTTTTCTTTGAGTTTCATGCCTCTTATTTTGTTGTGAAGGACGAGTCTACACGCACCATCCTCCTAACGGGTCCAAGTGAACATGGATTGTACTCCCTTCGCCTTCCTCAGCTCAAGTCTCTTCCTAAAGTCGCCTTTACTGCCTTCAAAGCATCGTCCACCATTTGGCATCAACGACTTGGACATCCTCATGCTCAAGTTTTCCGTTCTATTGTTTCGCATTTTCATTTACCTGTTTTAGACAAGTTGTCGTCTTCGTTATGTACATCTTGCCAAATTGGCAAGTCTTCAAAATTATCATTGTCAAACTCCAATTTTCATAGTGCTAATATTTTGGACTTAGTTTATTGTGATGTTTGGGGTCCAACTCCTACTTTATTATTTGATGGTTATCGATATTTTTTATTATGTGTTGATCATCATTCGAAATATATGTGGTTCTACCCATTAGCTCGTAAATCTGATGCTTATCATAACTTAATATATTTTATTAAAATGGCAGAAAGGCAATTTAACACTAAATTAAAAAGTATTCAGTCTGATTGGGGAGGGGAATTTCGCACCATTGCTTCGTTTTGTCACAATCTTGGTATAGTTCATCGACGCTCTTGTCCTCACACCAGTGAACAAAACGGCATTGTTGAGCGTCGTCATCGTCATGTTGTTGAAACCGGCCTTGCTCTTCTTGCTCAATCTCATCTTCCTCAACGTTTTTGGCATTTTGCATTCGAAACAGCTGTTTATCTCATAAATCGTCTTCCATCCCGGGTCTCCTCCAACAAATCACCCTTTGAACATATTTTCAAACGTCGACCAGATTACTCCTTTCTTCGGGTTTTTGGATGTCAATGTTTTCCCTACCTTCGTCCTTACAATAATCACAAAATTGAATTCCGATCTACTCCGTGTATCTTTCTTGGCTACAGTCCTATTCACCATGGTTATCGGTGCCTTGATCTCACAACTGAAAGAGTTTATATTGCCCGACATGTTCGTTTCAATGAAGATGTTTTCCCTTATCATGCCTCACCCATAAACTCTAACCCACCCCAACCTGACAGCCCTAACGTCTCCACTTATCCTATTGACCCTGACCTACCAGAATCTACTCCCGACACTTCTGCCCCAGCCGTCACTACACCAAACGCAACCACCTCGGCAACCGATACCACCCAAACCGAAACCACTCAAACCGGTACTACCCAAACCACCCACACCGAAACCAACCCAGCCACCACCTCAGCCGAAACTCCTCCCAATCCTGCCCCAAGACCTCGTCCAACACACCTTAGGCCTAATCCGAAACCAACAAACCGCTATGATCCCACTGCCTATATGGCTACCAATTTACCTAACCTACCTGTTGAACCTACTTCCTTTACCGTTGCCAATGCCTCTAAGGAGTGGCGTCATGCCATGGCTGAAGAGTTGGAGGCGCTTCATAAAAATGGTACTTGGTCATTGGTTCCTCCTGTTAAAAATGCTAATGTGGTTGATTGTAAGTGGGTCTACAGGTTGAAAACAGACCCAGCTGGAAAAATAAGCAGGTATAAAGCGCGACTTGTTGCAAAGGGTTTTCATCAACAGGCAGGAGTTGATTATCATGAGACATTTAGTCCGGTTGTTAAACCGGCTACTATTCGTACCGTATTGTCTCTAGCTGTCACTAACAACTGGTCACTTCGTCAACTAGATGTTCAGAATGCATTTTTGCATGGTGATCTTCAAGAAACTGTTTACATGAAACAGCCTCCTGGCTTTGTTGATTCTACCAAACCTGATTATGTGTGTCGTCTTCACAAGTCTTTATATGGGCTCAAACAAGCTCCCCGGGCGTGGTTTACTCGGTTGTCTATGGCACTTCAACAACTTGGTTTTTCCGGGTCTAAAACTGATCCGTCGTTATTTATTCTCAACAGGCGTGGCACTCTTGTGTATATTCTTGTGTATGTTGATGATATCATCATCACTGGTAATCAACCACAAGCTGTTACCAATATCATCAATCGGCTTAGTTCATTATTTGCAGTTAAAGATCTTGGCAGGCTGCATTATTTCTTGGGTATTGAAGTGGTAAATCATAATGACAACTTGATTCTTTCGCAGCGAAAATATATTTTGGATGTCATACATCGAGCTGGCCTTTCTCAATGCAAACCAGTCACCACTCCTATGGCTACCTCTCATGTTTTACTCCCTGACGATAGTCCTCTTTTTAATGATCCATCACGGTATCGTCAGGTTGTTGGTGCACTTCAATATGCTACTTTATCTCGTCCAGACATTGCCTTTGCGGTTAATAAAGTGTGTCAATTCATGCATGCACCGACCGAAAATCACTGGGCTGCGGTTAAGCGTATCTTGCGCTATCTTCATGGCACGGCTCAACTTGGCTTGCTTTTCCGTCGCGACTCTAGCACTAGACTACATGCTTTTTCTGACTCCTATTGGCATCAAGATATACAGGCTTACTCAGATTCAGAATTTGCTGTATACTTGGGATCTAATCTTATTTCATGGACTGCACGGAAACAACGGACTGTATCTCGATCTTCTACGGAGTCAGAATACAAAGCAATTGCTGATACTGTGGCAGAACTAATATGGTTGAAATCTCTTCTTCAAGAGCTTGGAATAGTGAATCGGTCGCCTACACTTTGGTGTGACAATCTTGGTGCAACCTATCTTTCTGCCAATCCTGTATTCCACGCGCGTACTAAACATGTTGAAGTTGATTTTCATTTTGTCCGTGAACAAGTTGCTCAAGGGAAATTAAATGTCAAGTTCATTGCAACTAATGATCAAATTGCTGACGTCTTTACCAAGCCCTTATCTTCTCAGAGGTTTCTATTACTACGGTCCAAGTTGCAAGTCGTTCCTCGCCCTCAACTTGCGGGGGAATATTAGACTAGTGGTCTAGATATATACTTAGTTTATAATAGAGGGTATTAGAATGTAATTTAGTCATCTATATAAACTATTGTAATCAGCAATTATAATTGAATACAAAATATTACGGTCTGATTTACATGGCCCTGAGGTGCTCTTCTGATCACCTCATTCAAGGTGCGTTTATAAAACTAAGTTCAAGTGCAATAACTAAACCTAGAATTAGTTACCCAAAATGAATGTAAGGAAGACATGAAATGCATGAGTACTTTTAACTTACATTTTCCTCCCTTGGTCCCAGAAGAGTAACCCGAAAATAAGCGCGGAAAAGAGCATATGCATGGAGCGCAACAAGTTGTATGTGGGACTTCTCCAATAAGACATGTGTTGTTTCCACAGGCAGGCCTTGAACTGACCCCAACCATTTTGTGGGAAACGTGTTGGAAAGTACAAGTCTTTTGAACCAGCAGGTGGTTTACTCAATGTGCTTACAAGTTCTTTATTGCTCCTGTTGTAATAATTAAAAATAGTAGTCAGGACAAAAACAAAATGCTCAAAGCAGACAAATGCAAGTTAAGAGTTCAGACGGAACAATGATCCATCTCCAGCAGAACTCATTAACCTTTTACTCGTAAAGTAGAAGTTAGGAAAATAATTTATTGTATTGATCATATGCAATAACACATTCTGTTCTAATAAATGGGAACAGGTTGGCTACTAACGCAAGTAGCTAAAACCTTACTTTTCCGCACACATATGCATTGACCCACGTTTGTATATGTGCAGAGAGTGAAGTAGTTGTTATAGCAGCTGAGTTGCCCCAATATGATATCCTTGCACAATCATTACAAAAGAAAACGAAGTAGCTATCATTATCTTATGATAGAAATACTTTTTTCAAGGCACAACGGCATTTAACTTAGAAAAGAAGGGAGTAAACAAAGAGCTTTACACCTGCCAATATGTTGGGTTCTGTAAATTCATCAGAAACTACACCAATTCTCACAAAGATGAGGATTAAAGGTGCAACTTACTCGTACAAAGTTGAAGTAGAATAGATTTGTCCAAAATCAAGTCCAACTTCAGCTTCCACTGAAGATGAAGTAACCTCTAACATCCATGTTGCTGGATTATAGTTGTCTCTAATCTTTGGCACCCCAGAGATGCTCTGTTTCAAAGATATTTCGTGTAACTAGTTATGACACATGAAATTTTAATACTAGAAGCAAAAGAAAAAAAGCAAATCAAGCTTAAAAGAAGAAGGATTATGTATATCTAATATGTGCATCTGTTACGAGGTCAACTAACCTCAAAGTATTCAATGACCCTACTTGACTCGCGCCCCAGAGGTCCACAGTAGATCATACGTCCACCATTTTTCAATAGGATTAACTGCAGGAACATGGATGGGGAAAGATATGAGATCTATTATGTCAAACTAGATGAAGAAATTAGTCTCCAATGGTCCAAGAATATTTAAGTATCTCTGTTCTACCTCGTCAAAAGCCTCAAAAATGTCAATGCTCGGTTGGTGAATGGTACAGACAATTGTTCTTCCTGTATCAACAATGTTCTTTACAGCTCGCATAACAATGGCCGCTGATCGGGCATCCAGTCCGGTTGTAGGTTCATCCATGAATATAATGGAGGGATTAGCAACAACTTCAACAGCTATTGTAAGCCGCTTACGCTGTTCTGTTGATAGACCACTAACCCCAGGAATTCCAACCAAGGAGTCTTTTATCGCATAAAGCTCTACTGTTTCCAAGATTTCTTCAATGAATTTCTATACATGCCAACATGAGTGTTTATGTCAACTGTCAAGTTACCAAAAGTAATTCGTCAAAAGATTTCTCTGTAAGCAATTCATGAAGATATCTCATACATTTTTAGTTTTAGAATCAAGGTCAGGATGAAGACGGAGCCATGCAGAAAATATGACAGACTCTTGAACTGTAATTTGGGGAGAATGTACATCAGATTGTTCACAGTAACCTGAAATCCTTGCAAAGGTCTCTTGAACTTTTGGATATCCCCCAATCCTAATCTCTCCTTCAACAATGCCTGTAGTTTTCCTTCCAGCAAGAACATCAAGAAGTGTTGTTTTTCCAGCACCACTTACACCCATTAATGCTGTAAGAACACCGGGTCTAAACGACCCAGTAACATCACAAAGTAATTGAAGTCTTTTCCCAGTGAAGCCATGCTTTCTCATTTCCTGACAGAACAATCACCTATGGCATAATCTGACCCACAAATATTTGATATATAAGATTTTGATAAGAAATTTTTGACCAATTACCTGTGGAGGCTCAACATAATATTGTAGATCTTGAAAGGTAATCGTTAGTGGTTCAAAAGGTAACACCATCTTTCCTGTAAGATAAGTGGATGGATAAATATCTACTGATGCACATCAGACCCAAAACTAGATTAAGCTTGTCAACAAACTGTTATAGCATACACATTGGGTACAATTATAAATTAAGATCGCATGTTCTAGAAACCGCATCTAGCTAATAACCATGAACCAAAACAGTGGTGGACAAAAGAAAATATCCCAACCTTCATAAGGCTCTGAGACATTAATATTGGAACTTTTAGTTGTTTCATTGTTGTGAGTTTGTTGTTTAGATTCTTCACCTCCATCTACTTGAGATATCTTTTCCTTGGAAATAATGGCACGAGTACCAGGAGCTGTAATTGTAAATAACCAGATTAATTAATGATAAAAGAGCACTCTAAATTCAAAATTGAATTGATATTTAATAAGATGAAGCTACCCTTTAAGTAGCTTAAAGCCAAGACGAAGCCTATGTTGAATAGCAGTGCAAAACCAAACAATGCACCAAGTGATATCCAGTAATAGTATCCCTCAAAGTCTAGACCACGGCTTTTAAGTGTTTGCAGCCCTATAGTTGTGTTTGTATAAGTCACCTGTTTGAAAATTCAATCATTATGCTGTTGAAAAAACATGTTGAAGAAGCAGAGTCTAGAGTTTCTGAGTCTTTAGGAAGATCAAGTTCCAAGAGTCTAGTTGTACGTTGCTCTACTATTTAAATCCATAGGCTGTGATGAACAAAAAGTCAGTCGCTTCCAATTATCTTGAAGTGCATTACTTTGATACTCCAACATTGTGAGAGCATCAGCTTACGGTACAGGGCAAATCAGACACTTTCAATGAACCATACTCCACTTTGTGTACTCCTTTAATTGGAAGATACAAAGAAAATAAAAGTTCAAATGGGAAACAAGAAGAGTATACTACTGGTACAAGGAAAAGGAAACATGAAGCTTGATGTAGCACCTGGAAAACACAAGGCCCTTGATGAAATCCAATATGCACATGAATTGGGCTATGATCTGCTGAGTGTAGACTAACTCATGCATGTATGCACCTCTTGTTTGATGATGGAGCATGCACTATCAAATTGAAATGAACGGGCGAAACAATATACAAGTTAATGATGCCTAAAAATATGATTTTTCCAAAGGAGCATGCACTATCACTAGGGAGCTCACAGCTTCTTACACTCCCGCGCAAAACAGAGTGGAAAGAATAAAACGGTTGTCGAAATGGCAAGGGGTATGTTGCATAAGAAACAGTTAAGCAACAAGTTTTGGTGAGAAGCAGTGGCAAATTTTGTGTACTTGTTAAACCTGCCACCATGCAGTTGCTGACAAAACACCATATGAGATGTGGTATGTTAAATAATATGAATACATGTCCTAGTTGTCCCTTCTAGAAGCCCACTTGTTAACATCAGGAGATAAGATTTCTTATCTCCTCACAAGTTGCTAGTTTACTTTCTCTCTCTTTCTTTCTATAAATAGCAAGCATTGTATCTATTCCTATTTGCGTAATACAAGTATTCTCCATAACAACTGGAGTTGTTCTTTGAGTGTTCACCATTAGTTTTCAGTTTATAACTACTCTCAGTTTGTTACATGGTATCAGCGCCTACCATGCATTCTGATTTGTGAAAGCAAAAGCTGTCGAGAGTTGTACTGTGTGATTTAGGAGTTGTACCATCTTGAATACATTTCATAAACCCATATCCGAAGCTGTCTTTGACTCTCACCTCCTGCACCAGCATCTTCCCCATCCTCCAACATGTCAGCCCCAAAATTCCGGGCATCAGAAACAGCCCCACGCGCCGCCACCTCTAGCCCACGCGCTACCACCGCCGCCCCATGCGCCGGCGCGTGACGCCGCGTCCACCGCCGGACCGTCGCCGTTTTTAACCTGCTCCTTCCTCTTCCTGTTCCGGTTGCATCTGTGAAGTTTATTTTTGAATTCGGGTACTCTGATTCTGCGTAGGATTTTGGTTCTGCTAATCAGATTCGTATCAGATTTAAATCAGATTATTCATCAGTTTTTTGCTATCTGGACCAGATTTTTCGTATCAGACTTTCAGATCAGATTTTCGCTATCTGGACCAGATTTTTCGTATCAAATTTTCAGATCAGATTTCCGCGTCAGAATTTCGGATCAGATTTGCAGACCAGATTTTCACGTCAGATTTTTTTGGTTTGTCTTCTTTTAACCCTTTCCGAATCTGATTATCATCAGATTTCTGAGCTCTTCACACTTTAAATTCCTAAACATCAGATTTCTGGTTGGTATCTCAGACTTTGACTTAACTTCTGGTCAAATTTCCAGATTTCTAACTTTGACCTCTGACGTTGACTTTATTTCTAGTCAAACTTCAAGATTTCTGACATTGACTTTTGATTGACAAAGTAATACAATGTTTGTAAGTCTTTTCATCGGGGGGGGGGGGGGGGGGGGGGGGGGGGCAACTTGATCAATCGATAATCATGTACGTTATGGGGTTCAAGAAAACGTATGAAGAATTGAACACTCTTTTACCCATCAGTACCGATGTACGGGTTATGCAAACCCAACATGAACAGATTGCTGTACTAAGTTTTTTGACTAGTCTGCGACTAGAATTCAATGCCATTCGATCTCAGTTCTTGAATGAACCAACTATTCCTTCTCTACAAGAGACGTTTACTCGTATTCTTCCTCATGAACCCACGATTTCGTCACCACCTCCTTTGGCTCTTCCACCAAGTACTAGTGCCCTCGTCAGCCGGGGAGGATTTAGAGGTGGCTTTTGAGGAGGATCACGAGGTGGCTATCGAGGTGGCTCCCGTGGTAATTATGGAGATCGAACTTCTACTACGACGACAGAACCAGGACAAGTTGAATGTTTCTACTGTCATGAACTCGGGCATACCAAATACAATTTGCAAGAAACTTTTAGCTCGTCAATCTAAAGGATCTGCTCACATTGATACTACGTCTGATGACATCAACACTGTCCCAACAGAAGAAAATTCTCATCCCACTATTACTCCTATTGCTACATTTGATGAGACAGGTAAATTTGCTAGAAGTCTTGTATCTACTGCACCTAAATGGGTTATTGATTCTGGAGTATCCGCACACATTACTAGTAATCCTCAGCTCCTTTCTGATTTTCAAAAACAAGCAACATCACCTTATGTTACTATTGCTGATGGGTCGACCCCAAAGGTGCTTGGTTCTAGTAGTGCCAGCAGTACCTCGTCAATCCATTTATCCTCTGTTTTAAATCTACCCAATTTTTCGTTTAAATCTACCCAATGGTCCGAATTGTAGTGCCTTATTCCTTTCCGACTCTTGTGTTTTTCAGGATCTGTCAACGAAGAGGATTATTGGTAAAGGACAGGAATCTGGCGGCCTATATATACTTGAAACTCAAACACCTTTCTCCTTAGCCTGCTCAAGTTCGTCACCTTTGAAGCACATCGTCAAGAAACTGTGTCCAGAATATTCTCATTTGTCAACTTTGCAATGCGAGTCATGTCAGTTTGCTAAACACAAACGTGTTTACCTAAGTCCTAGAGTCAATAAGCGGGCTACGTCCCCTTTTGAACTAGTTCATCCAGATGTTTGGGGTCCGTGTCCTGTTCCATCTAAGCTTGGTTTTAGGTATTTTGTTCCGTTTGTTGATGACTATTCCCATGTAACTTGGCTTTATTTTATGAAAAATCGTTCTTAAGTGTTTTCTCATTTTTGCTCTTTACATGCTGAAGTAAGAACACATTTCAATTTTTATATTCAAACCTTGCGAAGTGACAATACAAAAAAATACTTTTCAGAATCTTTTCAATCTTACTGTTTGCAAAATGGGATAGTTCATAAGTCATCATTCATCCATACTCCAGCCTAGAATGGAGTTACTGAGAGTAAAAATAGGCATCTTATTGAAGTAGCAAGAGCACTTTTGTTTCAAATGGTTGTTCCAAAACCATTTTGGGCTGATGCAATATCCACATCTTGTTTTCGTATTAATCGGATGCTATGAGTTGTTCTAAATGGTTATATTCCGTTTTTGGTTTTGTGTCCTCAGAAACCTTTATATCCAATCCCTCATAAGGTATTCGGAAGTACTTGCTTTGTCCATGATACACATTCTCATCCTACTAAGTTAGATCCAAAGTCTGTTAAATGTGTATTTATTGGCTATTGTCATGTCCAAAAGGGTTATCGATGTTTTTCTCTGGTTCTTCAGCGATATTTTGTTTCTCGGGATGTTACCATCCATGAAGAAGTCCCTTTCTTCCATGTATCAGATCCACATCCGATAAAGGAAGATGACGAGTTTCTTATCTATCCTCATACAATAACCTAACAGACACAACCATCTAAAAGTTCTGACAGCACCTGATCAAGCCCCTGTATCTGAACAACCTATTGCCTCTTAAGAAACTCCAACTGATCCTCAACAACCTCCGGTTCCCAATGACCCTCCAGTTCTTCAAGTATATCAATGGGGACATCGCTCAGATCCTGTTCCTGAACCGTCCACTTCGGAGACAGATTCATCGAGTGACTCTTCTGACAATGACTTGCCCATTGCTCTTCGAAAAGGTAAACGTTCATGTACCTAACCTATTGCTTCCTTTGTTTCATATGACAAATTATCTACAGCTTCTCGTTCACTTGTCGCCACTGTCGATTCAATTTCTATTCCTAACACAATAAGTGAAGCTTTAGTCCACTCTGGATGGGGTCATGCTATGGTTGAGGAAATGAAAGCCCTTGAGCAGAATAATACATGGACTTTAGTAGATTTACATGTCGACAAAAAGGCAATTGGATGTAAATGGGTATTCACTGTTAAGGTTAATCCAGACGGCTCTCTTGCTCGGTTAAAGGCTCGTCTAGTTGCAAAAGGTTATGCTCAGACCTACGAGATGGGTTACTCTGAGACATTTTCTCTGGTTGCTAAGTTAGCATCAATTCGTATATTTATCTCATTGGCTGCCACGTATAACTGGGTTTTATATCAACTTGATATCAAAAATGCATTCTTACATGGAGATTTGAAAGAATAAGTTTATATTGAGCAACCACATGGGTTTGTTGCTCAGGGGGAGTCAGGTAAAGTATGCAAGTTAAAGGAATCTTTGTATGGTCTTAAGCAATCCCTGCATGCTTGATTTGGGAAGTTCAGTACCATGGTTACTGAATTTGGATTAAGAAGAAGTTCGTATGATCATTCGGTGTTCTTCACTTCGTCAAAATTGGGATGCATTCTTCTTGTTGTATATCTGGACGATATTGTAGTTACCGGAAGTGATGAAGTCGGCATTCATAAATTAAAAGGTTTTCTTGGAACTCTTTTTCAAACTAAGGATTTAGGAACATTAAAGTATTTTCTGGGAATTGAGGTATCTCGGTATAGAAAAAGGATATGTTTAAATCAGCGGAAATATTCTTTGGATGTTCTAAAAGATTCTAGAGAAATTGAAGCTAAGAGTTGTGATGCACCAATGATACCGAATATGAAATTGAAAGCATATGATGATGACCTTCTTGAAGATCCAGAAAAATATAGAAGAATAATCGGTAAGTTAAACTATCTGACCATTACTTGACCGGATATTGGTTTTCCAATCAGTGTGGTTAGTCAGTTTATGTCATCCCCTAGAACTCCACATTGGGATGCTGTTTGTCACATCCTCAAGTACTCATGGTCGAGGTATCTTATGTCAGAATCATGGTCATCATATAGTAGAAGGCTTTATAGATGTTGATTATAACGGGACCCGACAAACAGACGCTCTACTACTGGATATTGTGTTTTTGTTGGAGGCAATCTTGTGTCATGGAAAAGCAAGAAGCAAAGTGTTGTATCCCGTTCAAGTGCAGAATCAGAGTATAGGGACATGGCACAAACCACGTGTGAGCTAGTGTGGGTTCGTAACCTACTTGATGAAATCGGTTTTAGGCAAACAAAACCTAAGAATCTATGGCGTGATAACACCGCAGTTATTCATATTGAAAACAACCCGGTGTTTCATGAAAGAACCAAACATAGAGAAGTTGATTGTCACTTCACTAGGGAGAAGCTCGAAGATGGAACGATTATAACGCCTCACTTCAGAACTGGAAATCAGCTAGCAGATGTTTTCACCAAAGCCTTGCCCAGAAACAAAATCTTCTCTATTTGTGACAATCTAGGCATGATCAACATATATGCTCCAGCTTGAGAGGGAGTGTTAAATAATATGAATAAATGTCCTAGTTGTCCCTTCTAGAAGCCCACTTGTTAAGATCAGGAGATAAGATTTCTTATCTCCTCACAAGTTGCTAGTTTAGTTTCTCAACTCTTTCTTTCTAAAAATAGCAAGCATTATCTATTCCTATTTGCGAAACACAAGTATTCTCCATGACAATTGGAGTTGTTCTTTGAGTGTTCACCATTAGTTTTCAGTTTATAACTACTCTCAGTTTGTTACATGGTACAACCGTAAGCCATCAGTAAGTCACTTAAAAGTTTTTGGGTGTGTCCCCTATGGCCTTAAACATGCTTAGTATAGAAAGAAACTAGACTCCAATTGGTTATTTTTGTAACTCTAAGGCCTATCAGTTGCATGATACTATACAAGAAAGGTATTTATATTAGCAGTGGAATAAATTATAAAGAACAAGTTGTGCAGAAACTTGATATGCGGATGACGAATGTGAAGACTTTGGTAACTTTGATCTATTTGACTGAGAAAAAAATGATAGAAGCTGAACCAAACACATTAAACAATAATGAAGGCAGTTGAAACAGCTACAATCACCGAGGTTCGAGCCGCAGCACCTCAGGTAGTGGACTCTGCCGATACAAAGACCCTTAAGTGAAAAGTAAGTGCAAGCAGTCCATCTAATGCCAATATATTGAATATGTAAGCGCAGTAAATCTAATTTCATGTTTTATGCAACCTTCATCACTACATTTTGAGCTGCAAAAAGAGTATTAAGATATATAGCTGGTACTGTTGGATGTGGGTTATGGTGATAGAAGATGCATGATGTGAATCGAAGGCAATATAGAGAGCGATCCGGCAAGTTCTCATGAAGATCGGAAGAGCATTTTAGCTAATATATTCTCACTGAGATGGGGAGCAGTGTCATGGAGCTCCGAGAAGCAGCAGGTGGTTGCTTTATCCACAACTGAAGCAGAATTTATTGTTGCTAGTGCATCAGCTTGTCAAGCTGTCTGGTTGCGAAAATTACTACAAAATCTCGCACATGAGCAAAAGGTGGCAATGACAATTCTCTGTGATAACACATTGGTAGTATCCTTAACCAAGAACCAGATGCTCCACAGTCATGGTAAAAACATAGACAACAAGTTTCACTACATCAGGAACTTGAATGAAGACAAGCAAGTTAAGAATAAATCATGCCACACTCAAGAGCAGGTTGCAGATGTGTTACTAAGGCATTGGGAACAGGAACAATTCATTTGCTTAGTTTGCATTGTTCTACTATTTAAAGCGGTAGGCTATGATGAATAAATTTAGTCGATTCCAATTATCTTAGGTGTATTACTTTGATGCCTCCAACATATATTACTTTATGCAAAGTCAGCTAACCAAGATAAAATTTGATATAAGTTCAGAATTATATGACCAAGCGGAACTTCTCAGAAATCAAGTAAGGATTCTAGTGATTCACCTTGTTCCATCTAGGAGAAAGAAACTCATTCACTGCAAGGCCTATTTCACCATATGAAATTGGAGAAAACCAAAATCCCCATTTTAACCAAGCTGGCATTGAAGCTGCAATCAGTTCACATACCTTTAGTTCAATCTATAAATCTTTATACGGCTACATATAAAAATAATAAAAAATAAAATACAGGGAACCTACTGAGTGGTATGATGAAGCCACCAAACGTTTGCAGAAGTAATAATGATATACTGCCTGCAGTTGTAGAGGCAACCATGGTTTGAAACGTCGATGCAAGGAACCGGAACATGGATACCGAAGAGAAATGGATCCCAAAATGTAGAAATAGCTGGCGGAAGAACCTTTACAAGAGTGGAAGTAAAATCAAAATTCAAAACTTTTGATATATGTTTAGAATATGGTTTATGTGATGCTCACCTTCCTGGTTCAGGACTGTAACCAATAACATAATAAGTGAGACATGTCCAAATAGTGGATTGCAAAAATGAAATGGGAATCTTAAGAATGAATGCTGGAATTGCGTAAGCCCATGCAGGGTAGAAGTACATATCTCTCTGTTTATAGAAAACTGGAAGTCTTGATACTGTCAGAAACGATTCTAGGAACCCATCAACTTGAAGAGTTACAAGTGCAAAAAAGAGTGAACCAAGATAATAATTCGCGTTAATGATATCAGGCTTCAATCTAGTTCTCCAAAACACGGTCATGGTGATTACTGCAATTATGATGAGCTGCATACAAGTAATAGAAAGAAACAAGTTTTTACATGAACACAGAGTTGATGCCAAATATTGATTAATACCTGGACTGTTTTGAAGATGTAAAGAAAAGAACTTCTTTTCATGAGAACAATCTCTCTGGACATGCAAGCTTTAAAAAGAGCCCATTTAGAAAGAGAATACACATGGAAAGAAATGGCATTCTCATGGTTTTGCAATCTCGTGAAGGGTTTGGATATATCATCATTAATTTCTTTACCCAAATAAGATTCCTTAAATCTCATGGATAAGGTGTGAACAGAGACATAATTATATGGTTCTGCGGTCCGGCACCAGTACGTTGCTTGATCTTTCCTTGACACAACCTGTGAATATGCTGTTAACTTATTACTGCATGATAATCAACTACATTGTGTCATTTGGAGAGATTATTTTCCAACTATTCAACATAGATATGATAGTACCTCTTGGAGGAAGTCAGCTATGCCTTTTCTCGCGGGGCACTTAAAACCAAGACCCTCAAAATACTCTAAAACATTACTGCGGGGACCATGATACACAATTTTACCTTCTGCCATTACCATAATTTCATCAAAGAGATCAAATGCTTCTGGTGATGGCTGAAGAAGTGAAATGAGTATAGAAGCATCTGTTACATGTGCCAACTGCTGAAGACAAGTGATTATCTGATATGTAGTGGAACTGTCTAATCCATTTGATATTTCGTCCATAAATAAAGCTTTTGTGGGACCGACAATCATCTCCCCTAAAAACAGCCATGCAAGTTAAACTATATTTGCATGGAGGAGGCAGTTGGGTTGTACTCATTGACAATGTAGACTAAATTCTTGCCTATAACTATGAACGAAAAAAAAAATATTTCAAAATTAAGGGAAGATATAAATATCCAAGATCAAGATGATTTATCTCCCAAGTAATAGCTATTATGTAAAGTTTAACTTCAGTATGTATCAGTTTGGTTTGTTTGAGTTTGCATTAGATCACCAGGATTGGTTTGATTATCTTTTGGTTGGTATAAATAGGAGTCGAAGTAAGCCATTTGTCTTTGTCGAGTTAAATATATAGGAAAGAGTCTTGAGGTTGGGGTTAACCTCAAAGTCATTGAGTTCGGTGTTTTTGTCTGCTCAATATCGATTGTGTTCCAACATAAATATAGTTAATACAGTTCATCAAATAGGGAGGCGAATGCAGAAGTTACCTGTAGTCAATCTTTTCTTTTGACCACCTGAGATTCCTCTCCTCATGGCATCTCCAAACATTGTATCAGCACAAATATCAAGTCCTAAAATCTGAAATAACATGATAATGGCAAGAATATTAGCATATTGTGCATATCCATATATGAAAAAGTATATATTATGCTCACTTCAGCTAAAAGAATTACCTTCAGTATGTAGTTTGTTTGAAGAGTTGTCTTTTGTCCTTCAATGGAAATTGCCTGATGAAATTAAACATGTTATTTTCAAAAACTTCTAGTCAAATTAGATGAAAGGATATCTTGTGCACAACTAAAAGCAATCTAATACACAAACAATAAGCATCAGCATGTTACCTTCATAAAAATGTCTGTATCTGGATCTGGAATAATCCCTCCTTCTTTCTCCCTTCTGTTAACCTCCATCATAATCGCTGTTCGAGAATAAACCGATTTTGAATTAGTCCTTAAACAATCGTCCCTTGGAATGGAATACAAATTATGTAGTATTTGTTTTATGTGCATGAAGTGATCAGTCATACCTGCACGGCTTCCAGTGCCCTGACAACGGGATGAGAAATCAAGTGTTTCCCTGACGGTCAGCTCAGAAATATGCAAATCATTTTGGCTTATATAGACAGCAGTTCTTTGAGGAACAAATTCTTCTAGTTTATATCCATTGTAAGAAACATCACCACTAATCTGTATTAATGAATGAAATATCATTACCAGTGAAAGCAGTTCACAGGTAATGCCTCTTCACAGTAGGACAGAATGATCATACCATCAAATGTGGTCTGTTTAACCCATTTCGGTCCTAGGCAACTTACCATCCAAACTTTATATTCTGTTAGGTCAATGAGTCAATCACACATCTCTCTCTCTCTCTCTCTCTCTCTCTCTCTCTCTCTAGTGAAAGCGTAAAATACAATATTCCTTAACGTACGATGCGTAAGATAGAAAATTATAACGTGCGTAATTATTTTTATAACATGCGTGATTAGGGTTACCCCATGCGTGATTACTGATTTTGTACATGCATGATTATGTTCATACATGATTTCTGATTTTGTTCATGCGTGATTGTGTTTTTGTTCATGCATGATTAGGATTTGATTTTTTATAACATCCATGATTTAATATCGTACGCATCACACGTTAAGGAATATTGTACGTTAACATTCCCCTATATATATAAACTACTTAACTACTATTTGCAAGGATACGTATCATGCTTATAAAATATGAAAATATTAGTTTAAAACCTTAAGAGACTTGTCTAGGTTCCCTGAGAGTGCTTTCAACAATGTTGTTTTCCCACATCCTGGAGGACCAAGAAGCAAAGTCATCCTGAAAAATAAAATTAAACAACCAGATTTATAATTAAGACTTATTCATTTGTGCAACTTATTCGCAAGCCAAAAGTGATTAAACAAACTGCAAGATTTCAAGTAAGTCATGCTTCATCTCAGTGATATGAGAAGGGCACACCAAACCAAACCATTATCCACCACAATCAATCATATCTTTATAGACAGATACCATTCAGTATTAATTCTCCCCATTAGTGATCCATCAACAAATTAGGATATCTACAGATCTTAATACAGTATAGTAGCCAAGAAGAGCATCTTTCATCAGTTGAACTCTATATTACGGTAGACTGCAGAGAGCGTGAATTGAAGTCGTACTCTTACCTTCCTGGCTTAATAAAACCACTGAAATCATTTAAGATTGTTATCTTCGCCCTATTAGACTTCAGACCAGGTATCATGACAATGTCCTGTCAGAGAAAAAGAAAGAAAGCATTCATTTCGATCTTAGATTGTAAATCAAAGAAGATATCACCAAAAGTCGGTACATGAGAACCAAATCACCAATCTTATTACTTTCTTTAATACTTTTGGTAATCCTAATCCCTAGCAAGTGACACAAAAAAAAGTCCTGATTGTGTACAGATCATGTTTGGTTCTTTGTAACCATTTACATTTCAATTGGTTTAATGTTATAACACGTCATTCTGGGCCATAAGAGTACCATAGTAGTAACCCATTCGGAGCAAAGGATAACAACAGGGGCGGAGCTTTAAAGGGGAAAGGGGGTGCACCCGCCCCGCCAATGTTTCGGTTAGTAGTGTAATTTTAGCGATTTTTCATCCAAAATTTTTAAAATTATATAGGTCCATCCCCGCCAAATATTTTGCCTAAAAATTCCCTGTCCCTACCAAGTTATTGTCCAAAAAAATTTATTCATATTTTCATATTGAGTTAAAACAACGTGAGGAATAGGGCTATTAGTATTTTTTTATAATTGTTTTTAAACTTTAAGTGAGTTTAAGTAAAGACTGAAACTAGTTTTTATATAAATGAAACTTCAGGGTTCAAATTTAGTTTTTTTTATGTGTAAGAACGGGTCCGTTAATTGAATGAAGATTATATATTTTATTTGAAGTTATTATTGTTTGACCCGATCCGAATCGAATAGCTGACCCGGACATATAACCCGAAACATAGTGATAGGAAAAAAAAGATTTGAGTCCCATGACTTTCCGCCCCCGTGGAACTTTTGGTCAAGCTCCGCCACTGGGTAACACTAAAAAATATGCAGTAAGCTTTTTATCAAGATGAAAAGTAATAATCTGTACTACACGCTTTAATTAAGTTTGTTCTCTGGTTAATTGGTAATTCGGTGAACTGGATATCAACTTTGAACTAACAACACATTACAGTTTGTTAATTAACATCAGTTATGCCTACAAAATCGAGTAACAGTCAAAGTTAGATACTTACAGAAAGCAAACTTTGAAAAGAATTCCAGAGAGTTGGGAGGGGCTTGCCAGGAACTACTTCACACTCGGCTTCTACATGAAGATTCTTGTATCTCACCTCTACAGAGGGCAACTGGATACCAACTCTAACAAAAAAGATTTAACGGTAAGATAAAGGCCTTATGGGTAAAACATAGCAGAACTATTGCACCTAATTAAACAGAATAATTGTATAATGGGGAAATTGAAACTAAAGTATAAATTTAGTACCAATTATCTTCAAACAGAAAAGGAAACCTTACTTGTCTGTTCTTTTTCTAAGTTTCTGCAACAATCGAAGATTGTCATGCTCAATGTGTTTAATAAGCTTCTCAATGAACATGTGTCTCTCAGGAGGAAGGAGTTTAGTGACATCAACTACCTTCTTTCCATGTTCATCATCAAACAAAGATGATCTCAACCGTTCAAATGTTGACAATCTATCGATTGCAGCCCAGTGTAGAAGATTCTCCTCTGTCCTATCATTGTTGTTTACAGAACTTATTTCTGAATTAGCACACCAACTAGATGAATGACGATGAAAAGATGATCTTAAACTTCTTCCAATTTCTGATAGCTCGATTCCCAGTGACTCTATTTCTTCAGAACCAACAAACTGAGCCATACTAAATGGCTTTGTAGAGCTTTCTGCTCTCAGTGAGACCAATATACATAGAGAGTGCAATCATAAAGACATGTTCTATATATACAGATACACACATATATATATATATGTGTGTGTGTGTGTGTGTGTGTGTACAAACAAATACATATGCATATACAACAGGACTTGTTCCTTCAAATGATGATATACTGCATCATATATTACACATTCATAACTTATAAGGGTTTTTTTAATGGAAAAAAATATTTCATAAGTGCATGTTGTGGGTTTTTTAATGGAAAAAAAATATTTCACAAGTGCATGTTGTGTGTGTGTGTAAGAGAGAGAGAGAGAGAGAGAGAGAGATGCTATGCCAGCTAACTATATTGTCAATTGTCTTGCAGATGAATAAAGAAGAGACCACTTGTATTCATATAAATTATTAAATCACATTGAAAAAGTATAGTTGACTTTCCTCTTATAGATTATATGTAAATTTCCACTTGCCACCACCGACATTGGCAGTATCCACTTTCATATATTCATTTGGCTCCCAACTCCCATGACAGCAGAAACCTTATTAACATGCCAAAAGAAATAATACAATTAGTTATGATTTGATTTTTGTTTAATTTACAATATTACAAAATAAGGGAACTAAATCCCGCAAATATACGTTCTCTCATGTAAAGTACGATCAAGGGTCAAATTTGTCATCGTTGAGTAGCACCGACTCGCCGAGGATGGGAATGATGTTACCGGCCCTGAGAAAACAAAGAAGCCATTAGCCTCGCCACGGGAAGCATTTCCAGGGACTCGACCCCACGTCATCAGTTACCCTATCAATTTCGACAGTTCTAAAATGGTGAATGCATACTTACAGAAAGCATGATTCTGTACTTTGAAATAACTTTAGCATGCTCTTTCTGAGAAAATAAGAATGTTGCAGAAGTGACTTACATATGCATTCTGCTGGTTCACCCTGTTCTTTTCCCATTGATTTTCTGCAACATGGACTACCTTCTAAGCATAAGGGGGGTAGGGGTGCTCCACTTTCCATCACTCACCACACCCAATCATTGATTTTTTTTTTTTTTTTTCCTTTCAAAAAAAAAAATGACCCATATATTTATGCATGTGAAAGACATGAACCCTAACCTTGACACAATTAAAATGTGTAACCAAACCTAGCTATTTATCTAAACGAGAGAAACAGGTTGGCGAGCTGGGTCATAAATGATATTTTCTTTTATTCTAATGTTAAACAGTAGACCGTGTAATTAAACAAGTAAAGCCTAACAATTCCTTTAATCAAAGGGTCAAACTGGTGAACAAGAACCGTTAATAAAACGGAAACTCACTATTTTCTGGTGTTTCCGTGTTCATAAGTGACCTCATCTTGTATTTTTTTTATTAATTGATACCAATCGTAAGAAGATAATCAGTAGTTTAGAAGGTTAAAAATTGAAACACTGACATACCAATAGATTTGAAACGAAATGAGGATCCAGCCACCATAGATTGTACGTTTCAGCAGATTATTGCTTCTCCGGGTGGGTTCTCCTTTCGCCTCATCATCAAGCCGCTAATTAGCCGTTGATACCCAAATTTCAGGTCACATTGGATGGAATGGGCCGATAATTTCACTCCCATAACTGCTTGTGTTGGTTACTTCTGTTTTGATTTTCAAAGCCTATTTTTTTTTCTTTCAATTATAATTTTTAAAAGAGTTAATTACTGTTTTTGTTTTTGTCCATGTGGTTTGTCAAAAATCAATATTTCGGTCCATTAGTTTAAAAATTACGATTTCAGTCCCTGTGATTTCACTTTCATACCTATTTCAGTCCATGTGGTTTCACTTTTGTAACCATTTCAATCCATTATTCTGTTAAGTACAGGGACTGAAATGGTTACTAAAGTGAAACCACATGAACTGAAATCGTAATTTTTTAAACTAATGGACTGAAATAGCAATACCTTAATAAATGCTTGTTTTTAAAATGTAATTTAAAAGAAAAATATAACTTATAAAAAGGTATGTTGTTTAAACATTATGGGGTAATTGGTTTAAAAGTTAAACAAAAAAGTATAAATGTATACCTAATAAGTTTTTTTTTTTAGGTTAGCTATTAATGTCTAAACAAACTAACGATAAAGTAAGAGAAAAATGCCTGGATAGTCCATGTGGTTTGCCAATTTTTCACCTTTAGTCCCTAACTTTCTAAATTACAGCTATAGTCCTCAACTTTTGCAATTTCGTTCCCAGATAGTCCCTGGCGCAGATGGGGGTTAACTTTTGGTGTTAAGTAGATGTAAAATAACCAAAATACCCCTACTGTTAAATAATAATATAAATCAAAGTCAGTATCACTATTTGCATCTCTTAAACCCCTGCAACCACCATAACTCTGCCGCCATCAGTCAAAATCACCACCATATTGAGCCCACTCTTTTAAAAAAAATTGAATTTCCCTCTAATTCCATCAACTCCACTCCCCAAATTTCTCCATATCCCTCGAAATCTCTCTCAAATTTTGGTTTTCCCCCTAATTCCCTCTATTTCATTGTTTTTTTTTTTCTCATTTTGGGTTGCTGCAAGATGGGGAACCATCTATGAGGAAGAGCTAGGAGAGGAGAATCGTGATGGATTTATATGGTTTTTCATGGTTATGATTTGGTGTAGAGAAGAACAAGAAGAAAGCGTCTGTAATCTGAACATATGCAGGACCATCCATCAATGGCTACCGATGAAGAATTTCTCTCGTGTTCTGCTTCTTTTTATTCAATTTCCTCATTAATATGTGTGTTTAAAATGCGAAACATTATGACAACAAAAAGTAGGGGTATAATTTTCGAAATCAATTTCAGCATGTGTTACACCAGGATTTATGTGTTTATTTCAATGACCATGTACCAGTAACTAAGTTTTAGTGGTGATGGAGCTGGCTTTAACTGATGGCGGCAGTGATGGTAGAGGTATAGTTATGGTGGTTGCAGGAGTTTAAGAGACGGAGATAGGGATGTTGACTTTGGGTTATATTATTATTTAACAGTAGGGGTATTTTGGTCATTTCATATCCACTTAACACCAAAAACTAACCCCCATCTGCGCCAGGGACTATCCGGGAACGAAATTGCAAAAGTTGAGGACTATAGCTGTAATTTTAGAAAGTAAGGGACTAAAGGTGTGAAAAAATGGGCAAACCACGGGGACTATCCGAGCATTTTTCTCATAAAGAAAATTCAAAACAAATCCAGATATCAAAGGAAAGTTTATACAATACCAAGTGGCACATCCTGTATTCAATAAACGTGTCAAGACTAATCTAATGCAAAAAAAAAAGGTTTAATCGTGCTCACACTAAATGTATCTACATGTAAAGATGAGGTACAAACATATGTCTCATGAAAAGGCATTCCAAATTATATACATATAATATTGTGTCAAATATATTTATACAAATCAAAATACTGGTTAGGATTAAATAAATAGTTGATTTTGTCTAAAAATGATAAAAAAGAATATTGACCTTTTATTTTTCAAATTAATGGTTAAGATAAAGTGTAGAAAAAAAGATGGTGTAAGGGTATTTTGTAATAACCTATTTGTTGATTTATTTTACATGCAAGGAACATGCATATTCTTTCATATTTTTTTAAATGTTTACAATTTTTTTCATACGATATTATTTCAAGAAAAAAAATGTTCCATAAAATCGAGCATCTTTTATCTTTAATTTGAGTAGCTATATAAAATATGAGATCTAAAAAAACCCAAAAAAATTGTCTTAAATTTCTATGTTGTATAACATTTTTGTGGTATATTTTTTTGTTGAATTTTTTGTACAAGATTTTTTTGTGCTGAATTTTTGTGCTACTTTTTTTAGATTAATTTTTTGTACTGAATTTTTTGTGCTACATTTTTTATACTAGAATTTTTGTTCTATTTTTTTTGTATATAGGGGAAGGTTTAAATGAGAACGCTAAATATTGTCAGAACTGTGAGAACGAATGGAAAAACCGTGAGAATTTGGTCAAAAACAATTCAAATTTATTTTTTTTACACTTATCATTGTTATTCAAATACAATGTTATAAATTAAATTTACACGTTTGCATTTACATGTATTCGTAAATATTGAAAATTTAAACATGTGAAAATTTGTTGTATTTAACAAATTTACACATGTGTAAAAATTTTAATAAGAGTGATTTTCATAGGAGAAATGGATTATTTGATGTTGTAAATTCTTTTTTTATGTTGTATTTTAATTACATTGAGGTTTATATATAAAAAATGGTTTTGATTGGTTTTCTCATTCGTTCTCTCGGTTCTCACAATATTTAGCATTCTCTTGATAACTCTCATATATATATATATATATAGAGGGAGAGAGAGAGAGAGAAACGGGATCAGGAGAAAACACTCAAAAGTGTGAGAATGGTGAGAACGCATCCTGGCCCAACACGTGTCACGCGACATAGAGAAGGGCGGATGGGCTTTTTTGTCCTTTCATATTTCTTTTTTTAAACGCGTGTCTTATCACCTTTCCATTTTTTGGCGTTTAATAAATACGCCGCGTTTTTTATTGTTTTAAGATCAGGATCATAGTAAACATTTTGGCGTTTTAAGTATGTTTTGGCGTTTTTATTGTTTTTTAGATCAGGATGCAGGCCTATAATGTAAAAAACATCAGTAATTTTCTTGATGTTTATTATATCAAGTAGGATTCAGGCCTATAATGTGACAGACAATTATAACGTTTTGAAAAGATAAATATATTCAATTTTCCATGTAGTGGCTTTTAATATAATAAATGTTTGTCAATAATGTTACCGTCTCTTCATTTTATTGTTTAGCAATTACTGTTTCGTTCAATTTCATCTGTCAATTAGTGTTGATTTTTTCAGCAATACTTTGTTTGACGTTTTTGGCATTTTATATAGCAACATCATGCTCTGCTGCATCCGTTCTCTCAGTTTTCACAGTATCCAGGCGTTTTGGTGTTTGTAGATTTTGGCGTTTTATACTCAATTTTTTTTATTAATAGAAAATTAGATAATAAACAACAGAGAATTAGATAATAAACAAAAGAAAATGAAAATAAATTAAAAATTATAATCTAATTTCTCATCCAAATCTTCACTGTCATCAGCCTCTTCTACTTTAACATTTTTGGCATTTTGAACCTGTTTTTGAATACCTTATGTAGAACCTTATTTTCCTACATACCGCCCGTCTTTAGAAGATGCTTACTTTTTGTGGCATCCTTTATTGTGGTTTTATATATATACTTGTTTGATGACATGTTGAAGACCAACGCCTGCTCTAATGTATTGATCCCTTCATGCCATCAATATATCCATCAAGAACAAAGTGACATAATGACATATCAGTTTCATCAGTTTCTTTTTCTTGAATATTTGTCCATCTCATTCAGCAAAACCTTATAGAGATACCCACCTAAGAGAAGAATCCATTCAATGAAACTTCATTCAGAACAATACTCAATATAGAAGAAACGATGTTCCGCATTTGTGGTTTTTTTAACTATTATTTTTTTGGCGTTTTTAAAGTGAATGGTTTCTAGGAAATATGGCGTTTTTTTTGTGTGATTAGTTGATTGTGCAGAGACGTCTCTCTTATAGGATGTTTTTGGCGCATAGTTTAGGCGGGATTTTATTTTATAATAAATGATATTAATAAAGTAGCCGTCTTTTCAGTTACTGTGTATTTTTACTATTTTTGTTAAGCTTTTTATGAGTTTTTAGGGTCATAGACTTTCCATCTCCCAAGCTTGGCATTTTTAATGGCTTTAAGTAGTTTTTGGCCTTTTTTTTTCATTTTTAGCTTTTAATAATACTTCTGCAAATTACTTTTATTATAGTTTGGGAGTTTTTGGCGTTTTACTGCATTATGGCGTTTCACATGCATTATGACTGTTTGGCGTTTTATTAATATAATGTATTTTTTATTCTAAGTTGAAAAATACATAACAAACAACAGAAAAATAAAATTAAAAAAATAAAAATAGAAACAATTCATCTTCCAAATCTTCAATGTCATCAGTCTCTTTCTTCTTTGAAACATGTTCACTGGCGGTTTGGCTTTGTCATGCTTGTGTTTTTGTGGCCGTTTGGAAAGACAAAATGACATAAGTTTTTTCTTTGAATGTGTATCTTCAAACAACTCATTAGTGTCATTCGTCTTTGCATGCCATAATAATATTCATCAATAACAAAACACAAAAAATGACATAAGTCTGACCCAAACATTTTTTTGTTTAAGATTTGTCCATCTTATGCAGCAAAATGTTATTTCAGTCACAGCACCTCAGGGAAGAATGCATTCTCCGTAACTTGGCGTTGAACAATATTGAATATACAAGAATCGATATTTGCCATTTTTGGCGTTTTACTGAGGAAATAGTGTATCTGAAAAAAACGTCGATTTTTGAGAATCTTTTGATGTTTGGGTGTTTTGGCGTTTTCTAAGATGATTGCTATATATTAAAATATGGCGTTTTTTTAGTAGGTGTGTTTGATGTTTTGGGGATTTTGGCGTTTGTAAGATGAATGGTATATAGTAGAAAATATGGCGTTTCAGGTTTTGGGGGTGTGTTTTTATGTCTGGTATGTTTTTGTTTATATAGGGATGTGTTTTGGTCCGTAATGGCGTTTTATTCATTAGTTGGCGTTTTGGTACAGAAGTGTAAAGACCTTTTTATGCTTAATGAAGCGCGTCCACTTAATAGAATTCGTGTTATTTATGAAAACGTCACCGCGCCAATCTAGTCCATAGATTGTTTTGATCGGACGATCCATAAGCGTTCTCACACTTTCCACCGTTTTCTCTAAATCCTGACCCTATATATATATATATATATATATATATAGAGAGAGAGAGAGAGAGGAGTTCTAGAGTAAACACTAGTGTATTTATGAACTGAGTGAGCAAATCCTAGTCATTGATTTACACTTGTGTATACACTTATGTATTAATAATCAAGGGCTTGGATTAGTTCACTAGTGTTCACTATCAAATGAGTGGTTCACAAATGAACCTAACCATATATATGTATGTATATATATATATAGGGAGGGGCTCATGCGAGAACCACCCTTATTGTGAGAACCTTGAGAACCAATGTGAACACAACCTAAAATAGCTAAAAAAACCTAACCCCCCACCCCCAAAAAACCTAAACCCCCCCACCCCCCCCCCCCCAAAAAAAAAAAACCTAAACCCCCCCCAAGCTAAATGCTAAAAAAAAACCTAAAAAAAACCTAAAAAAAAAACCTAACCCCACCCCCCCCCCCCAAAGAACCTAAACCCCCTCCCCCACCCCCCAAAAACCTAAACCCCCCCCCCCCTCAAGCTAAAATGCTAAAAACTAAATCCCAAAAAAACCTAAAAAAATCTAAAAAAAATCTAAAATTTTTTTTTTGAATTTTTTAATATTTTTTATGTTAAAATCGCTACTTTTAGAAGCAAAAAAAAAAAATTTTTGGCTTCGAAAAGTAGCGATTTTTTTATAAAAAATATTAAAAAATTCAAAAAAAAAATTTGTGTGATTTTTAGCTATTTTTAGGCATTTTTGGTGTGTTCACATTGGTTCTCGCGGTTCTCACAATAAGAGGTGGTTCTCGCATGATCTTCTCCCTATATATATATATAGTGGAGGGTTCAAATGAGAAGAAATTCTTTGTAAGAAGAAAAAAGAAGAAATTTCAACCAATAGGAATGCTTCATTAGACTTCATTTAATATTTGTACTTAATGTAACTATAAGGGTATATTAGTAAACTTACATACATCATTAATTGGTAGTTTCATCTTTAATAACTAACTATATTAAATTTGTAACTTATTTTTAAGATATATATTTTTCACAAAAAATAAAAATAAAAATTCATTTAAAGTGTAGGATAAATACGAGGCGTGTAGGATAAATTACGAGTTGTGTAGGATGAATTTCAATATGTGTAGGATAAATTTCGAAATGTGTAGGATAACTTTTTATGTGTGTAGGCAAAAATATTTAGTGTGGAGGATTATAGTCTTAATGACTAATTAATTAGTCAAACATAATAATAAATGAGATGAGAAAAAAAAAACTATTTAATGTTTTACAATTATACCCTTTTATTCTTTTTCTTCTCAATAAAAATTTCTTCTCAAATGAACCTTCCCCTATATATATATATATATATATATATATATATAGGGTTAGGTTCATTTGTGAACCTTTCCCTATTTGTGAACAAAAACGAACTCATCCTGGCCATTGATCTTGTTAAAAAATTAGAAGGGTAGGATTGTCATTAGACATTAAACATTATTTTTTATTTAAATTTTATACAGTTTTCATTTTTGAGTAATCTTAATCAGTTACCAAATATATATAACAACTCCTACAATCTTGCGATCTAAACATCAGATCAAATCAGTTATGCATATCATAATAACTGGTTTCCCACAAATTCGTAATTGAAACAGTTTTTGTTCTCTAAAATCATTCCTTCTCAAAAATTTGATTTGGAAAAACACGAAGAAATCAATCTGATCATTAGGCTTGTTCAATCTGATAATCTTGGTTTCTGTCTCATCTTCGTATTCCCGATCAGTACATACTGTCATTCCACCGATCCAGTTCATTTGGTTGATTTCTTTATCATCTTCGTATTTCCGATCATTACATATTATTTTTTGTCTTCGTAGCATTTGGGTAATTCAAAGAGATCAACCAGATCATTTTGAGATATGGAAAAATTCATTTTGGTAGCTAATGATTTGGTTTGTTGGTGACCGGGTAGTTAAATTTCTAATCGGGAAAGCACTGGTGAATAAAGAAAAAAATACACAGGTCTCGTGGAGAAGAAGGTGATGGTGATGTATTTTACTATTTTACATATATGCATAATAGCTTGATGTGGAGAAGAAGGTTTGTTGTAGTGGATGGGTCAAGAAATGCTTCACCCACAAGTAGGAAGAGGCTTACAAATGAACATTTAAGGAGAGCAATATATGCTAAAAATAATCCATGTCGTTACGATGGGTTAATGATTGATTCTAGAGGCTTGATACAGCAGAACTTTTAAGAGGATAACATATGTAGAGTTTGATGATTCTTGTGAGGTTCTTGTTGTCACAGGTAGCTAGGATAAGAAAAGAAGGCCCATTTGGTACAAAGTGGATCTTAGACATGGATGTGAGCAAATTAGTAGGATAGATTTCTCATCAAAAGGTTGATGCATTTAGTCAAGGTATTTAAAACAGAAGGCTCCATGGTTGTTCATTGAGTGCAACTTTATTCTTGGTCATGTAAAGGCCTCTTAGTTGGCGAACATAATTCAAATAATGCAAGGCCAGAGGTAATATATGTTAAAGGATAAAAAGATAAGAAGATAGTTTGTATGTTATAGTTTGGGTCAGTCCTCTATAAATCTCCGGGTCCGCTGGAGCTTACACCGGAGACCGAATAGATATATGTATATTATTATGAATTTACACATACGTATGTTGCTTGATTTTAGTTGTTTTGTAATTGTTGGGAACCAGTGGCGGACCTAGGATTTTTTCCAATGGGGTCCCATTTTTCCGGTGTTAAGATTTTTCACAACCATACGTTAGAATTTTCGGGTCAGTCGTCGTTCGGTTCGGTTCGGGTCGAGACAAGGACAAAATAAAATATAATTATAAGGTCTGTCTCCATTCAAGAGGGTGTTATGATAAAAACTGCGATGGCAAAAAAAGAACAGAAAACGAAAAAATATATAGCTCTCAATTCATTTACATACCTTCCAAGTATAGACACATAACAGTCATATACATACACTTAATAACTAACCTCTATCTAATCCACAAATTTACATACATTAACTTGAACGTGGACATGAAAAAATATAATAAAAGTAAATGACAGATAAGCACTTGAATTCTTATCATGCCAAAGGGGGTTGGCGTTGTTGATAGAGCAGCCATGTTAGAGCTCAGTATGTAACTGAAAACATAAAAAAATAGGTAGGATAAGGATTGAACTTGTGACCTTTTGGTTAAAAGACAAGGGATTTACCATCTCACCAAGCTTACTTTCATTACTATGGGTTCCATCTATATATTTTTATGGGGTCCATGAAAAACTTAACATACCGCCTCTACTAAAATTTTTAAAAACATTGGGGTACGGGAACCCCGACCCGCAAAGGGTGGGTCCGCCCCTGTTGGGAACATTGTTTAAATGATGTCCTAATATACACATATGTATATTAGTGACGTGTGCGCGACTACACAAATTTTTACAATGAAATTACACACGATTTGGTTTTAAATTTATAAAAGTGATTATTACTTTTACATCAAAACACACACGAAAGAGGCAAGTATACCCCGTCATATATGTAGTAAAGTATCGGTAAGAACCAAGTATCGATCCAAGGAAATGGGCGGAGAAATAATACTAGACCTTTGTCACTAAACTACCGGTAAAAACATAAGTTGTTTGATTTTTTAATAAACTAAAGTAAGCATAAACAACTACTTATAAAAAAACATAATAGATTTCAAATATGAAAATAGATAAATAGCCTTGCTTAATACACAACCAAAGGATGTCAACTAAGTCGGTTTTGGCACTAGAAGCATTTGATCAATTCTCCAATTTTAAGACAATTAGTATCCCTTTCGGGAATCCTAACATGACAATCATTCGGAAAGTTAAAACGATAAACACACTTTAACCACCTAAAATTGTTCTTTAACGTGCAATTGATAAATGTCTATGAAAACCTCTTAAAAATAAGTTAGTCATCCGTTAGGAGTTTTCTAACCTCACTTAAACAAGGAAAGCTACACCGATAAAAACAATGCAACTACCGAGACAAGCATAAACTAGATTAAATCACAACCGAGTTCATTTTACAAATCTTGCACATAAATTCACCAAGATAGCAATTTTGGCCTAAACTACTAACTAAGCTAACAAATCATGGCAAGAATTTATAACGACACCATTTAACCCGTTAAGGTCCTTACGTGACGGTAAGCTTTCTTGATTAACAATAATTACATTTTATTAAACCACTAACCATTTCTAGTATCATGGTGCACACATTTTAACCAAGCTAAACTAGTTAACAAAGTTTAAAGTTTACTAATACAAGATTAATTAAGCTTCATTTTTCAACTATCTTAACTAACCAAATACCAATCATCCAACACAATTACTTATAATCAAGAAATCAATATCAATAACAAGGTTGCAAACTAATCATCAAAGATTAACATAGAAAATACTTCCAAATGTCATTACAAACAAAGATTAACATACTAATGGTTATAATCAAGCAAGAGATTGTTGTGTTTTTGCCCAAAGGCTACAATAATACATAAACATTAATCTAAATGCTTGAAAGATTAACAAAATAATGGAAAGATTAGAAACCAAACCATAAACAAGCATAAGATTAAGAATCTGGAAGATAACGAAGCTAATCGGCACAATGTGGCTTGAATCCGGGTGAAAGCAGAAGCCTCCGGAGCCTGAAAATTGCCAGAATCGCTTCCAAAATGTCCAGAGTTCTGAGCAAAATGTTTCTGCAAGTTTTTATATAATTTCGATATCGCACGGTCGTGCGTCCTGTTGCACGACCGTTCACTTTATGCATTATTGGAGGTATGGTGCACCATACTGCATGACGTCATCAGATCTTGACCGGTCTTCGGTCTCGCACGACAGTTCTTCCTGAGGCACGACCGTTCGTTTCCGGGTTCTTGTTGCACAGACAACTGCACTGGTCGTTCAGTTCCGGGGTGTGGCTGGTCATCGAATCCGCACGGGGTGCAACCAACCGCACGCCCGTGCGTCACCGGGATTGCCTTGCACGCCAAGTCGCACCCTCGTTCATTGCCGGACTGGACTGCATTAGTCGGAGATGCACGGTCGTTCATTAGGTCGCACGACCGTTCGACTTGCCCAGGTCAGAATTCCAACAGAAGGTTCGCAGCTTTGTCATTTCGTCCGGAAAGTCCTCATTTTCGCTATCATCTTGTCTGGTATGCTGTTTTAGGCCTGTAAACAAAAGTATACATTATTAAGTATCCGAATGACGGTTTTACGGCCGAAAACGCATAAAATGGGGATAAAATGGGGGACTAAAATATGTGTGAATTAGCGAATATCAAATCTCCCCACACTTGAACCTTGCTTGTCCTCAAGCAAGCTAAACTAAAATGCAATAAAAGATAGAATCAAACAAGAACGATAATTTACACACTATTTATTGAAATAACTACAAACGGTTAGCCGGTTTTTCGAAAGACAACATCAAAAGAATCAAACCCAATCAAGCATATGCAAATATATGGTGATAACCAAAAAGCCGTGACTCACTTTCAATTGACTTAACATGTTAATCTTCACACAACTCACAATGTTCACACACACTCGGTTTTATTTATGAAACATACATAAAATGTGTATGTGCAAACACTCAATGCCTCGTCAATGAAACGTGTAATATCATAAGCTTGTCATAAGATCTCGTCTCCACCAACTAACATGCGAAAAAGTGTAAATCAAGAGGTCTTTACGGGTTGTAACGTTAGGCTTCAGCAAAGGGTATGGAAATGGATATTTAAAGTGGCGAAATGGTTAAAACTCGGTAGCTACGTTTAACAAGCGCAATACAACAAAACTATACATACAAACGCCTTAAAAAGGCTACTTACGCGACAACGAGCTCATAAACAAGATTTCATCATTTTATCAATCAAAATTGCTCGAATTTTGTCTACTTCACCCTATTTTAGGGTGTTTTATTTTCTGTTTTTTTTAAAGCATATAAACTAATGGATTTATACAATGAAACATAAACAACAACAAGCGCTAGTTAAACGATTATTTTGACCGAGTTTCAACACTAAAAGGTTTAAACATAAAAAGGCTAAATATGGCTAAGTGGGCGATAATATTGGGTAGACAAAGGTAAACGGGAAGGCTCGACATGGTTAATCCTAAAGGGTAACGTAGGGTATACGGGAAACACAACACAAAGAACAAGGCTAACAACAAAGGGGTAATCTAAGTGCCTCTATCACTTTTACACAATTCCGCAAGTTCATGGTCTTAACAAGCATACTAGTGACAAGTTCTAAATTACACATGACATCCGGCTCACTCCTATCCGAAATGAACAAATATATTACAATATCAAGGCTCAAACATGCTCACGTAACGGAAGGAATGGGTAAAAGTGTGAAAACTATCATGCAAGTCTTTCTTTGTTTGTCACGCTTTCCGGTTTTCTTTTTCAAATTTTATTTTGCTTGTCGAGTTTTTATCAAGTTCGAAGCTTTCTAAAACACAACTAACCGGTTTATTTACTTAAAATATATACAGAATACAGAATAATTTTTTTTAGAGGACAAACAAAGTTAACAAAGTTAACCCCCTCCCCACACTTGAACTTCGCATTGTCCCCAATGAGAAACCCGAAATATAGAGAAAAAGGATAATAGTACTCCCCTCAAGATGATGACTGATGAAACGAGACTTCCAAGCTGTATCTGTCGTGTGCTCCGGTCAAAGACTTGATAGCCAAGATCTGCAAGTATGTCATATGGTACAGCAAAACAGAACAGAAACAAAAATAAACCCAAATAAACCATAATGTACATAAATATAAATACTAAAATCCAAACAAAGACAAGACATAAAGTAAAGTGTCTGAAAATAAAGTACAATCCGGGGGTGTTGAAATACTACCCAAAATGAACACCCGAAATATAAAGTACTGAAATAATAAAAACCACCAACTGTCAACACCACTGCCTCCTACTCGTCGTCACCAGCATCATCTCTCGTGAAGGACGGGCCCGCATCTCCATAACCAGGTGGGTTCCAGGGTGGGAACTGCGGAGGATGCTGAAAGTAGTCGGGATAGGCATGATGCATCTCCCCGAACAGGTATGAGAACCCAGCACTCACCCCCTGGTACAAGTTGTCCTGGTTCGCCCTAAGCTGATCCTGAGTAGCCCTGAGCTGATCCTGACTAGCCCTGATCTGGTCCTGACTAGTGCTAATCTGGTCTATATAAGTCCCATGCTGCTCCTGCGTAACTCGCATCTGTTGGAACTGCTGGTAAAACTCTGGCCAATCCTGGTGCTGGTGGTAATCATGGTGCTGCGGTGAATGTGGTGGTGTCTGTGGTCCGTGCTGCTCCTGATGCTCCTGATCATGCATCTCCTCATCCTCGTGTTCCTCCTCAGCTGGGGGCAACGGGTCCCAGACCTCGTTGTTTAGACCCCTCAATCTATCCCCCCGATCCAACTCAACAATCAACCCCATTGCTTTCAATGACCGAATATCAACATATACCCCTTCGGTCACCAGAGTGAGACTCTCAAGTACCTCATCAGTCATCAGACCCAAATTGTAAGCAATTTCGGTCACATACTGACCGCCGTGTATCTGACTGTTGGGCGTCCTCCCTGAGCTCTTCACAAAGTATTCAGCCATCCTTGCGGCTAGGTTGATGTGTACTCCATCAACCAGCGCGTACAGAAAAATCAAATCCGGTATTGGACAGTTCCCTAAACTGTCCATGCGGCCGCAAATGGTGTGGCTAAATACATGATGCATCACTCGAACCAACGGGTCTCTCAATCGTGAAGCTTTAGACATTCTCGGGTCGTAAGGTTCACCAATTGCATTTTCAGCCCAAAACGCGGCCCGTGCTGCATCAGTTGGAAAGGTAAACTGCTCCGTGAAGAATTCGGAATCCATGTCTTCTCTTGTATAAATTCCAAGCCTCCTACCCAATCGACCCACTGACCAAGTGTGCCATTTTCCACCCAACCTGAAAGTTATCCGCTCCTTGTAGCGGAATTTTGGCCTTCTATGAGCAATTGGTTTTTCGTAGGCATGTGTGGAGAAGAACTTTATTGTTGGCTCAAGATAGATGGGTCGGTTGATAGATACTAAGCGCGCAAGTGGGATAGTGAGCATGTTTTCAAGCCTATCATACTGATTTAACTCCCTCATAACCTCCCAATCCAGCCTCCGTGGGACTCTGAATTGCCCTCGCCTTCTCCATAAGGCGTCACGCCTTGGGATACAAAGAGCTTCTTTCTCATCATCGGGGTTAAATTGCAAGAAAGGATGATCCATCTGTAAGAGGAATATCGTTAGAATAGCAGGAACAGGAAAAATTTCACTCAAAAACAGCAGAACACGTAGTTATGAAGATTCTGTCTTCTGATCTGGGCCTGTCGCACGGACGTGCGACGAGATGCACGGTCGTGCATCACCGAGAACAAGCAAAGATGGTCAACAAATGTCGGATCTACACGGCATGCGACCAACGGCACAACCGTGCATCACCGAGACCAATCAGCAAACATCGTGAACAGTCGGTATTGCATGACCGTTCCGTCCAAGGAACGTCCGTGCAACCTCGATTCTGCAGATTTCGAACCCCTGAACTTTGAACAGCCTGATTTTTGCAAAATTTCAACAAGTTTTGGGCCAACAGGGGTCGGAAAGTCAACCGTGTGTTCACGATATGTACGATTCAAACAAGGGTTAGGGTTTCGTTTGTATTTATGAAGGGAACCCTAAAAAGCCTTGAAGAATCGGATGAATCTAACCTAGAAAGCGAAGAAACAGGAAATCTACAAGAAGGAACGTACCGTGCGAAGAAGTGTGTGAAACTGTGCGATATGAGGCGAAATCGCTCTGGAACAGCCGTCTGCAGTTAGGGTTCGCGAATGAGGGGAATGGAAGCAGATGGGGGTTTTTATAGTGTGCAAAAGACAAAACTGCCCCTGCCTCGCGCACGGTCGTTCGACCTATCGCACGGTCGTGCGTGACCGACATCGCTCAAACCCAGCACGCTGTTCTCGGAGATGCATCGGGGGTGCGACTCATCGTGCTAGCCACCTCGCAAACGCACGGTCGTGCAACGCGTGGCATGGTCGTGCAACAGCTGCAGATCAGTTTTTTCTGCAGAAGCCATTTCCACCAACTGTTTTGGCCGTTTTTCGCCATTTTTTCAACACGTAAACTGTTTTAACCATATCGCAACATAAAACCTTCGCTCGGTACGTATAAAAATTGTACAAACTAACGTAAACTACCAAACATACCTAAATTACGCTAAAACTAGAAAAACACATAAAAAGACGATATTACCCCTAAAGCGTAAAATACGCACTTGCTACATTTTTAATCCGCGAGTCAGTAGCATAGACTCTCTCCTCCCCACACTTATGATGTGTGCGGGGTTTGGAGCTCGATGACCTCCACCGCCGACTCTATCGGCCCGGCAACGTACAACTTCAACCGGTGACCATTTACCTTGAATGTAACGCCATCTGCGTTCTCTATTGCAACAGTACCATACGGAAACACCTCCTTAAATGTGTATGGTCCTGTCCAACGTGAATGAAGCTTCCGTGGAAATAAGCGCAGTCATGAATTGTAAAGAAGAACAAGATCACCCGCTTGGAATTCTTTGTGGTCCTTCAAGCGTTTGTCGTGAAATTTCTTCGTGCGCTCTTTGTAGAGGACGGAGCTCTCATAAGCTTGTTGTCGCAGTTCCTCCAATTCATGAATCTGGAGAAACCGGGCTTCACCTCTTGTTTTCAAGTCCAGATTCGTGGTTTTCAAAGCCCACATAGCTTTATGCTCCAACTCTACTGGTAAATGGCACACCTTTCCGTATACCAACCTAAAGGGAGTGGTCCCAATAGGGGTCTTGTAGGCTGTACGGAATGCCCACAATGCCTCATCAAGTTTGTCCGACCACTCCTTGCGGTTTGCACCAATAGACCGCTCAAGGATGCGCTTTAGCCCTCGGTTAGTGACTTCCACCTGCCCGCTCGTCTGCGGATGATAAGGCGTGGACAAACGGTGATGCACACCGTAATGGGACAAAGCCTTTTCAAGCTGTGTATTACAGAAATGAGTCCCTCTGTCACTAATAAGCGCTTTCGGAGTGCCAAATCGGGCGAACAAACTTTTCAAGAATCTCACGACCACCCTGGCGTCATTTGTGGGTAAGGCCTGTGCCTCCGCCCACTTTGATACATAGTCAACTGCGACCAGGATGTACTTGTTACATCGTGAGGGGGGAAACGGTCCCATGAAGTCTATCCCCCAAATGTCAAAGACTTCACAAACTTGTATCCAGTTCTGGGGCATTTCGTCGCGTGCCGAAATATTTGTCGCCCTTTGGCAGGCATCGCACGCTTTTACCCAACTCTGCGCATCACGAAAAATAGTCGGCCAATAAAACCCGGAATACAACACCTTCTTGGCGGTGAAGTTGGCTCCATGGTGGCCTCCGGTAGGTCCCTCGTGACAATGGCGCAGAATATCGGTCGCCTCCTTCCCTGATACACATCTTCTGATCACCTGATCAGCACCCACCTTAAATTTTATTTAAAAATTAGAAGGGTAGGATTGTCATTAGACATTAAACATTAGAAGGGTAGGATTGTCATTAGACATTAAACATTATTTTTTATTTAAATTTTATACAGTTTTCATTTTTGAGTAATCTTAATCAGTTACCAAATATATATAACAACTCCTACAATCTTGCGATCTAAACATCAGATCAAATCAGTTATGCATATCATAATAACTGGTTTCCCACAAATTCGTAATTGAAACAGTTTTTGTTCTCTAAAATCATTCCTTCTCAAAAATCTGATTTGGAAAAACACGAAGAAATCAATCTGATCATTAGGCTTGTTCAATCTGATAATCTTGGTTTCTGTCTCATCTTCGTATTCCCGATCAGTACATACTGTCATTCCACCGATCCAGTTCATTTGGTTGATTTCTTTATCATCTTCGTATTTCCGATCATTACATATTATTTTTTTGTCTTCGTAGCATTTGGGTAATTCAAAGAGATCAACCAGATCATTTTGAGATATGGAAAAATTCATTTTGGTAGCTAATGATTTGGTTTGTTGGTGACCGGGTAGTTAAATTTCTAATCGGGAAAGCACTGGTGAATAAAGAAAAAAATACACAGGTCTCGTGGAGAAGAAGGTGATGGTGATGTATTTTACTATTTTACATATATGCATAATAGCTTGATGTGGAGAAGAAGGTTTGTTGTAGTGGATGGGTCAAGAAATGCTTCACCCACAAGTAGGAAAAGGCTTACAAATGAACATTTAAGGAGAGCAATATATGCTAAAAATAATCCATGTCGTTACGATGGGTTAATGATTG
Source organism: Helianthus tuberosus (assembly GCA_030545235.1). Taxonomy (NCBI): domain Eukaryota; kingdom Viridiplantae; phylum Streptophyta; class Magnoliopsida; order Asterales; family Asteraceae; genus Helianthus; species Helianthus tuberosus. Next base: position 70,608,890 of record CM060416.1, read on the forward strand.
ATTCTAGAGGCTTGATACAGCAGAACTTTTAAGAGGATAACATATGTAGAGTTTGATGATTCTTGTGAGGTTCTTGTTGTCACAGGTAGCTAGGATAAGAAAAGAAGGCCCATTTGGTACAAAGTGGATCTTAGACATGGATGTGAGCAAATTAGTAGGATAGATTTCTCATCAAAAGGTTGATGCATTTAGTCAAGGTATTTAAAACAGAAGGCTCCATGGTTGTTCATTGAGTGCAACTTTATTCTTGGTCATGTAAAGGCCTCTTAGTTGGCGAACATAATTCAAATAATGCAAGGCCAGAGGTAATATATGTTAAAGGATAAAAAGATAAGAAGATAGTTTGTATGTTATAGTTTGGGTCAGTCCTCTATAAATCTCCGGGTCCGCTGGAGCTTACACCGGAGACCGAATAGATATATGTATATTATTATGAATTTACACATACGTATGTTGCTTGATTTTAGTTGTTTTGTAATTGTTGGGAACCAGTGGTGGACCTAGGATTTTTTCCAATGGGGTCCTATTTTTCCGGTGTTAAGATTTTTCACAACCATACGTTAGAATTTTCGGGTCAGTCGTCGTTCGGTTCGGTTCGGGTCGAGACAAGGACAAAATAAAATATAATTATAAGGTCTGTCTCCATTCAAGAGGGTGTTATGATAAAAACTGCGATGGCAAAAAAAAGAACAGAAAACGAAAAAATATGTAGCTCTCAATTCATTTACATACCTTCCAAGTATAGACACAAAACAGTCATATACATACACTTAATAACTAACCTCTATCTAATCCACAAATTTACATACATTAACTTGAACGTGGACATGAAAAAATATAATAAAAGTAAATGACAGATAAGCACTTGAATTCTTATCATGCCAAAGGGGGTTGGCGTTGTTGATAGAGCAGCCATGTTAGAGCTCAGTATGTAACTGAAAACATAAAAAAATAGGTAGGATAAGGATTGAACTTGTGACCTTTGGTTAAAAGACAAGGGATTTACCATCTCACCAAGCTTACTTTCATTACTATGGGTTCCATCTATATATTTTTATGGGGTCCATGAAAAACTTAACATACCGCCTCTACTAAAATTTTTAAAAACATTGGGGTACGGGAACCCCGACCCGCAAAGGGTGGGTCCACCCCTGTTGGGAACATTGTTTAAATGATGTCCTAATATACACATATGTATATTAGTGATGTGTGCGCGACTACACAAATTTTTACAATGAAATTACACACGATTTGGTTTTAAATTTATAAAAGTGATTATTACTTTTACATCAAAACACACCCGAAAGAGGCAAGTGTACCCCGTCATATATGTAGTAAAGTATCGGTAAGAACCAAGTATCGATCCAAGGAAATGGGCGGAGAAATAATACTAGACCTTTGTCACTAAACTACCGGTAAAAACATAAGTTGTTTGATTTTTTTAATAAACTAAAGTAAGCATAAACAACTACTTATAAAAACATAATAGATTTCAAATATGAAAATAGATAAATAGCCTTGCTTAATACACAACCAAAGCATGTCAACTAAGTCGGTTTTGGCACTAGAAGCATTTGATCAATTCTCTAATTTTAAGACAATTAGTATCCCTTTCGGGAATCCTAACATGACAATCATTCGGAAAGTTAAAACGATAAACACACTTTAACCACCTAAAATTGTTCTTTAACATGCAATTGATAAATGTCTATGAAAACCTCTTAAAAACAAGTTAGTCATCCGTTAGGAGTTTTCTAACCTCACTTAAACAAGGAAAGCTACACCGATAAACACAATGCAACTACCGAGACAAGCATAAACTAGATTAAATCACAACCGAGTTCATTTTACAAATCTTGCACATAAATTCACCAAGATAGCAATTTTGGCCTAAACTACTAACTAAGCTAACAAATCATGGCAAGAATTTATAACGACACCATTTAACCCGTTAAGGTCCTTACGTGACGGTAAGCTTTCTTGATTAACAATAATTACATTTTATTAAACCACTAACCATTTCTAGTATCATGGTGCACACATTTTAACCAAGCTAAACTAGTTAACAAAGTTTAAAGTTTACTAATACAAGATTAATTAAGCTTCATTTTTCAACTATCTTAACTAACCAAATACCAATCATCCAACACAATTACTTATAATCAAGAAATCAATATCAATAACAAGGTTGCAAACTAATCATCAAAGATTAACATAGAAAATACTTCCAAATGTCATTACAAACAAAGATTAACATACTAATGGTTATAATCAAGCAAGGGATTGTTGTGTTTTTGCCCAAAGGCTACAATAATACATAAACATTAATCTAAATGCTTGAAAGATTAACAAAATAATGGAAAGATTAGAAAACCAAACCATAAACAAGCATAAGTTTAAGAATCTGGAAGATAACGAAGCTAATCGGCACAATGTGGCTTGAATCCGGGTGAAAGCAGAAGCCTCCGAAGCCTGAAAATCGCCAGAATCTCTTCCAAAATGTCCAGAGTTCCGAGCAGAATGTTTCTGCAAGTTTTTATATAATTTCGATATCGCACGGTCGTGCGTCCTGTTGCACGACCGTTCACTTTATGCATTATTGGAGGTATGGTGCACCATACTACATGACGTCATCAGATCTTGACCGGTCTTCGGTCTCGCACGACTGTTCTTCCTGAGGCACGACCGTTCGTTTCCGGGTTCTTGTTGCACGGACAACTGCATTGGTCGTTTAGTTCCGGGGTGTGGCTGGTCATCGAATCCGCACGGGGTGCAACCAACCGCACGTCCATGCGCCACCGGGATTGCCTTGCACGCCAAGTGGCACCCTCGTTCATTACCGGACTGGACTGCATTAGTCGGAGATGCACGGTCGTTCATTAGGTCGCACGACCGTTCCACTTGCCCAGGTCAGAATTCCAACAGAAGGTTCGCAGCTTTGTCATTTCGTCCGGAAAGTCCTCGTTTTCGCTATCATCTTGTCTGGTATGCTGTTTTAGGCCTGTAAACAAAAGTATACATTATTAAGTATCCGAATGACGGTTTTACGGCCGAAAACGCATAAAATGGGGATAAAATGGGGGACTAAAATATGTGTAAATTAGCGAATATCAATTAGGAATCTACATATATGTACTTTACTTGATCTTAGTGTATTTTCAACACATAGCTCATGTGTACCTATGTGTATTTTTTAAATTATAAAACAATTTAAAACAAGTGTGTACATATATGTATATCATTAAACCAAGTAATAACTTGTATATACATATACGTATTTTATGAAAACATAGCGGTACATAACAATACATATATGTACTTCTCAAATGGTATATGCATAAGAGAATATAAAGCATATATATATATATATATGTATCTCAGTTGGACATAAAAATTGACTATTACACATATGTACATATTTAGTTATCCAAATTAATATATTATATAACTATTATAATAGTGTTTCACATATCTGTTCAAACATTTTATTAAATAATTGTATTATTAAATCCTTCATGTAAGAACATACACATTATATGAATCTAACATGCTTCGAGGATCGATGTAGTGGGCATAATAAAAAAAAATATAAAATGATGTAATGGGCAAATTAAAAAAATGGTTGATATTGGCAAATATAAGATGAGGTTTGGTGGGACCATACTAAAAAAGGGAAATAATTGTTACTGGATTTCAAAAATAACAAATGACATAGTACCATATTACCCCTAATTAAAAGAAAAACGGTTTAAATTAATTTTATGTATTTACCATCTTGCCATTCAATATCAATGGTTGATATTGGTTCATTTAGTTCTTAAATAAGGGTTGGTTCACTCTTGAACCCTACCCTATATATATATATATATATATATATATATTAGTATTAGGTAGTAAAAGTTGTACTATTAGGCAGACGAAAGTTGAAATTATCAGCCAATGGGGCCCACAGAGCACCCGGGATAATACTTTCTAGTCCTATACAAGTTCAGCTTGTATTAGAGTTTCGGACACACCAGACATCATCTGATAGTCCAATTCTCTCTTAAAATTCAGTTTGTAATCGTTTGTAATCAAGTGAGTTTGTATAAAGTTTAAAAGTTTTTCTTTGGTATTTTCCGCTGTTTGATAAATAAAAATCCTAGTTTTCAAACGTACCACGATCCACATCTGGTATCAGAGCAAGGATTAAGGTACATATGGCTGGCTAAGTTTACTATCAAGATCTGCATAATCAAGAGTTAAAGGTACTATTTATTAATTCATGTTAAAAATTTATTAAGATATATGTTTTAATTAATTATTCAAAAGATTCAAGCCTAAATGCAGAGAAGTAACCCATGGGTGGTGAAAGTGGCGTGTTAACCTTGAAGTGAGAAAAAAATAATTAAGAATTATATGTCTGAAAGATTTGAGGCATCCATTAATGAATGGTATTCAAGCTCGTGAGTTGCAGGTCTTGAATATTTAAATCTATAATTTCCAAAATCTACTTACCAAGCGTCAATTGATAATATAAACTTTATATGTTTTCACCAGAAAAACCAAAAACATTGTACTTCTTCAGAAAATCCGCATCTAAACTATATTTCTGACAGTATAATTACTTTGCAAAACCAACTAGAGTTTAACTTTGATCGGTTAAGTCTACTTAGTCGTGTGTCTATTAAAAATTTTCACCAAATTTCTGAAACTCAAAATAAGCAAGAAAATCAGTTCAGAGAGATCCTCAAAAACCAAAACAAAATCACCACAAAAATACATCAGCTCGCAAAGGAGATTGAAGAACATAAACCCTACACAAAAAACAGAAAATCTTAACGACAAAATCAAAGAAGTTGAAAAACTTCTTCAGGAGGTTAAACACGTGCTCACTTCATGAGCTATAGAATGACAGAACAAACAGAGTCGTTCAGAGAAGCAGTCAAAGCCGTAGAAGTAATTGATTCACCAGTAATTGGATTCGCAAAAGTTGCTACCGGAACAGCTACCAACCAAGCAACTGTTATTAAACAAAACAATCTTCTATTACAACTTTTAACTAAAGTTGCGGAAGACGCCCAGCAAAGTCGGGAATAACTTGGAGAAATAAAAAGAAGCATTACAACCTTACTTTAACAAAAGGAGCAAAGAGAAGACACATCGGAGGCTCTTGAAAAACTAAGTAAAGGGCTTGAAAGAATCAAGATAGGAGGAGATTCCCTTGTTCAAAAGAAGAAAGGTCCCTTGTATGTGTTTGAAGATCCAAAGAAGATCTTTGAACAAGAAAAGGCAAAATTACCAAAATGAACAGAACAAGAAGTTTTCAGCTTCCGGTCAGAGCAGGTGAAGGAAGTAGTAGCACAACCCCTAACCAAGAAGATCAGATAAGAAGTTATCGAAGGGCGAGTAGATTCAGGCATGAAGCTCAACGAAGACTCCCAAATACAATGCAAAGCAGACAATATAGAAGGAGTCTGGAAAGCCAAATTGACCTGGACCAAGAACTCCAACTGTCACAAAGAAGACGAGCCAATATAGTACCTGCTGAAGTACTATACGATTCAAGATGGTCGGAACCAAGACACATAGTATATCAACACTACAGTGAAGAAAGAATCCTGGTAGTTGGTGAAAACCAACAGCTTGATATGGGGTTTATCAATGAAACCTCATATAGAGCTTTAAGGGACTCCGGGATGCAACATATCCATTTGGGCATGGTGATGATAAGGATACATGCTCTTCATAGAAGGGATGCTGGAACAAATGTACTTGTGGTCCTGAGAGATACAAGATGGAATGATGACAGAGCTATTATTGGAACCATGGAAGTTGATATGGGGAGAGGAACGCAGTTGGTATACATAGCACCAAATATGATGCTAAGTATACATGATTTTTATAATCATATTCAACTGGCTATCCAAACAAGAGGCTATGAAGAATGGAATAATGGAGAGTCAAATCTTCTAATGGAAGATTAACTAATACAAGTGTAACAGGCTTCAGATATAATGTTCAGAACGTTTCTGAATATTTAGCCTCAAATGGAGTCCAAGCAATTGCAGGAGAAGCATGGTCTGCGGAAAGATTGCAAGGGCAAAAATGGATACTCAAACCAAGCAGGAAGCCAAAAGTAGAGAAGCCTGAGAAAGTAGATACTAGAACTAGAATAGATGGTTCTATATCTATGAGATTCTATGGCCATAGAGCATCTTCAGTAAATGAAGAAATCATGTGGAACAGAGATGATCAGGAAATCTCAGGGAAGATGAGGAAGAGCTAGCTGCAATGTATTTTGCAGAAAGCTTAGGAAGATTCCGCCATGACCATCAAGCTATTGAGCAAAACAGAAGTTACTATGCAGTCCGAGACTATTCAAAAAAGGGGCAGACTACACAAAAGACAAACCAAGCCATAGAATCAGAAGAGCAGGAAGAACAAAGACATCAAGAAGAAGTAATCAAAAGACGAAAAACCAAACAAAGGTACTCAAGAGAAAAAGGTTATGATACACTTGGAGAACCAAGTGGAAGATACGATTACATGGTCAAATACATGCCACCTGTAAGTACTGGAAAGATTGAAGATATCATCCCAACCGGATGGGGTGATGAAGATCCACCCAAGAAAACAAAGGAAGAAATAGCAGCAGTAGGCTACTCATCAAATGAAGAAGTCCTGAAGGACCAAGAGGAAGCCCAAGATAGATGGAACATCTCACCAACAGAAGACGAAGAAAATAAGGATTTAATGAATTTATTGGAAGAAAATCCTTATTTCTCTCTAGCAAAGGAACCTAATGAACTAAATAAAAAGGAAGAACAAATTAACCAGTGTAACGAGATTTCTGCCAAAAATTATATAAAATCACAAGAGGAATACTCAGCAGAATCAAGTCAAGAAGATGAAAAGGCAGCGTCCTATTTTAGCAACCAAATGCAAGATACAGAGCAATCTGTAGTATCCTATTTGGAAGCTAAAATGCAAGGTGCCTCTTCTTGTAGTCAACAGAGCGAGCTGAAAGATGAGCCGTCTGGTTTGACTAAAGAAGTTACTTGTAACAACTCCTATCAAAAAGTTTTAATTATTATTTTAATTGTCCAATAGGAAACCCTAATTGAGACACCCAAGTGATTCTGCACAAACCCTAAAATTTTCAAAACAATCAGAATCAGGATCAGGGCCCCTAAAACTCAGGGGGGGTAAACCCTAGTTAACGATTATCTACATAAAACGCTGTCAAATTTGAATTTTACGAAACTACTGACTCAGCAAGCCTATACACACACGGGGCTACTCTATAAATAAAATGCAACCCTTACGGACCGTAAGGGAGGAGGCTTACGGTCCGTAAGCATGTCAAATTTGGTGTATAAATAGCAGACATTGGCAATCGAAGTTTGGCACTTGAACGACGTTAATTCTCGTTACGTACACTGAGATATAGTATAAACAGTCCAAAACATACACACGATTCACGAAGTGCTGCCACAATACAGGGTAATAACTCGATCGCTGCTACGATTCAATGTCCGATCGATTAAACTATCCAATGGATGTTTAAGTGCTGCCCACATTAGGGTTTATGCTTTGTCATTCGTTGTTAATTCAATGGATGTTTAAGTATCGCACTTTGTCATTCGATGTGAGGGTTTAATCTCGTGAGTTATCGTAAATGCTGTATTAAGTTACCAACCGAATTGTGTGCCTGTTATTAAATTTAGGTTAAAAAAGGCTAATCAGTAGGCTAGGCTCTGCTCAAATTAAATCTGCAATGTGAGTCATTCTCTTTTTATCAAATTTGTTTACAAAAGCATGTTTATTTTCAAGGTTATAATTACAGGGATTAAGTCTTTGTAATCACCAAATTACAGCCGGTATGTGGGGTTTTGTATACATTACTTGATAATCGTCACCATTGGGGCAGCCAATGGGGGATATGACCATAGTCACAGATCCGGTCGAGTGACAAATACCGTGGGTAGTTGGTTTGATATCAGAAACATTGTAATCGCTCTTAATACTGTGAATTATAACAAATGAATCGTTTTAGCAAAATGAATGATTCACTCAGTATTTCCCGCTGACAAAACCTTTTTCAAACATGTTTCAGGTGATCTGTTGTGATCCAGGAAAAGTGCCGCGAAGCACTACAAGCTTAAGGAAGTGGCTCAGTATAAAATAAAGAAACATGTTTTGTAAAATAAAAGATTTCTTCGTGAAATTTAAAGATTGTAAATTACCGGGTTTTATCCCGAGTTGTGAAATAAAATAATCGGGAAATATTTCAGTTTTAAAAAGATACTGAAGAAACTTCCGCTGTTAATTAAATACCACGGGATTTCTGTCCCGCGGCTCCTGAAACGGGTCAAACCGGGTCGGGGGCCGTGACATTACTCACCCAGGATATACAATACAAGAAGACATGGATATTGTGATTAGAAAATACTTAATTTTACAGATTGCCATTTTGTGATTATGTGTTTTATTAATTGAATATTTGTATGAAAGGCACAATATGAGGAACCACTTTCTCCTAGTAAAAGAAGTCCGATTATTAGGAAAAGTCAGGATAAAATAAAGAAATTCCGAGAAAAGAAGATTAAACAGGAAACCCAGGAATTTACTAGTAAATCACCTTGGGAAGACAAGTTAGATGAGAAATGGGCAGATCTCTATATGCTAGCCACTGTAGCAATAAATACAAATCTTTAAAATAATCTGACTCAAAGTTTTAGCACCCGGATTACCTACAGTCTAGAAACCTTACCCAGTAAATAAATAAGTAAACCTTAGTGTGTTTTAATTTTCAGTTGTTTTGGTAATTACCTAGTATGAAATAATATTTAAAAGTTTTTCTATAAAATTTTGTTATGATTTTTAACTTAGTAATTGTGTGTATTTTGCTAAACAGCATGAGTGACTTGTCTGACGCCCTTCAGAATTTAAATCTATATCCAGTAAGAATAGAGGTTTCCAGAGATTTCAATAGATATATACCAGACATAGAAGAACCTATATAATTCAACGCTTCACCTCTCGAGAAACCCATGCCTAAGAAAATGGAAATTGGGGAAAGCTCTAGGCAAATTGAGGGGTTACCATCTCAAGAAGAGCTAGATTTTATATTGGCAAGCTGTGATACTATTCAGCTTGTCAATACAAATGTTTTTACTCGTCCTATTGAAACTCAACTCTCTAAAAATTTAGAACCAGCAATCCCAGAACCTATACCTAATCCACCTATGAGCAATGAGAATTTAGCTGAACTTCGCCACTTTGGCGAGGAGTTAATAGATGCAGGAAATAGGATTCTGGAAGTAGGAGAACAGATCTCCTGGAAATACGATGAGAGGGAAAGTCGTTACTAAAATACCCACTGACAAAAGGACAATGGGTTGTGAGACTGTGGTTGTAAATTAGCAATAATAATATAATCATGTGAAATAACCTAAAATAAAACTTTGTAAGATAATGGTGTGTATTGATGCATACTATTAAATATAAATGGAAATCGAGAAATCGATAGTTTTGGCTATATTGGTGTTATGAACTCTGTATAATTGTTTTGTGTAATTGTTATTTATTTGATACTAATAAATTATATATATTAATTATCAGATGGAAAACGCTAATAATGAACTAGCTAATGAAGTTAATCAATCTGAGCAACAACCAGGGGATCAATATATGACTAGGCAGGATATAGAAAACATCACTGCTCAAGGGATAGCCAACGCTATTCCAGCAATAGTTGCTCAAGGGATAGCCAACGCTATTCCAGCAATCGTTGCTGCTGTTAAAAATCCAATCGAACCGCAACAAATCGTTCCTAGCAAACGTATTTCTGAAGATAACTTCAGTAATAGCATAAACGGAGGCAATGATCCTGTTAATCATGATAATGAACCACGGCAAGCTCCGCTCCCTAAGAAAATGAAAGTTGCAACACCTGGTTGCACTTATAAAGAATTTCTTGCTTGTAAACCATCTGAGTTTGCAGGCAATGAAGGAGCGACCGCAGCACTGCGTTGGTTAGAGAAGACTGAGGCAGTGATTACAATAAGTAAATGTGCCAAGGACGATCAGGTCATGTACGCGTCAAATCTTTTTAAAGAAGGGGCGCTAGAATGGTGGAACACGGTGTTACAAGCAAAAGGAAGAATGATGGCGTACGCTATGAATTGGGAAGAATTTAAGAGTCTTGTAGAAAGAAAATTCTGTCCCGAATATGAAAGAGATCAAATGGCAAATAAGTTTCTAAACCATCGAATGATGGGTGTAGATTGTCGCGGTTATACTACGACATTCTTTGAATATGCTAGAGTAGTACCAACACTGGCTTCGCCAGAACCGGTACTCATTTCTCGTTATATTTGGGGATTGATTAGTGAAATCCGTAACATCGTTAAAGTTGCGAGACCTCGTACGATTGACGATGCTGTGGAATTAGCTAACACCCTAACTGACGAACTGGTACGCACGCAAGATGAAAACAGGAAAAAGGAACTGGCTCAGAAAATTACCCAATGATTTCGTACGGGTAATAATAACAGCTTCAAGAGAAGAGGAATAGGGCAATCTCCAACTCCGTCATTCTGCAGGAAATGCAAAAAGAAACATTATGGAAGATGCGATATAACCTGCAATTTTTGCAAAAGTGTAGGACATCGTGAAGAAAATTGCAGGAAGAAATCCACAATTTGTTACAATTGTGGAGAAGCAGGATATTTCAAAACAGAATTTCCTAAATTGATCAAACCAGCAGACAACAAAGCCAAGACGGCCGATGGAACTACCAAAAAGAATGTTCGAGCCTTCCAATTAACTACTCAGGAAGCTGAGATGATTCCAGATGTGATAGCTGGTACGTTCTTAGTTCACAACATTTACGCCAAAGTATTATTTGACTCTGGTGCAAACCAAAGTTTCATAAATACTTCATTCTGCCAAGCTCTTAATTTATCATTAACCAACCTTAGGCAGATTTTTACAGTCGAAACGGCAGACGGAAATTCTGTTAGCATAGATAAAGTTTTGCAAAAAGAAAATATAGAACTCTTAGGTTATAAATTTCATGCAAACCTATTACCTATGAAATTAGCTGAATTCGATGTTGTGTTAGGAATGGATTGGTTAGTAGCCAACCATGCTCGAATTCTTTGTGATAAGAATTCCATAGAAATTCAGGCACCTACTGGAGAAGTCATTATGATTACAGGAGATAAACCACGTAAGCCCATGAAGTTCATATCAGTGATGAAAGTTGCTAGTTATGAACGAAAACAAGGAATAGTATATATGATTTCAGTAATCATTAGTACTAAGGGTAAAGAACTTAAGGAGATTCCTGTAGTCTCAAAATACCCAGATGTATTCCCTGAAGAGTTACCAGGGTTACCACCAGATAGGGAAGTAGAGTTTAGGATTCATCTAATTCCTGGAACGATACCGATAGCCAAGGCCCCTTATCGGTTAGCTCCCACAGAAATGTTAGAACTGAAAAAGCAATTAGATGAATTACTAATTAAAGGTTTCATACAACCTAGTTCATCCCCTTGGGGAGCACCAGTGTTGTTTGTGAAAAAGAAGGATGGATCCATGAGAATGTGTATCGATTATAGAGAATTGAATAAGGTTACAATTAAGAATCGATATCCATTACCTAGGATTGATGATCTTTTCGATCAACTTCAAGGGGCTAGATATTTTTCTAAGATAGATTTACGCTCCGAATATCATCAGTTGAAGGTACAAGAAGAAGACATACCTAAGACTGCTTTTAGAACTAGGTATGGTCATTACGAGTTTACAGTCATGCCCTTTGGATTAACGAATGCACCTGCCGCATTCATGGACATGATGAATAGGATCTGTAAACCGTATTTGGATAAATTTGTAATTGTCTTCATAGACGATATACTTATTTATTCAAAACGTCAGGACGAACATTGTCAACACTTGCATGCACTCTTAACTTTGTTAAGAAAAGAAAAGCTTTACGCCAAATTCTCGAAGTGTGAATTTTGGTTGCAAGAAGTGCAATTCTTAGGACATATGGTAAATCACGAAGGTATTCATGTAGATCCTGCTAAGATAGAAGCAATTACCAAATGGAAGGTTTCGCAATCCGCAATGGAAATTAGAAGTTTTATAGGTTTAGCTGGATATTATAGACGGTTTATTAAGGTTTTTCCAAAATAGCTGTACCATTAACTAAGCTAACCTGTAAAGCAGTTAAGTTTGAATGGGGACCTAAACAAGAAGAAGCCTTTAAGATCTTGAAACAAAAGTTAACCAATGCTCCAATCTTAGCTTTACCAGAAGGAACTGAAGATTTTGAAGTATATTGTGATGCTTCAAAACTAGGATTAGGATGTGTGCTAATGCAACGCAAGAAGGTAATTGCGTATGCCTCAAGACAATTGAAAAAGCACGAGGAAAATTATACGACTCATGACTTAGAGTTAGGAGCCGTAATTTTTGCCCTTAAAATTTGGAGACATTATCTGTATGGAAGTAAGTTTACTGTCTATACGGATCACAAAAGTTTAAGATATATATTTGGGAAAAAAGAGTTAAATATGAGGCAAAGAAGATGGATGGAAATCCTAAGTGACTACGACTGTGATATACAATATCATGAAGGAACGGCAAATGTAGTTGCAAATGCCTTAAGTCGTAAGTATCATGAGAAACAACGACGAGTTCGTGCTCTTAGATTAAATCTACAGTTAGATTTAATGGAACAAATAAAGCATTTCCAAGAAACAGCAATCAAGGATGATGCTGAAGGAATGAAGGGACGAATAAAAGAATTAGAACAAGGAGCAGATGGAATTTGGAGATTCCATGAAAGCAGAATTTGGGTACCTAAGCAGGGAGAATTAAGAAATAAGATTTTAGAAGAAGCTCATAAATCTAAGTATACTATACACCCAGGAAACAATAAGATATACCAAGATTTAAGAAATAATTTCTGGTGGATATGCATGAAGAAGGATATAGCTCGATATGTTTCTAAGTGTCTTACTTGTTCACAAGTTAAGGCAGAACAACAGAAACCTTCAGGTCTACTACAACAACTAGAAATGCCTGTATGGAAATGGGAACTCATAACAATGGATTTTGTTACTAAGTTACCCAAAACCAGAAAAGGTAATGACGCGATTTGGGTAATTGTGGATCGATTAACCAAATCTGCTCACTTTCTACCAATGAAAGAAACCTTTAGCATGGAAAGGTTGGCAAAGTTGTATGTAGATGAAGTTGTATCCCTACATGGAGTTCCACTCTCCATTGTTTCGGATAGGGATAGTCGTTTTACTTGTCATTTCTGGAAAGGTTTCCAAGAAGCTATGGGAACTCGACTAAATTTAAGCACTGCATATCATCCTCAAACGGACGGGCAAAGTGAAAGAACGATCCAAACTCTAGAAGACATGCTTAGAGCATGTGTAATAGATTTTGGTGGGAATTGGGATGATCACTTACCATTAATTGAATTCTCCTATAACAATAGTTATCATTCAAGTATTGAAACTGCTCCATTCAAGGCACTGTATGGAAGAAAGTGCAGAACTCCAGTTTGTTGGGCAGAAATAGGAGAAAATCAATTGTCAGGTCCTGAAATAGTGCAAGAGACGACCGATAAGATTACTCAAATCAAGGACAGGCTGAAGACGGCCAGAGATCGCCAGAAGAGTTATGCAGACAATAGATGTAAGCCATTAGAATTCCAAGTTGGAGACAGAGTAATGTTGAAAGTTTCCCCTTGGAAAGGAGTTGTTAGATTCGGTAAGAAAGGAAAGCTAAGTCCAAGATACGTAGGACCATTTCCAGTGATCCAACGTATAGGACCAGTTGCTTATCGTTTACAACTACCAGAAGAGTTAGCTGGAGTACATGATGTATTTCATGTATCCAACCTCAAGAAATGTCTATCAGACGAATCTTTGGTAGTACCTCTCCAAGATATAGAGGTAAACGAAAAGTTAAAATTTGTGGAGAAACCTCTTCAGATAGAAGACAGAAAAGTGAAGTTTCTCAAGCACAAACGACTAGTGCTAGTTAAAGTAAAGTGGGATTCAAAGAGAGGACCCGAATACACTTGGGAACTGGAATCAGAAATAAAACGAGAGTATCCTCAATTATTCCAGTAAATCTCGAGGACGAGATTTTTATTAAGGTAGGGAGAATGTAACAACTCCTATCAAAAAGTTTTAATTATTATTTTAATTGTCCAATAGGAAACCCTAATTGAGACACCCAAGTGATTCTGCACAAACCCTAAAATTTTCAGAACAATCAGAATCAGGATCAGGGCCCCTAAAACTCAGGGGGGTAAACCCTAGTTAACGATTATCTACATAAAACGCTGTCAAATTTGAATTTTACGAAACTACTGACTCAGCAAGCCTATACACACACGGGGCTACTCTATAAATAAAATGCAACCCTTACAGACCGTAAGGGAGGAGGCTTACGGTCCGTAAGCATGTCAAATTTGGTGTATAAATAGCAGACATTGGCAATCGAAGTTTGGCACTTGAACGACGTAAATTCTCGTTACGTACACTGAGATATAGTATAAACAGTCCAAAACACACACACGATTCACGAAGTGCTGCCACAATACAGGGTAATAACTCGATCGCTGCTACGATTCAATGTCCAATCGATTAAACTATCCAATGGATGTTTAAGTGCTGCACACATTAGGGTTTATGCTTTGTCATTCGTTGTTAATTCAATGGATGTTTAAGTATCGCACTTTGTCATTCGATGTGAGGGTTTAATCTCGTGAGTTATCGTAAATGCTGTATTAAGTTACCAACCGAATTGTGTGCCTGTTATTAAATTTAGGTTAAAAAAGGCTAATCAGTAGGCTAGGCTCTGCTCAAATTAAATCTGCAATGTGAGTCATTCTCTTTTTATCAAATTTGTTTACAAAAGCATGTTTATTTTCAAGGTTATAATTACAGGGATTAAGTCTTTGTAATCACCAAATTACAGCCGGTATGTGGGGTTTTGTATACATTACTTGATAATCGTCACCATTGGGGCAGCCAATGGGGGATATGACCATAGTCACAGATCCGGTCGAGTGACAAATACCGTGGGTAGTTGGTTTGGTATCAGAAACATTGTAATCGCTCTTAATACTGTGAATTATAACAAATGATTCGTTTTAGCAAAATGAATGATTCACTCAGTATTTCCCGCTGACAAAACCTTTTTCAAACATGTTTCAGGTGATCTGTTGTGATCCAGGAAAAGTGCCGTGAAGCACTACAAGCTTAAGGAAGTGGCTCAGTATAAAATAAAGAAACATGTTTTGTAAAATAAAAGATTTCTTCGTGAAATCTCAAGATTGTAAATTACCGGGTTTTATCCCGAGTTGTGAAATAAAATAATCGGGAAATATTTCAGTTTTAAAAAGATACTGAAGAAACTTCCGCTGTTAATTAAATACCACGGGATTTCTGTCCCGCGGCTCCTGAAACGGGTCAAACCGGGTCGGGGGCTGTGACATTACTCACTCAGGATATACGATACAAGAAGACATGGATGAACTCGAATACCCAACACTAAGAAAAATGATTAGTGAATCAAGAAAAGAAGGTGGGTTTTCATCGGTAACGTCAGGTTACAGACCACCGCAAGAACCAGTCATGGGTCCGGTAACCTACCCTCCAGCCAGAATAAGAACACAACAAACAAGACAAGATTCTGTGTTTAATGGAGCAAAAATCAGAGAAAGATCAGAAGCTATGACAAATGGCTTAGGATCTAATATGTGGAATCTACCGTCAGCACAGACAAATCAGGAGGCTATGTTAGTCCTACCAACAGATATTGGTACCTATGAAGACACAATATCAAGATGGGAGTCAATTACTCTAAATTTGGTTGATGACCCAGGGAAAGTTTGGCCAAGCAATAGAGCTAAAATAAACTATATAGAAAATCTCCTTGGGGAGGATGAAAAAAAGGCATGGATCCAATGGCGAACAACATACGTAGATGAATACAACACATTGGAAGGAATAGCAGATGATACGGAAAATATATTATCCCACATTAGAAGAATATTTCTTCTACAAGACCCTTACCAAGGAAATACAGAAGAACAGGATAGGGCCTACAATGAAATAGAAAGGCTCTCATGTAGAAATCTGAAAGATATATTTCTATACCTGAATGATTTCAAGAGACTAGCAGCACAATCAGGAAGACTATACTTGTCCCCAGAATTATCAGACAAAGTCTTCAGAAAGATGCCCCCAATTATTGGGAAAGAGTTGGAAGAAGCATGGAATTCTAAATATCCGGGAAGTAATGTCAGCGTTATTCCAAGAATACATTTTTCATACCAATACCTCACAGAGATCTGCAGAAAGGCAGCGGTCCAAAGGGAAATAAAAAATCTTCAGTTTTGTAGCAAAATCCCAATACCAGGCTATTTTGAGAAAACAAAGAAATATGGCCTGAGAAGATCAACAACCTACAAAGGAAAACCGCATGCTTCCCATGTTAGGATATTCAAAACAAAGCATAAAGACAGAGAAAGAAAATGCAAATGCTTCATATGCGGAGAAGAAGGTCATTTTGCTCGAGAATGTCAAAGTAATAAAGGAAATATAGTAAGAGCAGCTGTCATGGAAAACCTAGACCTACCAGAAGAATGGGATGTGCTATCAGTCGATCAAGATGAGCCAGAAAGTGATGCAATCTGTTCATTTTCTGAAGGAGAAGGAAAATCTAAAGACTACATATCAAATGTGTTGTCTGGAAATTTCCTAGAAGAACTGGCAGGAGTATTAATTGGGGAAGAAGAACTAAGAAGAGAATGGTGGTTTAAAGTTAAACTCCAGAAGCATCAAGAAAACTGTGAACATGAACTGCTAATGAACCAAGAAACTGTCACTAGCATAAATTGTCCATACTGCAAGGAAAAGACGACGTCAAGAGCTAGAAGTAATTGTCTGAAGTGCCAAATAACGGCCTGCCCGTTATGCTCAGACTACTATCTAAGCTTCAAAGTAACCCCAAAACCAAAAGAGATAATTGGTTATGATAATAGGGATAGCCTTATTAAAGAACTTCTTCTTTATAATGCTTACCTTATTAAAGAAAATGAAAGCCTTAAAGGAAGACGAATGGAGGAAGAAGAGTTGAACAAAATTCTTCAAGAAGAATTTGAACAACTCAAGCCTTTCCAAACAGCCGAAGATAGAAAGGAGGATTTGCAAAGTAGTAAAATCTTTGATGAAGATGGAGTAGAAATTATATTTGAGGAAAAGGCTCTAAAGGCAAGCGGTGAACCAGAAAAGAAAACCAAAATATACAACAAATTGTATAATATGGTCATCACCTTCAACATACCAGGAGAAAAAGAATTTAGTCTAATAACAATCTTAGACACAGGAGCTACCTCATGCTGTGCAAATAGTGAAGTAATACCAAAAGGAGCCCTCGAAGACAACCCGTACAGAATTAATTTTAAGGGCATAAACTCATAACAAATTGCAGAAGAAAAATTGAAGCAGGGGTAAATGACCATAGCTGATCATGCTTTTAGAATCCCATTTACTTTCTGCATGCCAATAAGAACTGATGATGGCATAGATATGCTTCTAGGATGCAATTTCATAAGAAGTATATATGGAGGAGTAAGAATTGAAGGGAACGTAGTTACATTCTACAAAAATGTAACCATGGTCAAAACAGAGCAAGTCACAGAAGCAGCCAAATATGCCATTAAAGAACTATGTATGAATTATGAAGAATACCAAGCACTCCAAGAATCTGCATACTTCAACATAGGACATACTAGTCTAGCGTTTCAAACAAAGTTTGGGAAACTCTTACTAAGGCTAGAAGACCAAGGATACATTGGTGAAGAACCCCTAAAGCATTGGCAGAAGAATAAGGTGAAGTGCAGAATTGATATAATCAATCCTGATATTACAATTCAGGACAAGACACTTAAGCATGTCACGCCGACAATGAAAGATCAATTCAAGAGACATACTGATGCCCTGTTAAAACTCGGTGTAATCAGAAGAAGCAAAAGTCGCCATAGAACAATGGCGATAATGGTAAGTTCTGGAACATCTATTGATCAAAAAACAGGAAAGGAGGTCAAAGGCAAAGAAAGAATGGTGTTTAATTACCGCACATTAAATGATAACACCTACAAGGATCAATATTCGTTACCAGGCATCAACACGATCATCCAAAGGGTAGGAAATGCAAAAATCTACTCTAAGTTTGATCTGAAAAGTGGCTTCCATCAGGTAGCAATGACTGAGGAATCGATTCCATGGACGGCCTTTATAACTCCTGAAGGATTGTACGAATGGCGTGTAATGCCGTTTGGTTTAAAGAACGCACCAGCCATTTTTCAGAGAAAAATGGACCACTGCTTTGAAGGCACAAAAGATTTCATAGCCGTATACATAGATGATATTCTTGTATTCTCAAAAAATGAAGCTGACCATGCTAAACATCTTGAAAGAATGCTGGAAATTTGTGAAAAAATGGTCTTGTACTAAGTGCAAATAAAATGAAGATAGCAGTGAAGGAAATTGAATTCCTTGGGGTAGTCATTGGAAATTCAACAATTAAGCTCCAACCACATATCATAAAGAAGATTGCAGAATTTAAAGACGAAGAGCTAAAGGAAAAGAAGGGATTAAGATCTTGGCTTGGGATCTTAAATTATGCTAGAAACTATATCCCAAACCTGGGAAAGTTGCTAGCACCTCTGTACGAGAAAACGTCACCCCATGGTGACAAAAGAATGAAGGATTCGGATTGGAAACTGGTGAGAGAAATAAAAATGAAGGTTCAAGAACTCCCAGATATGAAGATACCCCAAGTTGATTCATATGTGATCATAGAAACAGACGGTAGTATGGAAGGATGGGGAGCAGTATGTAAATGGAAGAAGAAAAAGAATGATACAAGAAAAGAAGAACAAGTCTGTGCATATGCAAGCGGCAAATTCCCAGTAGTCAAATCCACTATTGATGCTGAAATCTATGCGGCAATGGAAGGTTTAAAAGCTTTTAAAATTTACTACTTGGACAAAAAGGAAATCACTCTGAGAACTGATTGCCAAGCAATAATCAGTTTTTACAATAAGTCAACCAACAACAAACCATCAAGAGTTAGATGGTTAAACTTCACTGATTTTGTCACAGGATCCGGTTTTCAGATAAACTTTGAACACATTGATGGAAAACAAAATATCCTTGCTGATAACCTGTCTAGGATTGCTAATCTTTTACAATCGCAGGAATGGACAGAGTGCTCAAAAAATACTCAAGGATTGAATCAGTGGAAGAATGCGTACGAGGAAGTCAAGAATGGAAAACAAATGGGATACGATACCTCTATGGAGGACCAGCAACTCAATTTGCTATTACAGGGCCTGACCTTGCAAGGATTGAAGAATACGAAGAAATTACCAGTGAAGAAATGGCGCCAATCACAAACAAACCTTGGATGCTTAATGACCCAAGACGCAACAGGCGACATCAACTGTTCAACCAACAAACCAACAAGGCACTTGGCGAATTATCTTTCCTGGTATCCATGGAAGAACTCAACTTGGTCCGATACAAAGCCTACTCAACAAGGGATAATAGCTACAATGAACTTGAGCAGTTTTGGAAGAACTCAACTTGGTCCGATACAAAGCCTACTGCACATGTGTTCACTATCAAATGAGTGGTTCACAAATGAACCTAACCATATATATGTATGTATATATATATAGGGAGGGGCTCATGCGAGAACCACCCTTATTGTGAGAACCTTGAGAACCAATGTGAACACAACCTAAAATAGCTAAAAAAAACCTAACCCCCACCCCCAAAAAACCTAAACCCCCCACCCCCTCCCCCCAAAAAAAAACCTAACCCCCCCCCCCAAAAAAAAACCTAAACCCCCCCCAAGCTAAATGCTAAAAAAAACCTAAAAACAAACCTAACCCCACCCCCCCCCCCAAAAAAAAAACCTAAACCCCCCTCCCCCACCCCCCAAAAACCTAAACCCCCCCCCCCCAAGCTAAAATGCTAAAAACTAAACCCCCAAAAAACCTAAAAAAATCTAAAAAAAATCTAAAATTTTTTTTTTGAATTTTTTAATATTTTTTTTTGCTTCGAAAAGTAGCGATTTTTTTATAAAAAATATTAAAAAAATTCAAAAAAAAAATTTTTGTGTGATTTTTAGCTATTTTTAGTCATTTTTGGTGTGTTCACATTGGTTCTCGCGGTTCTCACAATAAGAGGTGGTTCTCGCATGATCTTCTCCCTATATATATATAGGGTAGGGTTCATGCGAGAACCACCTTTATTGCGAGAACCACGAGAACCAATGTGAACATGGGGCAATTTTGTAAATAACAAACAACTTTTAAAAAAACTCGCTTACCTGATTCTCTTTACCATCGGACTTCAATCATAAATTAAACTACATTTAATAAAAACTTTCATGTCCACTCTCTCCAACCTCTGATTAGATCCAGATCTCTCAACATTTCTAAACCTTCAACCTGAATCTCTCAACAATACTCAACAGTTCATCCCTGAATCTCTCAACAATACTCAACAGTTAGTCAATTACATCATCGTCTCGAATACATCATCACTTCACCATCATCAGTTCACCATATCGAAGCATCTGGATTGAGATTTTATATCAGATTTGAGATTTTACCTGCAGATAGTCATATAATCGAAGTTAGTTCCCAAATTTCGTCCAAAGTCAGTCGTATAATATATATTAGAAACATAATCATCGATCGTACATTCTTCATCATTCGTAATTAGGGCAACGTTATTATAAGAATTGTGGATTTTTAATCCGTTCGTAATTAGGGCAACATGATTATAAAAATAGATGATTCAATGAGTGTGTCATAGTGAATTTGAGCAAATAAAGTTAATAATATCATTCATGTGCATATTGAATTTGAGCAGATTTGTTTAGGATACGTGTAGATGATTTTGTGTAATTAGAATATGTTGTTGTTGTTTTAGGTAAAGCACATGTGCATAGTGAACTTGAGCAGTTTTGTGTAAGATACGTGATTTTGTGTAACTAGGATATGATGGTGTTATTGTGATTTTGTGTAAATAGAATATGATGGTGTTATTGTTTCATGCGATGCACATGTGCATAGCGAACATGAGCAGTTTTATTTAATATACGTGTTTATGATTTTGTGTAATTAGAATATGTTGATGTTGTTGTTTAAAGTGATGCATATGTGCATATTGAATTTGAGCCCATAACATTGAACTTTACATATGGATTGATTTTAAATATCATTATAAGAATATGTGATGCACATGTGCATAGTGATTCAAAAGTGCATATGGATGCACAAATGTATATCGTTTACGGTGATGAAAAAAGGTGTTTAATGCACATACTAATAGAAATTGCATGTTTGGTTATATCATGTTTCAATTATTATTGTAGGTAAAAAGCTGAAAAAAGGCGAAGAAAATAACATTTGTGTTGAGATAGAATGATGAAGGGGCAATAAAACTGCCAGATGATAAGGAAGGTGAATACAAAAGTGTTAAATGAAAAACCAAAAAAGGTTGGTTATTAGTCGATGATGTAGTGATAATTTGAAGAACATATGTCGTCTAACGGAATCATGATTTGTTGTTGCACCGTTCTATGAATTTGTAAGTTCATACACTTTGTTTTGTAGTCGTATATGACAATACAACTCTTAATCATCGATTCAGATATGTTATTATATGATTATGGCACTTAAGCAGTCATTTCATATCTGTTTCATATCTGCATTATTGAAAATTGTGTTATATATATGATTTTTTGAGTGAACAGGGGCGAATGTTGTGATAGAACTATATGTAATGAGGTAGTTATGTGTTTGTTCATGTAGTTTTTCTTGCTGAATAATGTTATATGAATAATGCTAGATATGATGGGCAACACGAAATTTGATTTGGTAAGTGTTAGGGTTTTTTTTACTGAATTATAATTGTTGATAAGTTATGTCATGTTAATGCACATGTGCATATATATAGTTATGCACGTGTGCATAATTTGATAGAATATGCTTACACAGAACAGGATAATAAGGTAATGTTGTGATCTATATAGATATGCACATGTGCATATTTTCTGACAGAACAGGCTTACACAGAACATGTTGATTAGGTATAATTGTGTGATATATAGTTATGCACATTTGCATAGCTTGACATAATATGATTACACATAACAGGATAATAAACTAAATTTGTGATCTATATAGTTATGCACATGTGCATAAATTGTTATAGTTTAATATGCACGTGTGCATAGTTTGCAATAATAGTTTAACAAGGTAGATAATGTTGATGCATATGACTTTGAATAAGAGTCTCACCTATGCATCAATGATCAGTAATCGGTATTTAGTTTTATTTAGGTGTTTTTTTGGTGTGATATACAGTTATGCGAATGTGTATTTCATCTTGGAATATGTTAATATGGTATAATTGTGTGGTATATAGTTATGCACATGTGCATAGATTGACAGAATATGTTAATATGCACATGTGCATAGTTTATCAACATAGGTTATTAAGGTATTTAATGTTTATGCACATGTATATAATGATGCACGTGTGCATATCTTATATGTTGATCATAAATTAATGTTGATACACATGCTCATTGTAGATAATCGATGGAAAAAAAATACATGGATTAACAGATGAAAGAGTTAAGCAGATGTTAGACGAAGAGGCGTTGAAGCAATAGGAATGCTGGGGTGTGCTCAACAACTGAAAAAAGGAACAGACAATATGATGTTATGGATGTTATATGTGGGTGACTCAAGGACATGAAACACGTAGTGTTTGTTATTTTTTGTTTTTTTTTTTGTTTTTTTTTTGTTTGGGCAGTAGTAAGTGGCTAACTAATGTGGTGTGGGCATATTTGGTTGACAGTAGTTGTATAGGATAAATTATGTATGGATGCATATGTGCATTATTCAAAACTAGTAATCATATGTCGATGTATTATGTATATCAAAGGATGTATTATGTATATTAAAGCGATGTATATACGTATCAAAGCGTGCTGGTATGTTGTTAAAAAATATGTATGGGTAAGAGCATTATTAGAAAATGTATATTGCGCGTGTGCATCTTTTTTTCCGTATCAAATAACCATGTTAAGTTAAACAGAAAAACATGTATGCACATGTGCATCTTTCTGTCAATACATTAAGTTTGGTAATGCACATGAAAACAACTAAAAAACATAATCAAAATGTAAATTTGATAATCCACATCATGACAACTAAAAAAATAGAATCAATGTGAATACTGATTGGAATTTGTTTATCGTCATAAATAGTTAATTCAAGAATCATAAATTTGGGTTGGTCGATTTACGACGTCTGGTTGAACATCTAATAACGATTGTAGCTCGTTATCAACTATAACGTAATCAAAATAAAAGTCATTGAGGTTGGCAAATTGGGTTTCATTGTATGTAGTATAATGTATGAATCACGTTCACCGATAAATAGATGTACGTCTCTCGTATGTACGTACGTCTCTCGTATGTATCTGGAACAGTTTTTGAAATCTTCTATCGTCCGCATCACCCTTATCATCCTATATTTTTCAAATGTATCCATAATGTAATTGTCAATATAATGCACGTGTGCATAATGTAATTGTCAACATAATGCACACGAGCATTATCAATTTATATATAACGACATTTTTTTGAACATAACAAGATGCCATATATTCAAACCATAACTTTAGACACGAACTAGAGAAGTACACTTACAGTAAACATATAAACTCCTATTTTTTCTATTACATTCACACCACTGGTGTACCACTCTTCAATCACTAAATTCTCCATTTTGGCTATGACTTTCATCCATAACAGAGTACACTCATTGACTTATTCCAGTCTTCTAGTATTTGAACACTGCACGACTTTGAAAACCTTCTCATTCTGCTCGACCATATGATCCATAATGTAACCATCACTATGAAGTTGACTGCCTTTTTCTTCTTCTTAGAAATATCCAGCTTCCAGGAAAAAAGAAAGAATATTTGCCACAGTTGAGTAAGAATGTAAATCTTTTACTCCCAGCCATGCTCTGACCATCCACCATAGCGTTTTCGACATCAAACACGGAATGATGATGTGTTCAACAGTTTCTTGCTCGTATCCGCAACCCGGGCACAATGTGTCGCTGATATGAATTCCCCTTTTTTACAGCTTTGTCTATGTCAGTAACCTGCCTTCGACGCCTTTCCATGCTAACATATTGGCTTTAGATGTAGCCCAACCGTTCCAGGTCATTACAAAGCCACTCGACGGGTCCCCGCTTGTGACACACAAATCCTATCTAACTGGTTTAACATTGAAAGTCAACTTATTTTTCCGAGTGCCAACCCAACCCATATTGACCCGTCTTCATTCGGGTGTCTTTCAGCAGCGCCAAAAGCTGCATATACTCCACCGATGCCTCCCTGGTTGTCGGCTTGTTCTTCCATTGCCAATCTCACATAGTGACCTCCCCTATTTTTTTGTAGTTGTCCACCACCCAAGACCCTTTGTTTGCTGCCATTTTGTACATAATTGGATAGTTATCCATAAGGCACTTGTTCAGAATACACACATCAACGATATAGTCTAATTTTCAACATAATGCACATGTGCATATAATTTAATACAGCACCATTTACAGTAAATATAACGATTTACAAAGTATATACCTCATTTACTGTCAACATAATACCTTTAGTTACAAATCGAATGATTTTCAACTCTTGATGTTCTGTATTTGTAGGTGTCTTGTGACTATCAACTGTATTATCAGCAGATGGACCAACAATGTCAGCATCAGATGTATAAGGAGGATTATCAGAGAATGTATGAGGAGGAACATCAGATGTGTGAGGATCAACAAGTGATGAATCAGATGATGCCATGTAGAGGGTGTAAATTGTGGGTTGTTCATTGTGAATGCCGCCGGAAACACCGTGCCTGGATGTCGCCGCCGTGAACTCCGGTGAGTTACATGAACGCCGTCGGTCGTTGTCGTCAATGTATACAACAATCTGATCTGATGAATGAAACCCTAATATTAAAAGCTGTAGATCGTGAACATAGTGGTGAGAAGTGGGGCGCGAGTTTTGTAATAAATACCACATAATTACAGTTTTACCATGTGTTCACACTGGTTCTCGCGGTTCTCGCAATAAAGGGTGGTTTCTAACGGATCCTTATCCTATATATATATATATATATATAGTTTGCACGAAGAGAAAATAATGTTAAATATAATTTGATGAATCACACATATGATCTATCATACAAAACGATGCGATGAATCTTAATATGTTTCAACTTATTGGAGTTGTTATCATGTATCACATCTCAATCCAAGTCTAAGTCTTTAGACAAATAACCCTAATGATGCGATGTTATAAAAAGGGTTGGAAAATGGGTCTGAAAAATTAGAGTTGTTAGAATTAAGCCTGTATCTTATTTTTAACCAATTATATGCCCATATCTTATCCACTACCAATCTAATACAAATAAAGGATTCAAGTTAATGATACATGCAATTCTAGAATTCAAGTTAAGGGAAAAGATCAAATAGGAAGTTTGTTTTGGGTAGGGAGTGTAGGAAGCAATAGTAGGAGGACATGTGGCAAACAAAAAAAACTAGACAAAAGGGCATTTTAGTCAACCGCAAATTTGTTTCAAATAACCCTAGATCTAAAAAAACCCAAACCCAACAGCTTCATGTTCAACCCAGCCCACCAGCAACATCATGTTCATCCCATCCCATCCCATCCCACTGCCACCACCACCACCACCGAACACCGGCGAACAATTTCCCGGGCGGTGTACGCCGGAATTCCACACTATTCCGATTAGATCAACCAAACGACACCATTCCGGTTGCCATGATGAAGAAAACCAACAGATACGTCATCTCCGACGACGTCCTACCAGCGCCGGTGCCGGTACCACCTCCGAACAACCAGATTAATGTCGTCAATCACTGAAGGATATAATGAAAGTAATAGTTGTGAGTTGTTTTCTTATGATAGTGGTCGGAATGTGAATAGTGACGACTTGTTATAAAACGCAATTTTGTAAAAGGAAGTTGTGTTTTTCACCTTTATGTTTCTTTGTTTACGTGAATCTTCAAAACACAATGAATTTCTAAAAGTATTTTTACTTTAATGTTTGTCTCTTCCTCATTGCATTTTATGTAAAGGTCCCTAAAATAGCTTATGTTTTAGATAATTAATGGCTGTAATAGTATTCTAATTTGTGAATGTAGTGAAAGATCAAACATAAATAATAGAGAAAAATACCCGGATAGTCCCTGTGGTTTTGATTTTTTTCACCTATAGTCCCCAGCTTTCGAAAATTACCTGAATAGTCCCCAAGTTTTCAATTTTTGTTCCCGGATAGTTCCTGGGTCTAACTTCAGTTTGTTTTCTCTGTTAAGAGGGTGTGAAATGTCAAAAATACCATTTCTTTAAAAAGGCCAAACCACAGGGACTATTCAGGCATCTTCTTCATTTTTATTTATAAAACCCCACCACCACACTTCATCTTCAACCTCCACCCACCATCACCCTCCTCCACCCTCCACCATCACCGCCACGGTCACTCTCCACCATCACCCTCCTCCACCCTCCACCATCTAAATATGTGTATATATTGCGGGACCCACCTATAAAAAAAACCACCTCACCCTATCAACAACACAACCTTTCTTCTCCATTTCTGTTTCTCACAAAAGAAGGTAAAGTCAAGATCCAGCCATTAATGAAGATTCTTGGATTAAATTCTCACCAATATGGAGAACAAATGGGGATTTCTTGAAATCCACGTTCTTTGACAATCAAACCCCCATGAATTCATTCCTAGAATAGAAAATCGGTAACCGGCACATAGACGTCTGGCGAAGATCGAAAGACGGAGCCACTGCCATGCTTTGATAGTGGCGTCTGACGGTGGTTCTTTCAACATACGCGACCAACGGTAAGGGTTATGGTCGTCTTAATTGACGATGGTGGTTAAGATCTACTTCGGTGCGTTTTCCGGTGAGTAGTTCTAGTTGATGTTTGAAGAAGAGGTGAGTTTTCTGATGATTGTTGTCCTGATGGTGTTTAATGATTGTTGACAGTGAGTGTTGTAGTTGCCGGTAGTTAATAGCCGTAGAACACAGTGGTGATTAGGGGAAACAGTGATGGAGTTTTGGTGTTGGTTCTGGCTATCTCTGGTGAAATTAGTGGTGGATGAGGCGGGGAAAAAAGAGATACAGGTGGGTGGTGGTTATGGTGGAGGTGGAGGTGGATGGTGGTTGGTGGTTATGGTGGTTGCAGGTGGTGTATGAAGAAGGGGTGGGGCCTTTTTAAAGAAAGGGTATTTTTGTCATTTCACACCCTCTTAACAGAGAAAACAAACTGAAGTTAGACCCAGGGACTATCCGGGAACAAAAATTGAAAACTTGGGGACTATTCAGGTAATTTTAGAAAGTTTGGGACTATAGGTGAAAAAATGTGAAACCACATGGACTATCCGGGGCATTTTTCTCTAAATAATAAAAAAAAGAAAGGAGAAGGTGGCCCTTGGAGGTACGAGGTGGTACGTTTTTGTCCAGATGCTAATGTTCATGCTATGTTTCATTTGGCTGCATTAATTAATAATTATAGTTGTTATCCATCCATCTTTTAGATTAAATGTATTTTATTCTTGGAATATTTTTATTAAAAATGGAATACCATATGTATTAACCTTAACTGTTGCATTCCGTCTTTGAATCAAGTCATTACGTTTTTATAAAATAATGAGAAAACACATTTTTTTATGTTTTTAGTCCATTGTGTTTAAAAAAACACATTTTCTTGTGTTTTTAGTCCATTGCGTTTTACAAAAACACTTTTGTATGTATTTTTTGTCCATTGCATTTTAGAAAAAAACACATTTCTTTGTATTTTTAGTCCATTGCGTTTTAGAAAAAAAACACATTTTTTTATGTTTTTAGTCCATTGCGTTTTAGAAAAAAAAAAGACATTTCTTTGTGTTTTTTGGCCATTGCGTTTTTCTATGTGTTTTCAGCCATTGCGTTTTAGAAATAACACATTTCTTATGTGTTTTTTGTCCATTGCGTTTTAGAAATAAGACATTTCTTTGTGTTTTTTAGCGATTGCGTTTTAGAAATAACACACTTTTTGTGTTTTTATCCATTGCATTTTAGAAACAAGATATTTCTTTGTGTTTTTTGGTCAATTGCGTGTTAGAAAAAAAAAATCATTTTTTCATGTTTTTTGTCCATTGCGTTTTACGCAACTGGGTTTTCGAATTTTTTTCGAAAATATAGCAATAGTATACTCGTTTTAAATATAAAAAAAGCTCGTTTTTTGGTGCAATTTTTATAGAAAAAATAATGTCTTATGAAAGAGTTATTAACGTTTAAAAAATGAGGGAGAATTGGAGTAGAGAGAAACTATTGTCTTGAATTTACTAGAATGCCCATAAAAAACCCACGCGCCTCTTTTTTTTTCTTCAATTTCACTTATTTAATCTTAGTCATTGATTAATAAATAGATGGTCAAGATTACTTCCTAGCTAGCCTTCCTACCCAAATAAACTTTCTAGTATATCCTGACCCTTCAAGTTAATGCCATATGGGATTTTCTCCTTTAATTTATTACTATTATTATTATTATTATTGTATAATTTATTAATCTATAAATAACAACAAATAAATACGTATTGTTAGTATATCATATTAATATATTAAATTTATTAAGCTATATATAACTATAGATAAATACGTAATACATAAAATATTTATCTTATATTATTGTTCTATTTTATTTTATTTACTTTTATAGAGTAAATTACAAAAATCGTCCTTTATGTTAACACTAGATTGCAAAGTGTGTCTTTTGTCTTCAAAAAGTATAAAAAACGTAGTTGATGTTTGCAAATCCCTTCACATTATGTCCTTTATCACTAACTTAATTATTTTCCATTGTTAATTCAGAGTAGATTGGTAATTTTACTCATTTATTTAAAATCTATTAGTAAATAAAACAGAAAAAGATGCAACCCTTTCAATTTCATTTCCCCCAATAAAGTTGTTTTCAGCTTTACGAATCACACTCTGTCCACTATAACTCTAATTCCACCTTCAGCTACCCTAATTTCGACACACGATACAACCCTTTCAATTTCTTTTTCAATTCAACCAATTTGGGGATACTCAAAACCCAATTCAATTCACTGTATATTCTCTATTCATCGAACATAAATCTTGAATCATCATATCTTCTTGAAGAATGTTGCTTTTTGTTCTAAAATCTTTCAACCAAATCCCTTCTTTTCTTCCGAATTCTTTCATGTCTATAAATTGATAATATTATTCGTTAAAGTTTGGAATTATGGGAGGTGAAAGCAAATGGAGGAAGATGAATCTCGCTCTAGGGCTAAACACGTGTCTTTATCTTCCAAAAACCACCAACGACGATGAATCTGTGAACTCACGCGCTCACGCGCCGCCTAGGGTTTGGGATGTTCGTCGTCTGATGCCTACTACTTAGACTCCGTCGTCCTCCAGTCTCCAGGTGGGTTGTAGTAGGGGGGAGGTGTTGATGGTTGTGGGGGAAGGTGGTCATGGCCGGTGGGGTTAGGTGGTGGTGGTGGCAGGTGGGTGGTCGTGGTGGTGGAAGGGTGGGTGGGTGGTGGTGAGAACAAGAACTAGAGAGAGAAAGAGTTGGAGATGTGAGGGATTGATTTATCTGTTTATGTAATTTTAGTATATTATAAATCATTTTTTTTGGTATTATTTATTAATAGATTTTAAATAAATGAGTACATTACCAATCTACCGTGAATTAACAATGAAAAATATAGTAAAAATGCACGGATAGTCCCTGTGGTTTGGGGAAATTTCACATTTAGTTCTCAACTTTTCAAAATTACACTCTTAGTCCCTGTGGTTTGACAAGTTGTTACTCGGATAGTCCCTAAAGCGGATGAAGGTTACTCAGATAGTCCCTGTGGTTTGAGAAGTTGTTACTCGGATAGTCCCTGTGGTTTGACAAGTTGTTACTCAGATAGTCCTTGTCATTTCACACCCACTTAACCAGAAAAACTAAGGGGCTGTTTGGTAGCCTCTTAATGACCATTCAGATGCTACCACTTAATGGCTTAAAACCTCTGAATGAATAAGAGGCAACCTCAAGTCTAAATGGTTAAGAGGTAACCTCTGAATGGTAAATCATCACATGTCACATTCTTCTACCTTCTCATTGGTAAAATTCTTAATGGTTCCATTAAGAGGTAGCCTCTTAATGACCATTCAGAGGCTACCAAACAGCCCCTAACCTACATCCGCTTTGGGGACTATCCGAGTAATAACTTGTCAAACCACAAGGACTAAGAGTGTAATTTTGAAAAGTTATGGACTAAAGGTGAAATTTCACCAAACCACAGGGACTATCCATGCATTTGACTCATGAAAAATAACTAAGTTAATGATAAAGGACATAACGTGAAGGGATTTGCAAACATTGACTACGTTTTTTGTACTTTTTGAAGACAAATGATACACTTTGCAATCTAGTGTTAGCATAAATGACGATTTTTGTAATTTACTCATTTTTATATTCATACGTGACATAAAGTTTTTTTTTTTTTTTTTATCACTGCGTATATAACCAAATTAGGTTATATACTTGTAGACCTAAATTGTCTAATCTAACCTAATAATTTGTTTGCGAATAAATGCTGATAGAAAAAAATACTTTATCGCGAATATAACTCTGTATTCAACGAATTTTATATCGTCACGTCGATAAACCTATAAAAACGAATATGGTATATAGTTTGAAATTTAAATTATATTTTATGTAATCTTGATTATATTTTAATTTATTTTTGTTAGAGTAAATTACAAGTTTTGTCCTTTATGTTTACATCAAATTGCAGGCACTGTCCTTTTGACCAAAAGTTAACAGGCGATGTCCTTAACCTTTCAAAATCTTGCACGTTTTGTCCTTTAGACCAAACCTGGTTAGAAATCTCAGTTAAAAACTGTCATGTACAATGCACATGAGGGTAAAATGGTAATTTCCTTCTCAACCCTTTCACTTTCCCTTCTTCTTCAATGATTTAAACCTGCAACAAAACCAAAATCCCCTTACATGGATTTCATAACATCACAACCCCTCAATTTATCTCTGTATCACATACGCTGTCCCTCACCAATCAAAATATGAATCAAGCTCGTAAAATAGGGCATTATTCAGAAACATCACATGACAGCATCACAAGTAGCATTACTCTCGAACGAGCAATCGCACACAATTGACACATTAACGCCTTTTCTGTACTCACTGATGCCCCAATTTCCTTCACTGCTGCAAGGATTCTTATCCAGATCCCATACTTTCGTCCCTGCTATACCTAATTTCCCACCAATTTGTTGCATTATCTTCACTGGACCAGTTCACACACACAATCGCCATTCGTTAATCGATCAGAAAACCTAGTGATCAATCGAAATCGGAGATGAATACAGAATACCTACCTTCCTGTGTATCGAGCTTTGCTGATTGTGTGAGTGCAATATTTGTGAATAGGATAAGTGAAAGTATGATGGTTAACACCTTCTTCTTCATGGTGATGTTTGTAGCACCTCCAGTTATCTATTGTTTATCATATATAGATAGATATATATATATATATAGAGAGAGAGAGATAATTATATATAGAGAGAGGGAGAATGTGTGTGTTTGTGAGAGAGAGAGAGAGAGAGAGAGAGTAACGTTAACTACAACAACTGGCGATAGAGAAATGTGTAGCAGAGCTAAAAATGGTGGGCTGAGGAGGTGACGAAGAGAATAAATCGAGCAGATGGTTGATTTGACCCCATCACGTGTTAAGTGTAATTAATTCCGGGGATTTTGGTTTTGTTGCACGTTTAAATCATTGAAGAAGAATGGAAAGTCTAATGGTTGAGAGGGAAATTACCATTTTACCCTCATATATGTGCATTGCACATGACAGTTTTTAACTGAGATTTCTAACCAGGTTTGGCCTAAAGGACAAAACGTGCAAGATTTTGAAAGGTTCACCGCCCGTAAACTTTTGGCCAAAAGGACAGCGCCTGCAATTTGATGTAAACATAAAGGACAAAACTTTTAATTTACTCTTTTTGTAATTTAATATAAAAAATGATCAAGTTAAATCTCATTATTGTAGAAGATATTTACATAGATCCTTAAGTTCACATTTAACCGGTGATATAAATTAACGGGGAGAGTTTTATTTGGATTAAATAAATAAATAAATTAAATAAGTAAAAGAGTAAACTGCTATTTTGGTCCCTGTATTTTGGCCAGTTTTGCTACTTTAGTCCAAATATCAAACTTATTACATCTGGGTCCCTGTGGTTTGCATTTTGTTGCCATTTTGGTCCAAATCTCAAATTTGACCAGATTCTCCTACCTTGACCCTGCTATTTTGTCTTCATTGTCAGGGGCATTTTGGGCATTTGTAATTATTATAAGCCATTACTGAATAAAAAAAATTAAATCAAAATTTTAGAATTATTATAACCCTCTCTCTTAAACACCCCCTGTCTCTCTCTCTTCTCTCTCGAACACCCCTTCATCTTCCTGCATCCTCCCAAATCTCACCCCTTCAAATCTTCAATTCACTCTGTAGTCTGTAGGGACTATGTTATAAATAATACATACACTAACCCTAACACTAACAACATCATTTTCACCATTTGCAGCCAATTTTTCACCATTAAAACGAGAACAAGGAAGATGCTCAGATCTGGTGGTTCCTGAACATGTAGCACCATGAATGATTGCCGGCGGCTGTTGGTGGTGACCTCTGTAGTAGATCAGTCTGGGGCGGTGGAGAACAGTGGTGATGGTGGTGAGCGGTGGAGAACAGTAGTGGTATTAGGCGGCGGAGAAGAGTGGTGGTGTTGGTGATGTTGAGTGTGGTTGTTGGTGGTGGGTTTTGGCGGTTGTTGGTGGTGGGTTTTGGCGGTTGTTGGTGGTGGGTTTTGGCTCGATATCGAGTGATACCGAAGCGACGTGCACTTTGAGGCGATCGAGGCGGTGGACGGTGATGGCGATGGCGGAGGAGAGGTAGCGGTGGGTTGATTTTGGGGGTCATTTGGGGGTTTTTGAGGGTTGTTTGAAACAGGGTGGAGAGAGAGAAGAGAGAGACAGAGGGGGTTTTGAGAGTGCAGAGGCGGTGGGTGGCGGTGAACGATGTAGTGGCGGTAGGGTGGGTGTTGATGGTGGCGGGGGTGGTGGTGGTAGGTCAAAGAGAGGGAGAGAGCAGAGTGAGAGACTGCAGCGGTGGTGAGGTCCGACGGCAGAAAGGGATGTGTGGTGAAGACGTGTTGGCGGTGGTGGTGGTCTCAGGGGAAGGAGAAGGAGGTGGCGGTGGTGCTTGTGGCGGCAGAGAGGAGAGAAGGAGAGAGAGAGAATGGTGATGGTGAGAAGGGGGAGGAAGTGTGGCGGTGGTACTTCTTGTTGTTCTGGCAGTGACATTATTGTTGTTATTCTGGCAGTGGCATTATTATTTATTGCTAAAAAAAATGAAATTTAAAAAATGATTAAAATGCCCCTGCACTAAAGAACAAAATAGACAGCTTTCAACAGTAAAAAAAGGGGGTTTTGGATTTTGGACCAAAATGGTAATAAAATGCAAACCACAGGGACCCAGATGTAATAAGTTTGAGATTTGGACTAAAGTGGCAAAACTGGCCAAACCACAGGGACCAAAATGGCAGTTTACTCTAAGTAAAAAGACAAAAATGTCCCTCATTTAATTGATTTTTTTTATAAACTTAATGGGCCGAATGAAAATGGCAAAAGAAAATGCAAACCTTACGTAAGATATTGTTTTTATTTAACCCGTGTAATACACGGGTACATAACCTACTAACCCAACAACCAATTACCTAAGTTTTACACCTAAATATAGAAAAGACCCAATTTTAATCCAAACAGGCATCGGGTAACTACAGAGTCTATCAAAACTCGTTTTTACCTTCATATTAAAATTAAAATCGTTTTCTGATCAAAATTCTCTTCCAAGAATGAGAGCCGAGAGTCCATATGAAAGAACCAAGAACGAGAGTCAATATTGAAGTACGATTTTTAGTAAAGGTTAAACATGACTAATATTCATTAATACTGAAGGAATCAAGCATCAAACATGAGTAACAATTAGTTTGTGCTGTTCTTTCGTCCTTTTGAATTGAAGTTAGACATGTTAAGGTGTTTGGGATTGTTTATGAAAAACAACTTCCTGACTTTTCACTTTCTGCTTTTCAAAGACTTAAAGCCTCCTTTTCAACTTATTACCCAAACATCATTTTCTAAAAAATTCTTTTTCCAATAAGTTATATGTTAATAAATTGTTTTATAAGTAATTCCAACACCTTGAAACAAAATAGGTGTGTTTATGTGATTTTAGGATTATTAACTTTATTATATAAAAAAAAGTTTCCTTGACTCCCCCAATGTGGACACCCCTGGCATAAACCATCAATAAAAGAACAGTAGGGGCTGTTTTTTTGGTTCGACAGCAGCAAGCAGAAGAGAATAAATTTGATCACATACACAACACACCATCAATGGGCTCACGTGTTTCAGATGTGAAGGGGCACTCTGCAAACGAGGTGCTGCAATTCAGAAGCTAATCTGGTTTGAGAAGAAGATGACGATGAATTAACCAGCTCTGTTTTTAACTGTTTGATCAAAGGTTTTTGGCTGAAATAGATTAAAACCTTGGTCTTCCAAAAGGGTCATTTAGGTAAACTATTTGCCTTTGGTCAAACTGTGATTACTCCTATAAAAATATTAAACTTTTGAATTAATGGCTATTAGATTAATAAAAGTTTTGGATCCAATGTGGTTTGCCAAAATTGTAAACACTTTATAATTGCTAGTGGGCAAATAAATAAATTCGGGAGTTAATAGCATGATCGGTATGCATTTCATAACAATGTGGTTCCTAATGTGGATCCACGTTAATTTTTTTTTTTTTTTTGTTAGATCTATATAAAATGTCTATTATACCCTTATCAATAAAATATAATAAATAAT
The DNA here is from genome assembly GCA_030545235.1 of Helianthus tuberosus. Lineage (NCBI taxonomy): Eukaryota > Viridiplantae > Streptophyta > Magnoliopsida > Asterales > Asteraceae > Helianthus > Helianthus tuberosus. Next base: position 70,644,070 of record CM060416.1, read on the forward strand.
AACATATATTACTTTAGTTTTTATTGGGGTAGAGAAATAGATACTTGGTAACGATTTTAAAACCTAAGTGGTCCAGTCAAGGTCAAGGAAAAAACTTTTTGGAGGGATCTTGCATAAATGACCAAACCAATTATGGCAATTTACTCAATGTATAATTACTAGTGGATGCTCCGTTCGCGTTGCGAGACGATGGCCGAATAATGAGCGAGTGTTAGGCAGCTCATTGATACGAAAAACAATTAAATCGAGTCATCCAATTAAAACAAAACACTTTTATAGTTTTGATAAAAAAACTAAAACAATGACAATATTGTAATTTTTAACTGACGGACAGTTGTATTTTTGACTGGGGTAAAATCGTAATTTGCCAAAAGCTAAAGTGATGGCAGTACTGTAAATTTAAACCAGTGGCAAAATTGTAAATTTTCACAGGGTCAAATTCGTAATTTTGAACTTGGGGTAACAGCGTAAAATAAATTTGAACTAAGGGCACAATCGTAATTTTAAGCTGGAGGCAAAACCACAATTTTATTTTGAACCGATGGCAAAATCATAATTTTGAGTTGGGGGCAAAATCATAATTTTGAGTTGGTGGCAAAAGCATAATTTTGTTTTGACTGGGGAAAAACGTAATTTTGAACTGAGGGCAAAATCATAATTTTTTAAACGGGGAAAAATCACATTTTTAAACAGAGGGCAAAATCGTAATTTTAGCTGGGGGCAAAAACAAAATTTTATTTTGAACTGAGGGGCAAAAAGGTAATTCAGAGCTGGAGGCAAAACCACAATTTTATTTTGAATCGAGGGAAAATCGTAATTTTGAGCTAGGGACGAAAGCGTACTTTTATTTTGAGCTGGGGCAAAAACATAATTTAAATTTGATATAAAATAATAAATTGGTTGGTCCAATGGGGGAGGACCAGGCAAAATCGTAGTTTTGAATTGAGGGCAAAAGCGTAATTTTATTTTGAGCTGGGGGCAAAATGGTAATTTTAAACATGAACAAAAATGTAATTTTCAAATGAATAAAAAAGAATAAACTGATTGGTCAATGGGGGAGTGACATGCAGCTGCCTGGCACCAGTGGCGGACCCAGGATTTTTTTCTTGGGGGTGCAGAATTTTTTTAAAGATCTTAGACCCCAAGCTATATAAAAAAATCGGTTCATAGCGGGTCGGATCGGGTCGGGTCATGTAAAACAAGTAAAAACAAACAAACAAAGTTTCATAGCGGGTCGAATCAGATCGGGTCGGGCCCATTTCAATTCTCAAACAATCAAACCCTAGTTCCTAACTTCCTATCACATTAACAAACAAAAAAACATCAAAGTTCAAACAATCCCTACTTTTATTTCTCTTAATCATTCAATAAAAGAACAAAAAAACTTATCTATAACATACCTTGGTCTTTAATTAGAATAATCCGGCGAAAAAAAAGTGGTTCAACTTCTTTCCTTTTGAGAAATCGCGGCATAACTTCCCTACTCATTGTTCATTCCTAATCCTATCACATACAAAATAAACAAGGATCTTCAAGTGTTCAACCATAGCCCATGTTCCTTAATTTTCAATTTAAAATTTTGAATTTCAAGCCCTAGTAACTATTATTTGCCAACCAACAATAATATAATCGACAAACATGTTTGCCAACCAAAATTTTTAATTTCAAGCCCTAGTAAAAAACATGTACCTGTCAGGGGCGGCCTGAATTAACCAGTTTCCAGCCGAAGTTTTGTAGTCGCCGGCCGGAATTATGCTGTCGCTGGGCGCTGAAGTGAGGTAGAGGGAGGGCGGGAGTCGCTGGCAAGCGGCAGCGATTTGGGTTTTTTTTATTATGTGAACCGGTTTGTTTAACAAAACTAGTAGTTGGGTTGGGCTTGAATGGGTATTAAGTTATTGGGCTTGATGGATTGAAATTAAGTTTTATTAAAGGGGTTAGTAGGCTAACTTGTTTACATAATTTGATCGGGTTTCAATCCGTGTTCACAATTTTTTTACATAAATTCCTAACATTTTTTTTCCGAATGGGTGCGGACAAAAATTTCCAAGGGGTGCGGTCGGAAATTTTCAAGGGGTGCGGACGAAAATTTCCAAGGGGTGCGGTCTGGAATTTTTCGCGAAAAATACCACTAAATTTTTTTTTTCAAGGGGTGCGGCCGCCCACCCACCCCATAACTTGGGTCCGCCCCTGCCTGGCACTATTCCCCCATTTGGTAAATGTATGTGTAGGTAATTAAACAATAAGGAGCACAAATGTAATATCTGCAGAGCTCAGGGACTAAACGTGACTCTAAATTTAGACTATAATATATTCAGAAAAAAAAAATTAAACAATACATTTACTGTCCTTATTTAATAATGGCAAAGTCCTTATTTTATAATGGCAAAGTCATACAAGTAGTTGCAAAATAGAAATGGAAACAGAATTCGATTTAGGCTATATCTTAGTGTTCAAGATAAATTATCCGTCGTAAGGAGACGAAGATTTAATTCTTGGTAGGTATAAGTATTTAAGACTATAGGGTATGGGGCGGGGGTTGGGGCGTGGGTTGGAGAGAAACGCCCAAGTCACCACCCCGGGTGGGCTAGGTTTTGGGCGTGGCCCCTTGGGCGGGAGTTTAAGGCCGTACGTTGGGCTGGGCTATCAAGGTGACATGGCGGGATCTGATTGGACAAGATAACTAGCCGTTGGCCAACGGCTATATGTAAAAAAATTGATTTTTTTACTATAAAAACTCACATTTCTATTCATTTTTTTTACCACAACTACTCCACCTCTTCTATAATCATCTCTATCTTATTTAAAAAAAAAAAAAAAAAAACTCATCCAACCACAATACGAAAAATGAATCCTCATAATCGTGGTTTTGACCCGAACAACCCGTGGGCATTATAAGAAAATCCTAGCCCACCACCTAATCGTCCAATTGCTCCCTTTGTAATACACTCCAATTGCTCCCTTTGTAATACACTCCACTAGCCCACCACCCAATCGTCCAATTGCTCCCGAACAACCCGTATGCATTACAAGAAAATCCCTTTGTGGATGATTCGCCAAACCGGCCAGAATATGGATGAGATGCCGCAAAAAGGCGCGCTCAAAAATCAAGATCGGGTACGCCATCGCCTTCAGTTGGGAGTTCGGGCTCGCGTAGGTGAGTATACAGCGATCAGTTGGAAGACATTGCATGCAAGTTAGATACATTCAACGTATTCCAACAATAAATGGCCGAAATTCGGAAGAACAAAGAAGCTATGGATGCCCTGAAACAAAGACGAGATGATATGAAATTTCTAGCACAGCCCATTGATCACCTATCAGGTGAAGAGTTGGAACTAATGTTGGAGACGAGAGAAGAGATAAAGAAAAAATATTACAAGTATTAGGAATTTTTTATGTAATTTTCTTTATTTAAAAAACATTATTAAAAAATTTAAATTTGTTTTAAAAATATAAATATTTCAGTTTGGGCTGGCCACGCCTCAAACCCCCGCCTCACCATACCCCAAACTCCTGCCCCACCATACCTCACGGTCTAAGGGGAAAAATTAACCGTTAAAAAAAGAAATGGAAACAGGTGGAAGTCGTACATTTGATAATCTGTATTTAAATCAGAATTCATACCAACTAATTTTCTTTATTATTTCTTTTATATTATTCATTCCACATGTTGTTTAATTAATTTCTATTTTCTCTCTTATTATTTGTAGTAGGTCTATCAGTTTTTTGGATTTTTAGGCATAGAAGTTAAGACATAATTGTCTATCAACAAGAATGGTGGTGGAAAAGGAAATTTATTAATTTAATAGATTAAATTTAACCATAACAATTTTTTTTCTTTCTTCTGGTTCAATTAAAAAAATATGTACTTGGTTTTTCTTCATCTGACAGGATAGCTGAGAATATAGTTGGTTGTCCTTTCTCCCTCATACTAGATGTCTAGATGTCATTTTCTATCCTAACAGACAGTTATCAAGTCATTGATGCATAATGTATGACACATAGCCTCATATGAAGGCTTATATATGTACATGTGTGCGTCTATGTTTTTGTGTAGATTTATATAGGACAAATATAACTGCTCTTCGCTTATATGTCTCGTTGAAAGTACAAAGTTAATTCAGTATGGCTCAACTACTTGGTTCTAATGAAATTGAGTTTTTTAGAACTGAGCTGAGAAGAAGTTTAAGATCTTTACTTCGCCAAGCGTCTAATTCGCGTGCTAATTCAGATTTAACTTCTGTGAACAACCATGATGAGACAGATGAGAATCTTCTTATGTGGGCTGCAATTGAAAGATTGCCAACATATTCACGGTTGAGGTCATCTTTGTTTGATGAAGAAAATGGAAAGAAAGTGGTTGATGTCACGAAGCTACTTCCACCTGAGCGACAACTGTTTATTGAGAAACTCATCAAACACATTGAGCATGACAACCTTCGGTTACTGCAGAAACTTCGGAGACGAACAGCCAAGTAATATTTTTATTTTGCTTTTTAAATACTTAATAATTAGTGCTAAACGTAGACCTTGATAATTTTTTGTCATCATAATATATATACATCTGTTTTGTTAGAGTTGGTGTGAAATTTCCCTCTGTGGAGGTGAGATATGAGAATATTCGCGTGGTAGCCGAGTGTGAAGTAGTTCATGGCAAGCCTCTTCCAACTATCTGGAATTCTTTGCAAAGTATGCTTTTTGTAAGTATCTAACTATACGTGACCGTGAAGTAAAATATATGATTTATATTTGTGATTTAAGATATCAAAAACCCGACCCCTTGATCCACAAGATCGATCCTTTTATCATCACAAAATATGGATTTGTCTCCATGATGTTAATTTATTTAGAACTTTATTTATGCTATGATTACCAACTTTTATTAAACATGAACAATGACATAATTTTAAGGAGAGATACATTCCATGTGAAGATTGATCTTGGAAATTGAAAATATGACTTACTTCATGACAACAAGTGCTTAACAAACGAGTAGTTTTCATCAAGATAAAATGTATTAAATTTAGTAACATGTTTCCCACAAACCTTTTAAATTATTTATGGTTACATCACGTCATTCCCACAAACCTTTTGAATTATTTATGGTTACATCACGTCAGTTTCTTTTTTTTACAAATATGACTTTATTTTCATAGTCAATTTTTGTTTTTTTTAATTATAACCATTTAAAAATCTGAAAAAATCCAAATAAACAGAATAAGAAATATTTATATTGGTTGGGTCATGGGCCAGATCAATTCATTAGTCAATTCAACCAAAATCTGACCATGCAGATTATAGATATGAATATATGATTGATTATATGAGCTGATATATATTAACTGGTAGGATTTTACTGGGTCAGAGTCAATATGTAGTTCAATAAAGTCTTGATCACACTATCTTGAACAAATTAAAAACATTTTGTGTGATTCAGGTTGTCAGTTTGAAGTTCGTATTGTATCTATATTTTATGCCAAAATGTTAAGCTACTTTTGAGCTTTTTGATCAAAACTCAAATTGTAATTTTTTTTTTTTGCATTATCATGCCACTAAGATTGGCAGGACCCATGAACAGCAATGGGGGAATTATCGTGTTAAAACTTATATAATGGTAACTGCTACCCGGATCAAAACCAAATTAACAAAATCATCGATAAACTAATAGAATCTAGAGGATCGGTTCTCAGGTCTGGTCTTTTTGTGATATCTTCCTTGATTTATTACTAATATTTCAATAAAATTCTTTGTTTTCTTCTCTAAAAGGGAATTGCCATGATACCTGGTTTGAAGTCTAAACGGGCAAAGATTACCATCTTGAACGATATCAGTGGTGTCATCAAACCAGGAAGGTAGAAATACAATCTTATCAATCCTTCCAACATCCTGTGGAAGTCCTCAATCCGTCTTTTTGTCATGTTTATTTTATATTTTTAATGTATTTCAGGATGACTGTACTTCTTGGTCCTCCAGGATGTGGGAAAACCTCTTTGTTGAAAGCACTTTCAGGAAACCTAAACAAATCTCTCAAGGTTTTAGACTTCTCTTTTACAGTTTTGCCAACAGTATTGTGACTACTCTATAGTAAATTACATAAATTGTCATTGTGATTCGAAACAGATTAGTGGTGAAATTTCTTACAATGGATACAAACTAGAAGAATTTGTCCCCCAGAAAACTTCTGCATATATAAGCCAAGATGATTTGCATATTCCTGAGATGACTGTGAGGGAAACACTTGATTTCTCATCCCGTTGTCAGGGTACTGGAAGCCGTGCAGGTATTCCTATTACCCTAACTAACACACAACAACCGCCATAAAGTTGTGTATTCCATTCCAAGGATGATTTAGTAACTAATTCAGAATTGTTTTATTCCGGTAAAGAGATTATGCATGAGGTTAACAAGAGGGAGAAAGAATTAGGGATTATTCCAGATCCAGATCTTGACACTTTCATGAAGGTAAAATTTTCGATTTTGTTGTTCGGGACTTTCTCGATTACAATTTCTTGAAACTTATGTTGTCTTCTTTGTAAACCATCTATTATCGTGGAAGCTTATATGTAATTCTGGTAGTTGTGATAAAATACTTGAGTTGGTGATGTATAATGTTATACTTAACCAAGTTTGATTTTGACAGGCAATTTCCGTTGAAGGACAAAAGACAACTCTTCAGACAAACTACATACTGAAGGTGGTATTTTTTTTAGCTGATTCGAATATGTTATATATTGTTTTATATATGCATAAGTGTTGATTTTCCACCATTATCATGTTGTACCAGATTCTTGGACTTGATATATGTGCTGATACAATGTTTGGAGATGCCATGAGGAGAGGAATCTCTGGTGGTCAGAAGAAAAGATTGACTACAGGTAACCTCTGCCTAATACTAGTCTACCATTTCATTGAGTAAAATAGAATCTAACTTGTTTGGTTGTTTGCAGGGGAGATGATTGTTGGTCCTGCGAAAGCTTTATTTATGGATGAGATATCAAATGGATTAGACAGCTCGACCACATATCAGATAGTCACTTGTCTTCAGCAGTTGGCACATATAACAGATGCTTCTATACTCATTTCACTTCTTCAGCCATCACCAGAAGCATTTGATCTCTTTGATGACATTATGTTAATGGCGGAAGGTATGATTGTGTATCATGGGCCCCGCAGTAACGTTTTAGAGTATTTTGAGGGTCTTGGTTTTAAGTGCCCTGAGAGGAAAGGTGTAGCTGACTTCCTCCAGGAGGTAATGTATCCATGTCTTTAAAGTTTGCTACTTTCAGAATCAAAATGGGCTCTTTTTAGAATATCATGATCTTGCTTCTTTCGCAAGTTAATAATGACCGGTTTACAGGTTTGCTCAAAAAAAGATCAAGAAAAATATTGGTGCCGAACGGACCAAGCATATAACTATGTTTCAGTACACACGTTAAACATGATATTTAAAGAATCTTATTTGGGAAAAGAAGTAAATGAAGATATCTCCACACCCTTAACAAGATTGCAAAGCCATGAGGGTGCAATGTCCTTCAATAAATATTCTCTTTCTAAATGGGATCTTTTTAGAGTTTGCATGTCTAGGGAAATTCTTCTCATGAAAAGAAATTCTTTTGCGTACATCTTCAAGTTTGTTCAGGTACAAAGTTGTTATTTATTTATTGTTACTATACTACTATTACTACTATTCTTGTCCTATACAAAAGTTCTAATCTATGTGAGTTATTTGTGTGCAGGTTCTAATAATTGCAGTAATCACAATGACTGTATTTTTTCGAACAAAATTGAAGGTTGATGCCATTGATGCAAATTATTATCTTGGTTCGCTATTTTATGCACTTGTAATTCTTCTAGTTGATGGATTCCCAGAACTATCCATGACAGTTGCAAGACTTCCAGTTTTCTATAAACAAAGGGATATGTACTTCTACCCTGCTTGGGCATACGCAATTCCCGCATCCCTTCTTAAAGTTCCCCTATCAATGTTTGTAGCCATTATTTGGACATGTCTCACTTACTATGTTATTGGATACAGCCCTGAACCAGAGAGGTAGTCACCTTATGAACATATGTATATTCCTTTAAGAGTGAACAATTGCATATACACCTCTAAAAACTTGCATAATATCATATTTACGAAACTGGAAAAATAATATAAATATGATTTTTAGGGTAACTATGGGTATATTTGATGTTAAGATCTTTTGTTGGGTAAATATGATATTATAACAAGTTTTTCTAAAAATATAAATTTTATTGCTGCATGTGTTTTATAGGTTCTTTCGTCAGCTAGTGTTAAATTTCGCGATGCATTTCACGTCAGTATCAATGTTCCAGTTTTTTGCATCGGTATTTCGAACTGTGGTTGCTTCTACCACTGCGGGCAGTATGGCATTATTGTTTCTGTTATCATTTGGCGGATTTATTTTACCATACAGTAAGTTCCTTGTATTTTTCTTCTTATTTAATATATACCGACCTGCAGAAACTTATGGGAATGGGAATTGAAATTACAGATAAAATGCCAACGTGGCTAAAGTGGGGATTTTGGGTCTGTCCACTATCATATGGTGAAATAGGCCTTACGGTGAATGAATTTCTTTCTCCTAGATGGAACAAGGTGAAATTGGTAGAACCTTTATGTGATATTAGAACAACTTAGCAGTACTCATTTTTCTAAAACTTTTAAAAGCAGATAATGCCTACAAACACAACGATGGGGCTCCAAATACTTCAAAGCCGCGGGCTAGATTTTGATGGGTACTATTTCTGGATTTCACTTGGGGCCTTGTTCGGTTTTGCACTACTATTCAACATAGGCTTCGTCATGGCTTTAAGCTACTTGAAGGGTAACTTCATCTTTATGATAAAAGTGCCAACTATGAATATAGATTGCCATCTTTCTAAATATAAATTATTTGATCTAATACTACAGCACCTGGAACTCGCGCTATTATTTCAAAGGAAGTGCTATCTCAAGAACATGGAAGTGAAGTGTCCAAACACAAGACTCACAAGGATAAAACAACTACAAAATATGATACTTCTGTCTCTGAGCCTATTAATGAAGGTTAGAGTTGTCTTCTTTTTTCTATGTTGCATTCGTATTTAATCATTCAATGATGCATGGCTTATCACAACTAGAGTCCATTTTCTAGAACTCATCAATTAATTCAAATATATGGGACTTGTTTTATCATTTTTTTGACCAAGTTGAATATGACTTAAATGAATACTTATTCATTCTCTTATCTTACAGGAAAGTTGGTGTTACCATTTGAACCACTAACACTTACCTTTCAAAATCTACAGTACCATGTCGAGCCCCCACCGGTAATTGGTGAAAACTATCTTATTTAAATCTTAAATATTAAACATATGTTGTTCAGATTATGTTATGGGTGACTGTCCTAACAGGAAATGAGAGAGCATGGTTTCACAGGGAAAAGACTTCAATTACTTCATGATATCACAGGGGCCTTTCGACCCGGTGTTCTTACAGCATTGATGGGTGTAAGTGGTGCTGGAAAAACAACACTTCTTGATGTTCTTTCTGGAAGGAAAACCAGTGGCATTGTTGAAGGAGAGATAAAGATTGGGGGGTATCCCAAAGTTCAAGATACCTTTGCAAGAGTTTCAGGGTACTGTGAACAAACTGATGTACACTCTCCACAAATTACAGTTTTAGAATCAATTACATTTTCCGCTTGGCTCCGTCTTCATCCGGGAATTGATTCAAAAACTAAATATGTAAGATACTTTTTAAAGAATATTTTAGACATTAGTTTGCTGGTAATTTTTTGAAACTGTCAGTTATTTTTTCTTATGGCATGTACAGAGATTCATAGAAGAAATCTTGGAAACAGTTGAGCTTGACAGCATAAAAGATGCCTTGGTTGGCATTCCTGGAGTTAATGGTTTATCAACCGAACAACGCAAGCGGCTCACAATTGCTGTTGAAGTTGTTGCTAACCCCTCCATAATTTTCATGGATGAGCCCACTACTGGACTGGATGCCAGGTCAGCTGCCATCGTCATGCGGGCTGTGAAGAATATTGTTGAAACAGGAAGAACAATTGTTTGTACAATTCACCAACCAAGCATAGACATATTTGAGGCCTTTGATGAGGTAAATGAAGAGTTTTATATAATTAATTCTTCAAATTTTCATGTATCACCTCATCCATATTCCTGCAGTTAATCTTATTGAAGAATGGAGGGAGAATGATCTACTGTGGGCCGCTGGGTTGCAATTCTAAAAGGATCATTGAATACTTTGAGGTTTTCCTATCATAACATAAAATTCATGTCTTAGTTAGAAATGATACACAAGTAATATCTTATGCTCAAATGAAATGTATGTACTACAGGGCATCTCTGGGGTGCCAAAGATTAGAGACAACTACAATCCAGCAACATGGATGTTAGAGGTTACTTCATCATCAATGGAAGCTGAACTTGAAGTTGATTTTGCACAAATTTATTCTACATCAACTCTAAATCAGTAAGTTAAACTCTCAAGCACCATCTTGCTGATGAAATTTAACACCTATTTAGTAGCTTATTCACATTTTGCTACCTTTTTCCTCTTTCTTCTTTTTGAGAGGGAGGAATGCTTGTTACTTCCTATGAAACAGATTATGGATCCATCTTGTAATTACCCTTGTTATTACACGATGACGTCATATTAGTAGAATTGATGCTAAGAACTTCACGAAACACAATGTGTGTTAATTTTTTTTCTTCTGACGACTTTTGTGTAATTTTTTTCACTATGTTAGGAGCAATAAAGACCTTGTAAACACATTAAGTAAACCACCTCCAGGTTCAAAAGATTTGTATTTTCCTACACGTTTCCCACAAAACAGTTGGAGTCAGTTCAAGGCCTGCCTATGGAAACAGCGGTTGTCATATTGGAGAAGTCCTTCATACAACTTGATGCGTTCTTTGCATATTCTTTTCGCATCATTTATGTTCGGGCTACTCTTCTGGGGCCAAGGGAGGAACATGTAAGTTCAAATACTCATGCATTTCATAGGGTTCTTGCATTCTTATTGCTTAACGTGATGCTTGGTAAAACTGCAATTAGCTAAATGTAAGTTACAAATAGCTAGGGTCACATACGCGAAAAAGAGGTACATAGTCAATGGAATTGATCTCTTAACACTATTTGGACTTAAGTGTATACCAAAATTCGGTTGAGGGACCTTTTGTACAAAATAATAAAGTATGTTGGTTTTTTATGGCATTAACCTTTTTTATATGTATTAATTTAAGTTGATGATGTGAAACAACTCATGAATCATATGATATTATATATCCTTCCTTTCATGTGACAGAAATAGTACCCAGAGTATATTCAATATACTTGGATTCATGTACTCGGCTGTACTTTTTAGTGGCATAAATAACTGTTCTTCAGTTATTCCACATGTTTCAATGGAGCGAACTGTTCTTTATAGAGAAAGGTTTTCTGGTATGTATGCATCATGGGCATATACTCTTGCACAGGTATTAAAATTCCTTCTTTCAAGTTGTTGTATTTGGCAGGATTAATAAACTTAATCACATAACCAACTTTACATTTATATTTATTTGCCTAGGGGGTTAGGATATGGAAACAAGTCAATTCAGGTTGTAGGTTGTATTCTAATCGATAATGGGTCAAACATTCGTCGAATGGGTCAAAATTAACTAATATGTATTCAAATGTTTGCAATGTCCATCATCGTTTTTATTTAAAAGAAAAATCATCATATGATTCAAATAGTGTAGCTTTTATAACCATATATAACGTATCAATTATTTACAAAATGCAACAAAAAAAGATAAAAGATACATGTTGCCTTAGACCCCAATTTGACCCGTTACCCAACTGATCCAACTTGCCTAGTTTGCCACCTCTAGCTGTTGGAAATGACAAACAAAAAATCTATGAATTTTAAAGCATATTGTACTCACTGAAAGTAATTCTTGTTTATTATATCTTGAAGGTGGCAATTGAGTTTCCATATCTGTCCGCGCAATCACTTGCTTTCGTTTGCATCACGTATCCAATGATTGGATTTCATTGGTCAGCATACAAGGTATTCTGGTATTTTTATGCATTCTTGTGCACATTGATGTACTTCACCTATTTGGGGATGCTGCTTGTTGCCATCACACCAAGCTTTCCAGTTGCTGCAATTTTACAGTCTGCATTTTACACGATATTTAACTTACTTTCTGGATTTTTAATTCCCAAACCAGTAAGTCTGTGTTGACGCTTAACTTATTTATTATTCTTATTTTATTATTTATTATTTATTATTTATATTATTTCTTGCAGAAAATTCCCAAGTGGTGGTTATGGCTGTACTATCTGACTCCTACATCCTGGTCTCTTAATGCAATGCTTACTTCTCAATTTGGTGATGTGAAGATGAAGATTGTAGCTTTCGGGGAAATTAAATCTGTTGAAGACTTCTTAAAAGATTATTTTGGGTATCGTCATGAACAGTTACCACTCGTGTTTATTCTTCTTGCTCTATGGCCAATTGTTCTTGCTATTCTGTTCGCATATTGTATAGCCAAACTGAACTTCCAAAGAAGGTAACATTTGCAGTATAAGTCAAACATTTGCATATTATTGTAAATTCTGTAAGAAGTATATGAGTTTTAAAATTGTAATAAGTAAATATAGTTCATAATACCATGCGGGTCAGATATCTTGTTATATGGTTGTTAATCATCCGGTGAATGATCAGAAATTTATCGTACGTGTTGCATATCATAGTTTGCATGCATGTCTTTTGATGTGTTGTTCTACAATATTGGCTTAGTAAATTCACTGTATACAAATAGACGGCTTTAACGGGTCCATTGTACACATCCATGTGTATTTTCACAAGTTTGATAAAAGAAATTTAACTTGTGAGTTAAGACCCAGTTATTACGAGTTAAATCGGTGTTTGAAAATCGGACGAAATCAGCCAGCCGCACATGGTAGGGTTTTCGCTAGATGTAAGTGGGTTAGCAACTCTTAGACTAGTTATATAGTTGTGATATCTAGAAGGTATTCAAATGCATGGGCGGCTCAACCATTTTGGGGCCCAAAGCGAAGTAACATTTTGGGCCCTTACTAAATTCCTTTGTTATAAACCTTCCCCTTTATTTGTGCTTGGGACCAACTATAATAAACTTAAAAGGAACTTATAAAGCACCTGCTCAAAATTTAATTTAAATAATACTAATTTGCAACACCTCTAGGCATTATGTGGTTGTAAGTTATACTTATTTGCTTTTATGTGGTATGTGTTGTTGTATGGTACAAGCTTATGTACTTTTTTGGATACGTGTTTTGTTCTGCATTTGCCTACCTTTACACGTGTCTTCCTCCCCAGTCTTCATCACCGCTTTCTTTCACTTTCTCTCTCTATTATCATCGTAGAAATCCTAAATTAATCAATTAGTTCAAAAAAAAAATTAATTCGATCTCCAACTTCAATTTAGAGGCCAAAAACAATCACAACAACGGAGATCAAGGAACAATCAGAAGGATATGAAAAGGTGTAATCGTATCCGTAATCCCTCCTCTATATTTTGTTCTCTATTGTCTCTCTCCAGCAGATGGATCTATCACATCTATCACCTTCTGTGATAACAAATTTGTATCAATATGAATTGGTTTCAAATTTAGGGACAATTTTACGTTTTATTGACGCGTTTATTGGGTCTACTCTTTAATAACCAAGAATCTCCCAATTAAGTAAAATTGTGCAGGTATTTTGGCCAAAGAAGAATTCTCATAAGAAGCGGTAAGAGTATTACTATCAATTATACTACTATAGCTGTTTGTTCTATGATTTGAGTTATCCTAGGGCTATATTAGTATTTGAATAACCAAGCAATAGGTTTTTGTTACGGTGATGGAGATATTTTTGGATCCAAATACAAATATTTCAAAAGACGATCGCACTGTTCTTAGCCAACATAACGTATCAAAAGCAATCAAAGAAAAATTTCTTATCAACTTTGGCGAGTGTAGTCTTGCTTCATCGCTAGGATCATTTCAAGGTTATCAAACATTTCTTGTTTAAATTAATAAGGAATATAGAACCCAAAGTGAAGTACTAACCATTTTTGAATGGCAACACCCTGCCGAGATAAGGAGAGCAACACCAAGGAATCCCCAAGCAAAACCCCCAACTTTTATATATACATCCCTTGCTTGAGATAGAACCCAAGACATTCCACTAAGAGTCCAATGTCTCTACCAAGTGAGCTAGCCCCAAACTCCTATACATACATCCCTTGCTTGTTGTTAGTTTGAAAACTAGAGAGAGGGAGAGTTCTATCAAGTTCAAGCTAACCGTTAATGATCAACTTAGTTCGTTTATTAACTATAAGTCATTATAGTTCGTTACAAACATTGCAATCTTGTTAGTTCATTTTTATTATAAGTTTTGAAAAGAAACTCCAAGAAGACCGTTAGTAGCTGAGAAGTAACTTATAACCGAACGAGTCATCTAAACTTGGTAATGAAAGCGTCTGAAGTCTACACAGTGGCAGCTAAAGATCTCTAGAAGCAAGCAACTGATGTAGAAGAACTGAGGCACAAATGTAACGATATTAGACAACTGAAGCTAACTTTAGACGTCTGATAACTTCAGACGATGAGGAGAAGCTTTAGAAGACTTAAAATTACCAGAATTCATCAACTGATGTGATAAGGTTAAAGTCGTCAATCCAAAACATGATCCCTGGAGGAAATATCATCAGTACACATTGTCACACCCCCAAAACCCACACGCGGAGTATCACCGCTTGGAGGCGTGACTGACCAGGATCATGCCACCAATCATATTGAACATAACAAGTAAAATTCAACCACACAATATGAAAGGTGTTTCAAATAAAAAACGTAGTTAAGTGTTTAGCGGAAGCATAATTGTAAAACCCAATGGAAGTATTAAGTACGAAATAAAGTAATGTTTTTAGCATGGCACATATTGCCATGTCCCACAACGACCGCGCCTCCCTGTGCAAGCTCCATGTGTACCTAACGACCTGCAAGGTATGTAACAACGAGTCAACAACAAAGTTGAGCGAGTTAACAGTTGGTTGTTTAGTTGTAGCATTCGTTTCGTAAATCATATGTTCGTTTTGTAAACCATGTATCGTAGTAATTCGTATCGCGGTCTCCCAGACATGTTTGCGAAGATTAGTAGGGGCTTCCCATGTGTTACTAGACCACGCGTATCGACTGCTACGAAAATGTAAGAGATGCCCTAAGTCAATGTTTATCAACATTGACCCTTTGCCCATAGTCCATTAGTACACGCCCGTTCGGACGACACGGTATGAGGTTTGTTAAACCTAATAGCGCTATCTACTAATGACCCGCTCGCCATAGGCCTCGGGGATTAAGTCAATAAATGAGGGACTTCAAATGATAGAGTGATGGTCTTATGGTCGTACGTATCCTGTTGTAGTGGGAATACGCAAGTTTGTAGTTACCGTTCAGTTCTTTAACCCATTCCCAACCCTTGGGAATCCCATACCTTGGATAGAGTGTGAACTCACCTTGGTTTGCTCGGTATGCTAGACTATGTGTTCACAAGTAATCAGTCAAGTCCTATAGTGTGCATTTATATTCAATCAATTCAAGTTCGTAAAGTTTCACGTACAATCAGTATTACAGAGTGATTTGGCAGTTAACATCAAGTAACACATAAACAGTTTGTCAATCATACAAAGTTACTTGCAAGTTCCTTAACTAAGTTATCATGCTCAACAGAGTTAATGTATTTATTAACTAAGTTAATAAGCTTAACAGATTTAACATACTTAACAGAGTTGCTAGGCTTAACAGAATTAACTTAACTGAGATAACATTCCCAACAGGGTTAAATGCACAACTTTAACAGAGTTACATACTAACAGAGTTTACTGTATCAAAACAAATCACTTTGGACGAAAACCCCAGGCGACGAAATCCAAGGGTTTTCGTCGGGCTTAGAGTGTGACGAAAACACTTAGTGTTTTCGTCCGGTTCTGTGTTTTCGTTGGTTGCAACATCATCATCAACAGCAGTTACAATTTACAAACAATCTCGGCGGTTTCGACAACTCAATCGTTCATTCATATCAGTTTGAAATCATTGCTTTATCATAACCGAATCATGGAAAATCTACTCAGGTAATATACGATCACATATCCATCAAGAGTAAACATAACAAACAATACACGAAGATCTAGTTATTTATCAGTCATCATTCGGTTTTACGATCATCCTTACATCATCACTTTAATCATGAATAGACACAACACAATCGATCATATCATCAGATTACGATGATCCCTAACATACAAAACAATTCAAAATCATATGCTCATCATCATTACTTTTATCAATTCCAACATCAATGGCCGACAATTGTTAAATGTTCTCATGCAGTTATTGGACCAAAATATGTAGTGGGCTGCCACATTATTCACATGATACATACATTCTAACAGGTCACACAACCTAATGTCAAACAATCTAATCATGCCAACCCTAGACTCTAATCAACTCCTCATATCATATGTATCTCAGTCAAGAACACGTTTACAATATAACCATACATTAAGAATGAAAACAAACTTAAACAAGTAAATCACTAACCGAACTCAGAGAGATCAAACAAGAAAGATCTGACTTCGAATAAGAGGAAGGCTGCCGTCGACTTAAGAATGATAGTTAGGGTTTGCCAATTAAAAACATTCACGTAAAGGTTGGAAGTAATATGTAGCTGATCCGCTACTGGGCCTAAAGCCCATTTGATTTCGTTGGCCTGGAGGTGGACGAAAACACCTTGTGTTTTCGTGGGTGGGTGTTTTCGGCTGGGTGATTTCGTGAGGGGATGTCAGCAAGGTTTCAACATCTTTGTTTTTAAATATAAAACAATTATAATACACTATATATATATATATATATATATATATATATATAACACTTATACACATATCATGCACACCACAATCTACAAGCAACCCGTATATTGCACATCAAGTAAACATAAAAACATACTTGCAAATAAGTAATAAATTAAGTCGAATAGAGACCTTGAAACTCGGGTTGTCACATTATCCCCAACTTGAAAGAAATTTCGTCCCGAAATTTAGTACGTAGTTACTGAGGAAGCTAGTTGTGTTGTGTTGTTTCCTGGTTTTCCTGGGGTGTCACATCATTCCCCCGTTGGTTTGGAATTTCGTCCCGAAATCCCGCAGTAGCTTCAGTCTCAGTAGTGGTTGCATCGTTTCTGAACAACTGGGGATACTTGAGTTTCATTTGATCTTCTCGTTCCCAGGTGAACTCTGGGCCACGACGGGAGTTCCAACGAACTTGAACAAGAGGTATTCTGGTGTGCTTGAGGACCTTAACATCCCGGTCCGTGATATCAACTGGTTCCTCGACGAATCGCAACTGATCGTCGATAGTGAGTTCCTTCAAAGGAACTATGAGGGTCTCATCTAACAGACACTTCTTCAGATTTGACACGTGAAAAACGTTGTGAACTGCACCTAGTTCTGCGGGCAGATTTAGTTTGTAGGCCACCTTGCCTATTTTCTCAATGATTTCGAACGGTCCGACATACCGCGGATTGAGCTTGCCTCGTTTACCAAAACAAACTACACCTTTCCAAGGTGAGACTTTGAGTAGCACTCGATCCCCAACTTGGAACTCGAGTGGTTTCGTGCGCTTGTTTGCATGGGCTTTCTGACGGTCGCGAGCTGCCGCCATGCATTGTCGTATCTGAGCAATCCTTTCTGTTGCGTCTACCACAAGTTCTGGACCTGTGATCTGACTATCACCCACATCTGCCCAACAAAGAGGTGATCGGCATTTACGCACGTACAATGCCTCAAATGGAGCGGCTTGAATGCTGGTGTGGTAACTGTTGTTATACGAAAACTCCACTAATGGGAGATGTTTTTCCCAGCCGTTGCCGAAATCGATTACACATGCCCGCAGCATATCTTCTAGGGTTTGGATGGTGCGTTCAGACTGCCCATCTGTTTGCGGATGGTAAGTTGTGCTCATGTCTAATCGTGAGCCAAAGGACTTGTGCATTGCTTGCCACAGTTCAGAAGTAAAACGTGCATCGCGATCGGAAATAATAGAGGTCGGCACCCCGTGCCTCGAAACCACTTCCTTAAGGTAAATGTCTGCTAAAGTGGAGAACTTATCCATTTCCTTGATAGCCAAGAAGTGTGCAGACTTTGTGAGTCGATCCACGATCACCCAAATAGTGTCATTCCCACGTTGAGATCTAGGCAGGCCAGTAACAAAATCCATGGAAATTTGCTCCCATTTCCATTGTGGTATTTCTGGTTGTTGAAGTAGGCCTGATGGTTTCTGGTATTTGGTCTTTACTCTCGCACAAGTCAAACATTTGCTAACGTAAATTGCTATGTGAGCTTTCATGCTAGGCCACCAATACATAGTTCTGAGATCGTGGTACATCTTATCTGAACCAGGATGTACTGAGTAACGAGACTTATGTGCTTCATCCATCACAAGTTCGCGTAGGTTTCCATAGTGTGGGACCCAAATGCGTCCTGTTACGTAATAGGCACCGTCTGCTTTTGTTCTAACCGTTGCCTTGAGCCGCGTAGAGCTTCAACCCTGACGTTTTCTGGTTTCAATGCTTCTACCTGAGCATCTCGTATCTGTGCAGGAAGTCTAGACTGGATGGTGAGTTGTAGTGCTCGCACACGCCTAGGTGTGGTATCTTTTCGACTGAGGGCGTCAGCCACAACATTTGCCTTGCCCGGATGGTACTTGATGGCACATTCATAATCATTCAGTAACTCAACCCATCGACGTTGTCGCATGTTCAACTCTTTCTGCTTAAAGATATGCTCGAGACTCCTGTGATCGGTGTAAATGGTGCACTTGGTACCGTACAGATAATGTCTCCATATCTTGAGCGCGAAAATAACAGCTCCCAGCTCTAGATCATGTGTAGTGTAGTTCCTTTCATGAACTTTAAGTTGGCGCGAGGCGTAAGCAATGACTTTATCCCGTTGCATCAATACACAACCAAGACCCTGAATTGATGCGTCACAATAAACCACGAAATCGTCCGTGCCCTCTGGCAATGAAAGGATAGGTGCACTACAAAGTCTATCCTTTAAGTGCTGAAATGCTGATTCCTGTGCATTTCCCCAATGATAAATAACGCCTTTCTGAGTTAGTGAGGTGAGGGGTTGTGCAATCTTGGAGAAGTCTTTGATGAACCTTTTGTAATAGCCTGCCAAACCCAAGAATTGGCGGATTTCCGTTGGTGTGCGAGGTCCAGGCCAGTCCTTAATCGAGTCTACCTTAGATGGATCAACATGAATCCCATCCTAGTTTACCACGTGGCCTAGGAAATGGACTTCACGAAGCCAGAAGTCGCATTTTGAAAACTTGGCGTACAGCTGTTCTGCTCGAAGGAGTTCCAAAATAAGTCGTAGATGCTGCTCGTGTTCCTCCCGACTCTTAGAGTAGACCAGAATGTCGTCGATGAATACAATCACAAACTTATCCAAGTAAGGGTTGCACACTCTGTTCATAAGATCCATGAAGGCTGCAGGCGCGTTTGTTAGCCCGAATGGCATGACCAGAAACTCGTAATGGCCGTAGCGTGTTCTGAATGCTGTTTTCGAGACGTCCTCGTCCCGGACTCTCAGTTGATGGTAGCCTGACCTCAGATCAATCTTTGAATAGTAGCTAGACCCTTGCAGCTGGTCAAACAAGTCGTCAATGCATGGGAGAGGATAGCGATTCTTTACGGTCACCTTGTTTAGTTTGCGGTAATCTATGCACATGCGGAAGGTAGCGTCTTTCTTCTTCACAAACAACACGGGAGCTCCCCAGGGTGAAGAGCTAGGATGAATGAAACCCTTATCCAAGAGTTCCTGCAATTGCTTGGACAATTCTTCCAGCTCGGTTGGAGTTAAGCGATAAGGTGCTCGAGCTATGGGTGCTGCTCTAGGAGCTAGCTCGATTTGGAATTCGACCTGGCGATGAGGCGATAGCTGTCACAACCCCTGACCCGGTTTGACCCGTTTCAGGAGCCGCGGAATAGAAATCCCGTGGTATTTATTTAATTGAGTTTAACAGCGGAAGTTTATCATCAGGATCTTTGTAAAGCTAAAATTTTCCCGATTATTTTATTTCACAACTCGGGATAAAACCCCGGTAATTTACAATACTATGATTTCACGAAGAAATCTTTATGTTACAAAACATATTTCTTTATTTTATAATGAGCCACTTTCTTAAGCTTGCAGTGCTTCCTGGCACTTTTCCTGGATTACAACAGATCACCTGAAACATGTTTGAAAAAGGTTTTGTCAGCGGGAAATACTGAGTGAATCATTCTATTTACTAAAATGACACATTTGTTATAATTTACAGTATTAAGAAAGATTACAATGTTTCAGATATCAACCAACTACCCACAGTACTTGTCACTCGACCCATTGGCCCATTCGTCCAATGGTGTCTGTGACTATGGTCATATCACCCCTTGGCTAACTCGTTATCCAATGGTGAAGATTATCAAGTAATGTATACAAAACCCCACATACCGGCTGTAACTTGGTGATTACATAAACTTAATCACTGTAATTATAACTTTTGAAAATAAACATGATTTCAAAAGTAATTTGATAAAAAGAGAATGACTCACATTGCAGATTTAACACGGACAGAGTCTAGTCTACAGATTAGCCTTGTTAACCTAATTTAAATAACAATGCACACAAAACTGGGTTAGTAATCAATACAGCATTTACGATAACTCACGAGATCAAACCCTCACAACGAATGACAAAGTGCGATACTTAAACATCCATCGAATTAACGATGAATGACAAAGCATAACCCTAATGTGGGCAGCACTTAAACATCCATCGGATATATTGATCGATCGGACAATGAATCGTAATAGCGATCGAGTTATTACCCTGTATTGTGGCAGCACTCCGTGTTATGTGTGTGTTTTGTAGTAATCTACGTATATCTCAGTGTATATTTGTAATTTGATCATCGAACGAACAACAGAATGCAAGTGCCAGGCCCTTCTATTTATACCCAAAATTGGCACCTCCCGCTAGTCGCGGAAGAATCCGCGGTACATGCCGCGTATCACCTGGGGTGTCAAAGTAGGGTAGGCCTGCTTCGTCACCTATCTAGCCCTGATGAGTCGACGTTGCATGAAAATTCTATTTCGACAGCATTTTACAAGGATAATCGTTAATAGGGTTTTACCCCCCTTAAGTTTTAGGGGCCCTGATCCTAATTCCAATTATTCTGAAAATTTTAGGGTTTATGCAGAATCACTTGGGTTTCTTAATTAGGGTTTCCTATTGAATAAAATATAATAAATAAGACTTTTGATGAGAGTTGTTACATTCTCCCTACCTTAATAAAAATATCGTCCTCGAGATTTACTAGAATAAGTAGGGATACTTTTTCTTTATCTCAGATTCCAGCTCCCAAGTGTATTCAGCTCCTCTCTTTGAATCCCATTTTACTTTAACTAGCACTAATCGTTTGTGCTTGAGAAACTTCACTTTTCTGTCTTCTATCTGAAGAGGTCTCTCAACAAATTTTAACTTTTCGTTTACCTCTATGTCTTGAAGAGGTACTACCAGAGATTCGTCCGATAGACATTTCTTGAGATTGGATACATGAAATACATCATGTACTCCAGCTAATTCTTCCGGTAGTTGTAAACGATAAGCAACTGGTCCTATACGTTCGATCACTGGAAATGGTCCTATGTATCTTGGACTTAGTTTTCCTTTCTTACCAAATCTAACCACTCCTTTCCAAGGAGAAACTTTCAACATTACTTTGTCTCCAACTTGGAATTCTAATGGCTTGCATTTATTGTCTGCATAACTCTTCTGGCGATCTCGAGCCGTTTTCAGCCTTTCCTTGATTTGTGTAATCTTGTCAGTCGTCTCTTGCACAATCTCAGGACCTGATAATTGACTTTCTCCTATTTCTGCCCAACAAACTGGAGTTCTGCACTTTCTTCCATACAGTGCCTCGAATGGGGCAGTTTCAATACTTGAATGATAACTATTGTTATAGGAGAATTCAATTAATGGTAAGTGATCATCCCAGTTTCCACCAAAATCTATCACACATGCTCGAAGCATGTCTTCTAGAGTTTGGATCGTCCTTTCACTTTGTCCGTCTGTTTGTGGATGATATGTCGTGCTTAGATTTAGTCGAGTTCCCATTGCTTTCTGGAAACTTTTCCAGAAATGAGAAGTGAAACGACTATCTCTATCTGATACAATGGAGAGTGGAACTCCATGTAGAGATACGACTTCATCTACATATAACTTTGCTAGTCTTTCCATGCTAAAGGTTTCTGTCATTAGTAGAAAGTGAGCAGATTTGGTTAATCGATCCACAATTACCCAAATCGCATCATTACCTTTTCTGGTTTTGGGTAACTTAGTAACAAAATCCATTGTTATGAGTTCCCATTTCCATACAGGCATTTCTAACTGTTGTAATAAACCTGATGGTTTCTGATGTTCTGCCTTAACTTGTGAACAAGTAAGACACTTAGAGACATAGCTAGCTATATCCTTCTTCATGCCTATCCACCAGAAATCATTTCTTAAATCTTGGTACATTTTATTGTTTCCAGGATGTATGGTATACCTAGATTTATGAGCTTCCTCTAAAATCTTATTTCTTAATTCCCCCTGCTTAGGTACCCAAATCCTTCTTTTGTGGAATCTCCAAATTCCATCAATTCCTTGCTCTAACTCTTTTATCCGTCCCTTCATTCCTTCAGCATCATCCTTGATTGCTGTTTCCTGGACATTCTTTATTTGTTCCATTAAATCTAACTGTAGATTTAATCTGAGAGCACGAACTCGTCGTTGCTTTTCATGGTACTTACGACATAAGGCATCTGCAACTACATTTGCCTTTCCTTCGTGATACTGAATATCACAGTCGTAATCACTTAGGATTTCCATCCATCTCCTTTGCCTCATGTTTAACTCTTTTTGCCCAAATATATATCTTAGACTTTTATGATCCGTATAGACAGTAAACCTACTTCCATACAGGTAATGTCTCCATATTTTAAGGGCAAAAATTACAGCTCCTAATTCTAAATCATGAGTTGTATAATTTTCTTCGTGCTTTTTCAACTGTCTTGAAGCATACGCAATTACCTTCTTGCGTTGCATAAGCACACATTCAAATCCTAGTTTTGAAGCATCACAATATACTTCAAAATCTTCAGTTCCTTCTGGTAAGGCTAAGATTGGAGCATTGGTTAATTTCTGCTTCAGGATTCTAAAGGCTTCTCTTTGTTTAGGTCCCCATTCAAACTTAATGGCTTTACAGGTTAGCTTAGTTAATGGTACAACTATTTTGGAAAAATCCTTAATAAACCGTCTATAATACCCAGCTAAACCTATAAAACTTCTAATTTCCATTGCGGTTTGCGGAACCTTCCAATTGGTAATTGCCTCTATTTTAGCAGGATCTCCATGAATACCTTCATGATTCACCATGTGTCCTAAGAATTGCACTTCTTGTAGCCAAAATTCACATTTTGAGAATTTGGCATACAACTTTTCTTTTCTTAACAAAGTTAAGAGTGCATGCAAGTGCTGACAATGTTCGTCCTGACTTTTTGAATAAATAACTATATCATCTATGAAGACAATTACAAATTTATCCAAATACGGTTTACATATTCTATTCATCATGTCCATGAATGCTGCAGGTGCATTTGGTAATCCTAAAGGCATGACTGTAAACTCGTAATGACCATACCTAGTTCTGAAAGCAGTTTTAGGTATGTCTTCCTCTTGTACTTTCAATTGATGATATCCGGAGCGTAAATGTATCTTAGAAAAATATCTAGCTCCTTGAAGTTGATCGAATAGATCATCAATCCTAGGTAATGGGTATCGATTCTTAATTGTAACTTTATTCAATTCTCTATAATCAATACACATTCTCATTGAACCATCTTTTTTCTTAACAAACAACACTGGCGCTCCCCACGGGGATGAACTAGGTTGTATGAAACCTTTACTTAGTAATTCATCTAATTGCTTTTTCAGTTCTAACATTTCTATGGGTGCTAACCGATAAGGTGCCTTAGCTATCGGTATAGTTCCTGGAATTAGATGAATCCTAAACTCTACCTCCCTATCTGGTGGTAATCCTGGTAATTCTTCTGGGAATACCTCTGGGTATTCTGAGACTACAGGAATTTCCTTAAGTTCTTTACCCTTAGTATTAATGATTACTGAAATCATATATACTATTCCTTGCTTTCGTTCATAACTAGCAACTTTCATTACTGATATGAACTTCATGGGTTTACGTGGTTTATCTCCTGTAATCTTAATGATTTCTTCGGTAGGTGTTTGAATTTCTATGGAATTTTGATCACAAAGAATTCGAGCATGGTTGGTTACTAACCAATCCATTCCTAACACAACATCGAATTCAGCTAATTTCATAGGTAATAAATTTGTAGAAAAGTTATGACCTGAAAGTTCTATTCCTACTTTTTGCAAAACCTGATTTATTTTAACTGAATTCCCATCTGCGGTTTCGACTGTAAAAATCTGCCTAATGTTGGTTAGTGGTAAATTAAGAGCTTGGCAGAATGAAGTATTTATAAAACTTTGGTTTGCACCAGAGTCAAATAATACTTTTGCGTAGATGTTGTGAACTAAAAACGTACCAGCTATCACATCTGGAATGAGCTCTGCTTCTTGAGTAGTTAATTGGAAAGCACGAATATTCTTTTTAGTAGCTCCTTCTGCAGCTTTGGCTTTGTTGTTATCAGCTGGTTTGACTAGTTTCGGGCAATCTGGCTTGAAATGTCCAGTTTCTCCACAATTGTAACAAATTGTGGATTTCTTCCTGCAATTTTCTTCCCGATGTCCTACCATTTTACAAAAATTGCAGGTTACACCACATCTTCCAAAATGTTTCCTTTTGCAATTTCTGCAGAAAGGCGGAGTTGAGGATTGCCCTGTTCCTCTTTTCCTGAAACTGCTGTTATTACCCGTACGAAATCCTTGGGTAATTTTCTGAGCCAGTTCCTTCTTCCTGTTTTCATCTTGCGTGCGTACCAGTTCATCAGTTAGGGTGTTAGCTAATTCTACCGCATCGTCAATAGTGCGCGGTCTAGCAGCTTTAACGATATTGCGGATTTCACCAATTAATCCCCAAATATAATGAGAAATGAGTACCGGTTCTGGCGAAGCCAGTGTTGGTACCACTCTAGCATATTCAAAGAATGTCGAAGTATAACTGCGACAATCTACACCCGTCATGCGATGGTTTAGGAATTTATTTGCCATTTGCTCTTTTTCATATTCGGGACAGAATTTTCTTTCTACAAGACTCTTAAATTCTTCCCAGTTCATGGCATAAGCCCTATTTCTTCCTTTAGCTTGTAACACCGTGTTCCACCATTCTAACGCCCCTTCTTTGAAAAGATTTGAAGCGTACATGACCTGATCATCCTTGTCACATTTACTTATGGCAATTACTGCTTCGGTTTTCTCTAACCAACGCAGTGCCGCAGTTGCTCCTTCATTGCCTGGAAACTCAGTTGGTTTACAAGCAAGAAATTCTTTGAAAGTGCAACCAGGTGTTGCGGCTTTCATTTTCTTAGGGAGCGGAGCTTGCCGTGGTTCATTATCATGATTAACATGATTATTACTTCCGTTTACGCTATTACTAAAGTTATCTTCAGAAATACGTTTGCTTGGGACAATTTGTTGAGGCTCGATTGGATTTCTAACAGCAGCAACTATTGTTGGAATAGCATTAGCTATTCCTTGAGCAACAATATTTTCTATATCCTGTCTAGTCATATATTGATCCCCCGGGTGTTGCTCAGATTGATTAACCTCATTAATTGGTTCGTTATTAGCGTTTTCCATCTGATAATATATATAGTTTATTAGTATTGATTAAATAACAATTGTACACAAAATAATCATACAAATTTCAAATATGCACATATATAGCCAAAACTATCAATTTCTTGATTTCCATTTTTATATAGTATGCATCAATACCCACTATTTATTTTACAAAGTTTTATTCATAGTTATTTTACAGACTGATTTCACTATTACTATTACACAACCACAGTTTTACCAACCTATTATCTCTCGTAATTTGTCTTCCTAAAAACGAAGCTCCCTTTCATCATACTTCCAGGCAATTTGTCCCCCTATCTTCCGGATTCTATTTCCCGCATCCATTAACTCTTCGCCAAAATGGCGAAGTTCTGCTAAATTCTCGTTACTCATGGGTGGATTTGGTAATGGTTCTGGATCGAATTGCGGAAGAAAGGAATAAGGACTGTTAATAATGTTTTGGAATTGCCAGTCATTTGTCCACCATTCGTCCATTCCCAGAGGTTGAGGATGGACTATAGGTTCTGGGATTGCTGGTTCTAGGTTTATAGGAATTTGGGTTTCAATAGGACGAGTAAAAACATTTGTATTGACAGGCTGAATAGTATCACAGCTTGCCAATATGAAATCTATTTCCTCCTGAAATGTCATTTTCTGGTTTTGGTTAGAGCTTTCTCCAATTTCCATCTGAGTTTGTCTAGTACCTTTTCCAACCTCCATTTCTATTTCCTTAGAATATTCCTCAAATTGTATTCCCATTTGCCTAGCATCTTCCCCTACTTCAATCTCCAATTCCTGCTGTTTCGAACTTTCCCCGGCTTCAATTTCTTTTCCTTTTGCTAAGGGATTGTTTATTTTAGGAAGTCTCTTAGCTGGCTTTTTCCTACGTATACGACTCCCCCATACATATCTCCTTCTTTTCTTTGGTTTTGGCTTTTCCAGAGGTGGAGCGTTGAATTCTATTGGTTGTTCCACATCAGGAAAGTATCCAATAAATTCTTTAGAAACTTCTATGTTTACAGGGTAAAGGTTGAGATTCTCTAGGGCTCCAGATAACTCATTCATACTGTTTATGTAAAAATAATAAGTTAAAATTTTATAACAAATTTTCAAAAATAACCTTTACTTATTATTGCATACCATATTATTACAAAACAACTGAAATTTAAAACACACTTATGTTTTACTGTAATTTTTTTATTTACTGGATGGATTTTCTAGCTTGTAGGTGATATGGTTTGCTAATCAATTTATTTAGAGATCTGCATTTACTGCTACTGTAGCTAACATATAAAGATCTGCCCATTTTTCGTCTAACTTGTCTTCCCAAGGTGATTTACGGGTTAATTCCTGGGTTTCCTTTTTAACTTTCTTTTCTCGGGCTTTCTTTATTTTCTCCTGACTTTTCCTAAGAATCAATCTTCTTTTATCAGGAGAAAGGGGTTTCTCGTATTGGGCTTTGCGAACAAATGTTCCTTCTTCAGGAATTGCAGGGAGTTTTGGGGATTTGGTTTGAGATGAACTTCCCTTCTCGTTGACTGACCTATCTAATTTAAGATAGATGTTTGAAAGCTTTTGTTTACCCATACTGTAACTAACAAATAGTCAGTTAATAAAACACATAATCACATAATAGTAATCAGGAAAAATTAAGTATTTCTAAATACTTAATTAGCTTAACTTAGTGGCTCTGATACCACCATTTTCTGTCACGACCCCCGACCCGGTTTGACCCGTTTCAGGAGCCGCGGAACAGAAATCCTGTGGTATTTATTTAATTGAGTTTAACAGCGGAAGTTTATCATCAGGATCTTTGTAAAGCTAAAATTTTCCCGATTATTTTTTTTCACAACTCGGGATAAAACCCCGGTAATTTACAATACTATGATTTCACGAAGAAATCTTTATGTTACAAAACATATTTCTTTATTTTATAATGAGCCACTTTCTTAAGCTTGTAGTGCTTCCTGGCACTTTTCCTGGATTACAACAGATCACCTGAAACATGTTTGAAAAATGTTTTGTCAGCTGGAAATACTGAGTGAATAATTCTATTTACTAAAATGACACATTTGTTATAATTTACAGTATTAAGAAAGATTACAATGTTTCAGATATCAACCAACTACCCACAGTACTTGTCACTCGACCCATTGGCCCATTCGTCCAATGGTGTCTGTGACTATGGTCATATCACCCCTTGGCTAACTCGTTGTCCAATGGTGAAGATTATCAAGTAATGTATACAAAACCCCACATACCGGCTGTAACTTGGTGATTACATAAACTTAATCACTGTAATTATAACTTTTGAAAATAAACATGATTTCAAAAGTAATTTGATAAAAAGAGAATGACTCACATTGCAGATTTAACACGGACAGAGTCTAGTCTACAGATTAGCCTTGTTAACCTAATTTAAATAACAATGCACACAAAACTGGGTTAGTAATCAATACAGCATTTACGATAACTCACGAGATCAAACCCTCACAACGAATGACAAAGTGCGATACTTAAACATCCATCGAATTAACGACGAATGACAAAACATAACCCTAATGTGGGCAGCACTTAAACATCCATTGGATATATTGATCGATCGGACAATGAATCGTAATAGCGATCGAGTTATTACCCTGTATTGTGGCAGCACTCCGTGTTATGTGTGTGTTTTGTAGTAATCTACGTATATCTCAGTGTATATTTGTAATTTGATCCTGATGAGTCGACGTTGCATGAAAATTCTATTTCGACAGCATTTTACAAGGATAATCGTTAATAGGGTTTTACCCCCCTTAAGTTTTAGGGGCCCTGATCCTAATTCCAATTATTCTGAAAATTTTAGGGTTTATGCAGAATCACTTGGGTTTCTTAATTAGGGTTTCCTATTGAATAAAATATAATAAATAAGACTTTTGATGAGAGTTGTTACAGTAGCCCAGGTAAATCTTTAGGAAACACTTGAGGAAAGTCGCGTACAACTGGAATATCTCAATCTTCTTCTCTTTCGTTGATGCGTCAGTAACAAGTGCTAAGATATCGGTGTGGCCCTTTCGCAAACACTTCTGGGCCTTAAGGAAGGAGATAATGCCCACTACAGCACCACTCTTGTCACCTTGAATTTCGAGAGGTTCTTTGCCAGAACGGGGAATACGAACAATCTTCTCTTTGCATAGGATCTCCGCTTGTTGTTGGGATAACCAATCCATCCCAATGACGATGTCGAAACTACCCAGAACTATAGGAACGAGATCGATAGAGAAAGTCTGACCAGCGAGGATAAGATTACAACCCTGAACTATGTGTGTAGCCTCTAGACTTTTACCATTTGCTAATTCTACAACATGCTTGGTGTTCAAAAGTGTTGGTGTGCGCTTGAGCATTTGACTAACTTTTATAGACACATAACTGGTATCGGCACCCGAATCAAATAAGACAGTAACATAAAAGTCGTCGAGAAGAAACTTACCCATCACCACGTTAGGATCATTCCTTGCGTCACCCTGTCCCAGCACGAACACTCGACCCCTGGCACCGTTGCCATCATTGTTTCCCCTGTTTTTGTTCCCATTGCCCTGATTATTGTTGTTGTTGTTGTTGTTCGGATTTTGATTTAACTGGGGGCAGTCCCGCTTGAAGTGGCCTTCAGCACCACACTGAAAGCATCCCCTGTTACCTCGCTGTCGCTGCTGGTTCTATGGAGCTGGTGGTTGTTGTTGTTGGTTCTGATTCGCAGGTCGCAAGCTCCTGCAATCCTTAGCTTCATGACCCATCTTGAGACACCTCTGGCAACGACCCCTGTTGCACTGACCACTGTGGTGCCTGTTGCATCTGTTGTACTTTGGGTGGTTTCCTCGATATCCACCCTACCCTTGACTACCATAAGACTGCTGACCAGGGCTCTGATAGTCATCAATCTTTCGCTGCTGTGCCTGGGACTGAACTAAAGTCGAACCCTTGCTGGAGGTTCCATCCCATTTCCTCTTGTTATCACTGGGAATAGCAGAAGTAGTAGTAGTAGTAGCACCAATACGTTTAGGCAGCTTGTTCTATTCCACTGCCTGGTCTGTGAGACGATGAGCAAGACGAATAACATCCTGGATGGTAGAAAGATTAGCAGCAGTCACATGACTTTGAATCTCTGGTACTAAGCCTTTAAGGTACAGCTCAATGCGCTTGATGGGAGGATCCACCATAGTTGGAACTGCACCTAGTTCTGCGGGCAGATTTAGTTTGTAGGCCACCTTGCCTATTTTCTTAATGATTTCGAACGGTCCGACATACCGCGGATTGAGCTTGCCTCGTTCACCAAAACAAACTACACCTTTCCAAGGTGAGACTTTGAGTAGCACTCGATCCCCAACTTGGAACTCGAGTGGTTTCTTGCGCTTGTTTGCGTAGGCTTTCTGACGGTCGCGAGCTGC
This sequence comes from Helianthus tuberosus, assembly GCA_030545235.1. Classification (NCBI taxonomy): domain Eukaryota; kingdom Viridiplantae; phylum Streptophyta; class Magnoliopsida; order Asterales; family Asteraceae; genus Helianthus; species Helianthus tuberosus. Next base: position 70,674,453 of record CM060416.1, read on the forward strand.
CGCCATGCGTTGCCGTATATGAGCAATCCTTTCTGTTGCGTCTACCATAAGTTCTGGACCTGTGATCTGACTATCACCCACCTCTGCCCAATAAAGAGGTGATCGGCATTTACGCCCGTACAATGCCTCAAATGGAGCGGCTTGAATGCTGGTGTGGTAACTGTTGTTATACGAAAACTCCACTAACGGGAGATGTTTTTCCCAGCCTTTGCCGAAATCGATTACACATGCCCGCGGCATATCTTCTAGGGTTTGGATGGTGCGTTCAGACTGCCCATCTGTTTGCGGATGGTAAGCTGTGCTCATGTTTAATCGTGAGCCAAAGGACTTGTGCATTGCTTGCTACAGTTCAGAAGTAAAACGTGCATCGCGATCGGAAATAATAGAGGTCGGCACCCCGTGCCTCGAAACCACTTCCTTAAGGTAAATGTCTGCTAAAGTGGAGAACTTATCCGTTTCCTTGATAGCCAAGAAGTGTGCAGACTTTGTGAGTCGATCCACGATCACCCAAATAGTGTCATTCCCACGTTGAGATCTAGGCAGGCCAGTAACGAAATCCATGGAAATTTGCTCCCATTTCCATTGTGGTATTTCTGGTTGTTGAAGTAGGCCTGATGGTTTCTGGTATTCGGTCTTGACTCTCGCATAAGTCAAACATTTGCTAACGTAAATTGTTATGTGAGCTTTCATGTTAGGCCACCAATACGTAGTTCTGAGATCGTGGTACATCTTATCTAAACCAGGATGTGCTGAGTAACGAGACTTATGTGCTTCATCCATCACAAGTTCGCGTAAGTTTCCATAGTGTGGGACCCAAATGCATCCTGTTACGTAATAGGCACCGTCTGCCTTTTGTTCTAACTGTTGCCTTGAGCCGCGTAGAGCTTCAGCCCTGACGTTATGTTTCGAAGTATGCTGCATAACACTCCGGTTGGCTTCTTCAACAGCTTTCCTCACATGATTGAAGTTGAACCGCTTCCTTTTCTTTTGAAGATTCCAGTCATCTTCCCATTCGTTTCCGGTAAAGAGAGCGTAGTGAACCGTAGCAACATCATCATGAACGTCACCTGCACTTTTTCTTCTCACATGGCAGCCGTGAGAGGGACCTTCTCCTTCATTCACCACCTCCTTATCATAAACCTTTTCTTGAACCGTTTTAAACCTGTAATAATACTCTAAGATGTCGAGATACATGGCATAGATAATCCTCATGTAATCCCGTCTTGGTAATCAAATCCTAAATCCTTCGCTATCACCGGCCATAAATTTTCACTTGTAACATCCCGGTAGCCGCCGTCTCTTTCCACCAACACGTATAGGCCTAACAAATCTATTTTCCTTTTGTTCGGAGCATATGGAGGGATTGGCCTCGAAGATATTCCCATATAGACGTTCAGGAACCACTTCACCATCTCCTCGAATTTTGCCTCCAAAGTGTGTTTGTATTTGAATACAAACTCTCTATCATAGATCATATCCAGTAAGGCTTTGCAGTCAGCGAATTCATGGAACTCCATGGCCTTGATGATCATCAAACTCCAATCTGTCTCTTGCGAAGACAGATTTAACTCTTCGAAATAAGAGTTTAAATATCGTTCTTTGAATTCATCATCAATAACACTTACATCAAGTATTCCCTGTTTTTCGGTTAAACCGATTTCTTCTTCCTTTGTCAGGCCACTCACATCGTTCACGGAATTATTTACCGGAATTGAGAACATTGGATAGATTTTGCAAGTGTCACCGGCCTTATTGACGGTGTAGCCTTGCAACGTTAACTGATCCATACTCAAAACGTTCCGGTCTAATTCCGGTGAGTAGAATACACTTTGTATTCTCGTGATTTCGTTGCTTGATTTAATTTCAACCGACCCAACCCCTCGAGTAAATAAGAAATTCTTTTCCCCAGAACGTGTGTCAACCCTAACAATGTGTTTAATACGTTTAAACACATTTAAGTTTCCGGCGATATGATGTGTAAATACAGAACTAACGTACCAGATGTCGCTCCATAGCCCTCCCTCGGTACCGACAACAATCATCTCTTGATGATCATTGATCACTCCTTCTTGTTTCTGTATTCCTGTGTTCACCGCCTAATGAATTAGTTGGGTCGCCTCGTCGTTTTCTTTCTCCTTGCAGGATTAAATCTGGTGCCCCGGTTGGTGACAATAATAACATACTCTCACTCGAGGAATTCGTTTGTCTTTATCGTTCTTCTCGTCTGTGCAGTGTTGACATGGCAACAAAGTGGAAGTGGGTTTGATCTCGGTCTTCTTTCCCAACGATGCTCTGATACCATTATGTTGGGAATCAGACTTCATGGTTGCAGCGGAAGTGTGAGACATGGATTGATTCTTATTCAAGATTGAACCAAATTGAATATCCATGTTTAGAAAGATGTATGAATGCAGGAAATTCAAACAGGGAATAAGGGACAATTCGAGTGTAACTTGAATGTCTTGATCAACGGAACAGTTGCCGGCAAACAAGTATATATACATCATAGTTTTGGCGGTTCAAATGGCGGGAATAACTGCTCCGGCAGTTATTCGAAATCACCCGCTTATCAAACCGAAATACATTAGCTATCATCCTTAATTCGAATACATGTCATATACTACTTATACAAGTTCGAATAAATATAAACATAATAAAGTTTAATAATAATTCTAACAGATACTTAAAAGGAATACATAAAGTGCAAGTTGACCAATTGAGATAAATAAAATATTGTTTATTTATCCCCAAAGCTTGGACTTTTCTTATAAATAGCAATAAAACCAAAGGTAGAAGACAACTGATTTGAAGAGAGCATTCAATCAATTAAAAAAAATTTCTCTCATCCATCAACACCCCAGAACTCAACTGTTCCATGTTGGTAGAATTTTTATGTATTTTAATTAGCAAATGCATTTATTGTTAATACTTTGTAAACACATTTACAAATTGAATAACAACATAAATATTCTATTCTCCAAGATTCTCATGTACAAGAAATATAAGCAATAGGGGCGACCTTTTTAGCGACGACTTCAGAAAAGTCGCCGCTAATGGTTATTATCCGTGTCTTTGTTTTAAAATCCATCCATAGCCGTTCGATAACAACATCATCTGACGGCTCTTGTTTTATTATCACTTGTCGCCGCTAAAAGGTTTATTAAAACCTTTAGCGGGCTCAGACCCTCAATAATTCCCCCCCCAAATCACACCACTTCCTCCCCCAAACCCTAGACTCACACCACCTCCTCTGCGCCGCCGTTTTACCTCGCCGAACCACCTGGTCAGCGCCGCCAGACCACCAGGTATTCTTGTTGTGTTTGATAATCTCTAATTTGTATTGTCTTTACAAATTGCTTGAGTTAAATGTATTATAGGAGGTTATTGTGTTGTTCTTGACTTAAATTACAGGTTAATTACTGCATTTTTATGATAAATAGGTTTAGAGAGTAGTTGAAGTTAGAGGTGCATAAATCGGGTTAGGGTTTAAACCCGAACTGGGTTCAGGTTTGTAAAGCTTCAAAAAGTCAAACCGGGTTGAGTTCTGCCCTTGTTGAGTAATTGTTTCTCAGATGTGTTGAAAGTAGCAAATTATTGCTTCATATTATGTTGCCACACCTTATACTTTTCATTAATGGTTTGGTTTTTAAGGTTTCTTTGTCGCCGGTGGAGGCGGACAATGACTTGCAACCGCCTTCCCCAACTCTTTATCCCCAGACTATATATATTTCAAATCGCTCGTCTGTTTTCACTTTGTAAACACCCCTAATTTTCATGAAAGTGGATGTGTTGTAATGCTTTGTTTTAATTGGCATTTTGCAGATGAAAATGTAAATTATCCACCCTTTAAAACCAGGTATATTCTTTCACTTGAATGCCATGTTATTTTCTGTAATTGATACAACAGTTATTATCATTGTAACGCATCTTCTTGTTATCTTTTGCAGTTCAGTTGAACCCAGATTATTAGGTGGGACCATAGGTGGAATAACTATAGGAATTGTAGCTGTGCTGCTGTTCCTTGCAGGATGCTTATATATTGGAATTTGTAGAAAGAAAAGTGTTGAAATATTACAGAATGATGCACAAGCTCAGCTTATGCATGCTCAAGGTATTGCTAATTCTTTATTGGCTTTTTATAAATATGTAGTGTTATTTATGATTGCAAAACTATTTTGTTATAATTTGACAACTGAAGACTGGATTCAGAGGTTTAATAGTTATGACTCTAATAGATTACCTGATACCGGTAATGTGAATGTCACGGTGAATTGTTCTTGTGGAAATCGTAAGATGTCAAAGGAATATGGTTTGTTTTTGACGTATCCTCTTCCACGTTTTAAAACCAATGATGTCATAAAAAAAATTTCCCAAAAATTTTCATGATGAAGCGCACCATGGATATGAATTTACGTGCAAATTGATAATAATGTGATGTTTGTTGCTTAGTATCTTGGTTCTGAGTTAATTCGGAGTTACAATCCAGATGCCACTTTCAGCCAAGGAAGTGGTTTGATATACATCCCGTGGCGAGGTTAGTAGTCTGAAGTCTGAACGGGACTTTTAGCACACCCGGTTAAGCTGTTTTTGAAGAAAAATCCGGGACGAATTGCTAACTACAGTTTTGGACCTGCTAGTTTTCATGTTTCGGTTATGACGGTTTTGTATTAATATATCTTTACCAGATTAATACATATTTGGAGAAAAATAAAAGTAACTATACATTATTTTTTTAAAAGTTTAAGTAAATACAACAATTCTTTAAAAGTAACCAACTTCCCTCAAGTCGTAAATATCTTGATCCAAGTTTAACCAGGTCAAAAGGCAACCAGTTACATTGCTTATGTGCAATCTTGTTCTGTTTTTTTATTTTTAATTTTTTGTTTGTGGGTGGATTATTATTAAAGCTAATTGCATAAGGGCTACTGAATTTTTTTCTTTATCAAAATAAGAACTACTACTAGACTTCTGAAGATTATCATCGTCCTGCTGCTTGGCTTGCAGGTATAAATATTGACATTTCTGTGGAGTTTTCATATGAAGAGCTTTCAACAGCTACACAAGACTTCAGTCTTGCTAATAAGATTGGTCAAGGGGGTTTTGGTGCGGTTTATTATGCGGAGCTCCGAGGCGAGGTTTGGAACTACCGTTTTTTAGTTTTTTTCTTTCCTGCTGGTACAGTTATGTGATATAGTGCAATATGTACAAAAGTCATTGGCCTCACTATAAACTAGAGGTGGAACTTTAAGTAATGCAGGGTATGTTTTATTTTTAACTACCCAAATTAGATTATTATTACCATAATCAGTTTTTGTAGTCTATAAAAAAGTGTAAGGGGCTGTTTGGTAGCCTCTGAATGGTCACTAAGAGGCTACCTCTTAATGGAACCATTAAGAATTTTACCAATGAGAAGGTAGAAGAATGTGACATGTGATGATTTACCATTCAGAGGTTACCTCTTAACCCATCAGACTTGAGGCTTGAGGTTACCTCTTATTTATTCAGAGGTTTTAAACCATTAAGAGGTAGCATCTGAATGGTCATTAAGAGGCTACCAAACAACCCCTAAATTTTGGACCAAAGTGTTTACCTAATCCTTTTTCGACTTGAAGAAAAAGTTACACGTCTTAGCATGTTATCCAATCCACCAAAATTAAGCAACCTCTACTTTAATTATACAATAAGTAATTTATTTTGTTGTCCCACTTTTCTTATATACTATAAGTAATTTATTTTTTTATTATTTCTTTCTTTTCCAACGTGTCGGTTTTTCGGAAACCAAAGAAAGTTTATGATGATCTATTATGGCTTTGTTGGCTGTGAATTGGTGAAGTGCCGATAGAGCTGTGGCGAAGACAAGGGTAAAGACGGCTACCAATCACTGTAGCCGGTTGCTGGGGATGAGTACGTTGCTGCCATACCTTCGGCAGCAACGGTGGTGGTCAGGATGATGGCTATTTGATGCTACGGTCGTCTTCACTGGTAGTAGGTTTCCAGGGTTGAGTACGCTGCTGCCATGGGGTCCCTATTCATGTTCTTGAAGATGTTAAAGATGCAACTCACAAGTTTTTTTCAGTTGCCAGCAACCGAAGAAAAGAGGAAATACTCGAAAGAACAAACGGTTTGCCTACTAGTGTGTTTATATATATCAACGGTATGGTATGTATTTGGAAAACTAGAAATAGTAGTAAAGTTGGATACCGGAAACAACAATAAAGGGAATTTTTTTACTAGTTTTTTTACTTTTAGCGGCGACAAATGTCGTCACTAAAGGTTAGAATGTCGCCGCTAAAAGTTAACACCTTTAGCGACGACATCTTTAGCGGCGACAAAGGGCTCTTTAGCGACGGATCTATAGCAGCGACCTTTTAGCGGTGACTTGTCGCCGCTAAAGCCATTAGCGACGACAAATAGGACTTCAGCGTGCCTAAATTGTTCTTCAGCGTCTGTTCACGGCATTTTTATCAGGCGTACTTGTCAGTGTTTTCAAGCATAATAAAAACTTAAAAATGTCACTAAGTCAACTAACACCCATTGCACAAGCATAACTTGAAATTGGAACTACAAACTGTCCACCAAAACTAAAGGGTGCCCATGATTTTGGAAACTGAAAAAACTGAATGAAATCCTTTTACTACTTCACATATTACACATAGTGGATTTCTATTACTGTTGGACCCCACATTCCAACTGTTACCATAGACAACGGTCATGCAGTCAACCATGACCCCTCTACTTTCATTGAAAATGGAAAGGCATTGCTTCAACGTGATCACAAAGCATATGCAACACTTCCCATGGCCCTGACCATTGATGATTGCAACATGTTTGAAGAATACACCACTGTAGATGAATTAGGGAATGCTCTGGTTGATTACTACGAAGGCAATGAAGAAATGATTTAGAACAAGATGGATATGGTTAAAAAAGAATACAACATGTTTGGATGCATTCATGGGAAACTCGAACTAAACACATCAACCGTTTTCTGAACATGCTAACGAAAATGAAGAAAGCAGGAAATCATGTCACAAATCATGCATTTATCATGAAACTCTTCGACTCTCTCTGGAAAGAGTGGAGTTTGCAATGCATGATGATAAAGAAAGTTTTTTTGAACAACTAGAACCCTACAACCCTATCTGATCAACACTTTGAAATCATTCGAGATGGGGATGACCAAAAGAGAGATGAATCAAGTCGGGTACACTACTAAACCCGTCTAATCTGTTTCTCTAAAGACCATGGCATTTGTGGCTGCATTCAACGTATCTGCATTAAGCTCTTCATCAATGTATGTGCCAAGTCCCAACAGTTCATCCTCGAGCTCTGGAAAAGCAAGTTCTTTAAGTGACAAAGCCTTGGTTGTTCCTAATATGCAAGCCCTCAAAATCTTAACTAAACATGTTGCACTCTCCAACACGTTAATGAGCAGGTATGAAACACTTATGGCAGGAGATCTGAAAAGGGAAATGCTCACACTTGATAATATGTACCAAGTTGATCTGGATGACATGGAAGAGATGGATTTGAAGTGGCAGATGGATATGATCACTCTAAGGCTAAAAAAGTCCCAAGATAAGACGGGAAAGAGACTTTTTTTTTTTGCATAAAGCTTGGTTCAATAAATCAAAACTGAGGTGCTACAACTGCAAGAACCTTTTTCATTTCAAAAGAAAGTGTCCTCTATTCAAGAATGCAACCAATCAACCCATACATGCTAGAAGGATGGTACCTATCACAGAAGTAACTGAAGCTACAAAGAACGAGGATCCAAAGGCGTTGGTTGTTGAAGATTATGATTGGGCTGAAGAGATTACTGAAGCAAAGTTGATGTCAACGGGGCGCTCATGGCCAAAATTGCAACTGGTTCAACATAACTTCTTTCAAGATTTTTAGCAACAAAACTGCAAAGTATTCCCAAAGAAGTTGATGCGGTTGATACCGAGCTCAAAAGCTTGCTGAACGTGGAAAAGAATGCAACTAATAAGGGAAAAAAGTTGCTAAAGAAACTCATGATGTGAAGCAGGTTAAGAAGATGAATGCAGGATGCAGCGAAGCTAGTGCAAAGAAAGAGGAGAAGATTCCAGTTCAAGCAAAGAAAACAGAATCAAGCAAGGAGAAAGAATAGAAAGACTTGGTAAATAGCATCCTTTATGAATTTAAAAGTCAACTCTGCACATCTCAATGTGTTAGAGTTGTTACACATTACAAGTCCACCAATAAACTGCTTAGAAAAGAAAAGGAAGACGTTTTAAGATTCAACAATGAGCTAAAAGAAAATCAATCAGCATATCAGAGAAAGTTAAACGTAACTCTCGCTGAAATGCAAACTTTAAAAGAATTTTTTTATAAAAAAGATTTAATAATAAATGATTTAAAGAAACGAAACAAACAAATTGCAAATATAATCAACAAATGGAATGTCAGCAAGAAAGCTTTGGTGGACATTGAAAACTGTCAAAGACCAACATATGTAAAGGATGACATTGGGTACAAAGATAAATTTGTTATAGAAATAAAACTTTTTCCACCACCACATTCTAAAAACAATATACTAATGCCCACTCCTCATCCAGATAATGGCTTGGTCGATAAAAATGATTTAATTGTTGAAAAAGATGTTGCTAAAGTGAGGCCAATTACTAACCATGATAAAAGCAATGCAGATTTGATTGTGCCGGTGGAGGAGGTAGAAGAAGATGGTTGGGGTGGGAAGACTTTAGGTTTAGGTTGTCTAAGTACCGATTATTAACTGTTAATTGGTTTACCTAGAACAATGATAAGACAAACAAAACTCGTATTCTGGATGAGTGTAATAATTTAATTTGGATGGATGACTGTTGACGTGAGGTGAGGGTGTATGATTTTTAATATATTTTTAACCACTTTTCACTCGTTTATCAAGCTTTAAATTTATAAAACACGATATAGCACTATCACTATTTACAACATGCTAGGGCAAGTGCACCCATCGTTGGCGTAGTATAGTGATGGTAAGATACCAAGGTCGTCCAAGAACACAAGTGCTTTTACCGGAATATCGTCAACGTCTAATCTAACCAAATTTTGAGAAAAAAATGTATAAAAAGTAAAATAAAGAAAGAAACTAAATTAATAAAAGAAACAAATAGACAAGATAGAATCACTTGGTTCTGACTTATCTTTTACGTATCCTTTGATGATTTCCGTAGTTTGGGTTTTTTAGGAGATTATTTTAGTTATAGTGGCATGTCCCTCTTTTGGAGGCAACGCTACCCTTAGAGATATTGGTCTGAGTCAGCGGGGATACAGTCCCGTAAGGCCGGAATGTTGAAAGATAATTAAGTAAGTTATTAATGCAAATTGTGGCATGTCCCTCTTTTGGAGGCAACGTTACCCTCGGCCATATTGGTCTGAGTTAGCAGGGATATAGTCCTACAAAGCCGGTTTAAAGTTTTAATAGTAGTTTATTTATAAGGGATTCAGTCCGTTCTTACTTCCCCCGATTTGATGCTATCTGCCTCATAGGAAGTCCTAACAAGCTTGAATCAAGTCCTCGCAGGATCTATACATTGAACCCGGTGAGAACTTTACCCAAACCACCCTTCTAACCCCCTTCCAGGCAGTTAACGCGCTTTATATAGACCGTAAAAACACGAATGAGTGAATCAACTAAACATGAAGACACGATAGAATAAATTCACTTTCAATATAAAAAAGTAGATATTAAAGTCATTAATACAAACCCAATTAAAAAGTTAACCAAAGCTTGGAAATCAAAAGTAATACATAAAAGACTTGTCTTCACCAAGTGATGTAAGAGATTAGCCAAGCATGGCCATAGTTTGACAAGGTCTCTTATGATCAATCTTGGATCCCAAGACTACTACACACTCTAAACTCTAACGGTTGTGGTGGATGATGGTGTTGGAGTGGTGAGAAGAGGCTGCCAAAGGATGGCAGAAGTGGGAGAAGTGCTTTGCCAAGGGATGGTTTGCAATTGAACCAAGCACCCCTATTTATAGCTGGAAACAGACGCTTTACACGGCCCCATGCCTCCTTCTTCTTTGTCTTCATTTAATGAGTTGTGTCAGTCCGTATGCACACGGCCCCGTGCCATTGTACTTATTGTACTATCCAAGATTCTGCAATCTGGGAGTTGACCACGGCCCGTGTCCATGGGACACGACCCCATGTCTCTTACTTGCATCTGTTTGTCTTTTCTTTCTAGAATCTTGAGTGGGGCACAACCCCATTCCTTGGTGGCACGACCCTATGCTTGTCTTCTGATTTGTTGTTTTTAGTCTTAGGGTGAAGCTTGAAGGGTCGGTATGATGTATCATTAACTGCTCTTCTTCTGTATTCATGTTGGTTTTTTTTTTGCCGTTAACTTGTTCCTTTTGTACATTTAAGCTCTTTTAATCCTGAAAATCAAAAGTATACAAAGAAACACACTTTTTCCAACATTAGTACTAAAAAGGGTTGATTTTATAACTTATTTGATATAATATATATGTTGCATTTGGTGCATATCAAATACCCGCACACTTAAATCTTTGCTTGTCCTCAAGCAAAACTCTTTAATATTGCTTACACACCTAAATGGAACAGGTAGAGAAGAAGTTTTAGTGTATTGCTTTAAAGTGTCGGGATCCAAGTTTTATTTATTTTTGTTTTTATTTTATTTACAATCCTATTCGACATGATTTATTTAGAACTCTTTTTAAGAAAAATAAATATTTTTGGGCATAACATGCCTTTTAAAATTTCATAAGCTATATACAAATTAACACACCTCACAAGTGATCACTCAACACTCGGCCGAAGATTGTATAAGTGAAACGCTCGGTCTCGGTATGGAACTTACTCCTACCATATGCTTGACAAGTAATCAAATCTCTTTCTTTTTAACATAATCTTTGTAAATATCAAGATGAGATTCCAGGATCCGCCATGTTTGACGGAGTTTTGGCCCTGAGAAAACCGGTTTGGTAGAATATTATTGAGAAGAAAGGAGTAGAATCAGAATAGACACCGAACAAGTTAATTTAAACTTGTTTCTATTCAATGATTTGAAGTTACATAACCGCCAAACCAATTGGACAGGGTTTCCCCTTCTGGGAACAAAAACTTGTCCAAATGAGGAGACCTCGTCCCTATTTATAGGCATAGTCCATTCGCACATACATGTTAGGATGAATGGACCATTAACACGGATGCACCTAGGGACGGATCAGGGTCCATTCGCACGACTGCGCACATTCGTACGAATGTGACTCGGACAGTGTGATGTCCAGTTCGTGCGAATCGGCCATCCGTACGAATTGGCTTTCATTTTACAAAACCTTGTCCATTTCACACTAATCTATACAATATTTAACACACGTTCTATCTAGCATATTCGCACAGTGGCGGACTACAAAATATGCATCAACAGATTCCCCCTTGGTCGTCACTGTCGAATCTTGAACTTTGAAACTAAGAGCCGTGTTTTGAATATTCTGTAACTTTAATCAGGCATCTTGAAATCTTTGATTGATTCCCCCTTGATTGATGATCTGGGTTGCATTATATACTTTTTGCACAAATTCCCCCTGAAATGAATCTTCATGTCTTTGTTTGCATGGTTCACAACCCCTCCTCTGATTGGCTGAGCTACAATCTTCATGAATAATCACCATATTGAAATTAATCAATGTAACATCTCTGTTTCGACTTTAACCACATCCGCGTTTGGTTTTTTATTTAACATTTCAGCTTCATCGTGCATTCCGCCTGCTCGATCATCTTATCTTCAAAAACTCAACCGACAACTAATAGAAACTTTGACCACTACACCGATAAACCTCAACTTTATAAATACCCACGAAAATCTGAAATCCCGTTTTCCTTGATCAACTTTAAACACCTTTCTGAATGATAGATCAGTATAAACGGTAATCTTCATTGGATAACAAATCATCTGGTAATGTCTTCAGATCTCAGAAACATTCATCCTTGATCAGATTCACGTTCTTCCTCTCCAGTCATGAAAACGAATCTAAAGTCTTCTCCGCTAGTTCCGGCAGCAACTTAATCAACAAACATCATCATTCCCTGACGGTTAGTCCGAAAAACAATTCCTCTGCTCGAAGATTAAATATCCTGACACTTTAGACTATCACAATGTTGTCATATCTTATAAGTATCCATAATACAGATGCATCTCCTGATGCTAATCCTGCTGATCGACTTGTCGAAGACCCGAGACTCAAACCCTAAGACGTCAATCTGACCCTGATCTGTAGAGTCTGAACTTCCTATGATCACGAAATCACGAATCCAGATCCTATGTATCCCCAGAAAATCTGAAGTTGGAACCACCCGAATGTTGTTGCATTGTCACGAATTTCAAAAATGCTGGAATTTCAATATATTCTACGAAACTTTTATTCCCCCTCATTTTTGCAAATTCTGACATCTTATCACTGAATTCCCAATCAAATTTAGCAATTCAGTCGTCTCTGTTCTCTGGAAAACTTGACTATACCGAAAATATGACATTTTGACCCCCAAATGTCAGTTTTTCATCATTGTGGATTTTACGTTACGGCCCATTAATAGTCAGATAACCCAGATGATAAATATTCTATACCAGTATCATGACTACCCTACTAATTTCCATAATCTGTGATCGCATCATCATATCTGTTCTCTGAAGCGCAAGACGGTGTCCCCGAACAACCCATCTTGGTCGTTAAAAACTCGTAAAAATTTTCAATCACCAAATTTTTTCTAGAGATTTATCTCGTCATTGCGATCAAAAATGCATTTTTTAGGCATTTGCTCATTCGCGCGAATGGAGTAGGTCCATTCATGCAAATGAGCTGATTTTGGAATGATTTGACATTTTAGAATGGATTGGAATAAACAGTCCACTTAATTGCGAATCGATCGATTCGTACGAACCTGCACAACCGTTCAAAAAAGTCTGATATGTTCTCAAGAACATTCCCAACGACATTTTTCGATTCAAAATCATTAGTTCTGCGAATTTCATGATGAAACTTCATAGGATTATGCGAAAATCAATCACGAACCTAATGATGTCTTCAATTTCAAATTACATCCGTGTATTGACCTTCAATTTGATGTTTATTGATGTTTAACGTCAAAGCCTCCTAAAACTCCAAAATTCATGAGCGTAGGTGATTCAATCAACTATTATATCTATTGAATCGGTACCGTGGCTCTGATACCAATTGAGATTCCAGGATCCGACAGGTTTGAAGGTGTTTTGGCCCTGAGATAACCGGTTCGGTAGAATTTATTGAGAAGAAAGGAGTAGAATCAGAATATGCATCTAATAAGTTAATTTAAACTGGTTTCTATTCAAAGATTTGAAGTTACATAACCGCGAAACCAATTGGACAGAGTTTCCCCTCTGGGATCCAAAACTTTTCCAAATAAGGAGACCTCATCCCTTTTTATAGGCATAGTCCATTCGCACATACTGTTAGGACGAATGGACCATTAACACAGATGCACCTAGGGACGGATCAGGTTCCATTCGCACGAATGCGGACATTCGTGCGAAAGTGACTCAGACAGATGTGATGTCCAGTTCGTACGAATCGGCCATCCGTACGAACTGGCTTTCACTTTACAATACCTTGTCCGTTTTCACACTCATCTATACAATATTCGACACACGCTCCATCTAGCCTATTCGCACAGTGGCGGACATATAAAATATGCACCAACACACGAGGACTTTAAAAATGGTAGGTTTTGGCTAGGGGTAGGGTAGTTTTGTTGGAAAAGTGGCTAAAGGCGTAAAATGTCACACCCCAAAAACGTCGCAGCGGAATATTAAACGTAGTGGAGACGGAAGTTGGTGCCCATTTATACCTTGTCGGATGATTCACTCTTTTGTTGGACATTTTGACATATTTTAAAAACATAAATATTAAACATTACATTTTTAAAAGTCACGACACAACCACATAAGTTAAGTTGTTTTGATCCTCGTGGATCTTATTACAAACGTCCTAGAAAGTTTAAAAGATATCCAACATATTTAAACGAAACGACATGCATCATCATACACAAGATACGCCATGATTTCCCGAAGCCACACTTAAGTACCTGTAGAACACATTAAAATCAAGTGTCAACACAAAGGAAGGTGAGTTCACTTATTCGTTTACTAACAGATTTTATTCCAAGGAAAAACTTTCTCTTTAGGTGTTTATTTAAAACATCCATTTAATTTTTAAAAAGTCCATTTTACTTTCTTAATAAAATTCATGGGCCTTCCGTCGCAGTTTCTCGAACCCGACAATATTGTTACTGCCCAAGTTTTGTATATTAAATTATTACGTTAACTTTCAGACGCGTACGTCGCTTGACTTGACACGGGGCGACCGGTCATGACGGGGTTATCAACCCGATAGATCTACCAACAATTCCTCGCGTACATTACTTAAATGATTAAACGACATCATGGGCGCAGGGTTCTTTCTCGAAGAACAATATGATGTCTGCCTCACGTACAATATATATATATATCCTACTAATATGACAATTTAATACACGACAATTTACGAATTCCCTGTCACTCAAATGTTGAGACCCAGTCCGGAATTCATCCTCAATCCGTACGGTCTCGTTTCACTTAAGAAATACCGCACATACAATATTCATTCATCAAAAACGTTTTACTTCGAAACGTATAACTTATCAAATTCATATATTTTCAGCGAAAATATATATTTTGTATTAAAAGGTATGTTTTATTTCGAAAACATTATTAAACCCTTTTAACGACGTGTTCCACCCCCAAAATATATACAAAACAGTAAAAAGAGGGGTTTAGTGACACTCACCTTTGGGTGCGTATTTTAAATAGCGCAATCCCAGAGATTGATTTTTATATTCGTCCTAATATAGGAACAATTCTAAATCAATATATATTTAACACAAAAATCCTAAGTTTCTCCGTTTCTTAGAATTATCACATAACTTTGAGATTTTCTCGAAAAGTTACCATTTTTTATTATGTTGGCACGTTAATATATATATATATATATATATGAATCCATATACATATATATATTTTTATGATTCTTGTGACTTGAATGATTTTGTTGGTGACCATTATTGTGTAAATCCGTTAACTCTCCCGTTTATACGCAATATACCTACGATTTGCGCGTCGAAATATATATACGTAAACGTCCACAAAATTTAACATCGATATACGCGAAATATTATTAAATTATCTATTTTTCTCATTTTTAAAGAAAACATACATAAAATATCATATATGTATCAAATTTCATGCTTGACAAACAAGTTACACATTTAACGCAATTTTACCGTTTCTATCGCACAAAACGTACATGCATACATGCATAGTCTAAATTTTCCACTATCAAATTAACACTTAACATATTATCACATTTACATTTTTAAATCACTTAACACATTTTATCACACAAGGTTCACTTAAAATTTACCCATACTAGTGTTCATCGAAAAATGTGTATTTTAGCGATTCGGTAACGTTTTCGGGCGTCGGAAGTCACGTATGACCAACCAAACATCAAGTAAACTTTAAATTAGTTAAAATACTTGTTTTTAAACTAAAAATATCAGCTTATTTACTGATCTAAATCAGTTTTACAAAAATCACTCGAAAAGCCGATTTTTGACTGTTTTAACGCATAGTTTTGCGTTAAACGTTACCTTAACCATCCCAACTCGAAACGACTTGATATTTTAACACAATACATGTTATTTACTGATTAAAATAGTGGTTATAATTAGATTAGTGCAGTTTTTGTATAAGTCACATAAATCATGCGATTTCACGTATTTTACAACTTTTAATGCACCATGTACTACATGCAAAGCTAGCAAACATTATGACAAAGTTACAAGTCACTAAACAATTTAAAATAACTTCATTTTAGTGTTTATATTCTGATTAGATCTAATTTTTATGAAATCATAAACATATGATCATTTCATGCCTTCACATCATCAAGTAAATTCACATAGGTGCATCTAATGCACTCACACATTATCATCATCATCACTCATGATCTAATCATGCTTAAATCTTCACTAACATAATATTCATACAAATATTACACATAACACAATAATCTTTCAAATCATTCATGTTCATTCATGCTTAGATCTTTCACTTTTATGACGATTTTCACATGCATGCATACATATATACACACACATATACACTAAATTTATACACACATATACATCAAAAATTTCACTTTTCAACACATCACTTTCAAATCTTGGATCTCTTAGAACCTTCTTGCATGATATCTAAAAATTCCTTTAATCATTATATTTTTCAAGAAAGCAAATAACCAAGAACTTTTTCATCAAAAATCAAAATACAACTTATACATATGTATATATACACAATCGGCCATATACACATACATGCACACACTTATTTTTATTTTATAAAAAATTCATTTGTTTGAAATTTTCAAGTTTATGTTTAGATTCAAGAATCAAGAGAAACTTTCATTATCTTCTTTGTTACTATAAATCAAGAACAATATTTAAGAAAATAGTTTATACCTTCAAGATTTTAGTTGGGTTTTTGATAGAAGATGGTGATATGAGACTTGATTTTTCTTGATACTTGCTTGAAATCACTTCCAAACCTTCTTACAAGCTTCAAATCACCAAGTAAAGACCTTGATTCTTCATGTTTTGATTTTGAAAATGGTATGGTAGTGTGATCTGGGGGTGTTCAGTCGAGAGTTGTTCAAGAGAGGAGAGACAGAGTGAATTTGAATTGTGATCTTGGAATTGGAAGTTTATGGTGCATGAATCAAGATTAGTCATCATCACCATCTTTTATGTTAAAACATGTGTCAAATTTGCAGCAATCTAGACAATGTGGGCAGCCCACATTGCCGCCCCCATGCCACTCTCACACACCAATTACATATATATATATATATATATATACATATTGTATGTAAATTAGCTCAAAAACATGTATTTTATTGGATACCGGGTATTTTATCTTGCGTTTTACTCCCGTTTTAGTGCGTTTTAAATTATTTTTATCGTTTTATAAAAATAATCACTCAAAATTATTACGGAATTAATTACCAGTTGCTTTGACTGGCTGCGTTGACAGTATTTTGTTTAATTCGCGCGGTACGCGCTCAAACTCGAAAAATAGAGTTTCTTAGCGTATTAAATTATTTTTCCATACGGATATGATTAAAATTATTATTCTAATCATAACAGACTATTTTTTGGATTTTAACACTGATCGGGTGGTCACCGACGTTCGTTTCGCATTTTAAACGTTACACGATAAGCGTTAGTTTTATCGTTGCCAACATAATTTTTATACACATCTAAATTTACCAACACATCAAACATCATATTTTAACATCACATTTAATCACTAATAGTCACGTTACATATTCACTACACAGATTACTATTGTCCGGTACGGCCTGAGAGGCCGGGTGTCACAGTCTCCCCCTGTTTAGGGAATTTCGTCCCCGAAATTCTACTTAACAGGTTTCGTTTTTCGCACTCGGCGGGAAGAGGTGAGGATATTTCAGTTGCATTTGGTCCTGTCGCTCCCAGGTGAACTCGGGTCCACGCTTAGAATTCCAACGGACCTTGACCAACTCAATTTTACTCCTCCTGAGTTTCTGGGTTTTCCGATCCAGAACCTCCACCGGTTCTTCGATAAATCTCAGTTTATCGTCCACTCGAACCTCTCCAGCGGGTATAATTAGTGTCTCATCAGACAGGCACTTTTTCAGGTTGGAGACATGAAATACATCATGGACTCCAATCAACTCCTGTGGCAACTTGAGCCTATACGCAACTGGTCCAACTCGAGAGACGACTTCGAAGGGACCTATATAGCGCGGGCTCAACTTTCCCCCTCTTCCAAACCTCACAATGCCCTTCCATGGCGATACCTTCAGCATAACTCTATCATTAATTTGAAACTCCAGCGGTTTCCTTCGGTTATCTGCATAACTCTTCTGTCGATCCGCGACAGCCTTCAACCTATTCTTGATCTGGACAACCTTGTCCGTGGTCTCCTGAATAATCTCGAGTCCGGTCAAATGTTTTTCGCCGACTTCAGCCCAACAGAGCGGTGATCGACATTTCCTTCCATACAGGGCTTCAAACGGAGCGGCTTTTATGCTGGCGTGGTAACTATTGTTGTAAGAAAACTCTGCCAAGGGAAAATGAGTATCCCAACTTCCACCAAAATCAATCGCACACGCTCTCAGCATATCCTCTAACATCTGAATGGTCCTTTCGCTCTAACCATCCGTTTGAGGATGATATGCAGTACTCATATCCAAACGAGAACCCAGCGATTTCTGGAGAGATCGCCAAAATCTGGAGTCAAATCGCCCGTCTCTATCCGAAATGATTGACACAGGTACTCCATGACGGGCTACAATCTCGTTAAGGTACAGCTGCGATATCTTTTTCGTATTGTCTGTTTCCTTAAGTGCCAGAAAATGAGCAGACTTTGTCAATCGATCCACAATTACCCAGATCATATTGTATCCACGCGACGTACGGGGTAACTTGGTGATAAAGTCCATCGTAAGATGTTCCCATTTCCACTTAGGAATCTCTGGTTGCTGCAGATGCCCAGACAGCTTCTGGTGCTCAGCCTTGACCCTAGAGCATGTCAGACATTTTCTCACGTAGGCCGCAATGTCTCTCTTCATCTTCGGCCACCAGTAAAACTCCTTAATGTCCTAATACATCTTGGTAGAACCTGGGTGAATGGAATATTTTGATTTATGAGCTTCGTCCATAAGCAATTCATGGAGGTTACCTTTAAGCAGAACCCAAACTTGGTTCATGAAGTACATTACTTCATCCGCTTTTGATATCAGTTTACATTCTAAGCCCTTCAAACCTTCACTCCTCAAATCATCATCCTTCAAAGCTTCCCGCTGTGCATCATGAATTCGATCGGTTAAACTCGTTTGTATGGTCAAACCCAAAGCACGCACACGTAGAGGCTTTTCCCGTTCCTTCATGTTGAGCGCATCTGCAACAATGTTTTCTTTCCCTGGGTGATATCGGATATCACATTCATAATCGTTGAGTAACTCCACCTAACGTCGTTGTCGCATATTGAGCTCCTTCTGCTCGAAGATGTGCTGGAGGCTCTTATGGTCCGTGTAAATCGTACACTTCGTGCCATACAAGTAGTGTCTCTAGATCTTCAAAGCAAACACAACAGCTCCAAGCTCCAAATCATGTGTTGTGTAATTCTTCTCATGCACTTTCAATTGTCTGGACGCATAGGCTATCACTTTGTCTCTTTGCATTAAAATGCATCCAAGACCCAAACGTGAAGCATCACAGTATACAATGAAATCATCATTTCCCTCAGGAAGGGAAAGAATAGGTGCACTACAGAGCTTTTCCTTCAACGACTGAAAAGCTTTCTCCTGCTTCTCCGTCCAGTCAAACTTCCTCTCCTTTTGGGTTAATAGCGTCAATGGCTGCGCTATTCTTGAGAAGTTCTCAATGAACCTCCGGTAATACCCAACAAGTCCTAAGAATTATCGCACCTCTGACGGAGTCTTTGGCGCTTCCCAATTCTTTATTGTTTCAATCTTAGACGGATCTACATGTATACCTTTCTCATTTATGACATGTCCGAGAAAATGAACTTCTCGAATCCAAAACTCACATTTAGAGAACTTGGCATACGGCTTCCCTTCCTTTAACAACTCCAAAATTAACCTCAAATGATACTCATGATCTTCTTTGGTTCGTGAATAAATAAGTATATCGTCGATGAATACTATCACGAATTTGTCCAAGTAGGGTTTGCATACCCTGTTCATGAGATCCATGAACACAGCTGGCGCATTAGTTAAACCAAAGGGCATGACTAGGAACTCATAATGGCCGTATTGTGTTTGAAAGGCTGTCTTTGGAATGTCTTCGTCAGCAACCTTCAATTGATGATAGCCTAAACGCAGATCTATCTTCGAGTAGTAGCTGGATCCCTGAAGCTGGTCAAACAGATCATCAATCCTTGGCAAAGGATATCGATTCTTGATAGTTAACTTGTTCAGCTCCCTGTAATCTATACACATCCTGAAGGATCCATCTTTCTTCTTCACGAACAGAACAGGCGCACCCCAAGGCGAATAACTTGGTCGAATGAAACCTTTGTCTAGTAGCTCTTGAAGCTGGTTCGACATTTCTTTCATTTCCAACGGTGCTAATCTATAGGGAGATTTTGCAGTTGATGCAGCACCAGGTACCAAATCGATTCGGAACTCGATCTGTCTTGCAGGGGGTAATCCAGGTAAGTCTTCAGGAAAAACTTCTGGATAATCACGAACGATAGGAATCTTCTCGATCTTCCTACATTTGGCCTTTGTATCCATCATGTTAACTAAGAACGCAGGATAACCCTTCCGCAACAACTTGAGCATCTTCATACTGCTGACAACACTCGACACACAACTCGAACGATCTCCATGATAATTATCGTTTTGCCACCACCAGGACGAGGTATCCGCACTTGCTTCCTCGAGCAAACAATCTCCGCCTTGTTCTTGGACAACCAATCCATTCCTACCACTACATCGAAGCTTCCCAGCTCCACTGGTAGTAAATCGATACTAAATTTATGATCACCTAACAAAATACTACAGTCGCGTACGACTTCGCTAGTCTCTATCAGATTACCATTTGCTAGTTCTATCGAGTACTTCTTATTTAGCTTACTTGTAGGTGAACACAGGAATGGTTCAAAGTTTTTCGAGACAAAACTCAAGTCAGCTCCAGTATCAAAAAGTACGAACGCGGAATGGTTATTGATCATAAACATACCAGTGACAACAGCAGGATCATCACGTGCTTTCCCAGCACTTAGCTCGAACGCTCTACCCCTGGCATTCTGTCCTCCCGCCTTAGGACAATCCTTCTTGAAATGTCCTTGTTCCCCGCACTGGAAGCATCCCTCAAGCTTCGTTCCCTCCGTAGTATATTTGGCAAAGCATTCGCGGATAGCATGCCCATTTCGTCCACATCGGTTACATTTCTTCTGTCCATCCTCACGAGTCTTTCTCTCAGATCCGCCTCGGCTATCTCTGGTGCCATCCTTTCTAGTATTAGGACTTGCTGCATATGCCTTCTTCGAACCGCATTTCCTGTCGCGCTTCTCTTCAGTCTCCTTCCTCGAGCTCTCGGACTTGCGCTTCTTCGTAACTTCTGTCTTAGTCTCAGAATGCCCCGACCGTTCAGATTTCGCATCTGCTTTGGCCTTGCTCGATGACTTCCCGGCTTCCTCCTTTTTATTAAGGCTACCTTTTACGAGCAGCGTCATCGGCTAATGATTTTGCCAATGTAGTAGCCTCTAGATAGGTTGTAGGTTTTGCGGATGTATCCATACTGCGAATTCGGGTGACAATCCCCAGATATACCTCTCTACCTTTACATATTCGGGAGTAACCATTTGTGGAACTAACCTCGCCAAGTCGTTAAAACGAGAAGTGTAAGCTCTGACATCCAGACCTTCCATGGTTAGATTCTAGAAGTCTGTCTTGATTTTCTGAATTTCACTGCGCGGGCAGTACTCCTTCAGGAGCATCTCTTTAAGTTCGTTCCAGGTCAGACCGTAGGCAGCGTCTTCACCCAAAATTTGAACTTGCGAGTTCCACCAGGACAACGCTTCATCAAGAAAAGAGCAAGAAGCATATCTCACCCATTGATCAGCAGCACAACCACTGATTGCCATGACAGATTCCAACTTCTCAATCCATCGGGTGATATCTAAGGGTCCTTCAGCACCGGTAAATGATCGTGGGTTACAGCCCTGTAATGTTTTATATGTACATCCGTGCACTGTTCAATAATGTTAATAAAAATCAGGAATTCATTCCAATGATAATATAACACAAGAACTACTAAAACTTTCCGATCACATTTTACCTGGAGGATTTCCATTATGTGCCCCACCAAAACCTTGCCCACAATCACCACGTCCACGTCCCTGACCATCATTAGCGTTGAGCTGTTCCATGGCAGTATTAACGTGTTGGACTATGAGTTGAGCCAACTCTTCCGGTGTGGTAGGTAATCTGGTACCCTGTCTTGCTTTTGGCGGCATTTCGTCGTTTCTATTATCATAACAATAATATCCACATAAGACGATAACAAAAAATAATTCAATCATTAAATGTTAGTGGACCAAACATGGTGCATGTAAAATATCCACATTTTAATGAGAAAATTTTTAACCAAAAGTACATTGTCGGTATTTATTATAGAAATTTTTTAAACTCATTTTCAGTACAAAGACTATTCTCAGCATGCCTACATCGACATCCATAAACAAGTTCATATAAAATTCCCAAATAATATCCAAAAATGAAACTGGCACGCAGGCCATAAACACAAAGAACATAAAAAGAATTGTCTAACAGTACAATCCAATAAACAACGGAACAAACGAACAAACAAACAAATGACTAACATCAACGCCTCAAGCCTAGAGACTCTAACATCTCCTGGACAAGCTTCTCCAAATCCACAACCCTCCAATGCATCTCATCTCTCGCGGTGTGATCTATAACCCTCAACTCCTCGTGGTCGTCCATCTGTTCCTCGAGGTACTTCGCCTTTCCTTTGGCTATGTCTAGGTCTTTGCGCAATGCGGCGAGATGTCGATCACAATGGCAATATCGATCTACCCTATCTCCAGCGGGCCTAATCCTCTTCCTACGACGATAATAAACTAACAGCGGCGTCGAAGAAGTGCGTGACTCTAAAACAGGCAAAGAAGACTCAGACAAAATAAGCGGAGGGACCTCAGTAGCAGGCTCGATCACAGCAGCAGGTGGGACGACTGATGGCTTTAAGGGTCGAGTCGTGACGATAGTGGCGTCCACCACTGGTGCGATACTATTAGATCCTTCGACAGTAGGGACACTCCTGATCACGTCATCGATAACTGGTACAGTGCCAGATGATCGTCCCGTCTCATGGATTGAGAGAGGTACATCATCATCTATCCACCCGTTGCTAGTGAAAGTGCATCGGGGGTCTCCCTGGCTAGAAAAAGCATCAGGGTTGACATGGAAAGATGAGGTAAGCTCGGTAGTACCAACCATCTGTGGAGCCGTGATAGGTGTCTCTGGCAGCGTAGGTCTGGGTAAAGTCTTGAAATCTGGCTCGTAATTTGAGTCGTGGATCTTGATGACCTTGTGTTCGTGCGACATCTGTGACACACATATAAACGTACAAGTAAGTGTGTAATCAATATATAAACAGTAACAAATAAGGTCAAATAAACAGAAAATCACGTATGCACATAAAACACATAATGGTTTTCATACATGATAAAGTATTTTCTATGTTTATTTAAAAATCTTGGCTTAGAGAATTTTGGACTTTATATTTCAAAATTCTCCGGTTGAAGTCTAGTGTTTTTCGCGAAAAGTGTTTTCCGCGAAAACATCTAGTTCGCTATCAACCAATGGATCTGATACCAACTTCTGTCACACCCCAAAAACATCGCAGCGGAATATTAAACGTAGTGGAGACGGAAGTTGGTGCCCATTTATACCTTGTCGGATGATGCACTCTTTTGTTGGACATTTTGACATATTTTAAAAACATAAATATTAAACATTACATTTTTAAAAGTCACGACACAACCACATAAGTTAAGTTGTTTTGATCCTCGCGGATCTTATTACAAACGTCCCAGAAAGTTTAAAAGATATCCAACATATTTAAACGAAACGACATGCATCATCATACACAAGATACGCCATGATTTCCCGAAGCCGCACTTAAGTACCTGTAGAACACGTTAAAATCAAGTGTCAACACAAAGGAAGGTGAGTTCACTTATTCGTTTACTAACAGATTTTATTCCAAGGAAAAACTTTCTGTTTAGGTGTTTATTTAAAACATCCATTTAATTCTTAGAAAGTCCATTTTACTTTCTTAATAAAATTCATGGGCCTTCCGTCACAGCTTCTCGAACCCGACAATATCGTTACTGCCCAAGTTTTGTATATTAAATTATTGCGTCAACTTTCAGACTCGTATGTTAGCTAGACGATACGAACTATATATTAACCATGCAGGGATAATCAATGCTAGACAATAAACAGAATCAAAATTCGTCGCTTGACTTGACACGGGGCGACTGGTCACGACAGGGTTGTCAACACGATAGATCTACCAAAAATTCCTCGCGTACATTACTTAAATGATTAAACGACATCATGGGCGCAGGGTTCTTTCTCGAAGAACAATATGATGTCTGCCTCACGTACAATATATATATCCTACTAATATGACAATTTAATACACGACGATTTACGAATTCCCCTGTCACTCAAATGTTGAGACCCAGACCGGAATTCATCCCCAATCCGTACGGTCTCGTTTCACTTAAGAAATACCGCACATATAATATTCATTCATAAAAAACGTTTTACTTCGAAACGTATAACTTATCAAATTCATATATTTTCAGCGAAAATATATATTTTATATTAAAAGGTATGTTTTATTTCGAAAACATTATTAAACCCTTTTAACGACGTGATCCACCCCCAAAATATATACAAAACAGTAAAAAGAGGGGTTTAGTGACACCCACCTTTGGGTGCGTATTTTAAATAGCGCAATCCCAGCGATTGATTTTTATATTCGTCCTAATATAGGAACAATTCTAAATCAATATATATTTAACACAAAAATCCTAAGTTTCTCCGTTTCTTAGAATTATCACATAACTTTGAGATTTTCTCGAAAAGTTACCATTTTTTATTATGTTGGCACGTTTATATATATATATATATATATATATATGAATCCATATTCATATATATTTTTCCGATTCTTGCGACTTGAACGATTTTGTTGGTGACCATTATTGTGTAAATCCGTTAACTCTCCCGTTTATACGCAATATATCTATGATTTGCGCGTCGAAATATATATACATAAACGTCCACATAATTTAACATCGATATACGCGAAATATTATTAACTTATCTATTTTTGTCATTTTTAAAGCAAACATACATAAAATATCATATATGTATCAAATTTCATGCTCGACAAACAAGTTACACATTTAACGCAATTTTACCGTTTCTATCGCACAAAACGTACATGCATACATGTATAGTCTGAATTTCCCACTATCAAATTAACACTTAATATATTATCACACTTACACATTTAAATCACTTAACACATTTTATCACACAAGGTTCACTCAAAATTTACCCATACTAGTGTTCATCGAAAAATGTGTATTTTAGCGATTCGGTAACGTTTTCGGGCATCGGAAGTCACGTATGACCAACCAAACACCAAGTAAACTTTTAATTAGTTAAAATACTTGTTTTTAAACTAAAAATATCAGCTTATTTACTGATCTAAATCAGTTTTACAAAAATCACACGAAAAGCCGACTTTTGACCGTTTTAACGCATAGTTTTGCGTTAAACGTTACCATAACCATCCCAACTCGAAACGACTTGATATTTTAACACAATACATGTTATTTACTGATTAAAATAGTGGTTATAATCAGATTAGTGCAGTTTTTGTATAAGTCACATAAATCATGTGATTTCACGTATTTTACAACTTTTAATGCACCATGTACTACATGCAAAGCTAGCAAACATTATGACAAAGTTACAAGTCACTGAACAGTTTAAAATAAATTCATTTTAGTGTTTATATTCTGATTAGATCTAATTTTTATGAAATCATAAACATATGATCATTTCATGCCTTCACATCATCAAGTAAATTCACATAGGTGCATCTAATGCACTCACACATTATCATCATCATCACTCATGATCTAATCATGCTTAAATCTTCACTAACATAATATTCTTACAAATATTACACATAACACAATAATCTTTCAAATCATTCATGTTCATTCATGCTTAGATCTTTCACTTTTATGACGATTTTCACATGCATGCATACATATATACACACACATATACACGCAATTTACACACACATATACATCCAAAATTTAACTTTTCAACACATCACTTTCAAATCTTGGATCTCTTAGAACCTTCTTGCATGATATCTAAAAATTTCTTTAATCATCATATTTTTCAAGAAAGCAAATAACCAAGAACTTTTTCATCAAAAATCAAAATACAACTTATACATATGTATATATACATAATCAGCCATATACACATACATGCACACACTCATTTTTATTTTATTAAAAACTCATTTGTTTGAAATTTTCAAGTTTATGTTTAGATTCAAGAATCAAGAGAAACTTTCATTATCTTCTTTGTTACTATAAATCAAGAACAATATTTAAGAAAATAGTTTATACCTTCAAGATTTTAGTTGGGTTTTTGATAGAAGATGGTGATATGAGACTTGATTTTGCTTGATACTTGCTTGAAATCACTTCCAAACCTTCTTACAAGCTTCAAATCACCAAGTAAAGACCTTGATTCTTCATGTTTAGATTTTGAAAATGGTATGGTAGTGTGATATGGGGGTGTTCGGCCGAGAGTTGTTCAAGAGAGGAGAGAGAGAGTGAATTTGAATTACGATCTTGGAATTGGAAGTTTATGGTGCATGAATCAAGATTAGTCATCATCACCATCTTTTATGTTAAAACATGTGTCAAATTTGCAACAATCTAGAAGATGTGGGCAGCCCACATTGCCGCCCCCATGCCACTCTCACACACCAATTACATATATATATATATATATATATATATATATATATATATATATATATATATATATACATATTGTATGTAAATTAGCTCAAAAACATGTATTTTACTGGATACCGGGTATTTTATCTTGCGTTTTAATCCCGTTTTAGTGCGTTTTAAATTATTTTTATCGTTTTATAAAAATCATCATCATCATACTCAGTATATCCCACCAATAGCAAAGCTAAGGTAGGGTCTGAGGAGGGTGAGATGTAGACAGCCTTACCTCTACCCCGTAGGAATAGAGAGGCTGCTTCCAATGAGACCCCCGGCTCGATTGTAGTTTTGCATCAAGCCTTGGACATAAGGCACATAACACTCAGCAATTGAGACAAACGCCGATTAGTGCATGTACCCTTGTCTTTCGGCTATCAACGCCACCACATGATGCATGATTAACCATCCCCCTCTTTTAACGTTATTTTCACGAAATTAGTAAAATAACGTTAAAATTAGTGCACTTTCACTTTTGCCCCCCATGCGCCCACACATATATACATTATATGAGCATACCGCAAGCGGGGCGTTTATCGTTTTATAAAAATAATCACCCTAAATTATTACTGAATTAATTACCAGTTGCCTTGACTGGCTGCGTTGACAGTATTTTGTTTAATTCGCGCAGTATCACGCGGTACGCGCTCAAACTCGAAAAATAGAGTTTCTTAGCGTTTTAAATTATTTTTCCACACGGATATGATTAAAATTATTATTCTAATCAGAACAGACTATTTTTAGGATTTTAACATTGATCGGGTGGTCACCGATGTTCGTTTCGCATTTTAAACGTTACACGATAAGCATTAGTTTTATCGTTACCAACATAATTTTTATACACATCTAAATTTACCAACACATCAAACATCATATTTTAACATCACATTTAATCACAAATAGTCACGTTACATATTCACTACACAGATTACTATTGTCCGGTACGACCTGAGAGGCCGGGTGTCACATAAAATGTCAGTTTTCTTTTTGAAAATTTATTTATTTGTGACTTAAGTACAAACTAAAGGTTTATAAGCAACAAGTTTGCTTATTTTATTTCAATCAACTATCATTTTTTTTGATAATATAATATTCACAAGAGAGAGTAAGTTATATGTTTTAAATTTTTTAAAAGAACCGACTTTTACCAAAACAAAGAGTGTAAAAATTAAAAAGGTTTTGGGTGATGGGTGATTTATGCAAAATTTGTATTTTGCGGGTTTTTTGAAGCGGAAGGTTTTAGGCTCAAAATGGTTAACTAGGGGAAATTTTTGTTTTTTGGGAGATAGAAAGAAGATAAGGTTGAAAAAGAAATGGTCATTTGCATATATCCCCTTCCTAAGATCATTTATTACATATTTACCCAACTCTTAAAATCAATTACAGATTTCCCCTTCCTAAATCATGTTTATTACATATATATCCATTTCACTAAAATTACTCATATTAAATTACTCTTTTACCCTTAATGAACCTTATTAAGTGACTATTTACATATTTTTTATTTCTAATGTATAATTAAAATTACTATTTTATTTTTCGTTTTTTAAACAAAAAATGAAAATATCATTGACAAAAACAAGCCAAACGAAATCAAACAAAAATCTTATGAATGAAGTAATCATCTATCTATCCCAGTTTAGTGCCACATTCATAGCTCTGCACTCAATCCAGTTGTGAGGTTGAATAGCAATGTTTTCAAAAATCTTGGCAACATGGTTCCTTATATGAGATAAAATCCACCCGTTTTAATTTTTCCCAAAAATTCAGCAAGTTGTGTAAAGATTTAGGACAAAAACCTTTTAACAATTGAAGACGCCTTTATATCAATCGAAAAATATT
This sequence comes from Helianthus tuberosus, assembly GCA_030545235.1. Classification (NCBI taxonomy): domain Eukaryota; kingdom Viridiplantae; phylum Streptophyta; class Magnoliopsida; order Asterales; family Asteraceae; genus Helianthus; species Helianthus tuberosus. The sequence continues at coordinate 70,703,080 of CM060416.1, forward strand.
TTTATCCCCCAATTCCTCTATTCCTTTTTCCCTTTCTTTCAATTATCAGCAAACAGTTCCACATAATACTCAAGAGAGAGAAAGAGGGAGAGATAGAAAGAGAGATGGAGAATATAGAAAGAAAAGAAGTTTGGATGAGAGAGAAAGGAGTCCGGCCTGCCACCCCACTCCGGCGATGGTTGCTGCATACGGTGTTTCTGGCAGATTAGTGGCTAGAACCGTCGCACCTGACGGCGCCAGAGGCGATTCTAAGCAACATCGTTAGAACTTCATCAAAACTTACCTGAATGTAATGTTGTGCAACACAACCTTAGATCTGAGTTTGTAATTGATCTTAGATCTGAGCATGTAATTAATTTAAGAAAAGGAATTAGAAAAGGGTAAAGGGGTAATTTCCTTAAAAATGGGAAAATATGTAATTCATTTTATTGGTTGAGTAAATATATAATAAAGGCTCTTAAAAGGTTTATTGTTCTAATGACTCAATCATTTACTTACATGGGTTAGTTGGTAAGAACTGGGAATGTGTTGTCTTGTCAAGTTTTAGATTCGTAAGAAACGTACGAGCTATTCACACAAGAAGTGAAAAACGAGCATTTAGTAAAGATAAGACATTGAATGCTCAGTAAAGGCTCAAAACTCACAATTTGTGGGAAAGGATAAAAGGGTTATTGGATTTTAATAATCCTAAGTTTCACCAGTTGGCCGATAATAATCTCAACTTTAAAAATTCCCTCCAATAATCCTAACTTGTAAAAGTTTGGCAGCCATTGATCCTTTTCAAACATATAAGAATTTGGTCTCCTCAATAGATTCAATTACACCTAGAGACTCCTTAATTGATTTAAGTGCACCTATGTTAGAAAAGGATCAATGGCGGCCAAACTTTTACAAGTTGGGACTATCGGAGAGAATTTTTAAAGTTGGGATTATTATCGGCTAAATGGTGAAACTTAAGATTATTAAAATCCAATAACCCAGGATAAAAAGTGTGAAAACATATATATACAATCAAATTTTAAAAAGATTGTCATGCTTTTTTATAATTTTTTTATACGGTTCTTTTTATCATGACGATATCGGATATCGATTGTAAACTTGTAAAAACAAAAAAATTTAGAACTTGGTTTCCTAATTTAAACTAAAAACAAGACAAAACAAACTAAAAAAATATTTTGAAAAAGATTTTGGGTGTTTTAGCAGTTCCAAGTAGAGTTTTGTGTAAAGCTTGTTTTATGACAAAGCTACAGGAGCTCCCCCATATGATGGAAATGTAGTATTAAAAAAATATTATTCCATATAAATCTATATGCGGTAGGTAGATATGCTTCGTATAAACCTACACGAGGCGTATCGAACATAATATGACACAATCAAGTATTTCTTGGAAATTAAAAAATTATATACGATGCGTATAAACATGTACACGTCGTATATAAAGGGCTGTCCAAACAGGTAAAGGAGTGTTCTAAAAATCCATTAACTTGGTGGTTCAACTTGTGATGACAGTATTACCCTTGTATTCTTAGGGGGTAGGGGCGCCCATCACTCATCACACACTCATCAACATCCAATTAATTTCCGTCATGTCATCGAGCATTATTCCATCACTAGTGATGGATTTTAGTGGAAATGGCCATCACTCACCACACACTCATCTCTATCAAAAAAATCATTCACAAAACAACAATACAACTTGATTATACAACACGTGATGATGATGACGCGTTATCATTACCACGCGTGATGATTAGTGGTGGCGGCGGTGTTTCATTTCGTTCCACGAGTGAAGAAAGCATGACCACGGGGCGCCCCGGGTCCCCTTATAAAACGATTTAGGGTTTTACACACATCACATGCAGCAGCTCCTAGAGCTTTCATATCTCCAATTAACTTCCGAACTAGGTTTGTCTTCTTGTTAATGTCACCTCCGATCTCCACGTTTCTCTGTATTTATTTTTCAGCTTTCTTTCTCTTTTTATTGAATCTGTTCTTCGTGACATTCCGTTGTTTTCTACATGTTTATCTATCATTCGTTTGGTGTTTAATTGTATTCCGTCGATGAAATGTTTTCATAAACAAAATTGTAACACTCCGACTTAGAAATCATCAAATTCACTGTGAAATTTAGAATCAGAGAGATTGAATTAGGTTTTTAGCAGATTAGATATCATTTGCAGAAGAGTAGATTTGGTTTATATGATGATTTGGTTCCTTGATTAATTGTGATTAATTATAAGCGAAAATAAAGATAAGAAACTTTTAGGTTTAGCAGATGAACACTTTGATTAAATGGTAGTGAAGACACATGTCATGAGATAAATCAGTATTGTATGAGTGATTATAAAAGATGAAACTCTTTATGATTTTAGAAGATAGAATTGATTTTTGAAAGAAAACAAGTTTCACTGTTTCATCTTCACAACTCTCAACCTTTTGAACCATAATATGCTTTTTTCCTTTTCAATATTCTAGATGTTGATTTCTGCTTTATTTGTTGAGTATTAGTGGTGTGCTAATGTCATTGAATTTTGTTTCCGTGATATTCTCTGTTAGTTTGTGTACGGGGTGTGTATTCGGTTTCGATTTTTTAATATCGTTCGATTTTTGAAACAAAGTTACTTAAGATTCAAAAATAAATAGTATAATCCAAAACGTAAGTATCTTTTATATGTTTTAATTTAAGTTATTATATTCAACTTTTTTTTATTAATATTAATCTTGTTTACATAAATCTAACATTCTAATAGATTTTTATGTTTTTTCAAAGTTTTTATTAATACATTTTCTTTTATAATACTTTGAACATTATTTAATTTTTATATTAAATTTTGTTATTACGTGTAGATAATTGATAAATCATTTCAATTATAAATAAACATGTTAATGTTTTTATATCTAATTTTATATTAAATTTTGTTATTTCTTACAAAAGTTAGGGACTATAGCTGCAATTTTAAAACGCTGGGGACTATAGGTGAATTTTGACCAAAGCACGAAACTATCTATCTAGACATTTTCCACTTTAAATTATTTAAAATGATCACATATTCATAATCAGAACAAATTCCATTAATTAACTTAAATGTAAATTACTTTTTGAGTCCCTGTGTTTTAGGGGTTTTAACCACTTGAGTCCAAAATCAAAATTTTTAACGCCCTGAGTCCCTATAACCACTTTTCTTAACCATTTGAGTCCAAATTTCTAACTCCTTCCACCAAATCTGTTAACTATGAGGGTAATTTGGTCATTTACACACAAAGTACAAGTCTTATATGCACATAAGTACAAGAAACAAGTTATTAATGCATAAACTTTTAATATATATAATATATATAAAGAAACTGTAACACCCGTTCTTATTATTCAAGGTTTAACGTATATTTTTGTAGGAACAATCATGTAATTAAGATTACATAAACATTGGAAATACGGGTTTTTTAAAACTTTTACAATTCATAAGGTATTCTACATAACGTGATCAATTTTGTTGTTTAAAATTTACAACGTAGCAAAGTGCGGAAGCGTGTATCTTTATCGTGTTCGGTTCTTCGCTGAGCTTGATCGTCTTCCGGCATCCAAAAGTACCTATATTCCATAAACATGAAATACTTTAGTCATACGGGGTTTAAAACGTGTCTAAACGAATCCGGGAATTTAAACTAAATAAAATATACTTTGTTTCTGGGTCCACCGTAACTTACGATGACACCGTAAGTTACGGTAGCCCCTGAAAGTCTATCCTTCCACCGTAACTCAGTATGTAGCCATCATAATCATATCAGCTCCACCGTAACTTACGGTGGCATGACTAAATCAAGTATACGCAATCATATGTCTTTTTCTGGATTAATAATGACATTATTAATGTGCAGCGATTTTCTATACAGCTGCTGTAATTGACCATTATGACTCATTCAAAGTCCGAACTAGATTAACATGTTCAAAGATGGATCGTAGAAAACTTCAATACCTTCGCAAGCATATAAGGTACACCTTCTAACGAATTTTCTATGATTTTATATGATTTTTATAAAATCAGCACAACAACTATATTTTCATTTTTCAAACAGCTTTCAAGGTTTTGAATAGCTGTTTAATTCATTCTTTTGGCCTATTTAACAACCACATTTGTTTCTTATGATTGAAAACAGTAAAAATTTACTTCATAAGCTTTCCGAAAAGGTATAGAACACCCAAATCGGATAAACAGTTGATTTTATATGATTTTTTTAAGATTAGTCGAAATCCGTATAAAAAGCTGCGGAAATCATGTTTAGGGTCATTTTAAATTCGAACCAAACCATCAAATGCAACCCATTTCCATGGCTAAAACCCTTATTAAACTCTTGGTAATGGTTAGAAACCTATAACAAATATAATGACCATCATCCGTAACATTTGGTTTACCTATTAAGGTAACCAAAAACTTATTTTAGACTTCGTTTAACTCTCATTAGCCTTACATTTAAATGAGAGTTATCTTATTATGCGTACTGGCTCGGATCATTACATTGACCCATTTAAGTACCTTGCCTCAATATCTACTAAGTAATAGCGATGTAAATATCCACTCGATATTTATTTCTGAAATCAAACAACTCATCAAACCATTAGTCGATATTGTCAAAAAGTGATATTTTCACCTTTTGACCCGTTGGTCTAAATGACCGATAATATTGGCGAGATAAAGCTTATTGCCATCTCGTCTACACGACTCGTTCCGATTTACACCGCACGGTCGTTTTAACTATAATTCACCTCTTAACGCTTTTTGGCCTAATAAGGCTTACGAAATATGTATCTTTCAATACCAATAATTATTGTCAACAAGAGTCCAAATTTCAATTTTACCCTTATTGGTTATCTTGTTCCGTACGACTACACGCCGGAAACACCATATCTCAACTTTCCATTTGTCTTGTTCGAAATCAAAACAACAAAAGGACATTCTAAACTATATGACTAGTGTAAGCTATACTTACCTCGCATCCGAATATGTTTTTCTTCTCGTGCTTGATTCGTTTGACCGCTTCTTTCCCAAGCCTCCACCTAGCTCGTTAGGCGACAAACTATCATCATTCACAAGGTGGTTAGATTAGTCATTTCAATTCACGACTATTCCACCTCACGTATTTTCTATGTCGAAACTACTACTTGAATTTATCATTGGTTAGTTTGACTTTTAAAAGTCAATTGACTTACCAACATATTCATATGCACATTTGGTTCATTGAACTCACTTAGGCATATTTCATCCGAACTCTTAACAAAAATCAAATTTTTACATACTAACTAGTAAGCCGCGATTTCATTTATGCATTTCATATCAATGAAAATTGGCTGTTTTTGGTGACTTGTTTAACCTGTTTACAAGTCTTCAAAAATTATGATTTTTTTTATGTGGCGTACCTCTCGGAGGGTTAGCCCTTGAGTTAAAATTTCAAGATCTAACTCTTTACCAAAAATTCGTGAAAATTCATTTACTAAGCTGCAATCAGATTCGTCACTTCTGACTGCAGCTTACGGAAAAATTCATTAAAAATTCCTCGTTTATCCGATTGACGAAATTCCAATTGGCGATTCTTTTAATCGCTTAAAACTTTCTACAGTAAGAATTTGAGATCATAACTCAATTCCTAAATTGAGTTATGACATTCGTGATGGGCTGCAATTTCTGCCAGAAAACGCAGCTTGAACCTTTGATACGGACAAATTCATAAAACACTCGATTTTCGTCGAAAAATGCGATTCCAGTGGGGTTTTAAAGATATTTCCTGGAATTACATTCTAGACTCAAGAAACACATTATTTTATCACTTTTTGTTCAGGTTACAGCCAATACAAATCGGCTGTAAATTCTGATCAAGAATCGTTTGAATTCAGCTTTCAATTTAAGCTTGTTCTTGACATCATAACACTATTTTTTTTGCAATCAAAACCCTAAAAACATCTCATACATGAATTTAGTATCAACAAAAACTTGAGCTAAGCATGATTTCAACATATACTTGTCTAGGGCTTACTCCTAGACACTATATTGTTCCTATTTCATGCAATTAACAAACATGCATCATAAATTTTCAGATTTCCCAATTTCATGAGATTTTCAAGCTAAGAATTTTCATTAAATTTTACATACCTTTTAATCCTCTTGTTATGAGGATCAATAATCCATGCTTTAATTTCGATTTTGGACTGAATTGGACCTTCAATTTGCAAGTTTAGTGAAGTTCTAGGGTTTTGAAGAGTGGGGATCGACCTGCTCTCTTCTTTGATCGACCAGACACCTCTAATTGGGGTGTTTGGTTTATTTTTATTTGTTTTATTAAATTCTAGTTTCAAGTTTTACAACTTAGGTCCCTCCACTTTAGTTTCTATAATAACTTTGGTTAATTTTAACCCTATTATAAGTTATTTCTAAACTATTAGCTAACTAGGTTAAAATCCCTAGTTAGCAAATTCTTGTTTATTTAAGAATCCTAATATTCACCGGGTTTCTTTTACCACTAAAGGTAAATTACCCGTCTTTTAGTATAAACGTGGTTTGATTACCAAACCCGTTTTCGGGGTGTTACAAGTCTACCCCCTTAAAGAGGTTTCATCCTCGAAACCTTTTCTTACATAATTCATTGAGTTTAAACTCAATGTATTTGATCCGAGATATCATTTAAACATTACTTATACTTTTAACCAATTATTAGTATTACCAGATAAGCATGGTAACATCTTTTTGGTCACTAATTGTCTACGTATCTCATATGACTTAGTGCAACTTAAAATAACGTAATCTCGTTATTTCCACTAGTTTAGTTAACTTAGCGATATCCATCGCTTTCATATACTAGCGAATTCCTTACGAATCCGTTATTTTGACCCGTTTAAAGATCTTTAGTGAAATCTTTTACTTTTAGCAACAAATTCTTTTGTTTTCAAATTTATCTATTCGGTTCAGCTATACCGAATCTACTGCTTACAAGCAAACCAATTTTCTTGATTTGAATTGGTGACCTTAACCGGTCTCATTAACTAGTCTTATTAGTCCAGTTACTTTTATCACTCGCTTGGTTATAATGTGATTTTACTTCACATTACATTTCCTAACCGTGATCGTGTCACATCATGTTCAATTTGTATAAAGCTTTCATTTTTGAAAATATCACTTTTCGAATATATCATCTTGCGCCTATCAGTGTCAAGACTTGTATCTTTCATGCTTACTATTTAAATTCCTATCAGAATTTATGTTTGTAAAAACATTATTTCTTACTAAAACCGAAGTTTTAGTTTTAGGATCTTTTCTTTAACTTGTGTCAATCATCCATACCCGGATATTGACAGTCCGTAATTTAATCCTTTACAGTCTTAGTTTTATGCGGGGATTCTTAACTGATTTCCTCGCTTTATCCAATCTAACCCGTAGGTTTTATCACTTAGCCTTACAGGCTATTTTTGATTCGACATTCACCCCTTTAGGGCGAAGTCCTTATAACTTCTTTCTAATCATGACCCGTGGGTCGTTTTAGTCCGTAGATCTCTCATTTGTTTATAACCCTAAAGGTTATGTTGATCCCGTAGATCACTCTTTTTTACTCGTGTCTTATTAAAATATATATTTGGTGTCAAAGCACTCTTTTTACGTTTGAAAATCATTTGTCTCAAGCTTACCGTTATCCGGCTTACGCTTACTTATGCCTTCAAGCATTATACTTTATTCAACCCGTTCAATCTCAAAATAGTTGAATATAATTATCAAAATTTCTGTTTACGAAATTTTATGGTCTTTTAGTCATAACTCATAATCCGAGTCTTTTGACTTTAAATTCGTGTTCTCGTTTCTCGGTTTACGCATGTGTTTAAATCCTTACCCATTAACCGGGTACTTTACCAAAGTCATTATTAGTGCAAGCATTCCGGTATACATCAAGTTTTCGTTTTAATTTGTTTGGTTGTCTTAGCGGAAGCCCTCGCTTTTATTCAACCAAACCTTTATTCTTTATTTGACCATCCTTGACAGTCTTTTTAAACTATGAATGATGATTATCATCATTTCTTTACTACGACCAAAGTCAACGATTTTGATCGTTTTTCTCGTGTGGGCAATACCTTTGTTTCTATGACCCCGCGGGTCATTTATACTTTGGTTTTACAATGCCCTTTTTGTCTACCATGGTTTTTGATCGTTTTTCCCCATGTGGGCAATACCTTTGTTTCTATGACCCCACGGGTCATTTATACTTTGGTTTTACAATGCCCTTTTTGTCTACCATGGTTGTTTCATCAAAAATGACTTATGTCACGAATTTCCTTGGGTCTTTTATTTCTATGTGCGCCATACATCGTTTTTAGGGTTCCCGCGAAAACCATTTATACGAGTATGCCCATGAGATTTCTTGACCCTAAGGATCCTTTAAATTTCATTCATCTTGACCTTACTACATCGGACATAACTGCGCTCATTATAAGAAGCTCATGCTATCATGTGTTCACTACTTACTTGGCCAGAGTAAGCGATCAACACGTGGTACGCGTGACCTTATTATAATTACCACATCACGTCCCATGTAAGTAACTCCTCAAATTATCTCCATGTTTATGGTTTCATTTGGTAAAACTTTATTTAATTTTTAGTTAACAATTATTAGTTTTAGTCGTTTATCCTTGAACATGTACAATGTCCCTTTTTATAAACATTTATTCACATTCATTGATGTGATCATTACTTTTCTCAATAGGATTTATATTGAGATTACTTACTTGGATGATCACTCTCGTCCAAGTTTCTATATAAACAAGTCTTGTTATTCATTTGTTATTCATCATTGTGAATAACACATTTCCTATTAAATTTCTCTTGGAAATCAGGTTTTCCAAGTTCTATCATATGTGTATGCAACCGTTATTACTTACGTGTTTGTTGCATATAACGACTCGTACGATTAAATTTAAAAGTGTGCACCTGGTAATGCTTGCCCTAACGGGCTTCTCTTGTCATTAGTCTTGTTCGCGACCGTTACGCGATTTTGGTCCTTGATGAGTATGCTCTTCCTGTCATACCTCGGACCGTTCCATCATCATATCCATAATTCGTTCAACTCCCGTCATCTTCAGACGCGAGTGTCCTTCAATTAAAACATTCACAAGAGTTAGTAATGTCAACTTCAATAATCGCCCGTATTATAATACAAGGCTTTTTCTACTATACGCGTCAACGCGCGTATTTTCGTCAACCATATCAATCATTTAAATTGGGGTAACATATACCACACGATAGCCCTATGTGTTGTTTACAACACTTTAGCATACTAACTATTAACGTACTTGTACTTACCGGATTTGCGATCAAGCCTCGAACCGAACACTATTCTTTGTCAAGAGCATAAGGTTTAAGTCCAAGCATGGTTCCTCCCCACCATACTCGAATCTCTTAAACCAAGGCTCTGATACCAACTTGTAACACCCGTTCTTATTATTCAAGGTTTAACGTATATTTTTGTAGGAACAATCATGTAATTAAGATTACATAAACATTGGAAATACGGGTTTATTAAAACTTTTACAAATCATAAGTTATTCTACATAACGTGATCAATTTTGTTGTTTAAAATTTACAACGTGCCAAAGTGCGGAAGCGTGTATCTTTATCGTGTTCGGTTCTTCGCTGAGCTTGATCGTCTTCCGGCATCCAAAAGTACCTATATTCCATAAACATGAAATATTTTAGTCATACGGGGTTTAAAACGTGTCTAAACGAATCCGGGAATTTAAACTAAATAAAATATACTTTGTTTCTGGGTCCACCGTAACTTACGGTGACACCGTAAGTTACGGTAGCCCCTGAAAGTCTATCCTTCCACCGTAACTCAGTATGTAACCATCATAATCATATCAGCTCCACCGTAACTTACGGTGGCATGACTAAATCAAGTATACGCAATCATATGTCTTTTTCTGGATTAATAATGACATTATTAATGTGCAGCGATTTTCTATACAGCTGCTGTTATTGACCATTATGACCCATTCAAAGTCCGAACTAGATTAACATGTTCAAAGATAGATCGTAGAAAACTTCAATACCTTCGCAAGCATATAAGGTACACCTTCTAACGAATTTTCTATGATTTTATATGATTTTTATAAAATCAGCACAGCAACTATATTTTCATTTTTCAAACAGCTTTCAAGGTTTTGAACAGCTGTTTAATTCATTCTTTTGGTCTATTTAACAACCACATTTGTTTCTTATGATTGAAAACAGTAAAAATTTACTTCATAAGCTTTCCGAAAAGGTATAGAACACCCAAATCGGATAAACAGTTGATTTTATATGATTTTTTTAAGATTAGTCGAAATCCGTATAAAAAGCTGCGGAAATCATGTTTAGGGTCATTTTAAATTCGAACCAAACCATCAAATGCAACCCATTTCCATGGCTAAAACCCTTATTAAACTCTTGGTAATGGTTAGAAACCTATAACAAATATAATGACCATCATCCGTAACATTTGGTTTACCTATTAAGGTAACCAAAAACTTATTTTAGACTTCGTTTAACTCTCATTAGCCTTACATTTAAATGAGAGTTATCTTATTATGCGTACCTGGCTCGGATCATTACATTGACCCATTTAAGTACCTTGCCTCAATATCTACTAAGTAATAGCGATGTAAATATCCACTCGATATTTATTTCTGAAATCAAACAACTCATCAAACCATTAGTCGATATTGTCAAAAAGTGATATTTTCACCTTTTGACCCGTTGGTCTAAATGACCGATAATATTGGCGAGATAAAGCTTATTGCCATCTCATCTACACGACTCGTTCCGATTTACACCGCACGGTCGTTTTAACTATAATTCACCTCTTAACGCTTTTTGGCCTAATAAGGCTTACGAAATATGTATCTTTCAATACCAATAATTATTGTCAACAAGTGTCCAAATTTCAATTTTACCCTTATTGGTTATCTTGTTCCGTAAGACTACACGCCGGAAACACCATATCTCAACTTTCCATTTGTCTTGTTCGAAATCAAAACAACAAAAGGACATTCTAAACTATATGACTAGTGTAAGCTATACTTACCTCGCATCCGAATATGTTTTTCTTCTCGTGCTTGATTCGTTTGACCGCTTCTTTCCCAAGCCTCCACCTAGCTCGTTAGGCGACAAACTATCATCATTCACAAGGTGGTTAGATTAGTCATTTCAATTCACGACTATTCCACCTCACGTATTTTCTATGTCGAAACTACTATTTGAATTTATCATTGGTTAGTTTGACTTTTAAAAGTCAATTGACTTACCAACATATTCATATGCACATTTGGTTCATTGAACTCACTTAGGCATATTTCATCCGAACTCTTAACAAAAATCAAATTTTTACATACTAACTAGTAAGCCGCGATTTCATTTAGGCATTTCATATCAACGAAAATTGGCTGTTTTTGGTGATTTGTTTAACCTGTTTACAAGTCTTCAAAAATTATGATTTTTTTATGTGGCGTACCTCTCGGAGGGTTAGCCCTTGAGTTAAAATTTCAAGATCTAACTCTTTACCAAAAATTCATGAAAATTCATTTACTAAGTTGCAATCAGATTCGTCACTTCTGACTGCAGCTTACGGAAAAATTCATTAAAAATTACTCGTTTATCCGATTGACGAAATTCCAATTGGCGATTCTTTTAATCGCTTAAAACTTTCTACAGTAAGAATTTGAGATCGTAACTCAATTCCTAAATTGAGTTATGACATTCGTGATTGGCTGCAATTTCTGCCAGAAAACGCAGCTTGAACCTTTGATACGGAAAAATTCATAAAACGCTCGATTTTCTTCGAAAAAATGCGATTCCAGTGGGGTTTTAAAGATATTTCCTGGAATTACATTCTAGACTCAAGAAACACATTATTTTATCACTTTTTGTTCAGGTTACAGCCAATACAAATCGGCTGTAAATTCTGATCAAGAATCGTTTGAATTCAGCTTTCAATTTAAGCTTGTTCTTGACATCATAACACTATTTTTTTGCAATCAAAACCCTAAAAACATCTCATACATAAAATTAGTATCAACAAAAACTTGAGCTAAGCATGATTTCAACATATACTTGTCTAGGGCTTACTCCTAGACACTATATTGTTCCTATTTCATGCAATTAACAAACATGCATCATAAATTTTCAGATTTCCCAATTTCATGAGATTTTCAAGCTAAGAATTTTCATTAAATTTTACATACCTTTTAATCCTCTTGTGATGAGGATCAATAATCCATGCTTTAATTTCGATTTTGGACTGAATTGGACCTTCAATTTGCAAGTTCAGTGAAGTTCTAGGGTTTTGAAGAGTGGGGATCGACCTGCTCTCTTCTTTGATCGACCAGACACCTCTAATTGGGGTGTTTGGTTTATTTTTATTTGTTTTATTAAATTCTAGTTTCAAGTTTTACAACTTAGGTCCCTCCACTTTAGTTTCTATAATAACTTTGGTTAATTTTAACCCTATTATAAGTTATTTCTAAACTATTAGCTAACTAGGTTAAAATCCCTAGTTAGCAAATTCTTGTTTATTTAAGAATCCTAATATTCACCGGGTTTCTTTTACCACTAAAGGTAAATTACCCGTCTTTTAGTATAAACGTGGTTTGATTACCAAACCCGTTTTCGGGGTGTTACAAAAACACACACACAGCCATCATCCCCACCATCATCCCCACCACTGGCACCATCATCGCACTACAGCTACCTCCAAACACCCACCACCATAGGCATTGGCTAACTTCAAACCTCATTTGCATAGCTAAAACACATAATTAACATTTATCACCTTTTTGATCATTGAAGACACATATCTGAGGCCGGACATGATCCCTTGGGACGAACCGGACTCACCTGAACGGATATCCCAGATACGCCCGTTCCCCTCATAACTCCGAGGACGAACATCCATTCAAGTGCGTCTGGACGAATGACGTAATCTCAGTTGACCATTATAAATACCCCATCAAGTACAAGGCCAAGTACGATTTTCTGAACCTTCGTCCCTACTTTCTCTCTCTATTTTCTCTCTCTACCAATACTTATCCTCACGCCAGAGGGTGGTCGCAGAGGGGCCCTCCATCTCTGAGGCGAGCCTAACGGTTTTCTGTTTTGCAGGATTGTTCTCCAAGCTTTCTTACAAGACCCAAACCCTCGATTACAGGCTCCGGCCTTAACTTGATTCTTTGGTTCTTCAATTGGCGCCATCCGATCTCATAGCTCACAGTCCTTCACTTTGGTGAATTTCTTGAGCAACGAACTGACAAATGGTGGCCTCAGGTTCTGTGAATCTTGGATCCATGGCTGTTAGTACGCAAACTACAGCACCAGCAAGCACTGTTTCCACAATCTCAGCTCCTTTAGGCTCAGGACCAGGAACGACCTTGCCTTTTATTCTACTTCCTAGTTCGCAAACCTCGGAGTTCGATGCGGAATTTCTCTCCAAAAATGCAAGTCTTCTACGAAGATTAAAAGCACAGAAGGCTAGAGATGAACAGATCCTCGGTTTACGAACCAGGCTCTTTCATGATGAAACTCCGGTAAGGACTATGGGTCCTACGATATTCACCTCTCCTACTTTCTCCACAGTTGTTACCTCGGAAACTTATAGTGGATATGTGCAGGGTTCCTCCGGACCATCTCCGGAAATGGCAATACGAAATGAAACACAAATGGAAGTAATTAATGATCCGGAACTCACAAAGCCATATCATCCGGTTTCCATGACTGCCAAGTCCAAGTGCAGTGCCCGCATCACACACGCCAAGCTCCCTCCAAAGCTCAAAATGCCAACTACAGTAAAGAAGTATGATGGTACGACTGATCCAGATGATCATATGTTTGATTTCGACGGAGCTGCGCGAGTAGAACAATGGCCGATGCCGGCGTGGTGTTTCATGTTCGCACAAACGCTAACCGGGGCTGCTCGGGTGTGGTTTGATGCGTTGAGTGAAAGAGAGATCAACGACTTTGAAGAGTTCCGAAGGTTGTTCCTTCAGAACTTTAGCCAACAACGGCACTACTCCAAAGAAATCACCGAAGTTCATAACATCCGGAGAAAGGATGGGGAATCTTTGGATAGTTTCATCGACCGATTCAACCGAGAAAGTATGCAGATCAGTGGGGCGGTTGATCAGTTAAGGATTTCTGGATTCTCTCATGGTGTCCGGAATAACCAGCTGGTCGAAAAACTACACGAAAATCTCTCGAAGACAATGGAAGTACTCATGGAGCGAGCCAGAGCCTTTGCTCGGGGGAAAAATGTATGTAATCCAGCTCCGGAGTCGGATCACAAGATGTCTTCCTGGAAGAAAAATGGTGGCTCCGTATTCGATAAAACTCCGACCGGTAATAGGGGACGACCACACCCTTACTCCAGGAATGATAGGCCTCAACGGGGAAGAAGTTCTAGATCAAGATTTTACAATTTATCGGATCTTTCCAAAACTCCCAGCGAAATCCTCAGCGCCGAAGGTGCAAGCTTCCCCGTCCCACCAAAACTCCTAAATCCGGGTGACAAGAACTCCAAAAAATATTGTGATTACCATCATGCGCGAGGCCATAACACCGACGATTGCTGGTCCCTAAAGCAAGAAATAGAAAAAGCAGTGTGGTCGGGTAAGCCGTCGCATTTGGTAAAAGAAGTAAAGGAGGGAAAGTCCTCAGGGAATTCGGCGGATAACCCGAACAATTAACCAGCAATTTGTATGATCAGGAGAGTAGGTAACCAGGGCATCAAGCAGTCCAGTCACCATATGGCCGCTTGGATGCAGCAACCAATCGCTTTCCCTCCCATCACTCCCGGAGAAGTCAAAGAAGGACCAATCATTGTGTTTGCGATAATAGCAGGCCACAAGGTCCGGAGAGTTTATGTTGACAGTGGAAGTGCCACCGAGATCATGTATCAGCAGTGTTTCCAACAGCTAGCTCCGAAAACAAAAGCAAAATTGATACGAGTCTCTATGCCGTTGGTAAATTTCTCCAGAGAGGTAGTACAGCCTATCGGGCAAATCACATTTCCAACAACATTGGGAGAAGGAAGTATGGTCCGAACTGTCAATTTGACATACCTGGTGGTGGAAGCAAGATCCGTCTACAATGTCATACTAGGGAGACCAGGCATGTGCGCTTTCGGTATTATCAGTTCTACCATCCATGGCTCGTTAAAATTCCCCACCGAAGCAGGGGTAGCAACTTTGCACTCTGAGTCAACAATCTGCGTAGCTGAAATACGACAAAGCAATGGTAGTATCCAACCCCCAAACCTCCTTACAGAAGAATGGGCCATACACCCACATTTTCCGGAGCAAAAAATTGCAGTCGGGGCCCAGCTCCCTGAACATACCAAAAAGAAGCTATGAAAGCTTTTGTCCAATTCACTTGACGTATTTGCGTGGCAAACCTCTGACATGGTCGGAGTTCCCCGATGTTTGGCCAAACATAGACTGAAAGTGTCGCATTTAGTAAAACCAGTAGCTCAAAGAAAAAGAAACATGGCTCCAGCCCGTAACAAAGCCATCTCCGAGGATGTGCGAAAGTTGCTTAGCGCCGGAATTATCAGAGAAGTGCGGTACCAAACATGGGTCTCTAATCCGGCGATGGTAACCAAGAAAGACAAAACTTGGAGGATGTGCATCGATTTTTCCGATCTAAACAACGCATGTCCGAAGGATTGCTATCCTCTGCCGGAGATCGATCTAAAGATTGACTCCCTTTCCAGCTTTCGTCTTAAATGCTTCTTGGACGCATACAAAGGCTACCACCAGATACAGATGGCTTTAGAAGATGAAGATAAGACGGCGTTCATAACGAATGAGGGACTCTTCTGTTATACCAAAATGCCGTTTGGGCTGAAGAACGCCGGAGCTACATACCAAAGGTTGATGGATAAAGCATTCAAAGATCAGATCGGAAGAAACTTAGAAATTTACGTGGATGATCTGGTCATCAAAAGTCAAGCCGAAGACAACATGATCGATGACATACTCGAAACCTTCACCAGGCTTCGGAGTATCAATCTCAAGCTTAATCCCAAAAAATGTTCTTTCGGTTTAGAAGAAGGAAAGTTCTTGGGCGTATGGATAACACAGTCCGGAATACAGGCACACCCTGATAAAATCAAAGCGGTAATTTCCATGCAGCCTCCTAAAACGGTCAAGGAAATCCAATCATTAAACGGTAAGTTGGTAGCTCTCCATCGTTTCGTCTCAAAAGCAGCCGATCGCACCATTCCCTTCATGAATGTGTTGAAAAAGCGAATTGGAAAGGGTCAGATAGAGTGGACACCGGAGGCTGATTCGGCATTCCAAGAATTAAAAGTTTGTCTTGGGTCATTACCAACTCTGACCGCTCCTATCACCGGTGAAACTGTCACTGTTTATCTCTCCGCCTCACATTTTGCTATAAGTGCGGTACTCGTGGTGCACCGGAATCAAGCACAAATACCGGTTTACTATGTCAGTCACATCCTGAAAGATTACGAAACTCGATACCCGATGATAGAAAAATTTGCACTCGCATTGGTACATGCTTCCAGACGCCTCCGAAGGTATTTTCAGGCTTTCAATGTAGAAGTACAGACCGATCTTCAGATCCAGCAAATTCTTAGAAAGCCGGAGGTTTCCGGACGCCTCACCAAGTGGGCAATTGAGCTTAGTGCTTTCGATATTACCTACCGAACCAGAGGTCAGGTAAAAGGGCAGGCAGTGGCAGATTTCCTCACGGAAATACCAGTCGGAGAAAGCACCAAAGAAAAATCCGCCCTCCCAAGGGTATGGAACCTGTATACGGACGGAGCCTCCAGCAAAGAAGGGTCAGGAGCCGGTTTAATTCTGATATATCCGGAGGGAATAGAATATACTTATGCTCTGCGTTTCGAGTTTAAAACTTCAAACAACGAAGCAGAATATGAGGCTCTCCTCGCAGGACTCCAAACCGCAGCTAAAGCCGGCGCGACCTCCGTACTAGCACATGTCGATTACTACTAGTCGCTAATCAGGTCAGCGGAGAGTACGAAGCACGAGAAGAAAACATGGTTCGGTACCTCAACCAAGTTAACAGCTTAATCTCCTCTTTTGACTCTTGCAAGATAGTGCACATACCGCGGAGCAAGAATAAAAAGGCTGATGCTTTAAGCAAACTTGCATTCGTAGCCTTCTGTCATTTGTCCAAAGAAGTGCTAGTAGAAACTTTGCAAGCTCCAGGAATTCATCAGACAGAGTTTGTAATGTCAATCTCCGTGCAGGAGAGGTCATGGATGACTCCGATCCTAGAATATTTGAAAGATGGCACACTGCCAAAAGAAAAAGCTCAAGCCCGGAAGCTAAAGGTGAAAGCATTACAGTATCAGATTCATGATGGGCAACTCTACCGAAAGACCTTCCTAGGTCCGCTCCTGAAATGCCTAACTCCGGAGGAAGCCAGTTATGTCATAAGAGAAATTCACTGGGGGATATGCGGAATCCATTCCGGACCAAGGATGGTTGTAGCCAAGGCTATGAATGCTGGCTATTTCTGGTCGGGCATGCATCAAAGCGCTGTCAATGAATTACAAGCATGTGAAGACTGCCAGCGGCATGCTCCCATTAGTCACCGAGCTAAAAACAACCTCGTCCCAGTAACTTCGGCTTGGCCGTTTCAGAAATGGGGGATTGACATCGTCGGTCCTTTCCCTGTTTCCACCGGAGGAGTGAGGTTCTTGTTGGTGGCCATCGATTACTTTACAAAATGGATCGAAGCCAAACCCCTCCGGACTATCACTGGAGACCAAGTGCTGAGGTTTGTTTGGGAAAATATCGTATGTAGATACGAAATGCCGCTCTATATCGTCAGTGACAATGGGAAGCAGTTTGCAGAAAAACCATTCAAGACTTGGTGCGAAAGAATGCACATTGAGCAAAATTTTGCTTCGGTAGCCCATCCTCAGGCCAATGGGCAGGTAGAAAGAGCTAACCGCAGTATTGTGGAAGGTATAAAAAAGCGGCTGGGGAAAGAAGGAGTTTCTTGAGCAGATGAACTTCCACACGTCCTATGGACTCACCGGACGATGCCGAAGACAAGCACTAGGGAAACTCCCTTCAGCTTAACGTACGGTACAGAAGCAGTCATTCCCGCCGAAGTAGGGATACCCACACCTCGCATGCAACAGAGCCAAGAAGAGAATGAACAAGAACTCTGCCTAAACCTCGATCTGGCCGAAGAAAGAAGAGAACTTGCGGCCATCCGGGAAGCAAAGTATAAAAAAGAGTTGGAAAAACACTACAACTCTAAAGTAAAGGAGATCCGGTTTAAGGTCGGAGACTACGTCATGCGGAGCAACGAAGCGATTTTGGCTGAAGGTACCGAAAAATGGCTCCGAAGTGGGAGGGTCCCTATCAAATTAACACTGCAGGAAAGGACGGTGCTTATACGCTCAAAAAAATGGACGGAACCATCGTTCCTCGTACTTGGAATGGAGCGCACCTCAAAAAGTGTTTTCTTTGAAGAGTCTTTTCCTGTTTTGAAAATAAAGTTGTAATACGGAAGCTACGGCCTCCGTCACCTTTCGCTTTCCTTGTAATGCGGATGTTTTTGCCCGCACCGAACAAATTTATAATTCCAAGAACTGCGGAGGGTTTTTTGCCCGCAGATTATTTTAAAATGTTTTTATCATGTGTTAAACCGGAGAAGTATATCTCCGGATGAAATAAATAGAATAATAAATTTTCTATCATAAAGTTGCAACTCATAAATATCATCGGCCGAATCAAGGGTCCCAGCCCTAAAAGGGTAAGGACGAACGGGCTTCGTTCGTGTTTTTCCTTCATTGAAAAAATTATCCTAGAAAAAGAAACAAATCGGATCTGTACCTAAAAAGAACGTTCATAAAAGCAAAAAAAATGTAAGCACAAAAAGTATGGACGCATGCATAACCAAGTGATTACATCAATATTGACCGGACTAATATCTCTGGAAATTACAAAAAGTCATAGGATAATTGTTATAACCACAAGTGCGGTAAGAACATCATTACATTCCGAATCCAAAAAATAGGATGCATATCCCAAGCAACCGGATATGTCCACCCTCTAAAAAGTTAAACAAATTAAAAACTGCCCAGGTGCATACCCCAAGGAGCCGGGCATGTCCACCTCATTCCTTCGGAGAACCACCACTTGCAAAGAAGAGAGCTTTCTTGATTTCAGAAAGTGGCTCATTAACAAGCTTCGGGAGGTCCTCTACCACCGGAAAGATAAGGGAATCAAAGCAGGAAACCGCCGCATTCAGCTCCTCAACGGCATTACGATTCAATAACAGAACATCTGCATAAGGGGTCTTCTTCTTCAAAGCATGGACGTAACCACTGTGAAGACCGGAGTTAACGCCCACGACGCTCATCGCAATATTAACGGCTGCCACGGCAGCAGTCATCTCCGGCCCCTTATGAATGTTTTTAGCCAGCAGCTTGGCCCCTTCCGAAAGCATCCAGGTTTTTGTTGCCTGAAGCTCCCCCACCTTAGCTTTCAAAGAAACATTTTCTGCTTCAATCTCCTCTTCATGCCCCTTCATTTCCTCAATTTGTGCCTTCAAATCAGCTTCCCCTGATTTGAGCACATCCCGCTCTGGCCAAGGTGTTAGAAAAAACAGAGAAATAAAAGAATGTTTAAGCCAAAACAAGGTACGTACCGGCCATCATGTTTGCATAAGCTATACGAGCATTCTCGAAAGACGCCTCCATCTTCGCCATAACCTCCTTATGCTGATCATCTTCTGCTTCATGGATTCGGAGAAACTCTTCAACTCAGCTGATATCTTATCACGGTCCTCCGCAGCAGAAGCGGCAGCCACTTGAGATGATTGATTTTGAGCAATTAAAGACTTAACTTTCTCTTGCTGAGCTTGAAGGTCCTGAGTAAGCTGAGTAATCCTTTTCTCCGCATCCGGACCCTTTTGAATCTTACGCTTTAAAGAGCGAGTTTCCTTCTCCAAGTTCTCCCGTACTGACTCCGCCTCTACCCACCTCCGATAGAGCTCCGTCACAAAAATATTTGACTGAGCTTGGTTAGTCAAAACCGCAGTACCCAGATCCGGGTTCTTCATTCTTCGGCTCTTGGCGTGGTCAAGCGGAGTGTTTATATTGAAAAGGAGAGTTCTTGTAACCAGCTCGTCCATCACTGAGTCCTTGTTCCGAATATCCCAATCAGGAACGAATTTATCTTCAGCCGTCGCTGGATCGATCTCCATATCGTCCGAGAATACATCTGCATATCGAAAAAAGGACATCAACTCAGGTCCGAACCAAGATGAAGGAAGAGAAGACACTTGGTCTACCTCATCTTCAATAAAACGGTCCGGACCCAAAGACGAGTCCAGCATCGTACCTGAAAAAGTCACTACTTTGGGCTCCCCATGATCTTTTCCCTTCTCCTTGCTCGTAATTTCTGGGACCTCAGTCTCCATACTCTCCACCTCGTTAACAGGAAGAAAACCGCCCGAAAAGGAATGGGTTGGTTTAGTTCGAGCCCGAGCGGCTTCCTCTCTAGAAAACTTACCACCGGTGAGATGTTCATCCAGTTCATCCATCACATCCCCACCGGAATAAGAGGAACCTTTCTTAGTCTTTTTTGTCTTCGGCATCGGGAGAGGATCAGAAGAACGGATTTGCAAAGTTTCATTTTTCCTCTTACGAACAAGAGGCTTCGGTTCAGGATCAGACGCAACACCCTTACTCTTCAAAGAAGCAGAAGAAGGACGGTATTGAAGAGCTTCATCTAACTTGCGTATTTCCGGATCATCCTCCACATCATCCAAAATGGATCTCTTACCAGCTTGAGATCCGGAGGAACCGGACACCTCTTTCGTAGATGCAGGAATGGTAGAAGCACCTACAGCAGCAGATGGCTCAGCTGCGTCCTGGGTAACAAGTGGACGAATCTCCTGTGCTGAAGTGGCCACCTGCTTCATAAGAGGAATATCATCCTCACCCTGCTCCCCCAAGTCGAAGTCCAAAACATCAAAGCTCGGAACCTTCAGAGTATCCCTCAGAGACATTATAGCTCCTACATTTTCCAAAAAGAGAACAAATTAGTAAAGTAAGGAAAAAAGTGCCGAAGGGAGGGTAAAGGCCCGGAACTTACGATCACGCTTTCTGCGAATAACCGGCCAATCCCTGTCCCCTTGGCTCCTGATGTGTGCAAAATGCAACATATAAATTACATAAATTGTGGCATAAAACTAACCTTTTTTTAGTACTAATGTTGGAAAAAGTGTGTTTTTGTCTTCCTTTTGTATTTTCAGGATTAAATGAGCTCAAATTAACAAAAGAAGCAAAAAGACATCAAAATCTAACATAAATACAAGAAAATGAACAAGACGTGACATGCCCGACCCCACGACAGCATCTTCCCAAGCAAAACAAGATAACAGAAGACTGAACACGCCCGGTGCTCAGCCAGCACGGGGGCGTGCCCAAGTGTCAGCAGAAAAGACAAAGTGGTAGAAGCTTCTATTGCCCACCACGGGGCCGTGCTCAGCGGACACGGGGCCGTGGTCAACTATAAGATTCGCACAATCTAAGCAAATCTTCATAGTACAAAGATTCTTCTGCACACGGGTCGTGCTCAGCGGACACGGGGGCGTGGTCAACTAATAAGACAAGCTGCATTAAATGAAGAAAGAGAAGGATGTGGACACGGGGTCGTGCCCACTGGACACGGGGCGGTGCCCGAGCTTCTGTTCAGCCTATAAATAGGAGTGCTTGGCTCAAGCTCAAACCATCCCTTGGCACACCACCTCTCTCACACTTCACCCACCACCCACCACCCACCATCACCATAACACCATCATCCACCACCATCATCCATTGTCCATTATAGAGTGTGTGAGTCGTCTCGGGATCCAAGATTGATCGTAAGAGTTCTTGACAATCAAAGCCATGTTTGCCTAAGTCTCTTACATCACTTGGTAAAGACAAGTGTCTAGTGTAATACTTTTTATTTCTAATCTTTTCGCACTTTTTACTTGGTTTTGTATTAATGACTTTAATAACTAGTTTCTTATGTTGAAGGTGATTCTTCCTTATCGTTTGTCCGTGGTGTCTTGGCATTATTTTACTGTCTATATAAAATAAAAGATTTTCACCATTCATATCTCCACGGTCTATATGAAGGTATGTTGGCTACCTGGTCGGGGGTTAAGGGAATGGTTTGGTAAGAGTCTTGCCATTGTTCAGCGTTTAGAGGTCCTGCAATGGACCTGGGTCAAATTTAGTAGGACCTCCTTCAATACTTAACGGTATTGGATGGCGGGGGTCCAAACTCTTTGATCCCCTCATAAGTTAACTACTATTAATACTATAACCCGGCTATTTAGGACTGTATCCCTGCTGACTCAGACTACTCAGTCGAGGGTAATGTCACCTCCAAAAGAGGGGCCTACCATAATTTGCATTAATAACTTAATTCATTATCTTTCAATAATCCGACCCTTTAGGATTGTATCCTTGCTGACTCAAACTACTGGGTTGAGGGTAACGTCACCTTCAAAAGAGGGGCCTACTACAATAACTAAGATAATCTCTTAAATAAGTGCAAAAGTGCGGAAATAATCAAAGGTTACACTATACACGAGTCGGAACCAAGTGATTCATCTTGTCTATCTGTTTTTCTTTTTATTTTTATTTTCAGC
Source organism: Helianthus tuberosus (assembly GCA_030545235.1). Lineage (NCBI taxonomy): Eukaryota > Viridiplantae > Streptophyta > Magnoliopsida > Asterales > Asteraceae > Helianthus > Helianthus tuberosus. The sequence continues at coordinate 70,725,792 of CM060416.1, forward strand.
ATTTTTAGCTAGTTTTTATTTTTCTTAGTTTAAAATATTTTTCTAAACTTTTTATTTGATTAGACGTTGAGGATAAACCGGTACTAAAAGCTCTTGTGTCCTTGGACGACCTCGGTATCTTGCCAACACTATACTACGCTCACGATGGGTGCACTTGCCCATATGTGTGTTTAGTGTTAGTAAAATATCGTGTTTTATAAATTTAAAACTTGGCTAAAAAAGTGTTAAAGGGCTTAAAATATACACCTAAAAATATATAACACTTCACACGCATCAAGTTTTTGGCGCCGCTGCCGGGGACACAAGGATTTTAAGAAAGTTAGGAATCAACGGCCTAATCGTTTTTCTTATTTGTCATTTTTTAGGGTTTTTTCTTAGTTTTTCTGTTTCTGCAGAGCTCAGCACGGGCCGTGCCTGGTCGGACACGGGCCGTGCCCAGCATTATCACTGGCAGTTTTTATTTTCCGAGTTACAGAGGGCTGAGCACGGGGCCGTGTCGGTGTAACACGGGGCCGTGTCCAACTCCCAGTAACAGGGATCCGGAGAACAATTACTGTAAATCTGACCACGGGCCGTGTTCGCTGAGCACAGGGCTGTGGTGAACCTTCTGACCAACATTCTTTTCTGTTTTTATCGCAGGACTTGGAACGTTGGCGCCACATTTAAACTTCCTACGTAGTGCATGAGCTCCAGTTCTAGTAGAGACATAAAAGAACCTCTAGAAGAACCCGAACGCTTTCTCAGAAAAAGACTTAAAGCTAAAAATCAAGAGAAAGTTTCGGGGGAACCACTTCCAATGGCGGACCAACGTACCCTCATGGATTACCTAAGACCCACCGTAGGAAATCTAGGCGCCGCTATCAATGCACCAAATGTCGAAGCCAACAACTTTGAACTTCGGCAGCATTTGATACAAATGATTCAAAACTCCGCAACCTTCCATGGGCTTGCGGACGAGGATCCCCATCTACATATTACTAATTTCTTGGAAATATGTGATACCTTTCGGATCAATGGAGCATCAAACGACGCCATTCGCCTTCGAATGTTTCCATTTTCACTAAAAGACCGAGCTAAGGCTTGGCTTAACACCCTCCCAGTTGGCTCGGTAAACACCTGGGATGAACTAGCCCAAAAGTTTCTATATAAGTATTTCCCTCCTGCTAAAACGGCTAAATTAATGACTAAAATTAATACATATTCACAAGAAGATGGGGAATCCTTATATGAAACTTGGGAAAGGTTCAAGGAGCTACTAAGAAAGTGTCCTCATCACGGTCTTGCGGTATGGCAACAAGTATCCACTTTCTACAATGGGTTGTTGCCACACACAAGACAAACACTTGATTCTAGCTCCGGGGGACTTTTAGGTAATCGTCGCCCAAATGAAATATATAATCAAATTGAGGAAATTGCTCAAACCAATTTTCAATGGCACACTCCCCGAGGTAATAAATCTATTGCCCCGGGCGCCCATAAGGTTGATGAAAGCACCTCTTTACAAGCCCAAATCGAGGCCCTCTCTTCGAAAATCAAAAAGCTAGAAATGACAAAAACAGCCTCGGTTATGGCTTGTGAAGGGTGTGGTGGGCCACATGAAAATTGGAGTTGTATGAAAGAATTAGATTAACAAACAGAAACGGTAAACTACATTGATAACAGACCTAGGCCGTCGGGTCCTCCAACGGGTACCTACAACCAAGGATGGCGCAACCACCCAAACCTTGGTTGGAGAGATCCCGTCAATAGTAGTAACCAACAAAACCAACGAACTAACTTTCAACAACCGCAAATTTTTTCTCAACAACAAGGTGGAAGAGAAAGGCTTGAAGATACTATATCTCGCCTCATCTCCGACACCGAAAAGAAAAACTCGGATCGATTTCAACAATTGGAATCGAATTTTAGAAATCAATAAGCTAGCATTCAAAACATTGAAAAACAATTAAATCAAATAGCTCAAAATTTCTCCGAGAGACCATAAGGCGCATTACCTAGCAATACCGAAACCAACCCAAAAGCACAAGTACATCTCATCACATTGAGAAATCGAACCTTGGGTCCCGAAGAGGCTCCATTACCACCAGATGAAAGAAGCCAAACTACAACTCCACCCGCACCCCAACCAGAGAAGGCTTCTTTACCAAATCAAGAGCCCACCAAGACTCCTCCAATTCCGTACCCCGGTAGGTTAAATCGTCAAAAGACCGATGAGCAATTCGCAAAGTTCGAAAATTTACTAAAATAATTGCATGTTAATATTCCTTTTATTGAGGTCCTAACCCAAATGCCTAAATATGCAAAATTCATGAGGGATTTCCTCACTCACAAAAGGAAAATTGAATCATTGCAATTAGTTAACTTAGGCGAAGAATGCTCCGCCCTAGTACTCAACAAACTCCCACAAAAGAAAATTGACCCCGGAAGTTTCACGATTCCTTGCTCGATCGGGGAATCCCCGGTTCGTAATGCATTAGCCGATCTTGGGGCTAGCATTAACCTCATGCCCACATCAATGTTCAAACGACTCGGCCTAGGAACAACAAGCCCTACAAAGATGAGCATACAACTCGCCGACAGATCCGTCAAATTTCCACAAGGTGTCGCTGAAAATCTATTGGTCAAGGTTGACAACTTCGTGTTCCCAACCGACTTTGTCATCTTAGACATGGAGGAAGATACCGATGTCTCTCTCATCCTCGGGAGGCCATTTCTAGCCACCGCCCAAGCAGTGGTGGATATGAATGACGGAACGTTAACATTGAAGTTTGGGGACAAGGAAGTGAAGTTTGAATGTGGAAAGAGAGTAGAGGACGAAGACCCGGTCAACTACATGAAGGTCATAGACTCAAGCTTGGATGACGCTCTCCGACGGTGTAACATGGGATGCAATACATCCCACTTGGGTAACATATGACCAGGCTTTGGGTCTAGCCAAGGACCCTTATAAACGTGGCGCACCACGGAGGCATTCCACGGAACTATCCTTAGTTTAGTTTAGATTAATTTTCATGTTTTCTAGTTAGTTTTAATTTTCAGGAATAAAACACACTTGAGATGGCAAAGGATACAAGGGAAACTTGAACCAGCACCCCATACAGGAAAACAGAACCGTCCGACGATTTTCTTCGTTTACAGTACGCTCGGCACGGGCCGTGTCCGCCCAACACGGCCCCGTGCTGCATAGTCTACAGAAAAAGACCCAGTTCAGGTAACTGGACACGGGCCGTGTTCACCCAACACGCCCCCGTGTCCAGGCTTCTGTTTCTCTTGATTTAATTTTGTTACTGGCACTTGAACACGGGGCCGTGCCCGGACAACACGGGGCCGTGTTCAGCGCCCAGTAACACAAAATTTTTGCTTTTTCACACCTTTTTACACATTCAATCAACCTAAAAACTTATTTTTGGGACACATTGAGGACAATGTGTAATTTAAGTGTGGGGGGGGGGGGATGCTAAAACCTTGAATCTTGCAAGTCCTAAATACAAGCCTTACACAAAACTCTATTGGAACCGCTAATCACCCCAAATTTTTTTCAAAAATTTTCATTTTTTTTACTTGTCTAGGTTTAACTCGGGAATTTCAAGTTCTAAAAAGGTTAGATTTTTATGAATTTACAACCGATAGCGTTGTGATAAAAAGAACCAACATAAGAAAATTATGAAAAGGCATGACAAGCTTAGTTAAAATTTGATTATATATATTTGATCACATAAAAAACCCTTTCCCACAAAAGTGAGTTTTGAGCCTTTATTGAGCATACAATTACATATCATTAGACTAAATGCTCATTTTTCGTTTCTTGTGTGAATAGCCGCTTGGTTCTTACGACTCTAGAACTTGCCATGATGATACATTCCCGGTCCTTACCAACTTAAACCCGAGTAAGTAAATGATGGAGGCATTAGGACTAACCCTTTTTATTTTTACACCATTATTTTCTTTTTTTTTACCACCTACCCAAAATCCCCCTAGTTAGCCCCTTTGAGCCTAAACCTTTTCATTTCATAACCCAAACCAAACACCCTTTTTACCCACCAAAACCTTTTTCATTTTTAACCCTTTGTTTTAGTAACTAGCTCGGTTTTTCGTATGATAAAAAAAATTTGTGTTGATGATGAAGCAAAAGAAAATAAACAAACAAGTTCATCAAAAATAACTTTGTTTGAATAATAGCTTCATCAAAATAAAAGTTACAAAAAAAATAATAAAAAGTCTTATGAAAACCGACGCTTGTTACGCTTTTCGCCCTTTTTCTACTAACCACTAACCCAACCACCTACCTTTAACCCAAGCCTAACCCTTCACCCAAAAAGTCCTCTTGATATTTACAAAGGTATATAAGTTAAAAAGGAGGAGGATTGATTACTTGGCAAGCCTATGGTAGGAGTAAGTTCCATGCCGCTCTCGAGTGATCTACAAAAATACATTTTCGGCCGAGTGTTGAGTGATCCCCGTGAGGTATGTGAACTCGTATATAAATAGAATTTTAAAGAGGCATGTTATGCCCTAATAAGTAATTTATCTTATGAAAAGTTTTAAATAAATCATGACGAATAGGATTGTAAATAAATAAAAATAAAACTAAATAAAGAATCTTGGACATCCCGACACTCTATGACAAGCCCAAAAACCTTCTTCTCTACCCATTCCATTTGTGAGTGTAATAGCCACATATTAAAGAGTTTTGCTTGAGGACAAGCAAAGATTCAAGTGTGGGGGTATTTGATGTGTGCAAAATGCAACATATAAATTACATCAATTATGGCATAAAACTAACCCTTTTTTAGTACTAATGTTGGAAAAAGTGTGCTTTTGTCTTCCTTTTGTATTTTCAGGATTAAATGAGCTCAAATTAACAAAAGAAGCAAAAAGACATCAAAATCTAACATAAATACAAGAAAAGGAACAAGACGTGACATGCCCGACCCCACGACAGCATCTTCCCAAGCAAAACAAGATAACAGAAGACTGAACATGCCCCGTGCTCAGCCAGCACGGGGGCGTGCCCAAGTGTCAGCAGAAAAGACAAAGTGGTAAAAGCTTTTATTGCCCACCACGGGACCGTGCTCAGCGGACACGGGGCCGTGGTCAACTATAAGATTCGCACAATCTAAGCAAATCTTCATAGTACAAAGATTCTTCTGCACACGGGGTCGTGCTCAGCGGACACGGGGGCGTGGTCAACTAATAAGACAAGCTGCATTAAATGAAGAAAGAGAAGGATGTGGACACGGGGTCGTGCCCACTGGACACGGGGCCGTGCCCGAGCTTCTGTTCAGCCTATAAATAGGAGTGCTTGGCTCAAGCTCAAACCATCCCTTGGCACACCACCTCTCTCACACTTCACCCACCACCCACCACCACCATAACACCATCATCCACCACCATCATCCATTGTCCATCATAGAGTGTGTGAGTCGTCTCGGGATCCAAGATTGATCGTAAGAGTTCTTGACAATCAAAGCCATGTTTGCCTAAGTCTCTTACATCACTTGGTGAAGACAAGTGTCTTGTGTAATACTTTTTATTTATAATCTTTTCGCACTTTTTTACTTGGTTTTGTATTAATGACTTTAATAACTAGTTTCTTATGTTGAAGGTGATTCTTCCTTATCGTTTGTCCGTGGTGTCGTGGCATTATTTTACTGTCTATATAAAATAAAAGATTTTCACCATTCATATCTCCACGGTCTATATGGAGGTATGTTGGCTACCTGGTCGGGGGTTAAGGGAACGGTTTGGTAAGAGTCTTGCCATTGTTCAGCGTTTAGAGGTCCTGCAATGGATCTGGGTCAAATTTAGTAGGACCTCCTTCAATACTTAACGGTATTGGATGGCGGGGGTCCAAACTCTTTGATCCCCTCATAAGTTAACTACTATTAATACTATAACCCGGCTATTTAGGACTGTATCCCTGCTGACTCAGACTACTTAGTCGAGGGTAACGTCACCTCCAAAAGAGGGGCCTACCATAATTTGCATTAATAACTTAATTCATTATCTTTCAATAATCCGACCCTTTTGGATTGTATCCTTGCTGACTCAAACTACTGGGTTGAGGGTAACGCCACCTTCAAAAGAGGGGCCTACTACAATAACTAAGATAATCTCTTAAATAAGTGCAAAAGTGCGGAAATAATCAAAGGTTACACTATACACGAGTCGGAACCAAGTGATTCATCTTGTCTATCTGTTTTTCTTTTTATTTTTATTTTCAGCATTTTTAGTTAGTTTTTATTTTTCTTAGTTTAAAATATTTTTCTAAACTTTTTATTTGATTAGACGTTGAGGATAAACCGGTACTAAAAGCTCTTGTGTCCTTGGACGACCTCGGTATCTTACAAACACTATACTACGCTCACGATGGGTGCACTTGCCCATATGTGTGTTTAGTGTTAGTAAAATATCGTGTTTTATATATTTAAAACTTGGCTAAAAAAGTGTTAAAGGGCTTAAAATATACACCTAAAAATATATAACACTTCACACGCATCAGCTCCACCGAAAACAGACTGGACCTAATAAAAGAAAATGTTCATGAAGGGGACGAATTGGGGACTTGTGCTCAATCAGGGCACGGGCAAGTTCTTGGTCGAAGACGAAGTCTTCGCCCAGATCAAAAAACATCGTCTGGTCCTTGAGCCGCCACCTCATATCCTCTGGAAGGCAACGATCGTCCAGCCAGAAAAACTTATCCTTCCAATTCTTTAGGCTGGATCGTTCATCGGAGGAAGGGGGAGTTATGCCCTTCCGGTGGGCAAACGTATACCAGTCTCCGGCCGTGATAAATTCATAAAAGTACCGGAAGACATTTAGGTCCGGTCTGCGGTTTTGGGCCCTACAGGATATTTCAAAGTGACTCACACGACTCAGACCGAACGGGTTCACCTGGCTAATATGAACTCGGAAAAACTGGAGCACTCGTATCAAAAATTTTGAAAATGGAACCCGGTAGTTTGCAAAATTACAAACACGGGTATAAAGAGGAAACTTCCCTTGACGAAAGGGACGAATGGTTTCGTCCTTTGAAGGAAGGACCGGATTCAAATCTAATGGAATGTCATACTCACGGATGAACTTATTCAACTGACGTTGAGTAAGCATACTCACGCTCGCTGACATATTATCCTTACCAGGTGCCATAAAGTAAAAAAGGACGCACCTTACCTTGAAGAAGAATATGTTAAAAATAAGAGGATAACAGAGGAGAAGAAGAAGGTGAGAAAAAAAAAGGTAAAAATAAAATGGTAAAAGTCTTTTTTATAGGAAGAGTATGTCGGTTAAGGGCCATCAAGTCGAAGACGTCGCTTCAACTGACGCCCACGATTCCCAACGCGGGGTTCCGTAACAGTCACAAGTGGGTGAGTGACAGTCAAATAAATTAAGTCACCCACGACACGTCTGCACCATTCAGACCATGCCACGTCATTACCTCGGCCCACTCCAGCGATGACACGTCATTCGAACGAAACAAATTTGAATTAACATTTTGCTAAGACTCGCACGAAACTTAACAAACTGGGGGACTTGAAGATACATATCCGAGGCCGGACATGATCCCTTGGGACGAACCAGACTCACCTGAACGGATATCCCAGATACGCGCGTTCCCCTCATAACTCCGAGGACGAACCTCCATTCAAGTGCGTCTGGACGAATGACGTAATCTCAGTTGACCATTATAAATACCCCATCAAGTACAAGGCCAAGTACGATTTCCTGAACCTTCGTCCCTACTTTCTCTCTCTACCAATACTTATCCTCACGCCGGAGGGTGGTCGCAGAGGGGCCCTCCATCTCTGCGGCGAGCCTAACGGTTTTCTGTTTTGCAGGATTGTTCTCCAAGCTTTCTTACAAGACCCAAACCCTCGATTACAGGCTCCGGCCTTAACTCGATTCTTTGGTTCTTCAATCATGAAGTGGTACATCGCGAATTCCTGGTCGTAGTTCAAATACCGGAAGACAAGTTTGTCCTCCAAAATCATCTTTTTCGGTCATATCGTATTCATGTACCTCTACGCGAAGCAATGCAAGCTCTGGAACCATTAACGAGAACTCAAAATCTTCTTCCCATTTTGGTGTCCAGTCATCTTATAGAATCTTTGTTTTCTTCATACCTAAGTCATCTTGAACTCCAGCAATTCCAACCTAAAACAAAAGTTTGAATCATCTATTATGAAAGTCAACATAAAAAAGTCAACTAAGATTGTAACTTCGGTATGAGAAGGAACCTTGACATGGAAATCTGGGGGTGAATAAATATCAAAATGTGTTTCTTTGAAATCCAAGTGCCACCCATCACCAATATATATTTTCACCAAGATATCATCTGCCGGTCTAACGGCGGCTCAACCGTTGTGATCACGGAGGCGACTTGTTTTTCGACAATTTACATTTAGGTTTACGAATATGTAATGTATGTATTATTTCACCCCAATGGTTTGTAAATCGTCGGTGATAGATGTTGATTGAAGGAAGAGGGTTGTTACCTTGATAGTGAATGTGTACTTGTGACGATAAGGAAAAGGGGTTTAGGGTTTTGAGGGTTTGAATGTTGGAATTTAAGATGTGTTGTTGTGGAGGTGCAGTGGTGACGGTGGTGTTGATGGTGAAGGTGTAGCGGTGGTGACAGTGTAGTGGTGGTGGTGGTGACGGGGGAGGTGCAGTGGCGACAGTGGTGTTGATGGTGGAGGTGTAGCGGTAGTGGGTGTTGTGGTGGTGGTGACGGTGGAGGTGCAGTGGCAACAGTGGTGTTGATGGTGGTGGTGTTTAGGTTTAGAGAGAGAGAGAGATAATGAAAGATGAGAAAGAACAGAGATCTGGTGTTTATAGATGAGAGAGATAGAGTATAAGAGCATTCACATTCAAGGAATCAAATTATGTGTGTGTTGTTTTTAAAATATAAAGAGTATAAAAAGTGGTTGTGAGTGGAGGAGAGAGAAAATGTTACTGTTCATCTGTATATTTGGGGGAACACTGGTCACCCCCTATAATTTTTTAATATATTTTGAAAGTGGTTGTGAGTGGAGGAGAGAGAAAGGTAATGATAAAGGTTTAAAAAATATTATTTAATTAAAAATGAGAGAGAAAATATAGTGTTTTTTAGTATAATTTAGGGTGAAAATATAATAGATTGGATGTGAATGCTCTAAGAGAGAGAATGAGAAAACTAAAAATAAATTAGTTTTTTTAATTATTTTTTAATTATAGGGGTAAATTGGTCATTTAACAAAATTTAACAAAAAAAATTCTGACAATGTTAGAAATTTGGTCTCAAATGGCTAAGAAAAGTGGTCATAGAATCTCAGAGCGTTAAACGTTTTGATTTTGAGCTCAAATGGTTAAAACCCCTAAGATGGACCAAAGATTAATTTACCCTTTAACTTTAACTTACCTGACCCAATGATAAAATGTGGTATTACCCATGGTATTCATATTCATATATGATAAAATTAAAACTCAATGAACAGTTTCATATATAATAAAATAGTTAATTTATGTTTCATTTTCATATATGATAAAATAGTTAATTTAGGCTATATTAGAATATGGGGTATGGGGCGAGGGTTGTGGCGTGGGTTGGGTACAAACGCCCAAGTCACCACCCCGGGTGGGCTTGGGTTTCGGCGTGGCACCTTAGGCGGGGGTTTCAGCCCGGGGGCGGGGGTTGTGGCGTGGGTTGGGTACAAACGCCCAAGTCACCACCCCGGGTGGGCTTGGGTTTCGGCGTGGCCCCTTGGGAGGGGGTTTCAGCCCGGGCGTTGGACGGGTCTATTAAGATGACATGACGGAATCTCATTGACTAAGATAAGTAGCCGTTTGGGGTATATTAGAATATGGGGTATGGGGCGGGGGTTGTGGCGTGGGTTGGGTTCAAACGCCCAAGTCACCACCCCGGGTGGGCTTGGGTTTCGGCGTGGCCCCTTAGGCGGGGGTTTCAGCCCGGGGCGGGGGTTGTGGCATGGGTTGGGTACAAACGCCCAAGTCACCACCCCGGGTGGGCTTGGGTTTCGGCGTGGCCCCTTGGGCGGGGGTTTCAGCCCGGACGTTGGACGGGGCTATCAAGATGATATGACGGGTTTCGGTGTGGCCCCTTAGGCGGGGGTTTCCCAAGTCACCACCCCGGGTGGGCTTGGGTTTCGGCGTGGCCCCTTAGGCGGGGGTTTCAGCCCGGGGGCGGGGGTTGTGGCGTGGGTTGGGTACAAACACCCAAGTCACCACCTCGGGTGAGCTTGGGTTTCGGCGTGACCCCTTGGGCGGGGGTTTCAGCTCGGGCGTTGGACGGGGCTATCAAGATGACATGACGGGATCTCATTGGCCAAGACAAGTAGCCATTTGGGGTATATTAGAATATGGGGTGTGGGTTGGGTACAAACGCCCAAGTCACCACCTCGGGTGGGCTTGGGTTTCGGTGTGGCCCCTTAGGCGGGGGTTTCAGCCTGGGGGCGGGGGTTGTGGTGTGGGTTGGGTACAAACGCCCAAGTCACCACCCCGGGTGGGCTTGGGTTTCGGCGTGGCCCCTTGGACGGTTTCAGCCCGGGCGTTGTACGGGCCTATCAAGATGACATGACGGGATCTCATTGGCCAAGACAAGTAGCCGTTGGCCAACGACTATGTGTTTAAAAAAAATTATTCACTATAAATATGCACACTTCTATTCATTTTTTTACCACTACTCCACCTCTTCTATAATCATCTCTATCTTATTTTAAAAAAAATTCTCATCCAACCACAACACGAAAAATGAATCCTCACAATCGTGGTTTTGACCCGAACAATCCGTGGGCATTCCAAGAAACACCTAGCCTAGCATCCAATCGTCCAATTGCTCCCTTTTTAATACACTCCACGATGTCGGATATGGCTGGTTACGCATCGTTTATCTCGAATCGTTTGAAGAATGATGTCGGTCGAAAACATCAATACCTTTCGCGCAACGCGCGTCATTGAAAATCACTAGTTCTTATAAAACGATTTAGGGTTTTACACTCGTCACACGCAGCAGCTGCTGGAGCTTTCATTTCGCCGATTTACTTCCGAACTAGGTTTGTTAATCTCACTTCCGATCTCTATATCTATAATTCAGTTTTCTGATTGAATCTGTTCTTTCTGATATCCCCTTGTTCATCTACATTTTTTTTTGGTGTTTCGTCGATGAAACATTGTTTATGAACAACACTCCGACTTAGAAATCATCAAGTTGATTGTAAAAATTAGAATTAGAGAGATTGAATTAGGTTTCTAGATATTAAGTAAGGTTTGCAGATGCGTGGATTTGGTTTGATTACAGGAAAGAGATCAGTTTAATTTAATATGATTTGTTTTGATCTGTAGTGTCATTATGACGAGAATTGGTTGATTAATTCTAACTTGAATTAAAGATAAGAAAGTTTTAGGTTTAGCAGATGAACACTTTGATTATATGGTACTAAAGGGAATTGTCATGACTCATGAGAGAAATTACGATCTTATGAGAGACGATAGAAGATGAAACTATTTTACATGGTTTTAAAAAACGTTTGAGAGGCGAAACGGCCAAAAAACGAGTCCGAGGCGCGCCTCATGGTGTTTTTAATGTATATGCGCCTCAGAGGGGCTGAGGCGCTAAGAAAGCTGCGCCTCGGGGGATTTTGATAGCTGTTTTTTATGTTTTTGACTTTTTGTGTCAGTTTCAAGCATTTCATGTCTTTTTTAAGTGTGTTTTTGATGATTTTGATGAATCTGATGATGAAATTAGTTGGTATTATTATTTTTATAATATATATAACTTTTATATTTATTTATTAATACCGCCTCGGCCTTACGCCTTGTTTCGCCTCGAGGCTTACGCCTTGTGAGGCGAAGGGAAAACGCCTCAAAACTCATTTCTGTTCTTTTAAACCTTGCTATTTTATAAGCTTTGAAGAGAGATTTAATTTCTGTTTTTAAGGTTGGAGTATGTAAATTGCAAGAAAACAACTTTCAGTGTCATGACTGCCATCTTCATAAGTTGAACCATATCATGCATATATATTTTTATTTACTTTCTAGATGTTGATTTCTGATTTATTTGTTGAGTATTAGTGGTGTGCTAGTGGTCCTTGAATATTGTTTCGTTGATGTTTGCTGTAAATTTGTATAACATATAATTTGGTATTTGTATAGTTTGCTTTTTGTTGGAAAGGGGATGTGTATGTGTGTGTTTGTAAGTATACCAGCTTGTTGTAATTTTTTTGTAATCTAAATCAACACCTTTTGATTTATAAACCAGTTGCTGTTTCAAGAAATCACCGACAATGCAGAATGAAGAGGGACAAAACATGGATCTTTACATCCCCAGAAAGTGGTATGTATTTGAAAGCTTTGTTTTAAAATGCGGCGCATCAGGAGCGCATAATGCGCGCATCATATGATGCAGTCATGAGCTTGGTTTTAAAATGCGCGCATAATGCGCGCATAATGCGTGATGCGCCCGATGCGCTAATGAGAGCGCATCGCAGCAGCTGATGCGATGCGTTTACGTGATGCGAGAATATTGCGCGCATTTTGCATGATGCGCTCATCGCATGATGCGCTCTGATGCGCGCAACATTGTTTCTTATGCTTTTTTCCAGATTTTATGAACTGTGTTCGGTTTTTTCCATAATTAACATCTTAGTATGCTTGATTTGAACCAAAAAACACAACTCTTACCTTCTAATTACGTCAGTTGTTTTACTTTAAGTATGTTTTTATAAGTTTTTATGTATAAATAATTTTTAACTATTTTTTTTATAAAGAACGCATCACATACGTGATGCGCTCGCATCGCGCATCACGCATCGCGCATCAGATTTTTGGACTAAACGCATCGGAGCGCATCACGCAATTTAAAACCAAGGTCATGAGGTTGCATCGCATGTTGCGTGTCCAAGATGAGCGCATCACATGATGTCGTCTATTCTGGCGCCTGATGCAGTTGACCGGTATTTGAACAAATAAGATCTTTTATTGAACAATTCTGACTATAGATGATGAGAATATATTATATTTTAATGTTTAAAAGTTCACAAGTTAAAATATTAGCTATACATATTTTTTAGTATTTTTAAGTAAAGAACACCTCGCATACGTGATGCTTGCGCTTCGCGCATTGCGTAACACGTATCGGGTTTTTGGATCAAAACGCATCCGATCGCTACACACATTTTAAAACCAAGTTTGAAAGGTCTCTTTTTTGTTATCTGTTTGAATGTGTTTGAGTAACCTGATTTACCGCATGTTATTGTTCCTGCAGCTCTGCCACTAACAGGTTGATCACTTCAAAGGATCACGCATCTGTTCAGATTAATGTTGGCCATTTGGATGAGTCTGGCCTTTACACTGGCCAGTTTTCCACTTTCGCCCTCTGTGGTTTTGTACGCGCCCAGGTAGGTTTTGTCATTTTGGTTAGTTATTAAATCGTCAATAGTCAAATGTTTTCTCTAGTCATGGATTGCATATTTTGTAATGATACCAATCTAATTTTAGCAACTTCTTATTGTAAATTATTTATTATGCATATGATATGATGTGATAGCAATTTAGAGGTCTTATAATGTGTTTGTGGAACGCTGTTTTTGCAGGGTGATGCCGATAGTGCGCTTGACAGGCTGTGGCAGAAGAAGAAAGTCGAAACTCGCCAGTAGTAACTTTATTGGTTTAGTGTTTGGTTCCATGATGTTAAACAGCAGTTTTCGTTTCAATCACTAGAAGCATGAGGGATGTTGCATCAAGTTTGTAGGTTTAATTTGGATCTTGTTTGAACCATGAATCATACAATCTAAGCGCTATTTCACCATTCATGTTAGTGGTTTTGAAGTTTGTTTTACTATAACAAGCATCCTTATCAATTTTTAACTTTTGGGAAGTTATTTTATTTTATATAACAACAAAAGCCATGACAAGGAATAGTGTTTCCCTGCCATTGGCTAATATGGGCGGCAAAGAATAGTGTCAGGCAGCTGTCTGACCCTTTTCTATTGATCCAGCTGAATTACGATTTGCCCTTCTTACATTTACTGTTTTACCATTGGTTTTGTTTTCTTCCACTCCAAGTTAAATTACGATTTTGCCCTTAGTTTAAACTTGCAATTTTACCATTGTTTTTGTTTTTTCCCCGTCAAAATTACGATTTTGCCCTCAATGTAAAATTACAGTCAAGCGATCATTTTAGGTTTTTTTTTTCTTTTAACTATGGTAGTATTTTGTTTTAACTGGTTCACTCGGTGTAATTTTCTCTGTGTAGTCTGTGTTCTGTAGGTGCTCACGTAATGCTGATTTAAAATGCACGTGATCATCTATTTTCACCAACCAAAAGAGGCGAAGGGTTTGAAAAATAGCAACAATAACATTAAAACCCATATACGTATTCTTATGATTTAGGAAGTTGTGGCAGGTAAGTCGCAAGTAGTGGTGAATCTGATGTGGAGGAGAGTTGTTGCAACCGCGTCTTGGGAGGCAAGCACTCCCTCCACTTAAGTTTGTGTTATGTATTATCATTATTTGTCAAATCGAGTTTGATTTTTTAATGAATGCAAGTGTAAAGTCGGCATGACTATAGGTAGTGTATCAGGTTCATGTAAGTTGACATTAGCAAGGAGGAAAAAAATATAACACACAAGCAAAAGTAGACATGCGAAGATGGTGTTGTATGTTTGTGTTATTTTTCTCAGACATGACTATAAATATAAGAGTAAATAGTTATTTTTGTAAAACCCGTGAGGATCTCTCAATGATATCAAACAACCTATTGATTGTGCGGAATCCAATCAATAGGTGATTCAAGAATATGTATAATATCTAAGATGAAAATAATAAACAAACACAAACCAATATCTTGCATTCAATGGCTTAGCAAAGACTGATACAAGACTCGAATAGGAACTCGGTTCCTTCTCCTTTGTGTCGCCCCCACTGTTCACCAAAACAACAACCTCAAACAATGAGGTAATAGTGTGCTTAAATACAAAACCAACTGGGCCACTAACCTAAGCCCATGCGACACAAGTCTACTAACCCAAATACTAACAAAACCGACCCAAACATGTAAATTAAACATAAACATAATCAACCCTCAAACTATGCTAACCTACATGAATAAACCTTCAGGTTCCAACAATCTCCCCCTAGGTTTATGCATGCAGGTTCTTGACACTTTAACCTTCACGATCACCTTGCAACCGATCCTTAATACCACCGAAACCCTTTGTATGAATATGAATAGATGCTGTAACAGCTTTAGTCCAAGCTTTTGCAATTTCTTCATATTTCTCAGTAGCTCTAATTTGATGACGAGCTAACACTTCCAAATCTTCATGAGCAACATTCAGTAAATCAATCTGATCCACCAAGCGAAAACACACATCATCATCACAAACAATCACTGCCTGCCCTAAGCGCTCATCATAAGACCAAAAATGTAAGGACTTCAGAGCACCCTGTGGTATCTTTTTCACCAATGGAATCATCTTCTCTTTATCAGTTACAGGCCAACGCACAATCTTCATTCGCTTGTTTGTATATGGATCTCTGATGCCTTTAGCGGGTTTAACAATGGACTCTGCAGTACGCATTGAAGGAAAACCCTTAAGAACCTCCCTCTTCAACCTTTCGAAAAACAAATATCCAACTCCTCCAGGCTTATCATCTACATAAGGTGCATTAGACAAATTCGTCAAATCCACTTTAGTAAACGACTGAAACTGGCCTGGATGTTTATACCACTCAACAGGTCCAATCTTCCTTTTTATCCACCATCTCTTGCGATCATGATCATAACCCCAGCTAACTACACCAGAACGATTTCCAACCTTATCATAGAGAGTTTCACCAACATCCATCAAATGATGAGTTGCATGAGCATCATCATCATCTGGATTTAGATTCCGATTCTTCATAATTACAAAACTCTCTTTTCTTCTTGATTCTTTCAGCCTTCTCTTTGTCTGCAACAGGATCAATGATTCTTTTAAAGTAATGTTCCATAGCAGCACTTCTTTCAGCATCATCCTTTTCAAAAGCCTTTTTCCTATTTTCAACATCAGTTGGATCTGAGAACTCCTGTCCAAATTTCTTCTCCAACTTTCCACGCAAGTCATACACCATGTTAAACAACAAACTAACATCTCCTTGAAGCTGCTCAATCTGTTGATCTTTCTTCACAACCATATCTTCTAGTTGAATAATCTTCGCATCTTTATGAATGGAATCTTGCTCAAGGACAACCATTCTTTTCTTCATATCTCTCATGCTGACAAACTCATCTTCATCACTCGAATCATCATCAAACGGCATTCTAAATGACTCTTCAGGTCTTTTACCACTTGAACTGCTAGGCATATCAAGATCAACTCTAGAAGAACCTGCAGCTTCAGTAGCACTAGGTAACGTTGTCTCAACAGTGGTATCCACATCAATACTAGTAACCGGAACATCATCAGTAGTGATAACCATATCAGTTCTTCCAGTATCAACATCAAAATCAAAGATGTCTTCAGTAGCGGTGGTGGTATCGGTGACATTCTTCTCAAACTCGAAGTCATAAAGACCTTCATCATCTTCATCAGTAATTACGGGTTGATCTTTGCTATGCTCAATATACATTCCGAGCCGAGGATCCCTCCTTTTCCGTTTCAATGGCATGGAATCAGAATCCTTTGGGTCTTCACTAGGCTTTTCACTTGACACTGAAAGATCAGAAGGAGGATTTCCCATCTTATCAATTACAGATTTCAATAACAAAGCCAAACTTTCAGCAGTAATCACGGGTGGAACAGCAGAAACAGCAGTATCAACTTCAGCTTCAGAAGGAAGCTCTTCATCTTCACCAGAATCACACATAATCTCAACACCTTCATCGTCAGAGTCTATTGTTAAAATCTCTGTCTCAGGCTGATCTTCAGCATCCATACGAATATCATGTTCTTCAGCAACAATAGCACTTGCAGGTACACTATGCACTGAAACAGATTGTGCTATTTCTAGATTTTCACTAACATCTTCCGTCTCTGCAAACTGACCAAACTTCTCCAATTTAATCAAACCTTCAAACTTCTTCTCAGTACCCTTCTTTGTAGTAAGTGCACCAAAACATGATGGACCCATTGGTTTCAATTCCAACGTATTACCAGATCTCTTCAATTCTGGATATTTATCATTCAGAATCATCTGCAAGAATCTAGGATACATCAGAAACTTATCCTTTCGAAGTCCAATTGCATTCCTTTTCATCGCTTCCAAAATATATCTTGAATAATTGAACGACTCATTTGTAATTACACAAATCACAGCAGCAGACTGAGTAGTATTCAACTGATCAATTCCCCCACTATTTTCTGTCATGCACAAAAGAAACATATGCAGCAACAGACGCCAGTATGGATGCACAAACTTCTTTACCAAGGGAGGAAACTTTCCTTCGTAGCTTAAACGAGGCAGAATTGCTTCCACTGTTCCAGCTGGAAGTTCTATAGGATCCGTTTCCTGATCATTAAACCTTAACGCTTCTCTAATCATCTGCTCAGTCACTATAACTTTCTTTTCTTGAATTTCAGCAACTATAGCTCCCTTTCCTTCAACAACTTCTACTTTGGCACTCTTCCAAAAATCTTGAATAAGCTCTTCATAAACAACAGGATTCTCACGAAGAGCATGAACAATCCGGCAACTATTCAAGCCTTTCATCAATGACGTGTACAGCTGCTTGTGTTTCTCTGGTGGAGGAGCCAAATATCCGACTTGATTATGAGAAGATATAAACTTTAAATCCATTTTCTGCACACAACACAAATCAAATAAGTTTCCAACTTTCGAATATAACAGTGATAAAAATAAAAACCAAAACAAACACTATTACTGTTCACTCGAGACCATGAGTCGCAACCAAAAGGTCTCGAGTCGAAACCAGTTGTTTGCGAGTCGCAACCATGAGTCGCAACCAACAGATTTCGAGTCGCAATCATGAGTCGCAACTGACAAACATTGAGTCGCAACCATGAGTCGCAATCTTTATGTTGCGACTCGTAACCACTGGTTTCTAGTCCTCAGTGTTCTTGATTGCGAGTCAACATCTTCAAAACTTCATCGGAAACATCATCGGAATCTTCAAATCCTCATCGGAATCTTCAAAACCTCATCGGAATCTTCAAAACTTCATCGGAATATTCAACAACCATTCATAATTCCTGCAAAACTTGAATGATGACGTCATTATACCTTGATGATTAACGAAGCAGATTGCGAGTCGCAACCGGAAACCAGTCGGAACTGTTGATGATCACCGGAATCTTGAGAGAAAAAGAGAGAATAAGGCTTGGTTGCGAGTGAGAAATGAGGTCTCGACTCGCAACCACCCTTTTTATACCACAAATCTGATCGTGGGCCATCATGGGCTTTTAACTCTTGGGTCTCAACATTAACAAATTGGGCTTTGACAGATTTATCAAAAATATCTCAACATAAACCCATGAATCTGAATTTTAATTTCAGATTTAATTTTTTTTAAAAAAATTCCACTAAACCTTTTGAGCAATGTTTGCAAAACAAAAACCTAAAAACAAAAAATAAATAACAAATTATTTACAAAATAAAATAAGGAAATTTGCATAGATACTCAGGGATCAAATCACAAGGTTTTGGGCTTGACTTCACTTATCAACACTGATCTACTACTGAATGATCTAGACAATTGCCAGTATATTTGTCCCCTTAA
Source organism: Helianthus tuberosus (assembly GCA_030545235.1). Lineage (NCBI taxonomy): Eukaryota > Viridiplantae > Streptophyta > Magnoliopsida > Asterales > Asteraceae > Helianthus > Helianthus tuberosus. Next base: position 70,744,507 of record CM060416.1, read on the forward strand.
ACTCATCTCCCTAGACCTTTTCCATATAACTGCCTGTAACTCAATTTATCATGTTTTGATATCTTAACAATGAACACTCAAAACAAATACTAATCAAATCCCGGAATTATAACAGCACACTCTATCATGCAAGTAGCTTCCCTACCACATGTTTCACAAGTCCAATCCAGATCTCTGAAATCTTAACTGGGAATAGATTGAGAAAAGAATAGAATAGATCTTAAGCAGAGATGGTATAATATACAGATCAAATGAGTTTTTCTCAGTTTGATATAGGTTTCTTGGGTTTCTTTTGGGCACTAGAGGGCCTCTTTCGGGTGTTTAATTGATCTACAGAACGACAACGTACAGCTAGGTCAGCATATATCTGGATGCAGCAGAAGCTGACGTTGCCTAGCACCTCCAGGTCAGCATATATCTGGATGCAGCAGAGGAGATACACGACTTTTTCAGAGAAGATTTCAGAGTCAGACCAAAATTGTGTGTATCGGGACAACATACAGACATTCAAATAGAAATGAGCTAATTCCAAGTGACTTTCTTTCCTGAGGTCATGTACAATTTTAGTTCTAAACAGAAACAGCCAATGTTTCCAGTCTTAAGGATAGAGCCTACCAACACATCATACTAGAGTCAAACTATTTCGATACTGGTCTTACATGAGTCAGCCCTCGACCATAATGTGAAAATTCATTTCATTTCCCAGTCCTTCCACACCTCTTTTTGTATTTTTCAATTTTTTAATGTTTTTGTATTTTTTTTTTTTTTTTAATTTCTCCCCCTAAATTTGAGCATAAATAAAAACTACCTAAGAATAGAAAACTTTATGAACAAATTTACCTACGAAAAACAAAAACATGCTCAGTCAGTAAAGCGGATCATTTTCAGAAAATCCACAAGCACTCTGAATTTTGAGCTGCTGACAGGTTTAGTGAACAAATCAGCAGCATTTGCATCTGTGTCGATTTGTTCAAGAGTAATAAGACCTCTGTCAAAACAGTCTCGGATAAAATGAACTTTAATATCAATGTGCTTGGTTTTGGAGTGAAAAACAGGATTTCTAACAATTTGTATTGCAGCATCATTATCGCAGTAAATAGTAGTGTTAAGATAAGTCAAACCATAATCCTGCAATTGATGTTGCATCCACACCACTTGAGAGCAAGAAGCAGAAGCAGCAACATACTCGGCTTCAGCTGTAGATATCGCCACTGTTTGTTGTTTCTTGCATTGCCAAGAAATGAGCCGATCACCCAAAAATTGGCATCCCGCAGATGTAGATTTCCTGTCACTGTCAGTACCTCCAAAATTGCTGTCAGAGAAAGCAAACAAGTCAAAATTGGAATCCCTCGGATACCACAGGCCAAACCGAGGTCGACCTTTAAGATACCGAAAGATCCTTTTAACAGCAGTAAGATGAGAATTTTTAGGATTAGCCTGATAGCGTGCACAGTTGCAAACAGCAAACATAATGTCCGGACGGCTAGCTGTGAGATACATCAATGACCCGATCATGGACCTATATTGACGTTGATTGACAGACTCTCCTTCTTCATCTTCAGTCAATAGTGGTCTCTCTGCCATAGGTGTTTCAGCAGGCTTTGCGTCCGTGAATTTGAATTTTGCCAGCACATCATCCACATACTTCCCTTGATGAATAAGAATTCCTTGTGAACTCTGCTTGACTTGTAGACCCAAAAACAGTGTCATTTCCCCCAGAGCACTCATTTCAAACTTCTTCTTCATAACTCTCTCGAATTCCTTGCAAAGATCCTCACTTGTAGATCCGAAAATGATATCATCAACATATATTTGAACCAAGATTTGATCACGTCCTACCTTCTTGATAAACAGAGTCTGGTCTATGGTGCCACGCGTATACCCATGAGCCAACAGATGCTCTGTTAGTGTGGCATACCAAGCTCGAGGAGCCTGGTGTAACCCGTACAGCGCCTTGTCTAGCTTGTAAGCGTATTCAGGATGGTCTGGATGCACAAACCCTGGTGGCTGCTCAACAAAAATTTCTTCCTTCACATCTCCATAGAGAAACGCGGTCTTGACATCCATCTGATAAACAGTGAATCCCATGTATGACGCGTAAGCCAAAAAGATCCGGATGGCTTCAAGTCGTGCAACCGGAGCATATACTTCATCATAATCCAGTCCTTCAATTTGTCTAAATCCCTGAACCACCAGCCTTGCTTTGTTTCGAACGATGACTCCTGCAGAATCCTGCTTGTTTCGAAATACCCATCTAGTTCCAAGCTTACGTTTTCCTGCTGGCAACTTGACGAGCTTCCATACTCCAAGTTTTTCAAACTGGTTCAGCTCTTCGTGCATAGCATCTACCCAGCCAGGTTCCTGCAAAGCTATATCAATAGTTTTAGGTTCGATTTGAGAAAGATAACAAGAATATAAGCAAGTGTTAATGGTTCCTGATTGACTCCTGGTCAAAATTCCTGCATTTACAGGACCAATCACATTCTCGATTGGGTGATTGCGTTGAACGCTCGTAGGTATGGCCAAATCAGGTACAATCTCCTCTTCAGTGGTGGTGTTGCTAGACTCCCCCTCATTAGGTGCTGTAGTAGTGTGAACTACAGGAGAAGTGACAACACAATCCTCAGGAATTGGTTCAGGAAATAAAGCAGAGTCACTAGTTGATGCACCCTCAGGAGATCGATTGATTGTCGGAGTTGGTGTAGGATGTTGCGTAAACACCATTCCCGGTGGATCAATGGTATGATGGCTCACGTTGTCTTGCATCTGTGCTTCGTCTTCCGTATCTTCAAACGACAATGGTTGTTTGGGAATAGACACACCTGCAACTGAAACATCACTTGACAAAATGTTAAATGAATTAAACAGAGCAGAATAATCGTATAACCATTCTGGACCAACTCTAGCATCCGTAGCATTCTCTTCAAGCCATTCAATGTTGCACGACTCGACGACCTTTTTAGTTACTTTGTTGTATACCCTATAAGCAGAGCCTTTAGCATATCCAACAAAGTAACATTCGTCACCTTTGACTTCAAACTTTCCGTTGGAGTCCATTAGTAATAATACACATGGACAACCAAAGATACGAAAGTGTGAAACCGAAGGTTTATGTCCTTCCAGAATCTCATAAGGGGTTTTCATGTGACGTTTGTTTACTAAAGCATGATTCTGGATATAACAAGCCGTGCTAACTGCCTCGGCCCAAAAGAAGCTAGGAAGCTTTGAATCAGCCAGCATAGTACGCGCAGCTTCAATGAGAGTACGATTCCTTCTTTCCGCCACTCCATTTTGTTGTGGAGTTCGAGGCGCACTGAACTGACGATCGATTCCCTTATCAATGCAGAAAGTATCCAAAGTAACGTTCTTGAATTCTGTCCCATTGTCTGATCGAATAACCTTCACCTTAGTACTCGCTTGATTTTCAGCCAAAGTAATGAATTGTTTTACCAAGACAGCAGTTTCATTTTTGTGGCTGAGAAAATACACCCAAGTGTAGCGAGAGTAATCATCGACGATTACCAGACAGTAAGCTTTCTTCCCAATGCTCAGCACATTCACTGGACCAAAAAGATCCATGTGAAGTAGTTCGAGTACAGCTTTTGTCGAAGGTGCTGGTTTAGTCTTATGAGGTTTTCGATGAGCTTTCCCTTTCGCACAAGCAACACATTTCTCCACCAACATGAAGTCCTTGATTGGAAGATCACGTACCAGTTGACCTTTAGCTAGACGGTTCAGATTTTTCATATTCACATGCCCAAGTCGACGATGCCACAGCAGACCATCATGCTCCGAAATTTTTGAAAATAGACAAGTGATCTCTTCACACGGTTTCTTGTTCATATCAATGACGTAAGCATTACCTTTCCTTTCAGCCGTCATCAAGAACCAGTCTTCTGGAATAACAATCCCAGGCTTAAGAACATGACATCCCTTCTTTGTGAAATGAACTGAATTCCCTCGATCACAGATCTGCGAAATACTTAACAGATTGTGTTTCAGTTCTGGAACATAATTAACATTTTCAAACCTCAAACCTTTTGCATCTGGGTCCCTGTGGTTTCAGTTTTATTGCCATTTTGGTCCAAAAGTGAAATCAAGTCATATTTGTCTTATAAAATCCTGCTATTTTGTCCTTTTTCTTAGGGGCAAAATGGTCATTTTAAATTAAAAAAAACTCTCTCTAAACCCTCTATATATATTTAAGCCCAAATCTCTCTCTTAACAAAGACTCTTTCTTTAAACCCTTTCTTCTCCGGATCTCTAAACCCTCTCTTAACAAAACTCTCTTTTACCCACCAAACAATATACCACCCATCTCAGATCTATTTTCCGGTGGCGTCCTCCGGTGGAGGGCGATGCTTGTGGCGGTGTGAAGCAGCAGGGGCGACGAGGCTGGTGTGGTGGTTACGACGGGAGTGATGGCCTGCCCGGTGGTTGAGGTGTTAGTTGGTGGTGGTGGGTTTCGGTGTTGGTGGGTGTTTTGGTACTCGGGGGTGGAGGTGAGAAGTGGCGGAGGTGAGATGGTGGTGGTGGGTGTTCAAGGGTTTGTGTGGTGGTGGTTGAGGTGGTGTTGGCGGTGGAGTTTGGGGTGATGTTGTGTTGTGGTGGAGGTGAGACCCGGAAGCCACCAACCCAATCACCGACACTCACACCTGCCGGTAAGACCCGGAAGCCGCCGACCACCTCCTTCACCATTGTCATCGTCTCCGGCAAGCACCACCATCTTACCCAACAACCCGTCTTCTTCAATCTTTCTTATCAGAAAAGGTAACTCCAGTGGCCAGATACAACACCAACATAGTCCACATGTCAAATAATGAAATTCAGTTGTTAAATTTAGTATTAGTTTAATTAAACACAACGATTGTTGTGGTGTTTATTGAATTGACAGAGTCACATGAAGGTATATGCCTAAGATAATATGGGAGAAAATGGCACCTTATCTACATGTTAGATTTGTGTGTGTGTGGTGTTACAATTGGTGGCCAATTGAGATGCATTTCTTTGGTGTGATCTAATAGAAATTAAGATTTTTTTTAAAATGTATGTACTGTGGAGGTGGTGGTTGGGTGGAGGTGGTGGGTTGACAGTGGAGGAAGTGGTAATGGTGGTGGGTTTTACAGAAATTAAGATTTTTTTTTAAATAGTTTATTTTCAATTTTATAAAAAAAATGATCATTTTGCCTCTAAGGAAAGGGACAAAATAGTAGAATTTTAAAAGACAAATATGACCTGATTTCACTTTTGGAATAAAACTGAAACCACAGGGGCTCGGCTGCAAAAGGTTTGAGTTTTGTATAAAAGTGGCAAAAGTGACCGAACCTGGGGGACCAAAATGGCTGTTTACTCTTATATTAATAACTAATATATAGATAACACTTATCTTTATTTTTATCTTTATCTAAGTTTTATAAATAACTTCAATTAATGGCACATGACATTTTCTCCTTCAATCTTTTAATAATATTATTAATATATAAGGGGGAGGTTCATTTGAGAAGAAAATTAAATTGAGAAGAAAAAGAACAAAGGGTACAATTGTAAAATATTAAATACTTTTTCTCTCATCTCATTTATTATATTTTTGACTAATTAATTAGTCATAAAGAGTATCGTCCTCCACACTAAAATTTTTGCCTAGACACATCAAAATTTATCCTACTCGTGTTTGAAATTTATCCTACACATACTAAAATTTATCCTACCAACTCGTAATTCATCCTACACACCTCATAATTTATCCTACACTTTAAATTAATTTTTTTCTTCTTTGAAAAAAATTATTATTTTTTAAATAAGTTACAAATTTAATTTAGTTAGCTATTAAAAAGGAAGACTAATAATTAATGATCTATCATATTTTACCAATATACCCTTACACCCATATTAAATATAAAAATTAAATAAAGCAAAATGAAGCATTATTATTGGTTGAAGTTTGTTCTTTTTTATTCTTACAAAAAATTTATTCTCATTTGAACCCTCCACTAATATATAAATCTAATATCTAATAAATTATTAATATCTCTTGAACTAATATGAAAAGAATTAATTCAAGATATTAAACTAATCAAGATCAAGAATAATAAATAAATTGAAACTATATCGTTTATTATGCAGATAATAAATAAGTATTTAACCATTAACTAGAGTTTACTCTATTAATATTAATATATAATATATAATAGTTTATTCAAGTTTTACAAAAATAAAATTTTTAACCTTTTTGTAATTTATGGTGTTGTACCTCATGTATATGAGTTTTTTTTTCATTTCTAACCCAAAACTTTTCTTCTTTTGGAATTTAGACCCTTTGTTTTTTTACCCTTAACCCAAAATTTTTCATATTTTACAATTTAACCTCAACTCTTATTTATTTTCAATTTTGGTCCATCATACTTTTCAACTTTCCCAAGTTTTTCGTTTCATTCTAAATTTTGTGAGTTAACGCATCACAATGTGCGTGTGGGGTTCAGCATTTTTTTCGTATATTTTTTTCTCGTTTGACTGGGCCGTCGCAACACATCTATTTTCTCCGTTTGACAAGTTCATCATAACGCGTGGGTCCCAGATTGACTTTGTTATTTTTCAGTGTTTTACATTTCGGTTTAATTTCTCTGCAACGAGTGCGCGTGATTCAAAGATTTTACGTCCGCTTTTCGCTTGACGTTATTTTTTCCGTTTTTATTTAATTTGTTTTTAAGAGCTTTTACGGTGTTGGTGGTCGCTGACAGTGGTATAACATTGGTACTACTTTATACAGTTTTACGACAACCGCTGCAACACATTGGCTTAATACTAGTATAATAATATAGTATTGGAACAATCTTAATGGCGAGTGATCCAAAATCTGTTCACACTAAATACATGTGAATTTCGTTGTAGAGGCAGGATCACATACAAATATATCTTAACCTAAAAAACGTAGGAAGCCGGCTTAAACGAACTCCAATTGAACTCATCCTATTGGCGTTGGAATTGGCTCCTTAAATTTTAAATAAATATAGGATAAATTACACTTTTCGTCCTTTATGTTTGTAGGTAGTTGCAATGGATGACCTTTACCTTTAATAATTACAGCCACAGTCCTTTATTTGCAAAACATGTTACACCTTAGGTCATTTGACCCTAACCAGGTTAAAATTTTCAGTTAAGTTATATCACATAAGGGTAATTTAGTCTTTTAACCAATTAAATTAAAATAAAAAATAGTTTAATAAAAAAACAATAAACTAAAATATATATAACACATCTCACATCTCAGATCTGAGATCTCTTTCTCAACCCTTTCTTCCCCAACCAAACCCACCACCATCTGCCACCACACCACCACCGTTATGCGGCGTCGCCAAACTGCTGCCGCCACCACCACCACCCCAACCGGTTCCGTCACATCCTTCTCTCTCTCTTGTTTCAATTAGGCAAACGTGAGTAGTTAACATTGGGTGAATCGTAGGGTCAAATTTGTGTAGCATTCGGAGCTACAGAAAATCAGAAACCCCACTTGCATTCTCAGCAAAAAGAGGGGTTGGTGTTGAGTTCAACAACAGAATAGATGGTCTCCAATAAGCAACAGCACCACCACCATATTCATCTTCTCACAAACCCTCTTCATCTTCTCCATTAACCCATCTCACAAAACCACCCTAATTTCATCCCTATTCAATCCACCAATTGTCTATTTCCCCAAAGAAATACCCACATGGATGTGGTCGCTATTGACCCCTCAATTTCATCGTATCAAACAACCCCCAAACTTAAACTCCCCCTTTTCAGATTACCATCAAGAACACCCCCACGAGTCTTACATTGTACCCCTCTTCGATTCAGCCATAAGATTGTTCTAACAAACTTTCACGATTCAAGATTCAACAGTGTTGTTCAAAAAGACAGAGGATTGAGATATGTTTGGGTCAAAAGTAGCAGCAGTCTTGACAACCCCTCAACTTTGGGTTCCAGTTTTCTTGAAATCTTGGTTAAAAAAGGTTTGATTTTGGGGGCTGTTTGTTGTGTATTGGGCTGCAAGGGGGTTTTGGCTGCAGAAGGGGTTTTAAATGGTGGGAATTTTGTGGGTTTGGAGCAGCAAGTTAAAGGGTCTATGGTGAATTATATGCCAAAAGTTTTGATGGTTCTTAAGGTTTTGAAGGAACATGGGTTGATTTTGGCTGCGCTTTTTGGTTTGTCTGCTTTTTTTTCTATGGCTAAGACTTCAATTACAACTCTTTGGCCTTGGAAGGTGTTAGTTAACGTTTTTTTTTTTCTTGTTTGCACCTGGTTAACAAGATCAAACAATCATAAGTTTCTAAGTTTTTTGTGCATTTTAATTGCTAATTTCAGGTTAGAGAGATGGCTGAGAGAGAGAGAAGGATGTGACGGAACCGGTTGGGGTGGTGGTGGTGGCGGCAGCAGTTTGGCGACGCCGCATAACGGTGGTGGTGTGGTGGCAGATGGTGGTGGGTTTGGTTGGGGAAGAAAGGGTTGAGAAAGAGATCTCAGATCTGAGATGTGTTATATATATTTTAGTTTATTGTTTTTTTATTAAACTATTTTTATTTTAATTTAATTGGTTAAAAGACTAAATTACCCTTATGTAATATAACTTAACTGAAAATTTTAACCTGGTTAGGGTCAAAGGACCTAAGGTGTAACATGTTTTGCAAATAAAGGACTGTGGCTGTAATTATTAAAGGTAAAGGTCATCCATTACAACTACCTACAAATATAAAGGACGAAAAGTGTAATTTATCCATAAATATATTAGGATTTAGCTTTAAGGGTTTAGAGTATAACTTTTAGAGTTTAGCATTAGAGTTTAAGGTTTATAGTTTAGGGTTTAGCTTTTAGGGTTATAGTTTAATTCTAGGATTTAGCTTAGGCTTTAGAAGTAAAGTTTATCTTAAGGGTTTAGGGTTAGGGTTCGATGAGCTGGTTCTAACACAACTGGAATGAGTTCAATCAAAGTTTGTTTGAGCCGGTTTCCTAACCACCCCTTTGGTTTCATATATATTGATATCAACCAATATGTCCATGGAACATATATACATTGTTATCATTCTTGTTAATTTAAATTGTCAAAGTCCCAGTGTTATACTTCTGACCCACTTGAAGCAAATTGCAATCAAATTACACGAAGTGGGACTCCAACTCATAACCTCTACATTGGAAGGTAATAGGATTACCTCCTCCCAAACCAATTAATCAAGGACTCATTAGCCTTCATGTAATAAAGTACTCGGGTGTTTACCTTAGTATGTTGCTAGCGGCTTGCTAATGCATAGTGTTAGGTTGTTTATATGTGAGATCATTGTTGTCAAAAAAACAAAAATTACCATAACAATATCATTATGGGTAATTTATGTTCTCATTAATTGCAAAAGTTATGGAGTTAGGGCACACGGGGTGGTCCGTTATACCACCCCGATCACGCGTTATTTTATACCGCTACACCGCCGCCGCCCGTGATAGAAACGCGTTGAAGTATAACGCGTGCTGTATATAACGCGTTGAAGAAGTTGAATTGTAATTGAATTTCCTTTTGTCGTTTTGCAATTGAAGTTGAATAACGGAAGAATGATTGCATTTCATTTTGTCGTTTTGCAATTGAAGTTATATACAAATCCACTGATATTCATAAATTGATTTATTGTTTTAAGATATTAAAATAAAAAATTAAAAAAATTAGTAGAGTGATGAAATTCCATTACTAGTGATACCACCCCGCCTACATTTCTATCACTAGTGATAGAAATTTGGTTGATGACATGGCATGATATGATTGGACAATGGGAGTGATAGTTTCTATCACTAGTGAACCACCCCTCCTCCCCTTAAGAGGTTTCAATTTCCAAGAATTACTCTTACTCTTGTAAATTTTCCCAATAAGAATTTGTGAACCACCCTAGAAAATTTTCACTGTATGATCATGTTTTTTTGGACGCGTTGTATGATCATGTGTGTGAGTGGTGTTAATGTGTTCTAATCATGCAATAAACATGGGGCACATGTGGTACACAACACGATTAGCGTTCAGTCAAAGCGGGACCAAACATCATTTGTATTGCAATGACCCTACATGTTTATATTTTTTTTCAACCTAAAAGGAAGAATTCATGCGTACATGGTATCTCTTTTGGAGATTTTGAACCTAAATTGAACTTTTTAATAGCAATTTATTTTTATTATCTAAATACCACCTAACTTTTTCTTTATTATCTAATTTATTTTTATTATTTAAATACCACATAAACTTACATTTGTATTATCTAAATACCACCTAACCTTACAATTGTAATTGTAAGGACTTAAACTCACAATAATTTTGTAGGAGGCATGCACCATGATCATATGAGCAATAGATCATGTATAACATGTGAGTTGAATGTCGACTACGATGATGATATGTTCATAATATGCCCCCTTTCATGCCCAAACTGTTACAAGAAAATTAGGTAATTTAAAACCAAACAGAAGCATTATGGTCGATACATTGTTTGACCGTATATCCATCATCTGGACATTACTTTTGGCCAACGAGAGGCATGTGGTTCATGCTTTGAGCACTTAACAATCAAACGTGTCCAACAAAACCAAAATTTCAAATTTAAAAACCATGGTCGATAGATGGCTCGATCATAGGAATGACCTTGCCAAATGATCATTTGTATATGCTCCAGTCTGTCATCTTCTTAATTCTTTCACATTATTCAACGCTTCTCTCTTGTTTTCATGGGGTCGTGCGTAACCCATGAAAAAAACAAACTTATGGGGGTCGGTGTGATTTCGGTAACCCATCCGGGGATTTAGAATCACCGCTCGGTGATTGATCGCTAGTACAAATTCCGTGATTGGGGACTTCCATTTTCGGTGTATAGTCACCGAACTGGTGAAGAAGAGGAGAGGTGGGAGAGAGAGGGCGAATGGTGGGCCCAACACCTATCAACCAATCATAATTTTTTTAGAGTAAATTACAAAAATCGTCCTTTCTGTATGCCACTTATTGCAAACTGTGTTCTTTATCTTCAACAATTACAGAAAATGTACTCGATGTTTGCAAACCCTTGCAAGTTATGTTCTTTAGCGCTAACTCAGTTAATTTTGTGTGGTTAAATCTGATGAAATGGACCCCACATGAGGGTATTTTGGTCATTTTAATCTCATGTAGGATCCATTTGGTCAGATTTAAGCACAAAAATACCCTCATGTGAGGTCCATTTTGTCAGATTTAACCACAAAAATTAACTAAGTTAGGGCTAAAGGACATAACTTGCAAGCAAACATCGAGTACGGTTTCTGTAATTATTGAAGACAAAGGACACAGTTTGCAATGATTGACATACATAAAGGACACATCGATATTTGGTCAAACATTTTTACAAGACCTTGAACGATGTCATGTCACTACCCTAGCTCCCTTCCCCTTTTATTATGATGTGAAGTAATTCAGTGACGAAGCTGGGGTCGAAAACGTATATACCCAAAAAAAAATTATAGAACCGTGGGGTCGAAAACATATATACCCAAAAATTTCAAAACGAAAACTACATATATAACACTGCTGAGAGAAAAAGTTCGTGGGGTCCCAGCCCTTCGGCCCCTTCAAAGCTGCGTCATTGAAGTTATTGAAGAGTGAAACATTATGATCCTTCACTAGTTTATTTGTTTTGGTTTTATCTTCTGTAGTATTAATTTTAGTTATATAACTCTATTTGGAATGTGTAGATTTTTCACGCTAAGGCCATCTGTAATGGTTAATGCCCTTTAAGGGGCATTTTTCACCACATAAGCATCATAAAGCCTTTTCTAAAAATGTGTACTGGTTAATGCATCTTAATGTCATTTCATTCATTACTTTTCATTTTTTTCCCTCCTAACTGGGTATTATTCTAGAAATGCCTATGTCCTGTACTGTCCATGGGGATGTTGTAGGGGCGTTATCAAACCCTTTCACACCTCTATAATGCTCGTTACGCATGATCTAATTGTTTACCATGGAATTTGTTAATTGTACATTTTCCACCAGAGGTTGCCCATCACCCTTCACAACCGCTTCCTTCTCAACCTCACCAGAAGCCCTTTCCCCCGAGGAAGCGGGCTTAGAAGATCCCCCTTTGACCTTCTTATTTAAAACATGTTTCGGCACCTTCACATCACTTGATCCCAAAGTTTGAGTTGATTTCTCTGGAACATTTCTCTTCTTCTCATTCAACCTCTTCACAGATATCTTTAGACGAAAAGCATCACCTGCTCCACTAGAGGCTTCTGGAACTTCTTTCTTCACAAACTTCACCCCGGTAACAGAAACAATCACACTAGCATCATCCTCATCACCACTATCAATAGAGACATGGTTAGAAGATTGAGGAGCAACACTAGGAGAAGTAGTTCCCTTGGTGGACCTTCAAACCGGGGCAGGTGGACACATGAAAGTCAAAGCAGAAGTCAAACTGTTTGACTTTCGGTTGCGAACCGAGCTTTAAGCAGGAAATGACAGGTTGGACATGATATACATGTCCTAATATGTTATATCAACTGATAATATGTTCAAAATTAAGGTTTTGATACTTAGAAGTTCATTTAACGTAATTTACGAAAATCTACGTTTTGACTTTTATTTAATAAAACTTTGACTCGTCAGTTGACCAACTTAATGTGATCTTCAGAAGGTGCCCTCATAAGGGATTAACACCTACATTATTACGATCCGTAGCCATGTTCGATTCGAACATTGGCTTGACCGAAATGGTCATAACCGAAAGTTAAAGCAAAAGTCAATTTTCTTGACTTTCGACCATTATCTAGCCTATAAATAAAATAAGACTAAGAGAGAACACTTACAAGTGTTCAAGGCAGAGATTAAACTCCAGAGAGGAGGCCGTTATAGATCAGAAGCACTCCAAGAAGATAAAAGAATGAAAATGAGAGAGGTGCAAGTTTGAAAGGCCAAAGAACACCTCTATTTATACTTATGCAAGAGCTACATGATCATGCCACATGTCCCTGATGCTTTGAGATTCTTAGGAGTGTCATAGCATGTGGAAGAAGCAGAGGAGAAGTGGATATTTCGCGAGCTAAGTGGCAGGAGCAGCGGGCTGCTGCTGCCAGCAACATTCTGCCAGCTGCACCCCTTACAGACCGTAAGGGGTGGTGGCTCACGGTCCGTAAGGACCTCAGCGTGCCCACAGAGTTTAAATACCTTACGATCCGTAAGGGACTATCAGAAACAAAATAATTATCAATAGAGTAAATTACGTTTTTGGCCCCTGTGGTTATATCACTTTTACTATACTAGCCCAAAATAAGAATTTTTAACATATCTACCCCTATGGTCTCTATAACTAACCATTTTGGCCCCTAAGTCTAACTCCACCCCAAAAACTAGTTAATTATTTGTCACATGCAAGGGTATTTTTGTAGTTTCCCTTCCCCTTTAAATCTAATTTCTATTTACCCAGATTTCAAGAACACTCATCATTTTTATCCTTCCCCTTTTTACTTTCTCAAAACCCTAGCTCCAACTTCCCTATTTTTTCTACAACACACACTTTATCTCCATTTTCACCACATAACAGATGTCCATTTACTGCAAAACACCAGATCGACTCAGTTTTATCAAATTCTTGTGCTGCTCGACAATTCTCATGGTTGTGATTCTTTACTTGATGTTCCATATACTGGAGCTATTGCTTCCATTCCTGGTAATTTTCTATCCAATAGGTGCATATAAACGGATCTGTACAACTATTGTGCTACTGAATGTCTAAAATCGGATACTAAGTAATGGACACCTGAATGTGCAATCATGGCAAGACCTTGGAAAAAAAAACAGGGAAGTTGCTCTTTTCTTAATCACTGATTCGAATCCGAATGTGCAATGATTCGAATCGGATTTGGGGGGTGTATGGTGGTGGTTTAACGAATCTGAATCACCCAGATCTGTTAATGTTTGATTTGAATCGGATTTGGTGGGTTTCATTCGAACACAAACACTGATCTGTTAATGTTTGATGCTGGAATTGAATGCTTGTGTTGTGGTTTTGAGGAATTTGGTTAAAATGCATTCTTGAAGAATTGATGATTTCATGTTAATCGAAGTTTTTGTATCTGCAAGAGATATCGTTGTTGAAATGTATTATGATTCAAACTGTTGATTTGTTCTTGTTCTTGAATTTGGGTTTTGGTTAGGGGATTATGATGATGGTTGAAGGTGGTCATGTCCTTGAATATCTGGGTTTGAAGTGTTCTTGAAGATGATGATTGTTCTTGAAGATACGGGTTAGAAGATGATGATGTGCAAATGATGGGTTCTTGTTCTTGAATTTGGGTTTTGTTTTTTTATTTGTTCAAGTTCATGAAGATCTGAAACTAAACTGTTTTTTTTATTTGTTCAAGTTCATGAAGATCTAAAACTGATCTGAAACTTTTGGGTTTTTTTTTGTTCAAGTTCATGCAGATGATGAGTGTTCTTGAAATCTGGGTAAATAGAAATTAGATTTAAAGGGGAGGAGAAATTACAAAAATACCCTTGCATGTGACAAATAATTAACCAGGGTTTGGGGTGGAGTTAGACTTAGGGGTCAAAATGGTTAGTTATAGAGACCATGGGGGCGAATATGTTAAAAATTCTTATTTTGGGCTAATATAGTAAAAGTGATATAACCACAGGGGCCAAAAACGTAATTTACTCTTATAAATACCTTACGGTCCGTAAGGTATATGCCTTGCGGTTCGTAAGGCATATGCCTTGCGGTCCGTAAGGAACCTTCAGAAGCCAATATTTGGCATTTTGTCATAAATGACCCCTCCACGTCCAAACTTCCACATTTTTACATATATAGTCCCGCTCGTCCAAATAATTTAGCATATTTGAGAGTTGATTAGACACGTGTTGCCATATTATTCGTTATAAGCTTCCGCTGTGTTACAAAATATTTGCGAATCCAAACGCCAATGAGGTCCAAAGATTGTATCAATTCCACAAAGAAAAGCATGGGTTTCCAGGAATGCTCAGAAAAAAATGGATGCACTGGCCGTAGCGGAATTGCCCTAATGCGTGAAGAGTTCAATTTACGCGAGGCGATCAAGGACATCAATCAATAATACTGGAGGCTGTTGCGTCACAAGATCTGTGGATTTGACATCCTTTCTTTGGTGTTTCTAGTTCGAATAATGACCTTAATGCCATCCATCAATCAGAGGTCTTCAACGATGTCATAGAAGGAACCGGTCGAGACACCAGATTTACGGTTTCAGGGGTTGAATACAGGCGTGATTATTATCTTTCTGATGGAATATACCCAACCTACTCTACAATCGTTAAAACTATTCACCGCTCGACAGAAGAAAAAAGAAAGAAATTTGCCAAGTTTCAAGAGGTGGCGAGAAAGGACATTAAACGGTGTTTTGGAGTTGTACAACAAAAATGGCACATCATTGAAAACCCAGCACATGCTTTTACACCAAAGAAGTTGTGATACTTTATGTATGCATGTATCTTGATGCATAACATGATCATCGAAGATGAATGTAGAGCCATTTATGAGTACGACGAAAATGCAGTTACCGAGAATTATGTTTTGGTAAGTCAGGAACAACAAGATTTAATTACGTTCTTGTTACATAACAAGTACATACATGAAAATCTTAAAGCGGACTTGGTAGAATACATTTGGAACAACGCCAACGACGAACCCAATGATGACGCAAATAGCGACCCAGATGACGAGTAGTATTTTTATTGAAGTTTAGATTTTTTTAATGTAATGTAAGCTATATTATTAATTTTAGTGTTTAAATTAATTTTACTTTTATATATATTGCATATTATTTAAAAAAAAGTTAAAAAAAGGAGGCTTATCACCCACACCCTAGGTCCATCTTCAAGATGAAAGAATAACCCGCCCATGATGTGACAATCTACATGAAGACCCATCTCCAAGTGATAGGACTCCTTCACATCTTATAGCCTAAGGGTTTTTTTGTTACTACTATTTTCACCATTTTTCTAATTTAGACATATTAGATGCTCATTTTAGATTTCCTTCGACTCATAAAATATTTTAATCATTTTAATTATAATATAAGGGGGTAGGGGTGGGCATCACTCATCACTCATCAGTCACTTACAACTTCCAATCAATTTTCACCATGTTATCAACAATTATTCCATTATAATGATGGATTTTGGTAGAAATGCGCATCACTCACAACACCCTATACTCATCACTCACAACGCTCAACAACATCCAACAATACCATCACTCGTATCATCTTCACGCATGATAAATATACGCATTGTTAGTTTAACGCGTGATAGACGGAGGTGGCAATGGTGTTTTGATTTTTATCACTCGTTATACATTTTCATCACTGGCTAAAAGCCAACCATCGTGGATCTCCTAATCATTTTAGTTTTTGATTGTTGTTTGAAAACTTTTTGATTCAATATATTTCCATTTTAAAACAAAAAATTACATTTTCCTTTTCTGAATATATTTCCATTTTAAAATAAAAAAACCACATTTTCCTTTTCTAAAATGATGTTGGACAAATATGAGTGATATAAAGAAACAACTTTGTACTCCACCTTGTGGCAAATGGTGCGGGGACGTCCCAATGGTGGATCGTTTCCTTCTGAGGTATGGAGCGGTCTTGAGGGCAACCCGGTTTTACCCAACTGTTACCCCAGCAACTCGTGTGGGGGCAGCATGGTTTCCGGGCGGAAGTCAGCTCGCGCGCCGGCCGGGGCCCGATCGAACATCGCGTCCGGAGATGCGGGGTTGACGGGGAATGTCCTTGACATGTCCCCGGAGACCAATCGGTCTTGTACAGAAAGTCTCCTTCCAAAAAAAAAGAGTTAATTGCCCGGATGGTCCCTGTGGTTTTCCATTTTTTCACGTTTAGTCCCCAACTTTTCAAAATAGCATGTTTGTTCCCTGTGGTTTGTTTACTTGTTACTCGGATGGTCCCCGGAGTGGATGTCTGTTAGTCTGCTCAGTTAAATTAATGTGAAATTACTAAATTACCCTTATTTCTAATAATAATAAATAAAAACAAAATTAAGTATCCCTATTATCTATTAAAATAAATAGAATTAAAATAAGTGGGGCCACCCCCACCACTTCTCAACTGCCAAAAATTCCCAAAACACCTCCTTTTTCTTCTTCTGATCGACTCAATGTGCAGATCGAGTCAATGTGCAGGGAAGAGAGACACAATAAATGTTGTTTGCAAAGCTGATTATAATAAACAGATGGAAGACACGAGAGTGAAGATGATGAAAGCATCGAATTCATGAAATTGATTGGTCAAAACCTGCAAGTATTTAAGGAAATTAAACAGTCGACAGGGGAGCTGAATTTGCAGATGAGGAAGGTAGCGCTTTGAAAACGAAGGTGGTGATGGTTCAGACGATGGTGGTTAGTGGTGAGGCAACAGTGGCGGGTTTATTGACCGGATGGCACATCCACCGGCCGGCTTGTCACGAGTTGCAGGTTTCCGGCAACCCTTTGCTTGGTCTCGGAGTCGCCTGAGAATCATGAGCATGAAAGAAAAGTGGTATTTGTGTGTTTTTTTACCTCTGGCATGCCTCATACCCACCTCCGACGCAACAACTACTTCCGACCACCGCAAACCTCCACCTTTTTACCACCTTTCACGACCACCTTCTCCACCCTAATTTAACTCTCACCCATCCCTTTCCCCATTGTTTCCGTCAAACCCGTCATCCCTCCGCATTTTCTCTCCGTCAATGGTGTGGCAGTGGTGGCGTCTTGATGCAGAAACGGTGTGGTGGTCACTAAGATGGTGAAAACGTTATGGTGTTCAGAGCTTATTGTAGGTGGTGATGGTCATGGGTGGGAACGTCAAACCCGGAGTGGATGTCTGTTAGTTTGCTCAGATGGTGAAAACGTTAATGATCATCGGAGAAGATCACCGGAGAAGAATATAAGTGGGAAGGGGGAATCATTTAATTTTAAATATATTGGTGGGACCCACTTTATATTTTAAATGATTTATTTGAATATTTATTTAATAACGATAGGAAGGGTAATTTGGTCATTTCACGTCAACTTAACTGAAAAAACTAACTCCCATCTAGTATAGGGACCATTCGAGTAACAAGTAAGCAAACCACAGGGAACAAATATGCTATTTTGAAAAGTTGGGGACTAAACGTGAAAAAATTGGAAACCACAGGGACTATCCGAGCAATTAACTAAAAAAAATAAAGAAACAACTTTACACAAAGGCATGACATGACATGACATGACCACTTGGAAAATTATCAAAGACAATCATAACTGCTTATTCCTAATTGCCTTATCATAATTCAATATTCTTGCTTTTTTTCTTTCTAACAATTAGGTATACACGTAATAGATTATTAATTATTATTTTTTGAGTAATACGAGGTTTAATCATTTTTGTTGTTTCATTTAAAATGATTTTTTTTTTGCATTTTAGTCTTCAAATTTACGTTTTATTGTCATTTTCTTCCTTGAGTTTGGCAATTTAATGCGATTTTCATCCCTTGAAATTTGTCTCTCAGGAATAAAAATGACAATATTTCAAACATTTTGGATGAAAATGACACCTTAAGGACAAATTCGCAAAAGTGGTCAAACCTCAAGGACGAAAATAACATTTTACACTTCTTTTTTACGGTGAGGTGGTATCGGAGCGTCAACACCGCCACACGTTCCCGATGTGAAAGTCCCGCTTCATAGAATGTTTGTGTAGAAGAAAAGAAGAAATTGTGAGGAAAAAGGAGAGAGGGTAGAGTCGATCCGTGCTAGACATGTAACTAATATAAAAAAAATTGAAAATTGGTTAATGAAATAGGTTTATTTATTACCTTTAGTATAAATGAAACAAGAGCATCCATGTCAAACCAAATTTAATAAAAAAGTTCAAAGAACAAAAGAAATGATGAGTCCACCACTACCTTTAAACCAAAACAAAGTAAAGAGGATAGAAAAGATACAAAGAAACAGACATCCACATTTGTTTTTTATTTTTGTGTTTATATGTTTAGTTGGATATATGCCTACCAAAGTAAACTTGCATGTTTTTTCTTTCCTAAAAGGACTATTTCGTATTTCATTATTTTTGAAGTATTATTTAAATTTGTTTTATTAAACTACTTATTTTAAAATGAATGTGTTCTCCTAAGGGTCTTTTTATTCTTACATACCTATCTTCTTATTTTTTACATCCTTACATGTATACGGGTCGTATGGAATGTTATCTGCATGCAAATAAATGAATTGGAATGTTTTTTTTGTTTTACATGTATACGGCCCGTATAACGCGAACTTTTAATCATTACAAATTGTCGGAACATCAAATAAGATCAAACTTTTCGTTAACTCAAACTTTTAATCATTACAAGTTGTCAGAACATCACAGTATAATGCAAAAATGACAATGAACACTGACATTTATACGAGGAAAAAGCCCTTGATCTTTCATAGATCTCCGACACAAAAAACCTCGGGTGATGGAAACTACCGTTCACCAACTGTATTCAACAAGAAAGTTAAAATGTAGTACAACTTTGGATGATATTGAGCTTGTTACAATCAAGTTCTAGTGTATGTTTGAGAGCAGATTCGAGAGTGGTAAAGTGTACGAGTTGTTATCCTTATTGTCATTATGTTCTAATCAAGCTCAATACCCCTTGATATAATTAGAAATATCTAGCTAACTAACTATCTGAAAAATGTACAATCGAGTTCTAGTGTGTGTTTTAGAGCATATTCCCCGAAATTCTAGCATTGGTTGAGTCCAATTCGTTATGTACCTGCGAATACAAGTTTTAAAAAAAGGATACAAATGTTAGTTAATATAAACAGTAAAAAGGATCCGTCATTCTCAGACTTCCTGCACCATCTGTTAAGGATCAGTGATCCAGGCTAATCTAAGGATATGTGATCCATAGTTATAAAAATTAACCCCTAACACTCACCTTAACTCAAACTTTTCATCATTATATCCAAGTTAAATCCATGAAATCCCGCGTCTTGGTTTTATCAACGGTTCCTCATATCAAGCTAATCGTTCGCTGTAAAAGTTGGCCCAGCTCTCTGTCGGCGTACCCCTTGCGGGTTGTCGCCAGAATCCTGACGGGGTAGGCATTGGATATTCCTCCTCTAACCTGACGTGAATAAAATGGTTTTCGTATACATGCACGAACGTAACGGTTTGATAAGGAAGACTCTCTTCTGCTGTGCTCGACAAAGGAAAAAACATGGCACAACCTTGGTCGCTTAATAAGTGAAGGATCACATTCCACCTGTTAGCTATCATAATTCCCGAGAAAGGAATTAGCAGCCACTTATCTCTTGGTTCAAACCCTATACCGTAATAGTCGAAGGTGTTTCGAAAATATTTATACTCTTCCTCATTTATTCCTTTCCACAGGTCTTCGCGTCGGTTGCACTCACCATGAAGCTCCTTTCGTATTAACGGTCACTCATTCTCATCAAGCGACAAGCCGACTGCTATAGATCGAAAGCCACAATTACCATCGCCCTAACATCTTGAATATGACTTTGGTATGGATGGAAGCAAGTTGGTATGAACTTTTTGTATAATTCGAATAAGTTAAGTTGTACTACAGGCAGTAGAGGTAACCACAATGCCTCTTCCATTGATTTTTCTACCTTTTGCTTACCCTTCCATTGCCTAGAGCCCTTCGCAATCTCGTCACTGAACATCGGTACTCCACGATGATCACTTTGTGAGTGGACAAACGAGCTATGTCTTGTGGGTTGGGTGTGTGACTCTTGTGTACCAATGCCTGGTGAATCACCATGCGAGTCTAAGGATGACCGAAGAGAGATAAAACTATGTCTCGAAGGCTGCGCAACAGGATCAACCTTCCTGTCTTGCTGAGCCTTTAATGTTGGACGACCCCGTGGATTTTTCTTCACGACTGGCTGTTTGACATTTGTCTGCATGGGGTTAACCATATCCTTTATTTTCTGAAACATGTTTTTCTTAATCGCCCTCGGCTGCCCCAAAAAATGTTGTTTAAGAATAGTCAATTCGTTGTCTATGTCGAAGACCTCGTCCTCGCACTCTTCGTTTAAAGGTACCAGATCCAGCTTCTGCCAAAAGGGGTCTATCAGATCCAACGGTAACTTTTGACCTACATTAAAATAAAACACAAACAAGAAAAAACGTTAAAATCATTGCGTGATAAAATTCGCTTATTAAAAGACGTGGTTGGCCGAAGGATGTATTACGCTTTTGTATATATGGTACCAATCGGCACGCGCATGGTAGCCCACAACTTGTAAACAAACGGCACGCGCATATACCGTTAGCTTCTTTTAAGATCTCTATTTGTTGAACTTCGTTTCTTAACAGGTCCAGGCATGCATGTGAAACCTTCTTTCGAATGAGATCGAAAAATGGTTCGTTATATGGATCCATTATCCGGCTCTTGCTTACTTCAATGCTGGCTTTTATTTCAGTGACCTGGTTTTTCATCAGCTGTAACACCCCAAAAATACATAATCTATTTATTTTATTTTTTTAAATAGTTTGTGAAAGGAAAGTTTGAGCGTGAATAAATAAAACACTAGAACACGAGGGACTAAAGATAAAATATCTAAAGGAAGTCTTATTTAGTGGTTAAGAAACACATTCCACACACACTTATGTGCGTGCGTGGAGACGTCCAGGAGAAGGAGACAAGAACAAACCCTAGTTCATCATAATCCATCAAATTGGAAGGTGATTTCAAGGCCAAACGATCGTTAGAACCCGTATTCTCGATCACCAAGGTGTGACTAACAAAGTGGTAAGTTGAATTTCTTGAGATTATGAACTTTAGGAAATGGGTTTCTACTAAATCATGAGTATGTGTGCATTTAGAAGTTAAATGTTCGGTTTTCGGTGATTTAGCCTGTTGTGATAGATGGAACTTAGATGAATGATGTAGGATTAGAGGATCTCATGAGCTTGCTTGATTTGTGATGAACTTGTAGAGTAGTGGGTAAAGATACTTGTAATTAAATGTCTTATTAATGCGAAACCCGCCAAGTGTTCGATAAAATGTCTAAGAGAAATAAATATGAGAAAGTAGGAAATTGATGCGTGTGAAGTGTTATATATATTAGGTGTATATTTTAAGCCCTTTAACACCTTTTTAGCCAAGTTTTAAATTTATAAAACACGATATTTACTAACACTAAACACACATATGGGCAAGTGCACCCATCGTGAGCGTAGTATAGTGTTGGTAAGATACCGAGGTCGTCCAAGGACACAAGAGCTTTTAGTACCGGTTTATCCTCAATGTCTAATCAAATAAAAAAGTTTAGAAAAATGTTTTAAGCTAAGAAAAATAAAAACTAACTAAAATGCTGAAAAAAAATAAAAAAAAACAGATAGACAAGATGAATCACTTGGTTCCGACTCGTATATAGTGTAACCTTATGGTAGGGCCCCTCTTTTGGAGGTGACGTTACCCTCGACTAAGTAGTCTGAGCCAGCAGGGATACAGTCCTAAATAGCCAGGTTATAGTATTAATAGTAGTTAACTTATGAGGGGATCAAAGAGTTTGGACCCCCGCCATCCAATACCGTTAAGTATTGAAGGAGGTCCTACTAAATTTGACCCAGGTCCCTTGCAGGACCTCTAAACGCTGAACAATGGCAAGACTCTTACCAAACTGTTCCCTTAACCCCCGACCAGGTAGCCAACATACCTCCATATAGACCGTGGAGATATGAATGGTGAAAATCTTTTATTTTATATAGACAGTAAAATAATGTCAAGACACCACGGACAAACGATAAAGAAGAATCACCTTCAACATAAGAAACTAGTTATTAAAGTCATTAATACAAAACCAAGTAAAAAGTGCGAAAAGATTAGAAATAAAAAGTATTACACTAGACACTTGTCTTCACCAAGTGATGTAAGAGACTTAGGCAAACATGGCCTTGATTGTCAAGAACTCTTACGATCAATCTTGGATCCCGAGACGACTCACACACTCTATGATGGAAAATGGATGATGGTGGTGGATGATGGTGTTATGGTGGTGGTGGGTGAAGTGTGAGAGAGGTGGTGTGCCAAGGGATGGTTTGAGCTTGAGCCAAGCACTCCTATTTATAGGCTGAACAGAAGCTCGGGCACGGCCCCGAGTCCAGTGGGCACGGCCCCGTGCTGGCTGAGCACGGGGCGTGTTCAGTCTTCTGTCTTCTTGTTTTGCTTGGGAAGATGCTGTCGTGGGGTCGGGCATGTCACGTTTGTTCCTTTTCTTGTATTTATGTTAGATTTTGCTGTCTTTTTGCTTCTTTTGTTAATTTGAGCTCATTTAATCCTGAAAATACAAAAGGAAGACAAAAGCACACTTTTTCCAACATTAGTACTAAGAAAGGGTTAGTTTTATGCCACACTTGTTGTAATTTATATGTTGCATTTTGCACACATCAAATACCCCCACACTTGAATCTTTGCTTGTCCTCAAGCAAAACTCTTTATAATGTGGCTTTACACTCCCAAATGGAATGGGTAGAGAAGAAGGTTTTTGGGCTTGTCATAGAGTGTCGGGATTTCCAAGATTCTTTATTTAGTTTTATTTTTATTTATTTACAATCCTATTCGTCATGATTTATTTAAAACTTTTCATAAGGGAAATTACTTATTAGGGCATAACATGCCTCTTTAAAATTCTATTTATATACAAGTTCACATACCTCACGGGGATCACTCAACACTCGGCCGAAAATGTATTTTTGTGGATCACTCGAGAGCGGCATGGAACTTACTCTTACCATAGGCTTGCCAAGCAATCAATCCTCATCCTTTTTAACTTACATACCTTTGTAAATATCAAGAGGACTTTTTGGGTGAAGGGTTAGGCTTGGGTTAAAGGTAGGTGGTTGGGTTAGTGGTTAGTAGAAAAAGGGCGAAAAGCGTAACAAGCGTCGGTTTTCGTAAGACTTTTTATTTTTGTAACTTTTATTTTGATGAAGCTATTATTCAAACAAAGTTATTTTTGATGAACTTGTTTGTTTATTTTCTTTTGCTTCATCATCAACACGTTTTTTTTTTGAAAAGTCATACGAAAAACCGAGCTAGTTACTAAAATAAAGGGTTAAAAATGAAAAAGGTTTTGGTGGGTAAAAGGGTGTTTGGTTTGGGTTATGAAATGAAAAGGTTTAGGCTTAAAGGGGATAACTAGGGGGATTTTGGGTAGGTGGTAAAAAAAAAAGAAAAATAATGGTGTAGAAATAAAAAGGGTTAGTCCTAATGCCTCCATCATTTACTTACTCGGGTTTAAGTTGGTAAGGACCGGGAATGTATCGTCGTGGCAAGTTCTAGAGTCGTAAGAACCAAGCGGCTATTCATACAAGAAACGAAAAATGAGCATTTAGTCTAATGATATGTAATTGTATGCTCAATAAAGGCTCAAAACTCACTTTTGTGGGAATGGGTTTTTATGTGATCAAGTATATATAATCAAATTTTAACTAAGTTTGTCATGCCTTTTCATAATTTTCTTATGTTGGTTCTTTTTATCACGACGCTATCGGTTGTAAATTCGTAAAAATATAACCTTTTTAGAACTTGAAATTCCCAAGTTAAACCTAGACAAGTAAAAAAAATTGATAATTTTAGAAATTTTTTTTTTGGGGTGATTAGCGGTTCCAATAGAGTTTTGTGTAAGGCTTGTATTTAGGACTTGCAAGATTCAAGGTTTTAGCATCCCCCCACACTTAAATTACACATTGTCCTCAATGTGTCCCAAAAATAAATTTTTTAGGTTGATTGAATGTGTAAAAGGTGTGATTTAAGCAAAAATTTATGTTACTGGGCGCTGAACACGGCCCCGTGTTGTCCGGGCACGACCACGTGTTCAAGTGCCAGTAACAAAATTAAATCAAGAGAAACAGAAGCCTGGACACGGGGACGTGTTGGGTGAACACGACCCGTGTCTAGTTTATCTGAACTGGGTATTTCTGTAGACTGTGCAGCATGGGGCCGTGTTGGGCGGACACGGCCCGTGCTGAGCTTACTGTAAACGAAGAAAATCGTCGGACGGCTCTGTTTTCCTGCATGGGGTGCTGGTTCAAGTTTCCCTTGTATCCTTTGTCATCTCAAGTGTGTTTTATTCCTGAAAATTAAAACTAACTAGAAAACATGAAAATTAATCTAAACTAAACTAAGGATAGTTCCGCGGAATGCCTCCGTGGTGCGCCACGTTTATAAGGGTCATTGGCTAGACCCAAAGCCTGGTCATATGTTACCCAAGTGGGATGTATTGCATCCCATGTTACACCGTCGGAGAGCGTCATCCAAGCTTGAGTCTATGACCTTCATGTAGTTGACCGGGTCTTCGTCCTCTACTTTCTTTCCACATTCAAACTTCACTTCCTTGTCCCCAAACTTCATGTTAACGTTCCGTCATTCATATCCACCACTGCTTGGGCGGTGGCTAGAAATGGCCTCCCGAGGATGAGAGGGACATCGGTATCTTCCTCCATGTCTAGGATGACAAAGTCGGTTGGGAAAACGAAGTTGTCAACCTTGACCAACTGATTTTCAGCGACACCTTGTGGAAATTTGACGGATCTGTTGGCGAGTTGTATGCTCATCTTTGTAGGGCTTGTTGTTCCTAGGCCGAGTCGTTTGAACATCGATGTGGGCATGAGGTTAATGCTAGCCCCAAGATCGGCTAATGCATTACGAACGGGGGATTCCCCGATCGAGCAAGGAATTGTGAAGCTTCCGGGATAAATTTTCTTTTGTGGAAGTTTGTTGAGTACTAAGGCGGAGCATTCTTCGCCTAAGTTAACTAATTGCAATGATTCAATTTTCCTTTTGTGAGTGAGGAAATCCCTAATTAATTTTGCATATTTAGGCATTTGGGTTAGGACCTCAATAAAAGGGATATTAACATGCAATTGTTTTAGTAAATTTTCGAACTTTGCGAATTGCTCATCGGTCTTTTGATGATTTAACCTACCGGGGTACGGAATTGGAGGAGTCTTGGTGGGCTCTTGATTTGGTAAAGAAGCCTTTTCTGGTTGGGGTGCGGGTGGAGTCGTGGTTTGGCTAGACTGGCTTCTTTCATCTGGCGGTAATGGAGCCTCCTCGGGACCCACGGTTCGATTTCTCAATGTGATGAGATGTACTTGTGCTTTTGGGTTGGTTTCGGTATTGCTAGGTAACGCGCCTTGTGGTCTCTCGGAGAAATTTTGAGCTATTTGATTTAATTGTTTTTCAATGTTTTGAATGCTAGCTTGTTGATTTCTAAAATTCGATTCCAATTGTTGAAATCGATCCGAGTTTTTCTTTTCGGTGTCGGAGATGAGGCGAGATACAGTATCTTCAAGCCTTTCTCTTCCAACTTGTGGTTGAGAAAAATTTTGTGGTTGTTGAAAGTTAGTTCGTTGGTTTTGTTGGTTACTACTATTGCTGGGATCTCTCCAACCAAGATTAGGGTGGTTGCACCATCCTTGGTTGTAGGTACCCGTTGGTGGACCCGACGGCCTAGGTCTATTATCAATGTAGTTTACCGTTTCTGTTTGGTCATCTACTTCTTTCATACAACTCCAATTTTCATGTGGCCCACCACATCCTTCACAAGCCATAACCGAGGCCGTTTTTGTCATTTCTAGCTTTTTGATTTTCGAAGAGAGGGCCTCGATTTGGGCTTGTAAAGAAGTGCTTTCATCAACCTTATGGGCGCCCGGGGCAATAGATTTATTACCTCGGGGAGTGTGCAATTGAAAATTGGTTTGAGCAATTTCCTCAATTTGATTATATATTTCATTTGGGCGACGATTACCTAAAAGTCCCCCGGAGCTAGAATCAAGTGTTTGTCTTGTGTGTGGCAACAACCCATTGTAGAAAGTGGATACTTGTTGCCATACCACAAGACCGTGATGAGGACACTTTCTTAGTAGCTCCTTGAACCTTTCCCAAGTTTCATATAAGGATTCCCCATCCTCTTGTGAGTATGTATTAATTTCAGTCATTAATTTAGCCGTTTTAGCAGGAGGGAAATACTTATATAGAAACTTTTGGGCTAGTTCATCCCAAGGGTTTACCGAGCAAACTGGGAGGGTGTTAAGCCAAGCCTTAGCTCGGTCTTTTAGTGAAAATGGAAACA
Organism: Helianthus tuberosus; assembly: GCA_030545235.1. Taxonomy (NCBI): domain Eukaryota; kingdom Viridiplantae; phylum Streptophyta; class Magnoliopsida; order Asterales; family Asteraceae; genus Helianthus; species Helianthus tuberosus. Next base: position 70,771,647 of record CM060416.1, read on the forward strand.
TTCGAAGGCGGATGGCGTCATTTGATGCTCCATTGATCCGAAAGGTATCACATATTTCTAAGAAATTAGTAATATGTAGATGGGGATCCTCGTCCGCAAGCCCATGGAAGGTTGCGGAGTTTTGAAGCATTTGAATCAAATGTGGTCGAAGTTCGAAGTTATTGGCTTCGACATTCGGTGCATTGATAGCGGCGCCGAGATTACCTACGGTGGGCCGTAGGTAATCCATGAGGGTACGTTGGTCCGCCATTGGAAGTGGGTCCCCCGAAACTTTCTCTTGATTTTTAGCTTTAAGTCTTTTTCTGAGAAAGCGTTCAGGTTCTTCTAGAGGTTCTTTTATGTCTCTACTAGAACTGGAGCTCATGCACTACGTAGGAAGTTTAAATGTGGTGCCAAGGTTCCAAGTCCTGCGATAAAAACAGAAAAGAATGTTGGTCAGAAGGTTCACCACGGCCCGAGCTCAGTGAACACGGCCCGTGGTCAAATTTACAGTAATTGTTCTCCGGATCCCTGTTACTGGGAGTTGGACACGGCCCCGTGTTGCACCGACACGGCCCGTGCTCAGCTCTTTGTAACTCGGAAAATAAAAACTGCCAGGGATAGTGCTGGGCACGGCCCGTGTCCGACCAGGCACGACCCGTGCTGAGCTCTGCAGAAACAGAAAAACTAAGAAAAATCCAAAAAAAAAAATGAAAAATAAGAAAAAAGATTAGGCCGTTGATTCCTAACTTTCTTAAAATCCTTGTGTCCCCGGCAACGGCGCCAAAAACTTGATGCGTGTGAAGTGTTATATATATTAGGTGTATATTTTAAGCCCTTTAACACTTTTTTAGCCAAGTTTTAAATTTATAAAACACGATATTTACTAACACTAAACACACATATGGGCAAGTGCACCCATCGTGAGCGTAGTATAGTGTTGGTAAGATACCGAGGTCGTCCAAGGACACAAGAGCTTTTAGTACCGGTTTATCCTCAATGTCTAATCAAATCAAAAAGTTTAGAAAAATGTTTTAAGATAAGAAAATAAAAACTAACTAAAATGCTGAAAAAAAAAACAGATAGACAAGATAAATCACTTGGTTCCGACTCGTGTATAGTGTAACCTTTGATTATTTCCGCACTTTTGCACTTATTTAAGAGATTATCTTAGTTATTGTAGTAGGCCCCTCTTTTGAAGGTGACGTTACCCTCAACCCAGTAGTTTGAGTCAGCAAGGATACAATCCTAAAGGGTCGGATTATTGAAAGATAATTAATTAAGTTATTAATGCAAATTATGGTAGGCCCCTCTTTTGGAGGTGACGTTACCCTCGACTAAGTAGTCTGAGTCAGCAGGGATACAGGCATAAATAGCCGGGTTATAGTATTAATAGTAGTTAACTTATGAGGGGATCAAAGAGTTTGGACCCCCGCCATCCAATACCGTTAAGTATTGAAGGAGGTCCTACTAAATTTGACCCAGGTCCATTGCAGGACCTCTAAACGCTGAACAATGGCAAGACTCTTACCAAACCGTTCCCTTAACCCCCGACCAGGTAGCCAACATACCTCTATATAGACCGTGGAGATATGAATGGTGAAAATCTTTTATTTTATATAGATAATAAAATAATGTCAAGACACCACGGACAACCGATAAAGAAGAATCACCTTCAACATAAGAAACTAGTTATTAAAGTCATTAATACAAAACCAAGTAAAAAGTGCGAAAAGATTAGAAATAAAAAGTATTACACTAGACACTTGTCTTCACCAAGTGATGTAAGAGACTTAGGCAAACATGGCCTTGATTGTCAAGAACTCTTACGATCAATCTTGGATCCCGAGACGACTCACACACTCTATGATGGACAATGGATGATGGTGGTGGATGATGGTGTTATGGTGGTGGTGGGTGGTGGGTGAAGTGTGAGAGAGGTGGTGTGCCAAGGGATGGTTTGAGCTTGAGCCAAGCACTCCTATTTATAGGCTGAACAGAAGTTCGGGCACGGCCCCGTGTCCAGTGGGCACGGCCCCGTGTCCACATCCTTCTCTTTCTTCATTTAATGCAGCTTGTCTTATTAGTTGACCACGCCCCCGTGTCTGCTGAGCACGACCCCGTGTGCAGAAGAATCTTTGTACTATGAAGATTTGCCTAGATTGTGCGAATCTTATAGTTGACCACGGCCCCGTGTCCACTGAGCACGGCCCCATGATGGGCAATAGAAGCTTCTACCACTTTGTCTTTTCTGCTGACACTTGGGCACGCCCCCGTGCTGGCTGAGCACGAGGCGTGTTCAGTCTTCAGTCTTCTGTCTTCTTGTTTTGCTTGGGAAGATGCTGTCGTGGGGTCGGGCATGTCACGTTTGTTCCTTTTCTTGTATTTATGTTAGATTTTGCTGTCTTTTTGCTTCTTTTTTAATTTGAGCTCATTTAATCCTGAAAATACAAAAGGAAGACAAAAGCACACTTTTTCCAACATTAGTACTAAAAAAGGGTTAGTTTTATGCCACAATTGATGTAATTTATATGTTGCATTTTGCACACATCAAAATCTATGATAATGTTGATGTATGATAGCTTATGTAAAGCATGGGATGATATTTGGTTGGGCTAAATAAGTAAATGTGTTGATGTAGGCGTAAATGAAGAAGGCTCAAGTGCTAGGAGATCGGAAGGTTCACAAGATCGAGGTATGTTGTTTACTACATACAAACTTGCTTTATAATTTTCGTTGTTATATTAGAATCATAGTAATGACAGTTTGAAGTTGATATGTAGTAGATAGCACAACCCGGTTTGAACGGGTCATATGAGATGATGATTATGAATGAGATTGTGTTATGATCGGTTTGTCTTGAACTAACCATATATTGGAAGGTTATGTAAGAAAGTAATGGAATAGCTAAATCCGTCATAAACGGATTTGGAATGATGCTTATGTTACATTTATGTTTAGTCCTGAATCGACGGATTATTGGATGATATGCATTATCTCGTTTAGAGATAATAAGTAGTGACCCGTTCAACGGGACGACGAAAGCCAATTCACAATATGATTATATGGTGGCCCGAATGGTTGTTAGTTTTTATTTAATATTATGGCGTAAGAAATTGACTAGTTAAACATTGTTTGCGATGTAGGTAAATCCGCGATTTAGGTGGCGTGGCGTTCTTGGAGACGAACACCAACATGTACACCATGTTTTATGCGCTTCTGGAGTTAACCGCCCTTTTGAATCAATGGTTTTGTTAAACTTAAACTTCCTTATGAAGTCGTCTTTTGATATGTAAATTATGGTTTTAGTCGTTGGTTAGTAGGAACTTTAAACTTGCACCTTGACAGGGTAGTTCGAACTAACACCGGGAACTATACTAGACGGTGGTGTTGAATCTCGAACTAGCTACAAGGGTATTTTGGTAACAATGTAAATGTAATGTTGAAAGCTGTATTTTGTTGAATTTTACACGTGCTTTTGACCATCACGAAATTTAAGGGCGTTAAAAGTTGGTATCAAAGCAAAGGTTTGAGAGAATCAAGCACGAGTTAAAGTGCTTGGACTCAAACTGACAGCTCGCGCAATGAGTGTGTTCGCTCCAAGGTAAAAGTTTAAGATGCTTTAGTTTTATAACGGGTCAAAATAATAATATGCGTCAAAACGGGTTACGAGTGCATAGAAACCTATGATTCGAATCTTGTGTAATAGAAAATAACTATGGTAGGGCATTAACAAGAATTTGTATGCAAACAGACAAGTTTGGATAGTAAATTATGAATGGGTCAAAAGATTATAAGTGAAAATAAGGCCGAAAGCTTAAAAAATTCAAAAATAGTTAATCCGGGTGTCGAGTTTTATCTCTATGTGATAGAGGATGAAATTACGATCGCGTAGGAAGAAACGGATCGTAAATCGGATAAAAATTGAGCAAGTTATGATAGATTAAGTGAAAATGGGATTTGTGAAAATCTGCAGCGCCCAGATCTGAACATTCTGTAAAAATCGACCCCTCGCGCTACGCGACGATGAGTCGCTTATGGTATCGCGTACCGCGACTGCTCTCTCGGCCCGCGAGAGATTAAGGAAAGTGTGTCGCGACCCGCGACCGGCCTCTGAATGTGCAAAAATGATTTTTCTTGATACGTTTTGACTTGCGAACTTGTTTATAGAAGTTATAAATCATATAATTAAAGTTAGGAAAGTTATTGTGACGTTATGGAAGGACTTGTAATTAACCGCGAATGTAGGCGATGTTAGATTTGCTAAAAAAATAATTAAATTATGAAAACTTTATTGTGTAGATGACGGATTACACAGACTTGGCTGATGATGATGTAGCATGTGAAGATGCATTAAATGATAAGATGGTGCAAATGATGGAAAATGCTTTAGAAGCTAAACTTCCGCAAATAGTTCAAGAGGTGGAGAGTCGCGTGTTGGAGGCGATTGAAGAAATAATGACAGGCAAAATGGAAGAAATAAAGGAGATGATTGGAGAGTCTAAGGGCAAGAGTAAGATATGAAGATGCACGTATAAAGATTTTATGGCGTGTAGTCCTTCTCCGTATGATGGAAAGATAGACCCGATTATATGCCAAAGGTGGATTTCTAATATAGAAGCTGTGTCCATACGAAGCCGGTGTGATAAGGAAGATCAAGTAATGTTTGCTACGGGTCAACTGCAATCACAAGCTAAAGATTGGTGGGATGCTTAATGTAAGGAGATAGGAGAAGATAAACTTCAAGCGATGACGTGGCAGGAATTTAAAGAGCCTTTTCTAAAATACCATTGCCCCCAATCCGCCATTGACAGGATCCAAGAGGAGTTCTTGCGTCTCCGATAGAAGGATGAATCAATTAATGAGATAACTAATATTTTCTTGGATAAGCTGAAATTTTGCAAGGAGTTTGTGAATTCAGAAAGGATGAAAATCAACCGTTACCACGATATGTTGAAAGCGAAATTTAGGGAGTTTATTACTCCCTCGAAGTGTGAAACTCTTGACGAACTCATAAACTGGGCGCGAGACAGGGAGATCGAACTCAAGAGGCAGGTGGAGCGAGGTGAAAAGAGACCGTCAGAGAAGATGTCTAATCTAATTCTTTCCAAGAAAGCCAAGTTCCAAGATCAGGGCAATAAAGAAAAAACAAAAAGTGGAATTCCCCGTTGCAAGAACTGTGGGAAGCTTCACACTGGTGAGTGCCTCTTGGGAAGAAGGGATGTTATAACTGTGGGGAAGAAGGACATGTCACACCCTGACTTTTGCGGAAGTGTGATTATGGTGCGACTTTCTTAATACCATAGCATTCAATCATAACAATACTATATGATAAAACCATAAGATGTTCATCCATAAATTTAGTTTGAAAATACCACAACATACTTGTCTGAAACGTAGACTCCAAATTTAAATTACAAACCACAACATATTTAAATGAGTTCACGAAGACTCAACAAAAGACCTTAAATAAAACCGAGTTTAGAACCATGTATCTCGTCCAGGATTAAGATACATCTCCTAAACCCTAATGACTTCGGATGACATCTTTTATTCATGACGCAACTTGAAACATGCAAACACCCACCAGATCCACTTAATTCCCTGAAATACATGTAATTTGAAAACATCAACAAAAGTTGAGCGAGTTCATGTATTTGTCTGTGTGTTTGAATAACCTTTAAAGTATGTCTGTATGTATGTAAGTCCTGGTATGAGAGCAATAAGGAAAAACAGATCACCAATGGTTTGCAAGGCCATTGATATGTGTGAAGTGATGCAGGAAAACTCAAACCTAGCGGATTTTGCCACGGCTTCAGTATGTGGACATAGTCACCACATGGGCCACCCCGGTCCTCATGGGTGTGGGCTCGCTACACCCAAATAGATCTATCACTCATGTCCCTCGGTCCTATGACGGGGATTAATGGCCTTAAGTGTTGTACCCACCACTCACATGATCAGGCAGTAACCTTCCTTAGCTAACCATACCATGTATAAAACGTTTGTAAATAATTGTAACATGTATTTCACCCCCGAAGTTATAAAACTGAAAACAGTTAAAAGAAAAGGGGGACATGAACTCATAGTCTTGCGTCTTCGGTACTCGTAACTCAAATCCCTTCAGCAAACACGACTACGACGAACGGGTCGTGCATTGACTTAGAATTAACGTTTTTGAGTTACGTTTCTGATATCATTCCAATTTATATAATTATAGTCAAAATAATTAATATTTCAACTTAAATTATATTTGTAAATTTTGGAATAATTGTTAAACAATATTTTTGTAATAATACTTCTCAAGTATTTATACGTATTTTTCATTCCCAAGGATGGGGGTATCTCATACATGTATATTCGTTTTATTGTATTTGTTAAGTATTCTTATACTTAATTTCTAATTAATTATTCCGGAATAAATATCCAATATATATTTCCAAAATATATGTTTTAAGAAATATTACTTAGAAAAATTATTCAAAATTTTTCTTTTGGCAAAACTATTTGTAGTTCAAAATTAATATATTTTCAAGTCTTACTTTAGAAAATATATATATAAACTTATTTTATCAAAAAATAATGTATTTCAAGTCTATCCAAGAAATTATATATTTTTCCCAAAAATCATATATCTTCTAAAAAAAATTCTAAGAAAATATACCTTTACTTCCCAAAAATAATATATTTTCTTCTTGTCGAAAATATGATATAACTTGGTAATATTTGGAAAAATCTTATTTTCCTTTTCTTGTGTCCAAAATATTATTTACCAAAAATATACTTGTAAATGTATTTTCCGGAATATTTTATAAGCTACATTGTTTCGTTCGGTTTCCTAATATTATGTGTGCAACTTGTGTATTTATTCCTAGTGATTTTTGGTAATATTTTGGATTATAAATTTCTTGGTATTTTGTTAAGTTATATTACTTTAACCCTTAAATAATATAACTATTACACAAAGTATACAAATATTCACACACATGTGCCTTTAATATATATATCTAGCCATTTTTATTTATAAAAGCCAACCTCCAATATTTGTATTTTTGTAACAAAATTTATGGCAAGGTTTATGTAGAAAACTCATGGTTAAAATACACTTATAAATACTTGTTTGAAAATATTTTTCTAAGTGTTTATATTTTTAGAAAATTTTGCCATAGTTTCCCCTAAAAATGGAGGTTCCCATGCTTTCAAAGCATATCATTTTCTTTTAAAATCATCAGAAACAATCAACCATAAACAACTTACACTTACCAATTTGCCAAAATTATGCAATTTACATAACAACATGAACTTGAACTTTCATAAAAACTTGTAGTAACTTGGTAGTGTGTTTAGTAGGTCTAGTTACCCTTTAAAATGTATTTACTTCTTTAAAAACTCAATTTTTAAAGAAGTTGGGTGTTTACAACTTCAAAACACATTTTCTATAAATGCTTCTTTATGTAATCTTCTTGTTACACAAGTGTTTCTACACTTGTTTAACCAATAAAAACAAGTTTAGTTTATGTAAGAACCAAGTCTATGTAAATCTTGTTATTTAACTTAGTTTCTTGGGAAAACTATCTTGGAAATCATCCACTTACAAGACTTGTATTTTGTTTAAATCTTCATCACATATGAAAACAAATTTTATTATTCAAGTTCATGTTTACATAAAGTATGATCATCTTGGTCTTTCACAAGATCATCATCTTAACTTACTAGATCATGTGTTTAATCACAATCTAGTAGGTTTCATATGATGTCTAACATCATAAACACAAACAATCAATCATCAAGTACCATATATATACTAAAACAATATATATTCTTATGTTAGTGAGCTTTATGTTAAGAGTTATCTTCTTGTTCATTAGTGTTCTTCATGATTTTCTTCACATATCATCTTTTAACCAACTAAATGAGAAGTAAATAAGGATTATGAGAGTCTTACTACTAGCACAAGGCTAGGGAAGAACACAAGAAGATGAAGATGGTAAATGTGATGGATAATAGCAAATGAGAAAGGTCCTTGAAGTTCCAAAGCCACCAAGCTTCTTTAGATACCTTCTAGCCCCTTATGTACACCTTAGAATGGATGATGGAAACTTGATAATGGTGGTGGTGTGGCCCCTTGTTCTCGGCCGTGAGTGAGCAAGAGAGGGAGAGAAGAGTGTGTGAAGTTGGTGTTGTGATGAAAGATAATGAAGGACTAATGGTTTATATAAACTTGATTATCCAACACAACAATAACCCAATGGTTAATGTGTCTTCTAAGTACAAGACCAAATCTCTTAACAAATCAAATGAAATCAAGTAAGATCAAGGGTGGGTCCACCCTTGGTGACCGTCCACACAAGGGGGGGGGGGGAGGGGTCTTGGTTGGGGTTAAATGATAAGTTAGGTTATTTAGTTAGAACTTAAGTGTAATAGTTAGGTGTTATGGGTATTAGGTATTATATAGTGTATTAGGGTGTTCAGGGCCCATAACTAGCTTAGAAATGTTAAAACAATGCTTCTAGTGTAATTTTGATATTTCGGGTAGTGTCCGGTTGTTTGGTTAGATACCGGTTCGTTAATGTGTCAAACTATACCATTTAGTGTTCTTTATGTATCCTTTTGTGACACTTTTAATTCCCGATACTTAGGAAAGTATTCAGGACCATTTAGTCATGTTACTAGCTTGTTAAAATGCTGATTTTTGCTAAATTATGCTGAATTCAGCACTTTGGGTGAGTTTTAGGCACTTTCCGGCACTTAAACTATCACTTAAAAATGCAGTTTTGTGGTCATTACTTCCCTACACACCATACTAGTGTAGTACTTAGTCTCTGGCCCATACTGGGTCTCAAAACACTGTCTGTCTATGTGCTGAGTCCTGTCAGCATTTCTCTGAGTTATCCGCTAACTGTGCTAACTGTGCTTTATGCATCATTTATGTCAATTTGGTTTGTATGTAGTAATGATGTGACATTATGTAATATGTGATGCACATGTAAGTATGATACAGTAATCAGAAAACAATTAATTATAATTCAGCACAGTCATTAAACACTAATCATGGTTAATTAATTGTACGGATGCCTGAATTTTTGACGGTTGTCACATTCTCCCCCTGTTAAGAAAATTTCGTCCCGAAATTTAAGCTCTGCTACTAGCTGTAGGGGAGTTGGGGAACAAGTGCGGGTACTTTGCTTTCATGCGGTCCTCATGCTCCCAAGTGAACTCTGGGCCGTGACGTGCGTTCCATCGAACCTTGACGAGTTTAACACTACTCCTACGCTTCTTGTTTACCTTCCAATCAGTAAACTCAACAGGTTCTTCGGTAAAGTGAAGCGTGTCGTCAATGTGAACTTCATCGGCAGGAATGACATCTGTTTCTTGAGTTGGACTCTTTTTCAGATTAGATACATGAAATGTATCATGAACGCCATTTAGTTCTACGGGTAGATCCAACTTGTAAGCTACAAGACCAATCCTTTCCAGGATTCTAAACGGTCCAATATATCGTGGGTTCAACTTTCCACGCTTCCCAAAGCGTGCTACACCTTTCCAAGGTGAGACTTTTAGTAAAACCATATCTCCCACTTGAAACTCCAAAGGTTTCCTCCTTTGGTCCGCATAGCTCTTTTGTCGATCACGAGCCGCCTTGATGCGCTATCGGATCTGTATAATCTTATAAGTCGTCTCTTGAACCAATTCGGGACCAACAAGCTGTCTATCACCCGCATCTGCCCAACATAACGGTGATCGACACTTGCGTCCGTAGAGAGCTTCAAATGGTGCAGCTTGAATGCTTGCATGGTAGCTGTTGTTATATGAGAACTCTACCAAAGGTAGGTGAGTGTCCCAACTGCCACCCAAGTCCATTACGCAAGCTCGCAACATATCTTCTAGCGTTTGAATCGTTCTCTCGCTCTGGCCATCTGTCTATGGGTGAAATGCAGTACTCAGATTCAAATGAGAACCAAAGGCTTCTTGGAAGGATTGCCAAATCCTTGACACAAATCTTCCGTCTCTGTCAGAAATAATCGAGAGAGGCACTCCATGTCGTGCAACTATCTCTCTGAGGTACAGCTCAACAAGCTTACTAGTGTTATCCTTTTCCCTGATCAGCAGAAATTGTGCAGATTTTGTCAGACGGTCTACGATTACCCAAATCGTATCATGACCTCTAGGTGTCTTTGATAACTTCGTTATGAAATCCATTGAAATCTGCTCCCATTTCCACATGGGTACTTCAGGTTATTGCAGAAGACCTGAAGGCTTCTGATATTCGGCCTCTACCTTGGCACAAGTCAAACATTTGCCAACATACGTTGCAACAACACCTTTCAATCGAGTACCTTGACTTGTTAGCTTCATCGAAAATGATGTCTCTAAGACCACCAAAGAGGGGAAGCCAAATTCTTCCCATAAAAGACAATGTTCCTTCCTCATTTGGTACTAACTGTTTCTCCATCCCACGGAGATATTCATTCACAAGATTTTCCTTCTTAAGAGCTTCTCTCTGCGCAGCACGAATGCGCAATGAGAGGTCCGTTTGTATAATCATTCCCAAAGCCCCAACCCTTATGGGCTTAATCCTCTCTTTCAGACTTAAGGCGTCTGCCACCACATTCGCCTTTCCTGGGTGATACTTGATTTCACAGTCATAATCATTTAACAACTCAACCCATCGCCGCTGTCTCATATTAAGCTCCTTTTGATCGAATATATGCTGTAGGCTTTTGTGATCAGTAAAGATCGTGCATCTGGTGGCATACAAGTAATGTCGCCAGATCTTTAATGCAAACACCACTGCGCCTAATTCCAAATCATGCGTGGTGTAATTCTTCTTATGAACCTTCAATTGGCGCGAAGCATAAGCTATAACCTTCTGTCGCTGCATCAGTACGCATCCTAATCCCTAACGCGAGGCGTCACAATATACCATGAAGTCGTCAGTGCCTTCGGGTAGGGATAAGATGGTGCATCGCAAAGTTTGTTCTTCAGCAACTGAAAAGCTTCTTCTTATCTATCTCCCCATTCGTACTTTTTATCCTTCTGAGTAAGGGAGGTCAAAGGTTGAGCGATTTTCGAAAAATCCTCAATGAATCTGTGATAATATCATGCCAAACCTAGGAATTGACAGATCTCGGTTGGCGTCTTCAGAGTCTCCCAATTCTTGATCGCCTCAATTTTTGTGGGATCCACATGAATTCCATCTTCGTTTACCATGTGACCAAGGAATTGAACCTCACCCAACCAGAATTCGCACTTCGAGAACTTAGCGTACAATTTATCTTTCTTAAGCAGCTCTAAAATAGCTCTTAGATGTTGCTCATGCTCTTCCTTCGTCCTTGAATAAATCAAAATATCGTCGATAAACACAATCACAAATTTATCGAGATATGGCTTGCAGACTCTATTCATCAAATCCATAAACACAGCTGGCGCGTTTGTCTAACCAAACGGCATTACCAAAAACTCGTAATGTCCATATCGAGTCCTAAAGGCAGTCTTCAGAATACTTTCCTCTTGAATCCGCAACTGGGGATAACCTGATCGAAGATTGATCTTGGAGTAAAAACTCAAACCTTGAAGTTGATCGAAAAGATCATCAATCATTGGCAAAGGATACCGATTCTTGATGGTTAACTTGTTTAGCTCTCGGTAGTCGATACACATGCGGAAACTACCGTCTTTCTTCTTGACAAACAGCACTGGAGCTCCCCAAGGCGAGAAGCCTGGTCTAATGAATCCCTTGTCTAACAACTCCTGAAGTTGCGTCGACAACTCTTGCATTTCTGAAGCCGCAAGTCGATAAGGTGCCTTGGCCACAGGCGCGGCGCCTGGAACCAAGTCAATGTGGAATTCGACCTGTCGCTGCGGCGGCAATCCTGGAAAGTTTTCCGGGAAGACTTCAGGATATTCCTTCACAACTGGGATATCTTCTAGCTTCGGCTCAGGGGCTTCCTTGTCCACAACGTGTGCCAAGAAGGCAACACATCCTTTCTGCAAGCATCTTTGGGCTTTCAAACAGCTGATAATCCTTAGGGGCGTATCATGCTTTTCTCCATGCACTACAATCGTTTCTCCATTCACCATCGGAATGCGAATGATCTTCTCGTGAAATACGATCTCTGCTCGGTTGCTCGACAAGCAATCCATTCCGACTACCATGTTAAAGCTTCCCAACTCGACTGGCAGGAGATCAAGCATAAACTCATGCTCCCCGAGCTCTATTACACAACCTCTAATTACTTCATTCACTTCTACTAGCTTTCCGTTAGCTAGTTCTATCGAGTATGGAATATCTAGCTTACTAGCTACCAACCCAAGCATATTCTTAAATTCTAGGGAAACGAAGCTATAATCGGCACCAGTATCAAACAGTACAGATGCAAAGCGTTGGTTGATAGGGAATGTACCAGTAACTACATTCAGATCTTGGCGAGCTTCCCTCACTCCTATGTTGAAAACCCTTCCCTAAGCTTGGTTGATCTTTGGGCACTCTCTCTTGAAATGCCCAACATCTCCATAGTTAAAGCAACCTGGTCCCCGACCATTTCCATTCCCATTACCACCCTGGTTGTTGTTTTGGTTGCGGTTTCCACTCCCAGCTTGGTTTCCAAAATTACCACGATTACCATTACTGCCATTTCCTTCTTGATTGCGGTTTCCATACCCATTTCCACCACGGTTAGCGTTTCCATTTTCGGTGCCATAACCTCTCTGGCCACCATTACCACGACCAGTACCAGCCCAGCACGTTTCCTTCGAATGACCAACCTTTCCACAAGACTCACATTTCCTAACTCTGCACTGGCCGGCATGATGGTTGATGTGTGCAAAATGCAACATATAAATTACATCAATTGTGGCATAAAACTAACCCTTTTTAGTACTAATGTTGGAAAAAGTGTGCTTTTGTCTTCCTTTTGTATTTTCAGGATTAAATGAGTTCAAATTAACAAAAGAAGCAAAAAGGCCGCTAAATCTAACATAAATACAAGAAAAGGAACAAACGGGTACTTTGCTTTCAAGCGGTCCTCACGCTCCCAAGTGAACTCTGGGCCGTGACGCGCCTTCCATCGAACCTTGACGAGTTTAACACTACTCCTACGCTTCTTGTTTACCTTCCAATCAGTAACCTCAATAGGTTCTTCGGTAAAGTGAACTTCATCGGCAGGAATGACAACTGTTTCTTGAGTTGGACTCTTTTTCAGATTAGATACATGAAATGTATCATGAACGCCATTTAGTTCTGCGGTTAGATCCAACTTGTAAGCTACAAGACCAATCCTTTCCAGGATTCTGAATGGTCCAATATATCGTGGGTTCAACTTTCGACGCTTCCCAAAGCGTGCTACACCTTTCCAAGGTGAGACTTTTAGTAAAACCATATCTCCCACTTGAAACTCCAAAGGTTTCCTCCTTTGGTCCGCATAGCTCTTTTGTCGATCACGAGCCGCCTTGATGCGCTTTCGGATCTGTATAATCTTATAAGTAGTCTCTTGAACCAATTCGGGACCAACAAGCTGTCTATCACCCGCATCTGCCCAGCATAACGGTGATCGACACTTGCGTCCGTAGAGAGCTTCAAACGGTGCAGCTTGAATGCTTGCATGGTAGCTGTTGTTATATGAGAACTCTACCAAAGGTAGGTGAGTGTCCCAACTGCCACCCAAGTCCATTACGCAAGCTCGCAACATATCTTCTAGCGTTTGAATCATTCTCTCGCTCTGGCCATCTGTCTGTGGGTGAAATGCAGTACTCAGATTCAAATGAGAACCAAAGGCTTCTTGGAAGGATTGCCAAATCCTTGACACAAATCTTCCGTCTTTGTCAGAAATAATCGAGAGAGGCACTCCATGTCATGCAACTATCTCTCTGAGGTACAGCTCAGCAAGCTTACTAGTGTTATCCTTTTCCCTGATCGGCAGAAAGTGTGCAGATTTTGTCAGACGGTCTACGATTACCCAAATCGTATCATGACCTCTAGGTGTCTTTGGTAACTTCATTATGAAATCCATTGAAATCTGCTCCCATTTCCACATGGGTACTTCAGGTTGTTGCAGAAGACCTGAAGGCTTCTGATATTCGGCCTTTACCTTGGCACAAGTCAAACATTTGCCAACATACGTTGCAACATCACCTTTCAATCTCGGCCACCAATAAAAATCCTTTAAATCTTGGTACATCTTATTCGATCCTGGATGGATCGAGTACCTTGACTTGTGAGCTTCATCGAAAATGATGTCTCTAAGACCACCAAAGAGGGGAAGCCAAATTCTTCCCATAAAAGACAATGTTCCTTCCTCATTTGGTACTAACTGTTTCTCCATCCCACGGAGATATTCATTCACAAGATTTTCCTTCTTAAGAGCTTCTCTCTGCGCAGCACGAATGCGCAATGAGAGGTCCGTTTGTATAATCATTTCCAAAGCCCCAACCCTTTTGGGCTTAATCCTCTCTTTCAGACTTAAGGCGTCTGCCACCACATTCGCCTTTCCTGGGTGATACTTGATTTCACAGTCATAATCATTTAACAACTCAACCCATCGCCGCTGTCTCATATTAAGCTCCTTTTGATCGAATATATGCTGTAGGCTTCTGTGATCAGTAAAGATCGTGCATCTGGTGCCATACAAGTAATGTCGCCAGATCTTTAATGCAAACACCACTGCGCCTAATTCCAAATCATGCGTGGTGTAATTCTTCTCATGAACCTTCAATTGGCGCGAAGCATAAGCTATAACCTTCTGTCGCTGCATCAGTACACATCCTAATCCCTAATGTGAGGCGTCACAATATACCATGAAGTCGTCAGTGCCTTCGGGTAGGGATAAGATGGGTGCGTCGCAAAGTTTGTTCTTCAGTAACTGAAAAGCTTCTTCTTATCTATCTCCCCATTCGTACTTTTTATCCTTTTGAGTAAGGGAGGTCAAAAGTTGAGCGATTTTCGAAAAATCCTCAATGAATCTGCGATAATATCATGCCAAACCTAGGAATTGACGAATCTCGGTTGGCGTCTTCGGAGTCTCCCAATTCTTGATCGCCTCGATTTTTGTGGGATCCACATGAATTCCATCTTCGTTTACCATGTGACCAAGGAATTGAACCTCACCCAACCAGAATTCACACTTTGAGAACTTAGCGTACAATTTCTCTTTCTTAAGCAGCTCTAAAATAGCTCTTAGATGTTGCTCATGCTCTTCATTCGTCCTTGAATAAATCAAAATATCGTCGATAAACACAATCATAAATTTATCGAGATATGGCTTGCAGACTCTATTCATCAAATCCATAAACACTGCTGGCGCGTTTGTCAAACCAAACGGCATTACCAAAAACTCGTAATGTCCATATCGAGTTCTAAAGGCAGTCTTCGGAATACTTTCCTCTTGAATCCGCAACTGGTGATTACCTGATCGAAGATTGATCTTGGAGTAAAAACTCGAACCTTGAAGTTGATCGAAAAGATCATCAATCATTGGAAAAGGATACCGATTCTTGATGGTTAACTTGTTTAGCTCTCGGTAGTCGATACACATGTGGAAACTACCGTCTTTCTTCTTGACAAACAACACTGGAGCTCCCCAAGGCGAGAAGCCTGGTCTAATGAATCCCTTGTCTAACAACTCCTGAAGTTGCGTCGACAACTCTTGCATTTCTGAAGGCGCAAGTCGATAAGGTGCCTTGGCCACAGGCGCGGCGCCTGGAACCAAGTCAATGTGGAATTCGACCTGTCGCTGCGGCGGCAATCCTGGCAAGTTTTTGGGGAAGACTTCAGGATATTCCTTCACAACTAGGATATCCTCTAGCTTCGGCTCAGGGGCTTCCTTGTCCACAACGTGTGCCAAGAAGGCAACACATCCTTTCTGCAAGCATCTTCGGGCTTTCAAACAGCTGATAATCCTTAGGGGCGTATCATGCTTTTCTCCATGCACTACAATCGTTTCTCCATTCACCATCGGAATGCGAATGATCTTCTCGTGACATACGATCTCTGATCGGTTGCTCGACAAGCAATCCATTCCGACAACTACATTAAAGCTTCCCAACTCGACTGGCAGGAGATCAAGCATAAACTCATGCTCCCTGAGCTCTATTACACAACCTCTAATTACTTCATTCACTTCTACTAGCTTTCCGTTAGCTAGTTCTATCGAGTATGGAATATCTAGCTTACTAGCTACCAACCCAAGCATATTCTTAAATTCTAGGGAAACGAAGCTATAATCGGCACCAGTATCAAACAGTACAGATGCAAAGCGTTGGTTGATAGGGAACATACCAATAACTACGTTCGGATCTTGGTGAGCTTCCCTCGCTCCTATGTTGAAAACCCTTCCCTAAGCTTGGTTGATCTTTGGGCACTCTCTCTTGAAATACCCAACATCTCCACAGTTAAAGAAACCTGGTCCCCGACCATTTCCATTACCACCCTGGTTGTTGTTTTGGTTGCGGTTTCCACTCCCAGCTTGGTTTCCAAAATTACAACGATTACCATTACTGCCATTTCTGCCTTGATTGCGGTTTCCATACCCATTTCCACCACGGTTAGCGTTTCCATTTTCGTTGCGATAACCTCTCTGGCCACCATTACCATGACCAGTACCAGCCCAGCACGTTTCCTTCGAATGACCAACCTTTCCACAAGACTCACATTTCCTAACTCTGCACTGGCCGACATGATGGTTGATGTGTGCAAAATGCAACATATAAATTACATCAATTGTGGCATAAAACTAACCCTTTTTAGTACTAATGTTGGAAAAAGTGTGCTTTTGTCTTCCTTTTGTATTTTCAGGATTAAATGAGCTCAAATTAACAAAAGAAGCAAAAAGGCCGCTAAATCTAACATAAATAAAAGAAAAGGAACAAACGTGGCATGCCCGACCTCCCCGAAAGCATCTTCCCAAGCAAAACAAGAGAACAAAAGGCTGAACACGCCCCGTGCTCAGTGAACACGGGGGCGTGCCCAAGTGTCAGCATAAAAGACAAAGCTGTAGAAGCTTCCATCGCCCACCACGGGGCCGTGCTCAGCGGACATGGGGCCGTGGTCAACTATAAGATTCGCAGAATCCAGGCAAATCTTGATAGTACAGATATGCTTCTGCACACGGGGTCATGCCCATCGGACACGGGGCCATGGTCAACTAATGCAGACAAAAGCAATTAATGATGACAGAGAAAGAGGATGGACACGGGGCCGTGCCCACTGGACACGGGGCCGTGCCCGAGCTACTGTTCAGGCTATAAATAGGGGTGCTTGGCTCATTTGCAAACCATCCCTTGGCACACCACCTCTCTCACACTTCACCCACCACCATCACAACACCATCATCCACCACCATCATCCATTGTCCATCATAGAGTGTGTGAGTCGTCTCGGGATCCAAGATTGATCGTAAGAGTTCTTGACAATCAAAGGCCATGTTAGCCTAAGTCTCTTACATCACTTGGTGAAGACAAGTGTCTAGTGTAATACTTTTTATTTTTAATCTTTTCACACTTTTTACTTGGTTATGTATTAATGACTTTAATAACTAGTTTCTTATGTTGAAGGTGATTCTTCCTTATCGTTTGTCCGTGGTGTCTTGGCATTATTTTACTGTCTGTATAAAATAAAAGATTTTCACCATTCATATCTCCACGGTCTATATGGAGGTATGTTGGCTACCTGGTCGGGGGTTAAGGGAACGGTTTGGTAAGAGTCTTGCCTTGTTCAGTGTATAGATCCTGCAAGGACCTGGGTCAAATTTAGTAGGACCTCCTTCAATACCCACCGGTATTGGATGGCGGGGGTCCAAACTCTTTGATCCCCTCATATGTAAGCTACTATTAATACTTTAACCCGGCTACCTAGGACTGTATCCCTGCTGACTCAGACTACTTAGCCGGGGGTAACGTCACCTTCAAAAGAGGGGCCTACCATAATATGCATTAATAACTTAATTAATTATCTTTCAATAATCCGGCCCTTTAGGATTGTATGCTTGCTGACTCAAACTACTGGGTTGAGGGTAACGTCACCTTCAAAAGAGGGGCCTACTACAATAACTAAGATAATCTCTTAAATAGTGCAAAAGTGCAGAAATAATCAAAGTTTACACTAAACACGAGTCGGAGCCAAGTGATTCATCTTGTCTATCTGTTTTTCTTTTATTTTTCAGCATTTTAGTTAGTTTTTATTTTTCTTGTTTAAAAACATTTTTTCTAAACTTTTGATTTGATTAGGCGTTGAGGATAAACCGGTACTAAAAGCTCTTGTGTTCTTGGACGACCTCGGTATCTTGCCAACACTATACTACGCTCACGATGGGTGCACTTGCCCATATGTGTGTTTGGTGTTAGTAAAATATCGTGTTTTATAAATTTAAAACTTGACTAACGTGTAAAAAGGGCTTAAAATACACTTAAATTTATATCACACTTTACGCACATCAAGTTTTTGGCGCCGTTGTCAGGGACACAAGGATTTTAAGAAAGCTTAAAATCGACGGCCTAATCAGTTTTTCAAAACCTTTTTAAAACGCGCGCACATTTTTCTGCATTTTAGTTTAGTTTTGCATTTACAGTAGGTTGAACACGGGCCATGCTCGCTGAACACGGGGCCGTGCTGCATATTCTTCATAAAACACCCAGATACAGTAGCTTGAACATGGGGCCGTGCTCACTGAACACGCCCCCATGCTCAACGAAATCAGTAACTTTAATTAAAACACCCAGATATAGATTCTGTACACGGGGCCGTGTGTACTGAACACGGGGTCGTGTCCAGCCTTTGTTTCCGTTTTTATTTTTGTTTTCTGGTCTCGAGACTTTGTTGTGGTCTGCTGAGTGATTCTTATGGATTAATACTCAGGAGGTTACAACTACACCTATGAGGAGGATGATTTAGGAGTAACTATTACACTAATTGTGGTGACCCGCACTCGGTTCAATATTGTAACTTATATCAACCGTCCACTTCATACACCTACTATGAGGAGCCCAGGTATGAGCCATCAACTTCATACACATCCTATAAAGACCAAAGGTATGAACCTTCTCCCTCATAGTTATATTTTGATGAACCAAGGTATGAGCCTTCTTACTCATGCTTTAAGGAACCAAGATATGAGCCACCACCTTCATATGCTTACTATGAGGAACCATGGCGTGAACAACCCACCTCATATGAGTATTATGAAGAACAAAATTATGACCCTTATCCATCATATACTTACAATGAAGAACAATGGTGTGAACCATCTACTTCATATGGGTATTATGAGGAACAAAGGATCGAACAACCGGATTCAAGCTTTGAAAATCCAGATCCTTTTTCTATAACCGAAGTGACCGATAGGATATTAGAACACCTTAAAGTTATCGAGCACTATATAAAAGAATCTCGCGCAAGGGAAGAGGAGTCCCGCGCAAGAGAAAAATTAATTAAAGAAGAGATAACTGAAAGTGTAAAAATGGAAGAACAAATAAGTGAAGAACCGACACATTAGTTAAACAACGAAAAAGGTGAGTCCGTCAACGTTAAAATTCAAGAAGAGTCTAATTTTGAAGAAATTAATTGCTTATCACCTTCTTTTGAAAATCATTGTTTAGTTCCAACTCATGCTAAGTTTTTAAAAGAATTAAACACTAACACTAAAATTGATGAAATGGTAAGCGTTAAGTTAACTAATGATGAAACCTCGCTAATAAAAGAAGACCCATTTGAAATCAACATTACTCCGGTTCCATGTTTTTTTCAAAATTCATTTATTAGTAATGTCACAATTGATAAAGATCTTTGCGTTAACATAATGCCCAACTACATTTTCGAAAAATTAAGTATTAGTGACTTTTCTCCACTTCAAATACCCATTTTTCTATCTAATCGGAAAATAATAAAATCAATCGGTGTAGTTGAGGATGTCTTGGTTCAAACAAATCAAATGGTAATCCCAACCGACTTTGTCATCCTTGATGACTCTCCTCTAGTGTTGGGACGACCCTTTGTAAAAACTCACGAAGCTTTGAAAAACTAAAATTTCAACAATCTACCTCTTCAATTGGGGGCATTTAAAAAGAGTGTCGATCTTGAGCGGCCAATTAAATATCCATTCGGCAATAATGACCCCCTAATTGAAGATGAAGATGAACTACCCGAAACAAGTGAAAAGTTTGACCACTTTGTTGAAGAAGAGGTCGCCATAGAACAAACTTTTAAAGTTCTTGATCAAAAAGAGCAACCAAATAAGGAGTCTCCTAAAGACCCACCTCTTGAGCTCAAAGAACTTCGAAAAGGTTTGGAATATGCTTTTCTAGACAAAGATGGTAAATCACCTGTAATTATTTCATCTAAATTAGATAGTTTAGAAAAAGAAACCTTTTGAAAAAACACAAAAATGCGATTGCTTGGAAGCTTGTAGATATTAAAGGAATAAGTCCTTCCATGTGCACGCACAAAATTTTAATGAATGATGACTACAAATCGGTAACACAACCACAACGTCGAGTAAATCCACATGTTCGAGAAGTGGTTAAAAACGAAGTCATCAAATTACTTGATGCCGGACTTATTTATCCTATCTCCGATAGTCCTTGGGTAAGTCCCGTCCAAGTTGTTCCAAAGAAAGGAGGTATGACGGTAATAACTAATGAAAAGAACGAATTAATACCAACGAGGACCGTCACAGGATGGAGAGTATGTATAGATTATAGACGATTAATGAAGCAACAAGGAAAGATCACTTTCCTTTGCCCTTCATTGATCAAATGTTAGAGAGATTATCCGGTCATAAATTTTACTGTTTCTTGGATGGTTTTTCAGGTTACTTTCAAATCCCGATAGCACCCGAAGACCAAGTAAAGACAACTTTCATATGTCCCTATGGAACTTTTGCTTATCGTCGCACGCCATTTGGTCTATGTAATGCCCCCGCAACATTCCAACGTTGCATGGTAGCTACTTCCATGACATGATAGAAAAGACAATGGAAGTCTTTATGGACGACTTTTCTATCCTTGGGGATTCATACGACCAATGCCTCAATAACCTTCAAAGAATGCTATCCCGATGTGAGGAAACTAACATCGCCCTTAACTGGGAAAAATGCCATTTTATGGTAACTGAGGGAATAGTACTCGGTCACAAAATCTCAAGCGAAGGAATGGAAGTTGATCGAGCTAAAATAGACATTATTTCTCGATTACCACCTCCATCCTCCGTTAGAGCTATCAAAAGTTTCTTAGGGCATGCCGGATTTTATAGGCGGTTTATCAAAGACTTTTCAAAAATTTCAAGGCCTCTAACAAAATTACTTAAAAAAGATGTTCCTTTCATCTTTGACAAGGATTGCAATCAAGCATTTCTAACCCTAAAGGAAATGCTAGTCAATGCACCTATCATGATAGCGCCTGATTGGAAATTTCCTTTCGAAATCATGTGTGATGCTAGTGACTTTACAGTTGGAGCTGTCTTGGGACAAAGAAAAGAAAAGCATTTTCACCCAATTTATTATGCTAGTAAAACACTTAACGATGCGCAAGAAAATTACACAACAACTGAAAAAGAATTACTAGCTGTGGTATTTGCCTTTGATAAATTTCGTTCTTATCTTGTTCTTTCTAAAACTATAGTCTATACAGATCATGCAGCCATTCGATATCTCTTCAAAAAGCAGGACGCAAAACCACGTTTGATTCGGTGGATTTTACTCCTCCAAGAATTTAATATTGAAATCAAAGACAAAAGAGGAGCTGAAAACACCACAGCAGATCATCTTTCAAGCTTAGAAGACCCAGCTTTGGAGGCAACGAGGGACGAGCAAATCAACGAAAAATTTCCAACAGAGTCCCTAGAAATGATGGAATACAAAGAAGAACCATGGTGTGCCGACTATGCTAACTACCTAGCTAGCGGTATAGTCGCTAAGGGTTGGCCACATCATCAAAGAAATTTTTTTTTGGCTAATGTGAAGCATTATTTTTGGGAAGACCCTTATCTTTTCAAAATGTGTGCCGACCAACTCGTACGATGATGCGTACATGGTAGCGAAGCAAGCAGAATTCTCCGCCATTGTCATGAAGGTCCATACGGAGGACATCATGGTGCCACTAGTACCGCACGAAAGGTATTTGATCCAGGATTTTATAGGCCAGCCATTTACAAAGACGCCCAAAGTCTTGTCAAGACATGTGATACTCGCCAAAGAACAGGTAATATTTCTTTCAAAAACGAAATGCCACAAAATGGCATTCTTGTTTGTGAAATTTTTGATGTGTGGGGACTCGACTTTATTGGACCTTTCCCATCGTAAAAAGGAAACAAATATATACTTGTGGCAGTAGATTACTTGTCTAAATGGGCTGAGGCCGAAGCACTTCCAACAAATGATGGAAGAGTCATGGTAAGATTTCTGAAAAAAATATTCTCTTGTTTTGGAACACCTAAAGCATTAATAAGTGATAGAGGCACCCATTTTTGCAACCATCAACTTGAAATTTTTTTAACAAGATATGGGGTCTATCACCGGGTCTCAACAGCATATCACCCTCAAACAAACGGACAAGCCGAAGTGACTAATAGAGGTTTAAAACGAATACTCGAAAAAACCGTAGGGCTAAATAGAAAAGAATGGGCAGATAAATTAGATGATGCTTTATGGGCTTTTCGAACTGCTTATAAAACAACAATAGGTACAACCCCATATAAGCTAGTCTATGGGAAAAGCTGTCATTTGCTAGTAGAAATTGCACACAAAGCCTACTGGGCAATTAAAAATGTAAACTTAGATTTAGAATTTGCCGGTAGAAATCGATTTTGTCAATTAAATGAGTTAGACGAACTTAGGAATTATGAATACTCAAACTCAGAAATTTATAAGGAAAGAATGAAAAACTTGCATGACAAACATATTAAACTTAATGAATTTCGAATAGGAGATCAAGTTCTTTTGTTTAATTCACGACTTCGACTATTTCCTGGTAAATTAAAGTCTAGGTGGTCAGGACCTTTTTCCATCACCCATATTTTCCCACACGGTGCAGTAGAAATTAAATCTCGGAATGGAATTCCATTCAAAGTCAATGGCCAACGGCTAAAACTATATCAAGGATTTATTGAGGATGAAGAGGAAGAAATCTCGCTTCAAACAGTCGAAGAATAAAAGCATCAACATCATACCTGGTAAGTTAAGAATCAACGGGATGATATCTTAATCAGTAAGTGATGTGTGCAAAATGCAACATATAAATTACATCAATTGTGGCATAAAACTAACCCTTTTTAGTACTAATGTTGGAAAAAAGTGTGCTTTTGTCTTCCTTTTGTATTTTCAGGATTAAATGAGCTCCAATTAACAAAAGAAGCAAAAAGACAGCAAAATCTAACATAAATACAAGAAAAGGAACAAACGTGAAATGCCTGACCCCACGGCAGGATCTTCCCAAGCAAAACAAGAAGACAGAAGACTGAACACGCCCCGTGCTCAGCCAGCACGGGGGCGTGCCCAAGTGTCAGCAGAAAAGACAAAGTGGTAGAAGCTTCTATTGCCCACCACGGGGCCGTGCTCAGTGGACACGGGGCCGTGGTCAACTATAAGATTCGCACAATCTAGGCAAATCTTCATAGTACAAAGATTCTTCTGCACACGGGGTCGTGCTCAGCAGACACGGGGGCGTGGTCAACTAATAAGATAAGCTACATTAAATGAAGAAAGAGCAGGATGTGGATACGGGGCCGTGCCCGAGCTTCTGTTCAGCCTATAAATAGGAGTGCTTGGCTCAAGCTCAAACTATCCCTTGGCACACCACCTCTCTCACACTTCACCCACCACCCACCACCACCATAACACCATTATCCACCACCAACATCCATTGTCCATCATAGAGTGTGTGAGTCGTCGCGGGATCCAAGATTGATCGTAAGAGTTCTTGACAATCAAGGCCATGTTTGCCTAAGTCTCTTACATCACTTGGTGAAGACAAGTGTCTAGTGTAATACTTTTTATTTCTAATCTTTTCGCACTTTTTACTTGGTTTTGTATTAATGACTTTAATAACTAGTTTCTTATGTTGAAGGTGATTCTTCTTTATTGTTTGTCCGTGGTGTCTTGACATTATTTTACTGTCTATATAAAATAAAAGATTTTCACCATTCATATCTCCACGGTCTATATGGAGGTATGTTGGCTACCTGGTCGGGGGTTAAGGGAACGGTTTGGTAAGAGTCTTGCCATTATTCAGCGTTTAGAGGTCCTGCAATGGACCTGGGTCAAATTTAGTAGGACCTCCTTCAATACTTAACGGTATTGGATGGCGGGGGTCCAAACTCTTTGATCCCCTCATAAGTTAACTACTATTAATACTATAACCCGGCTATTTAGGACTGTATCCATGCTGACTCAGACTACTTAGTCGAGGGTAACGTCACCTCCAAAAGAGGGGCCTACCATAATTTGCATTAATAACTTAATTAATTATCTTTCAATAATCCGACCCTTTAGGATTGTATCCTTGCTGACTCAAACTACTGGGTTGAGGGTAACGTCACCTTCAAAAGAGGGGCCTACTACAATAACTAAGATAATCTCTTAAATAAGTGCAAAAGTGCGGAAATAATCAAAGGTTACACTATACACGAGTCGGAACCAAGTGATTCATCTTGTCTATCTGTTTTTTCTTTTATTTTTATTTTTCAGCATTTTAGTTAGTTTTTATTTTTCTTAGCTTAAAATATTTTTCTAAACTTATTGATTTGATTAGACGTTGAGGATAAACCGGTACTAAAAGCTCTTGTGTCCTTAGACGACCTCGGTATCTTACCAACAATATACTACGCTCACGATGGGTGCACTTGCCCATATGTGTGTTTAGTGTTAGTAAATATCGTGTTTTATAAATTTAAAACTTGGCTAAAAAAGTGTTAAAGGGCTTAAAATATACACCTAATATATATAATACTTCACACGCATCAAGTTTTTGGCGCCGTTGCCGGGGACACAAGGATTTTAAGAAAGTTAGGAATCAACGGCCTAATCTTTTTTCTTATTTTTCATTTTTTTAGGATTTTTCTTAATTTTTCAGCTTCTGCAGAACTCAGCACGGGCCGTGCCCGCTGAACACGCCCCGTGCCCAATCATTGGAACTGGCAATCCTGCTTTAAGTCAGACAGTAAGCTGAACTCGGGGCCGTGCCCACTCAACACGCCCCCGTGCCCAAGTTTCAGTTACTGAAAACAGAACCATAAGATCCTGACGGTTGGTAATTTCTGACACAAACATGAGTGATACTGATAGTTTTTACTTTCGGCACTCTTATGGTACTATGTGGTGTCAATTATGTGGTGGTAACCATAAGGAATTAGAATGTTATTTTCTAAATTATAAGCCCCACTATATAGATCCATCGTTTCCTAGTATCCTTAAGAGGGGAGAAAGTAAAAATAATCCCTATCTCTCCCTCAAATGCTCCCAACCGGATTTTCTAGGAGAAATGCTTCTCGATGAATTATTTCAATTAGACGATCTAATTCTTAATTGGTTAAAAGAACTTAGGAAAGATTTCAACGATCTTTTCCAAGACAATAACCAAAAAGAAGGATTGGAAACGCATTCAAATAACTTCGTTGTTTCGGACGATACTTCTAACTCTAGTGAGGACTTGAGCGATAGTCGTCCCTGTGTCGATTGTGCCGTGAAGGACTTCCCATTAACTTCGTTTGATGCATACATAGACCTGAGCGATTCGACATACACCTTCTTTAACGAGAGCCCGGAAAAGGGTTGGACTTGTCCACCTACATATAGCATAGGAATCACCCTCACCGACAACCTCTTGCGTTCTCGTCTTAATCTAGAGCAATTAAGGTATCTTAGGCACTTTGGGGTTGTTCCCTCCAGTAAGGAACCACCCGATCTAGAGAAGGTCCTTGAAAATAGACGAATTCCTTAAGACAGCTTCTAGACACGGGGCCGTGTCCAGGTCAGCACGCCCCCGTGTCCACCCAAAGATTCCCTTCTGATTTTGTCAGAATGCGGACAAAAATGTGTCATGATTCCATCTGCACACGGGGCCGTGTCCAGCCGACACGGGGCCATGCGCAACGTACTGTCGTTTTCTATAAATGCAGCCAAGAATCCTGCACATTTGAACCATTCCAGGGACAGCGATTTGGGGAATATTCTCACATACCATCCTAGGTATTTTCTAAAAGAAGATTCTCAACTATCTTCTTGTCCTTTCCTCTTTTATCCACTATCATCTTCTTCAATTTTTCTCATACTTCCATTAAAGCTTGAACCTTCCATAATTTCAAGCCTTATTGAGATGTTTGTTAGATTTTTGTTCATGGAATCTTGTTAAAAATAAGTTCTACAACAATGTTTTAAGTTGTTTATGTTCAAAAATGCTTTAAAAATCATGAAAACAATTTGAAACCCCAAGATTCCTTGTTCCTAAATCCTGCAGATATCTGAACACGGGGCCGTGTCCGAAGTACTGGTTCCATAAAATTGAACTCTTTTCGGTATGTTTTCTCAGTATGGCAAGCAGAACAAGCGGAAACTCTTCGTCGCATTCCAGAAACAACCGGAAGCGGAGAAGATCATCAACGGTTGAAGATTCTCTTGTAAACTATGTTTACGCCTTAAGAGAAGCCCTTGATGAAGTGACAAGTGTGGAAGAGGCATTGGTTGACCGTATTAATCATTTGACGGTGGGACTAGAAGGATGTCTCTGGGAAGTCAACCTTTTGCACCAAAGGTTGAACATTCTCGCCTCTCCTCCTTTGGTACCGATCATCACCCAAAGGGCATGGAATGTGGTACCGGAAGTCATCATTCCGGCCGAATGGTACGCCTTACATTCGGAGCCCCCTCGAGACATACTACAAGGGGTTCCGATTGGTGTCGCTCCCCCTCCACAAGATGTTGAGGAACATGAAGCCGCCTCCCTTCTCCCGAGGGAGATAGAAGAATGGCTCTAACAACATCTAAGGGACACCGCTCGGCTTGGAGTTCTACAAGGCTTTTAGACCGGAAATCTATTTCCGGAATTTTGGTTCTTATTGTAGAAGTAGAGCTCCTTAGGAAGATTTTACGGATCACTTGACCTATCTAATATTAGGACTTTTAACTTTTGTTTTCTGCTTTATTTTTCATTTTTAGGACTATTATATAATTCTCTCTATGACTTAATGAATGATGGTTTTAGTTAATTTGGTGCTTGGGTGGTATTGCAATGAATAAAACACACTTGAGATGACAAAGGATACAAGGGAAACTTGAACCAGCACCCCATGCAGGAAAACAGAGCCGTCCGACGATTTTCTTCGTTTACAGTAAGTTCGCCCAACACGGCCCCGTGCTGCACAGTCTGCAGAAATACCCAGTTCAGGTAAACTGGACACGGGCCGTGTTCACCCAACACGTCGCCGTGTCCAGGCTTCTGTTTCTCTTGAACACGAGGCCGTGCCCGGACAATACGGGGCCGTGTCCAGTGCCCAGTAACATAAATTTTTGCTTAAATCACACCTTTTACACATTCAATCAACCTAAAAATTTATTTTTGGGACACATTGAGGACAATGTGTAATTTAAGTGTGGGGGGGGGGGGGGGGGGATGCTAAAACCTTGAATCTTGCAAGTCCTAAATACAAGCCTTACACAAAACTCTATTGGAACCGCTAATCACCCCAATTTTTTTTTTCAAAAATTTTCAATTTTTTTTTTACTTGTCTAGGTTTAACTTGGGAATTTCAAGTTCTAAAAAGGTTATATTTTTACGAATTTACAACCGATAGCGTCGTGATAAAAAGAACCAACATAAGAAAATTATGAAAAGTCATGACAAACTTAGTTATAAAAACCCATTCCCACAAAAGTGAGTTTTGAGCCTTTATTGAGCATACAATTACATATCATTAGACTAAATGCTCATTTTTCGTTTCTTGTGTGAATAGCCGCTTGGTTCTTACGACTCTAGAACTTGCCACGACGATACATTCCCGGTCCTTACCAACTTAAACCCGAGTAAGTAAATGATGGAGGCATTAGGACTAACCCTTTTTATTTCTACACCATTATTTTTCCATTTTTGTACCACCTACCCAAAATCCCCCTAGTTAGCCCCTTTGAGCCTAAACCTTTTCATTTCATAACCCAAACCAAACACCCTTTTACCCACCAAAACCTTTTTCATTTTTAACCCTTTGTTTTAGTAACTAGCTCGGTTTTTCGTATGACTTTTCAAAAAAAAAAATGTGTTGATGATGAAGCAAAAGAAAATAAACAAACAAGTTCATCAAAAATAACTTTGTTTCAATAATAGCTTCATCAAAATAAAAGTTACAAAAATAAAAAGTCTTACGAAAACCGACGCTTGTTACGCTTTTCGCCCTTTTTCTACTAACCACTAACCCAACCACCTACCTTTAACGCAAGCCTAACCCTTCACCCAAAAAGTCCTCTTGATATTTACAAAGGTATGTAAGTTAAAAAGGAGGAGGATTGATTGCTTGGCAAGCCTATGGTAAGAGTAAGTTCCATGCCGCTCTCGAGTGATCCACAAAAATACATTTTCGGCCGAGTGTTGAGTGATCCCCGTGAGGTATGTGAACTTGTATATAAATAGAATTTTAAAGAGGCATGTTATGCCCTAATAAGTAATTTCCCTTATGAAAAGTTTTAAATAAATCATGACGAATAGGATTGTAAATAAATAAAAATAAAACTAAATAAAGAATCTTGGACAACCCGACACTCTATGACAAGCCCAAAAACCTTCTTCTCTACCCATTCCATTAGGGAGTGTAAAGCCACATTATAAAGAGTTTTGCTTAAGGACAAGCAAAGATTCAAGTGTGGGGGAATTTGATGTGTGCAAAATGCAACATATAAATTACATCAATTGTGGCATAAAACTAAGCATTTTTTAGTACTAATGTTGGAAAAAGTATGCTTTTGTCTTCCTTTTGTATTTTCAGGATTAAATGAGCTCAAATTAACAAAAGAAGCAAAAAGACAGCAAAATCTAACATAAATACAAGAAAAGGAACAAACGTGACATGCCCGACCCCACGACAGCATCTTCCCAAGCAAAACAAGAAGACAGAAGACTGAACAAGCCCCGTGCTCAGCCAGCACGGGGCCGTACCCAAGTGTCAACAGAAAAGACAAAGTGGTTGAAGCTTCTATTGACCACCACGGGGCCGTGCTCAGTGGACACGGGGCCGTGGTCAACTATAAGATTCGCACAATCTAGGCAAATCTTCATAGTACAAAGATTCTTCTGCACACGGGGTCGTGCTCAGCAGACACGGGGGCGTGGTCAACTAATAAGACAAGCTGCATCAAATGAAGAAAGGGAAGGATGTGGACACGGGGCCATGCCCACTGGACTCGGGGCCGTGCCCGAGCTTCTGTTCAGCCTATAAATAGGAGTGCTTGGCTCAAGCTCAAACCATCCCTTGGCACACCACCTCTCTCACACTTCACCCACCACCCACCACCACCATAACACCATCATCCACCACCATCATCCATTGTCCATCATACAGTGTGTGAGTCGTCTCGGGATCCAAGATTGATCGTAAGAGTTCTTGACAATCAAGGCCATGTTTGCCTAAGTCTCTTACATCACTTGGTGAAGACAAGTGTCTAGTGTAATACTTTTTATTTCTAATCTTTTCGCACTTTTTACTTGGTTTTGTATTAATGACTTTAATAACTAGTTTCTTATGTTGAAGGTGATTCTTCTTTATCGTTTGTCCGTGGTGTCTTGACATTATTTTACTGTCTATATAAAATAAAAGATTTTCAGCATTCATATCTCCACGGTCTATATGGAGGTATGTTGGCTACCTGGTCGGGGGTTAAGGGAACGGTTTGGTAAGAGTCTTGCCATTGTTTAGCGTTTAGAGGTCCTGCAATGGACCTGGGTCAAATTTAGTAGGACCTCCTTCAATACTTAACGGTATTGGATGGCGGGGATCCAAACTCTTTGATCCCCTCATAAGTTAACTACTATTAATACTATAACCCGGCTATTCAGGACTGTATCCCTGCTGACTCAGACTACTTAGTCGAGGGTAACATCACCTCCAAAAAAGGGGCCTACCATAATTTGCATTAATAACTTAATTAATTATCTTTCAATAATCCGACCCTTTAGGATTGTATCCTTGCTGACTCAAACTACTGGGTTGACGGTAACGTCACCTTCAAAAGAGGGGCCTACTACAATAACTAAGATAATCTCTTAAATAAGTGCAAAAGTGCGGAAATAATCAAAGGTTACACTATACACGAGTCGGAACCAAGTGATTCATCTTGTCTATCTGTTTTTTTTATTTTTTTTTCAGCATTTTAGTTAGTTTTTATTTTTCTTAGCTTAAAACATTTTTCTAAACATTTTGATTTGATTAGACGTTGAGGATAAACCGGTACTAAAAGCTCTTGTGTCCTTGGACGACCTCGGTATCTTACCAACACTAAACTACGCTCACGATGGGTGAACTTGCCCATATGTGTGTTTAGTGTTAGTAAATATCGTGTTTTATAAATTTAAAACTTGGCTAAAAAAGTGTTAAAGGGCTTAAAATATACACCTAATATATATAACACTTAACACGCATCAATAAGTCTTCTAACCAAGTTTTTGGGAAACAAGGGGCGCTCACACGAGCACAAAAAAAAACTTTTGCTCGGCACGAGGCCGTGTCCGCGTGACTGTCGGGATAAATCCCCTTTTTCATAACAGTTACACCATTCCACACGCCCCCGTTTCGCCGAAAACGCTCTGGTTCAAGGCGATTTTCCGTAGATTTTCGACGTCTCCTATCATTCTAACAACATCATGGTATGATTCTATCACTATTAGTAGTTAGATTAAACATTTGCATGTAGTTAACACTTCAAAATTTTGGGGAAAAATCTAGGGTTCTTGAACTTCATCCGGATCGAACCTCAAATTTTTGCTTAAATCTGTTAGCATTAGTTTAGAGTAGTGTTATAGGAAGTAAATTCACTTGTATTGTTCAAAGATTCGCCCGATTTCTCACAAAAACCTCAAACCCTTGTTTTTGAACCGAAAAAGATAAAATTGAATGGGTAAACGGTTTGTTTTAGGAAAACGGTACTTGGGGTTTCATTTTCAGGGAAAACCGCACCTAGTGAACCAAAAATTTTCAAGTTTTCGAAACCGGGTCGAAAAATGAAATTTTTGAGTAACAGATGCCTGGACACGGGGTCGTGTCCGCTGAACACGGGGCCGTGTCCAGCTCGCTGTTTGCAGTTTTTTCCGAAAACTCCACTGTTTCATGCTAACTTTTGATGTATTCTTTCAGATGTCAAGGAAATTCACGAGGTTCAACGCAAATGAGCTCGATGCTAGGGCTAGATACAGAGTACTTCAAACAAGACCGGAAGAATACCCAAGACAAGCATGCATGGATTTGTTTGCATTGGTGAACCAACATGACCGCTTCAACAACCTAGTCACCGGACCACTAAGAGTCACCCTGACCACTCGACTTCGCTCAGTCCACTAGTGCACTATGGAATTCTATAGCACCTTCACGTTCAATTCAAGGTGTGACCCATTTGACAATGATGGGGTAGCATTCCGATTTGGTGGAACTAGGTACTCGATTTCAATGGCACAATTTGGGTCGATAATTGGGTTGTATGCGGAGGAAGACACGGGTAATGAAGAAAACACCGGAGGGGTGCGAGAGCTGGATTAGAACGAACGCCAAGCCGCATGGGCTCAGATTGGTGAAGGGCACTACAACCCGAGCAGCACTAAGAGCACTAAGCTGAGGGACCCGCTTTACCGTTACATTCATAGAGTCCTCACTTACTCTCTTAGCCAAAGGCATGATAGCAGTAGCTTTGTGGGGTTGAGAGATTTGGTGGTCCTTCATTGCATTCATACCCGCAGACACCTAGATGTTCCGTACCTCCTGCTTCGTAACATGCATCTGAACTGACTTGCTACTTCACCAACCCCTATCTTCTTCGGGGGGTGGATATACCGTCTCTTCAAGCACTTCACAAATATACCTAGGTCCTTCGAAAGGAGTCCATGGTCGGGAAGAGTGGATGTACACATCTGCCGCTCCATGAACTTAATTTATGAGGCTGCAGACGGTTCGGTTAGCTTCCGAAGGATGCAGGGGAATGCATGGAACCCTCAAGAGGCACTCGTCCTTCACGCTCCACAACATCATCAGTACCAGTACCAACCCCATGGTGATCCGGGCCAATCCTCCTCACAAGGAGGTGGTTTTCCCAACTTACAAAGTTTACATGATTTATTGCAGGAAAACCTCATGTGCACCAGGAACACCTATAATATGGCGAGCAACACGTACAACCGGGTTGGAGCAATCTAGAGAAACATATCTGATATCCAAGATGATATTGGAAATATCCGGGAGTACATTGCGGGGCACGGTGGAGGAGATGATGATGATGAGGACGAGGACATGGACTAGGCGGGAGAAGCGGAGGCAGAAGCGGTTGTTGGGTAATCCCACAGGTTAACCCCCTTTTTTTTATCTTGAACAAGTTCCGGCCTGCGTGCCGTGTGTTGAACAATTTACTTTCCTTTAACTCTTTTTATTTTCTGCATTTGTTTTTCTTTCTAACTTTGTGATGGGGATGTTGAACGTTGGTAATTTAAGATGTTTGCTATGTTTTGGTGTAGTGTTTATTGCTAAAACAGGTACATAAGAGGCTTAGAGCACTAAACATTAGTGTTACTAAAGCCGGGACAGGAAAACCAGAGCCAGAAACCTGTTTTTCACCTTTGCAGATTGTCTACACGGGGCCGTGTCCAGCCGACACGCCCCCGTGCTCACTCCCCCAGACCTGCTGTTTGTCTAAATTTGCAGACTTTTGCCAGACACTGGGTCGTGCCCAGTGGACATGCCCCCGTGTCCACCTTCTGTAAGTTTTCGATACTGGCATCTGAACACGGGGTCGTGTCCAACGAACACAGGGCCGTGTCCAGACGCCCAGTAACATAATTTTTTTCTTTTTCACACCTTTTACACATTCAATCAAACTAAAAACTTATTTTAGGGACACATTGAGGACAATGTGTAATTTGAGTGTGTGTGGGGGGGGGGTGTGCTAAAACTTTGAATCTTGCAAGTCCTAATTACAAGCCTTACACAAAACTCTATTGGAACTGCTAATCACCCCAAATTTTTTCAAAGATTTTCATTTTTTTACTTGTCTAGGTTTAACTTGGGAATTTCAAATTCTAAAAAGGTTACATTTTTACAAATTTACAACCGATAGCGTCGTGATAAAAAGAACCAACATAAGAAAATTATGAAAAGGCATGACAAGCTTAGTTAAAATTTAATTATATATACTTGATCACATAAAAACCCATTCCCACAAAAGTGAGTTTTGAGCCTTTATTGAGCATACAAATACATATCTTTAAACTAGATGCTCATTTTTCGTTTCTTGTGTGAATAGCCGCTTGGTTCTTACAACTCTAGAACTTGCCACGAAGATACATTCCCGGTCCTTACCAACTTAAACCCGAGTAAGTAAATGATGGAGGCATTAGGACTAACCCTTTTTATTTCTACATCATTATTTTTTTTACCACCTACCCAAAATCCCCCTAGTTAACCCCTTTGTGCCTAAACCTTTTCATTTCTTAACCCAAACCAAACACCCTTTCACCCACCAAAACCTTTTTTTTAATTATTTTTAACCCTTTGTTTTAGTAACAAGCTCGGTTTTTCGTATGACTTAAAAAAATGTGTTGATGATGAAGCAAAAGAAATAAACAAGCAAGTTCATTAAAAATAACTTTGTTTTCCGACGCTTTTTATGCTTTTCGCCCTTTTTCTACTAACCACTAACCCAATCACCTACCTTTAACCCAAGCCTAACCCTTCACCCAAAAGTCCTCTTGATATTTACAAAGGTATATAGTTATAAAAGAGGATGATTGATTGCTTGGCAAGCCTATGGTAGGAGTAAGTTTCATGCCGCTCTCGAGTGATTCACTAAAATACATCTTCGGCCGAGTGTTGAGTGATCCCCCGTGAGGTATGTGAACTTGTATATAAATAAAATTTTAAAGAGGCATGTTATGCCCTAATAAGTAATTTATCTTATGAAAATTTTTAAATAAATCATGACGAATAGGATTGTAAATAAATAAAAATAAAACTTAATAAAGAATCTTGGAAATCCCGACACTCTATGACAAGTCCAAAAACCTTCTCTTCTACCCATTCCATTTGGGAATGTAAAGCCACAATATAAAGAGTTTTGCTTGAGGACAAGCAAAGATTCAAGTGTGGGGGTATTAGATGTGTGCAAAATGCAACATATAAATTACATCAATTGTGGCATAAAACTAACCCTTTTTTAGTACTAATGTTGGAAAAAGTGTGCTTTTGTCTTCCTTTTGTATTTTCAGGATTAAATGAGCTCAAATTAACAAAAGAAGCAAAAAGGCCGCTAAATCTAACATAAATACAAGAAAAGGAACAAACGTGGCATGCCCGACCTCCCCGAAAGCATCTTCCCAAGAAAAACAAGAGAACAGAAGGCTGAACACGCCCCGTGGTCAGTGAACACGGGGGCGTGCCCAAGTGTCAGCATAAAAGACAAAGTTGTAGAAGCTTCCATCGCCCACCACGGGGCCGTGCTCAGCGGACACGGGGTCGTGGTCAACTATAAGATTTGCAGAATCCAGGCAAATCTTGATAGTATAGATATGCTTCTGCACACGGGGTCGTGCCCATCGGACACGGGGCCGTGGTTAACTAATGCAGACAAAAGCAATTAATGAAGACAGAGAAGGAGGATGGACAAGGGGCCGTGCCCACTGGACACGGGGCCGTGCCCGAGCTACTGTTCAGGCTATAAATAGGGGTGCTTGGCTCATTTGCAAACCATCCCTTGGCACACCACCTCTCTCACACTTCACCCAACACCCACCACCATCACAACACAATCATCCACCACCATCATCCATTGTCCATCATAGAGTGTGTGAGTCGTCTCGGGATCCAAGATTGATCGTAAGAGTTCTTGACAATCAAAGGCCATGTTTGCCTAAGTCTCTTACATCACTTGGTGAAGACAAGTGTCTAGTGTAATACTTTTTATTTTTAATATTTTCGCACTTTTTACTTGGTTTTGTATTAATTACTTTAATAACTAGTTTCTTATGTTGAAGGTGATTCTTCCTTATCGTTTGTCCGTGGTGTTTTGGCATTATTTTACTGTCTATATAAAATAAAATATTTTCACCATTCATATCTCCACGGTCTATATGGAGGTATGTTGGCTACCTGGTCGGGGGTTAAGGGAACGGTTTGGTAAGAGTCTTGCCTTGTTTAGTGTATAGATCCTGCAAGGACCTGGGTCAAATTTAGTAAGACCTCCTTCAATACCCACCGGTATTGGATGGCGGGGGTCCAAACTCTTTGATCCCCTCATATGTAAGCTACTATTAATACTTTAACCCGACTACTTAGGACTGTATCCTTGCTGACTCAGACTACTTAGCCGAGGGTAACGTCACCTTCAAAAGAGGGGCCTACCATAATATGCATTAATAACTTAATTAATTATCTTTCAATAATCCGACCCTTTAGGATTGTATCCTTGCTGACTCAAACTACTGGGTTGAGGGTAACGTCACCTTCAAAAGAGGGGCCTACTACAATAACTAAGATAATCTCTTAAATAGTGCAAAAGTGCGGAAATAATCAAATGTTACACTAAACACGAGTCGGAGCCAAGTGATTCATCTTGTCTATCTGTTTTTTTTTATTTTTCAGCATTTTAGTTAGTTTTTATTTTTATTGTTTAAAAACATTTTTTCTAAACTTTTGATTTGATTAGACGTTGAGGATAAACCGGTACTAAAAGCTCTTGTGTCCTTGGACAACCTCGGTATCTTGCCAACACTATACTACGCTCACGATGGGTGCATTTGCCCGTATGTGTGTTTGGTGTTAGTAAAATATCGTGTTTTATAAATTTAAAACTTGACTAACGTGTCAAAAGGGCTTAAAATATACTTAAATTTATATCACACTTTACGCACATCAATGGTACTGGCACAAATCACATTTGGGTAGAGTGCCCATATACCCTTTTCCTTTGTTCTCAACACCAGTCTTGACTTCGGCTGGTGGGTTCGCATCCTTCTTCTTGTTAGCACTGCTGGTACCCTTCTTGAAGTTTGAGAACTTCCTTTTGTTCTCACCTGATGACTCAACGTGAGTCTCCTTATTCTTCTGGTCAGAGATCAAAAATTTGTTCAACATGATTGCCTCTTCAATCAAGGCCACACTTGGATCAATGGCTTCAGTGATCGTTGCAGGCTTCGATGTCGTCACCATGCTCATGATTCGGGGTGCCAATCCCCAAATAAAACGCTCAATGCGCTTGAATTTCGGATCAACCATGTAAGGAACGACGCGAGATAAGTCATGAAATCTCTGCACGTATTCAGCAATCTTTGGACCATCCATCTTGAGATTCCAGAATTCAGTCTCCAATTTTTGAATTTCCGCCCTTGAACAGTACTTTTTGCGTAAAAGTTCCTTCATTTCGTCCCATGTCATGGCATATGCCACCTCTTCTCCCAAGGTCTGAACTTGGAGATTCCACCATGATAGCGCTCCGTCTAAGAACAATCCAGAGATGTAGGTGACCTGGTGCTCCGGCGCACACTTGCTCATTCTCAACACAGAATCAGTTTTCTCCGCCCATCTGACGAAAGCTACGGCACCCCCGGTGTCGTCGAAATTCAGAGGCTTACAGTCTAGGAACTGCTTATAGGTACAGCCTGTACAAGCAACATCATTCACAGAAATCATTAGCGAACGCACATGGAATATCCAAACGTAACGTAATGTGTCTTTAGTGACTTAAACATTACCATGAGGTGGGTTGTTTCCTGAGGTACCCCCGCTATGCTCAGAGCACAGGGCCTCGTGCTGTGCTATCGCTTGTGAAATCCGTTCTTGTAGTTCGACCTCTGTCGTGGGCAACCGTGTTTCTCTTCGTGGAGGCATCTTCTATAAGAAGATTGCATTGGTCAGCTCATAATAAGTATAGTGAGTACATAACATGTATACGTAATAGCATTTATCAACGCATGTAAGCACATAACATCTCAATCATAACATAAACAAGTAATTCAACAATGCATATAATGAGAATATTGCGATTGAGCTTTCATATATCATCGACCACAATTACATTTACATGTTCTACAAGTGTATCATATCGCATCAAAAGGGACTACATGGTCACATCACCCTTGTCCAAAATGTCTATTAATCTATAACAGTCAAAAGTCAAAATGCGGTCTTCAAAAGGCTGTGCAAGCTGGGCTCAACAGTGATACTCTCATCAAAAGTAAGCTACCTACATAAAACCAAAAACTGGCTATGCTAATGGCGGAGGAGGAGGAGGTGGAGGAACGAAAAGTAAACTGCACACATGCGCTAACTCCTCCTCAAGAGCATGAACATGATGCAACGGATAACTAATTTGCTGCTCCATGGTAAGAAATCGCACGTCAAAATCTGGGTAAGGCAGAAGAGGAGCAGGTGGAGTCGCAAAAGGTGACTGACATGTACAAGATGGAGGACGTAGAATCCTCTCTAGCTCCATGACTCTACGACACAAAATCTCCTGCTGAAGCTGCAAGGACAGGAGTAGCTCATCCCTCGTGTAGCCAATGAAGTGGGAGGGATGGTATGGATCAGAAACTGGCATAGTGTTGGGCGGAAACCATATGAGTGGCTCGCCTGACGGTGCAGAAGCAAAATGAGCAGCAGGTGTAAACTGTGACATGAAAGGAAATGCGGCTGACACGTGAGGAACATGGCCAGGCTGCTGACTGGACGGGCCTTCCCCTGGACGGGGTGGAGGGATATCCTGTAAGAATGTGATCGGCAGGTCAGTGCGGTGTGCATCAGACACAAACGGGTGAAACAGGGCAACATTAACAGGTGCATGTGTAGGTGCAGGTGGGGGGGGGGGGGGTAACAGGCTCAACAAAAGGGGGCATGTCATCATCATCCTCTATCCACCCATTGCTGGTGAATGCGTATCTGGGGTCTATCTGATCAGCAAAAACAACATGGTCAGCGGGTGCAGGGATCGGGTCGGGTACAAGTGGTGTAACAACATGTATGCCAACAGGTACAGGGTCATGATCAGGCAGAGGATCAAGAGCAGGTATAGGCTCGGGTGCAAGTATAGGCTCAGGGTCAGCGGGTATCGGCTTGAGATCAGCGGGTGCATCAAAAGGCTGATCGTCGGGAACAAAGTCAACCTCATGCTCAGGCTCAATGTCAAGATCAAAGTCGTGTGGAATAACAGGTGCAACAGACAGGGCTGTGTCAGAATCCGAATCAGTGGGATAACGCTGCAATCCTAGTGCATGCAAAGTGGTGGATGACACAGACTCGAAAGAATCGGGACCAGAATGATCAGATGAAATCTCAACGATAGGAATCTCAATGAGTGGAACCATAACGACATCATCGACTGGAACTCCATCTCCCTGAGCAGCATCAGGGGGACCATCAATGAAAAGATCGACATCATCATCAGACAAAGCATCAAAAGGCAAATCCTCGAGAGGAAAAGCCGCAAGAGGCAAAGGGGCGAGGATCGGAACCACGGCATGCTCATCATCGGGATGTCCGAGGATGAGATGGTCCTGGTCAGAAATAGAAACAAGAAAGGGATCCTCATCGGGTAAACCATCAGCATGCGGTATATCGTCGCCAAAATCAGGTAATGCAAAAGGCTGGAAATCATCGTCATCGTCACTCTCAGTGTCAGAGGTAAAAATCTCAGGGTCTGGGACAATCTCATCGTCCGAAACAATAGCCATGGGGTCTACAGTATCTGACAGTCCACTCCCAGATGAGGACATGGTGTCTGTAACAAAGCAATCACAACATATGCACACACATCAACAATCATCAAATAAGCATGTAAGTAGTAACAATGTAAGCATGCATTCATCCTAGTCTTCCCAGACTATCCCACCCAGCCTCTCAGACTGAACTACCTAGCCTCTCAGACTAAACCTCCCAGTTTCCCAAACTGAACTACCCAGCCTCTCAGACTGAACCATAACATAACCTTGAAATGTGTTTCGTGTATTTTATTTGTAAAAATGTTTGTCTTCATGGATCTGGGCGTTTTGTGTATGCAATGAAAACATGTTTGTGAAAACATTTTCGTGAGAGCCCTAATAATCGTAGTCTAGACTTGAGAAAGAATCCTAGTTCGCTACGATCGAAGCTCTGATACCAAGCTATCACACCCTGACTTTTGCGGAAGCATGATTATGGTGTGACTTTCTTAATACCATAGCATTCAATCATAACAATACTATATGATAAAACCAAAAGATGTTCATCCATCAATTTAGTTTGAAAATACCACAACATACTTGTCTGAAACGTTGACTCCAAATTTAAATTACAAACCACAACATGTTTAAATGAGTTCACGAAGACTCGACAAAATGTCACACCCTGACTTTTGCGGAAGCGTGATTATGGTGTGACTTTCTTAATACCATAGCATTCAATCATAACAATACTATATGATAAAACCATAAGATGTTCATCCATAAATTTAAGTTTGAAAATACCACAACATACTTGTCTGAAACGTAGACTCCATACTTAAATTACAAACCACATGTCACACCCCGACTTTCCACGTGTCACCGGTGGGCCCGGTGGGGAGTATCGTGACGTCATGGTTGGCAACGTAATAGTCAAACAACACAATATTATTAAGCACAGCGGAAGCAATTGAAAAATATAATACAACCGAATTTATTATTGTAATATCAATTGTCACAATATTCGGAAGTTTATCCACAGAAGGATCGAACATAAAATGGAAACAATAGTTCAACAGACTTTTAGGCATCTTAAGCTTGCGAGACTTCTATTGATGCTAAGGAGACATATCCAGCCAATTTCGTATAGTACCTGCATTTAGCCTTTTTGGAAAATACGTCAGTTTACACTGGTAAATACATTCAACTGACTCATTTTGGAAAAAGAGTTTGTAAATTGTTTTGAATGCACGTGGCACAAAATATCTTGACACATTGATTAAAATGCACAGAGGCAAAATTAATCTTTTTAACTTGGGAGAATTATTTAATAATATAATAATCTTGTGAACGATTTACATGTTACTTATGCGTTCAGTAGCCCGGAACGTATCCGGGTTAAAGATCAATAGACACACCACTTTAAGTGAGTTATACACGGGAGTACGCCTACACCCCGTGCTCAGGTCGTGGCCATCTCGTAAGATAATGCCAGGGATATCCGGGACATGGTCATTAACCCCCCAAAGGCTGTAAAGTAAACACATCTGTTTAAAACGAGCCGATCAAATTATTCAACTACCCACTAAGCGTGGAGATTTGATGCCCGATCAAGCGGTACGCTATGTACCGTAACCCAAGCCCGTATAGGGAAAATAAGTTAAAAGTATTTACCTGATGCAAGTATAATTCACAATAAGTAGTATGCACGTAGCTTTTACTGTCTCTCCTAATCTGGAACGAAGGTTTAATATAATCTATTAGAATTCTAACGGGTCTTTTATTAAGCTTAAGCTTAGACCGGCTAGTTTCAAGATACGGTTTGTACGCACAATTAAGCGAAGACCGGATAGAATGTGATTCAGACCCGACAAGTTTGAAGACTTGTTTAATATGGGTTTATTATTCACATTCTGGATTTTGAGATAAAACCGTTAAGGTTTGACCCGTTTCGGCTAATTTATGTAAACTTGTTACATAAACCGAACCGAACGCGTAGTATGCGTAACGGGTATCCGTAAGAGCCATATACAGGTTTCCTAAGTTAATATGCTTCAAATATGTTGTAACATCAGTAGGATGTCTTTCGTTATGCCCCGAACTAATTTAAACACAAACTATTCCCCGTAGGGGTAGTTTGGTCATTTTAAAGTTTGTAAAAGAGTTTAAATGTCTAACTGAGTTACAGGTCTGATGTAAACAGCAAACATACTCAATTTGATGGGTTATAACAGTAGGCTAAGGCGTATATGTGAAATTTATCATATTTAACCAAACTATGCCCCGTAGGGGTATTTTGGTAATTTCACATAAGCCGAAAAGCTCAAAACTGAAGTCTGAGTTTATCAACTTTTGCTTACTGTTAAAATATGATAATTTGCTTCTTATATCAGTAGGTATCAACCCGGGTATGTCCAATATGATTCTAAGACATACTATGTGTTAAAAACGCTAATTATGGCGATTAAAGGCCATTTCCGGGTTCTATACTTAAATCTGATATTTTTATATTTCCAGAAGGCTTAAAATAATCTATTAATCATATGCGATCAGTAGCAAAAGTTTTGGAGTCGTTTAGATAAGTAAAACTCATTTTATGGCCCGTAAGGGCAAAACCGACAATTACCGAATTAAGCCTACGACTATGAGTTATGCTCAGCCTAAAATTAATTAAAAATCTTTAAAATTCCCAAAATAATATATTACATCAGTGGGTAATTTGTTTGATACCAAAAAGTATGTTTAATTAGGCTATACGCTAATTACGCCATTTTATTAACATAAAGCACCGTAATTACGCTAATGAGCATAGCTCTTAATCTACAAGTCAAACTGATGTCAAATTTTGCATACAAGTTTATATATCAATATTCAAGGTTTCTACACTTTTACATTTTCATAAATCATGTTTTAAGGTAATAAGGGCATAACGGTCAACGTATGAGCAATTAACGGAAATGTGCATATTAATTGGATAACTAGTGAACCACGGTGTATAATCACAGAGGGTTGTTCTAACATGTATCCTAGTCCAATTAAAGCTCTGAGGCATTTCTAAAACATGCCTAAACGGGTCAGAACTGAAAGTCAAAGTGAAAGTCAAACTATGCGACTTTCGGTTCCGAACCGGGTCTAAACAGGAAATAGTCGGGTTGAACATGTTCGGACATGTTCTTACACTTATTACTAAGTTATAACAATGATCAAACAGGTTATACATGTTCTAGATAGCTAATTATGCATAAATGGCATTTTAAGCATTATGTTGACTTTTTAATTAAAAGTTTGACCCGACATTTGACCTGGTTAGAGTGGTGATCAGGGGAAACCCTCTTGAGGTTTTATTACCCACATAAATACCAACTTATAACCATTTTTAATTCGAGATATGACTGAGCCATTATTGACAAATCTCGAAGTCAAACCGTAATTACGACGGTTTGACTTTTAGCTAATTAACCAAGCTAAACTCAAATAAAGAAGGATTAGAACACTTACTGAAGTCCTAAGCTTGATTAGGAAGGACTTGGGTCTGCTTTGAAGCTCCAGAAGGCTCCTCAATTGCAGAATGAAGGTGTGAGGAATGAGTTGAACAAGTGTGGCCTTTTATAGTTAATCAAACACCACAAAATGTTGACAACAAGGTCTAGTACTCACCACAACTGATTGACACTTGTTCCTAGCATTTAGGGGGTGCCTAGGGGCCAAGAAAAATGAGGAAACTCGGACAAAAATCGAACAGATTGCAAAAGGCAGCCAAAACAACGAAATCAGGATCTGGCACCCCCTCGCGTGGCGCGAGGGGTTCCTCGCGTGGCGCGAGGCCACCTGCAGCAGATCTTTATTTTTGGATTTTGCGCATTGGTCCTTGGCTCTTCAAATTTCGAATAGGCACTTGTTTATTGCCTTATGAACCCTCACAATTGATCTATAAAGGCTTTAAAACATATACCCACTTTGTTAGGTCCCCGGTTAACTTAATTGTTACCCGAAAAGTCCTAACTTCCAACGTTGACGCTTTAACGCTTCGCACACGAATTTGATCATATCTTTCTCATACGTTAACGAAACTTTATGAAATTTAAATCGTGTATTCTCGTGAGCATAATTAATATTTACAAAGCTTCGGGTTTGTCAAAAGGTCACTCAGAGGTATAATTTAAACATGTTGACACATTTGGTCCCTGTAGTTTGAAATCTCTCACTTTTAGCTTCGTATGATCCATGTTTTATTCGTTTGAAGGTATGAGCATCTTGTAGGGGTAATATATAATATAATTATTCACAGTTGACACTTAGAATACGTATATTCACATA
This sequence comes from Helianthus tuberosus, assembly GCA_030545235.1. Lineage (NCBI taxonomy): Eukaryota > Viridiplantae > Streptophyta > Magnoliopsida > Asterales > Asteraceae > Helianthus > Helianthus tuberosus. The sequence continues at coordinate 70,814,787 of CM060416.1, forward strand.
CCTTCCACGTTTGTCAACTTTAGTCCTTCTATAATATTTCTTTCACACGTTTAAACATTATGACACGTGTCAACACATTATAGGACGTGAATTTTCGAGGTGTTACATCCTCACCCCCTTAAAATAAATCTCGACCCGATATTTACTGAAATAAGTAAGGGTACTTTTCTTTAATCGTGGATTCAACCTCCCACGTGTATTCGGGACCCCTACGGGCATCCCATTTGACCTTTACAAAAGGTATATGCTTTCTTCGAAGCTTCCTTACCTGTTGATCTTCAATCGACAAAGGTTTTTCCACAAGCGTTAAGCTCTTATCTATTTGCACATCTGTATGTGGCATGACATGTGAATCGTCAGCGGAACATTCTTTAGATTGCAGATGTGGAACACATTGTGAATTCCACTGAGCTCTTCTGGTAAGTTCAACTTGTAGAAACTGACCCGACACGTTCGTTAACCTCGAAAGGTCCTATGTATCTCGGGCTTAGTTTACCTTTCTTACCAAATCGCATCACCCCTTTCCATGGTGACACTTTAAGTAGGACTGTGTCACCTACTTCGAAGTGAAAATCCTTACGACTTGGATCCGCGTAACTCTTCTGCCTATTCCGGGCAGCTTGGAGATTGTTACGAATCTGGACAATCTTGTCCTTCGTTTCGAACACGATCTCTGGTCCTGATAACTGGACTTCTCCAACTTCCGCCCAACAAACTGGCGATCTACACTTTCTACCGTATAATGCCTCAAAAGGCGCAGCCTTAATGCTGGTATGGTAGTTATTGTTGTAGGAGAATTCGATTAACGGTAGGTTCTTATCCCAACTACCGCTTAAATCGATTGCACGTGCACGTAGCATATCTTCCAACGTTTGAATAGTACGCTCACTCTGACCGCCTGTCTGAGGATGGTAAGCCGTACTAAAATTCAACGTGTGCCCAAAGATTGTTGGAAACTCTTCCAAAAATGTGGCGTGTACCTAGTATCTCTATCAGAGATAATAGTCACAGGTATGCCATGCAAGGCTACAATCTTATCCACTTATAATTGGGCTAACATATCGGAGCTATAAGTCTCCTTGATGGGTAAGAGATGAGCTGACTTAGTCAGTCGGTCAACTATAACCCATATCGTATCATTTCCTTTCCTCGTCTTGGGTAACTTGGTAATAAAATCCATAGTTACCATTTCCCACTTCCACGTAGGAAGTTCAGGCTGTTGTAGCAAGCCTGACGGCTTTTGATGCTCGGCTTTGACTTGCGCACATGTCAAGCATTTAGCTACATGGGTGGCTACGGACTTTTTCAAGCCTATCCACCAATAATTTACCCTTAGATCCTGGGTAGCAGATGGCAATTCTTAATCGTTGCCTAATTAGGGTTGCGGCATGTATGCATAAGCAATATGAACCGTCTTTCTTATTTAATAACATAAAACCCTCAGAATATTGAGTCAGGCTATATGAGCCTATGTCTTAAAACCTACTCAACCAAGGTTTCGTTTATTCCATAATCAATATGGAGTTTTCACAATACTCCATCCCACGGAGGGATACAAATCTTAATTCTACCTGCCTTCCATGAGGTAAGCAGGGAAAACTTTTGAGAAGATAATTAAGATACAGGGAGGCTGTAGAGATTTTCCATATCTCAGGCTCCAGTTCATCCATCATTGTTCGTGTCAAATGAGTGACACCTTTATGTTATAAGTCCACGACTTCCTTAATCGGGAACATTTACTTAAAAAAAAAATTTCCATTTTTGGATATCTTCTTTGAATACTACTAGTCGACTTTAGTACAATATGATCATTGGGATATCTTAGGGGTTCCATGTATTAAACCTCCATGCTGATCAGACATGGAAATAATCTATGGGACACACTAGGATACGCCAATCCTCATATGACACTTTTATCAAACATAGTTTGGCATTCGCAGGCGATAGAAAACAATGAGAAAAATAATTAAAATAACATATGTTGTCGTACTCTATGCGAAGAAAGAGTACTCTTAGATTTTCGGAAGGATTCCTTGCCGATACTAGAAGAATCGGTTACTATGGTTTCCTTGGTAATTTATACCTTGTGGATGAAGAAAAAAAAATTTGCTAAGTTTATGGTTCATGAAGATTTATTATTGCCTGTTAAAAAAAACAGGACACCTAGCAGAAATTATCATTGATAAATGATAAGGAAGTTTATTGTACGAGTGCTTATATTTAATTAATGATGGAAGTTTCACAAACTAGGCACCTAGCTCAGTTGGCTAGGCGCGCGAAAGGGTGCGGCCGGCCTAGACCCAGGTTCGATTCCGGGGACGGCCAGTTCCACCATTTTTTTTATGTATAATATTAATTAATCGCACGGATACGTGTAATTATGAGAGTTGTCTCATGAGGAATCTTGATAATTAATTGCTTCTTATTACCCACAATACGGGCTTGATTTTTATCACTATATTGAGTCCTTGTATTTAACAGAACTAGGACATCAAAAATGATTCCTTATGGATATAAAACATCCATCTAATAATGCTGAAGCAGTCTCAGAGGTATACAGGCTTCTTACTGAACTTTCGTTGCCTTTTATTAAGCCTGTACTTGCTTTCTTTCTCAGATTTTTGGAAGTTATTCTCCTTCTTTTGGTTCATCCTTCATATAAGAAGTGTGAACAAAATCTCCTCATGAGCAATATAAACATGGTTTTTAATGAGATTTAGAGCGAGAAGAATTCGGCTCTTTGGATTGTCTCATGACCTTTCTATGGTCCTTCCATCTGCTGCGTCAACCACAGCCTGAAGATTAACTCCATTAATATTGAGGTTTACGTTTGTAGTTTTATTAACTTTCGTCGCCTTAATAGCGTTGCGACTGTCGTCTACCTCATCCGAGTTTTCCATACTCGAAACTTGGTACCATTTACCAAGATTTAACCATTATTAATCATCATCTTGATGACCTGACTTAAATTAGTCATGGCATTCATAAACCGTATGGGCTATTCTGTTCCGAACATTCATAGTGAATGTTATTTGAACGTATTTCCATTATATTTAGCCTAGGTCACAACGAGACCATCAATGGCATGCAAGGTTTGGAGCGAGTCCAATACTTGCTTGACAGGGGACCATAATGTCACAACTGTCTTTGTCACAAGGACGATTATAAATAGCTCAAAGGCTAGCCTTTCATGACTTCGGTTATATATTTATATACATATATGGCATAGAAGCCTGTCGCGAGGGACGTAGAAAAATATGGCATAAAGCACAGTCATGAAGGACATAAATGATTATACGGCACGGAGGCCTTGTCACACGGACATTTAGATATGGCACAAACGGCCTTGTTATAAGGACATTCATCAAATCTGGTACAAAGGCATGTCACCAGGAATGTTAACATTTAATATGTTAACTTGTCACGAATGACCAATTATAGCACATAGGCTTGTCGTGAATGACTTTAAAACATAACTTGATGGTCTATCACCAAGGACCTTAATTTATAAGCCGTAATCTTATTAGATTAGGGCTTCAAGGTTTGAACGTGGTTCTTCACCTTTGGACAGGGAGTCATAGACTACAACTGTCATCGTCTTGAAAGACGATTCTTTTGGCAGAAAAATAAGCCAATCAACATCACTAATGGACGTTTATATATAACAATCGTATCTAATGATATTAGTCATGATCACATCGATCATATTGACTATTAGGTTTGGGTATAATCACACCATTTTGAACAGGGGATCATAAAGATCACAATGTCTTTGTCACATATGGACAATATAATTTGGCCCATAGGCGAAAACATCACTTATGGATGTTTATAATTGGTTCATCCTATTAGATGCTATAAGTCATGATTGCATTAATCATATTGATTATTTGGCTTGAGCATAGCTCACCACCTTAGACAAGGAATCATAAAGATAACAATGTCAATGTCTCAAATGGACAATATATTATAGCCCGTAGGCAAGACATCACTAAAGGATGTTAAATAATATGATCATCGTATTAGATGATATTAGTCATGATCGCATTGATCACATAAACTATTATGTTTGGACATAGTCCAACATTTTAGACAGGAGGTCAAAGACCACCACTGTCGTTGTCTTATCGGACAACAAGTTTAGTCCGTTGGTGCTTCATCACTAATGGATGTTTATAATATGATCATCTTATAGGATGGTATAAGCCATGATTCCTAGATCACTAGGCTAGATTTGAGAATTGGAAGAATCCAATATAAGGATGACTGTTGTGATTTTTCTCGAATCACATTTGTCAAGAGTGCTAACACATTCCTAGGTGTTAACAAGGATGTGAATCCCTTGAGTAGGTTTCGCCATCTTGGCCGCGTAGGCTAGGTTTCACCTTTAAGATTCCCTTCAATTGCATACTGACAGAGAAGGAAGGATATTTATTTTATTCAGGATTTTTATCATAAATCCTAATTCATAAGTTAATAATAGCACCAATGGCCCAGTCGCGTAGACAAGTTAAATTTATAAGCCATGATTTCAGAGAATCGTGGCCTTAAGGTTTGAATCAAAGTTCATTACTTTTTCTTGACAGGGAGCTGTAGGCTACCACTGTCTTTAGTCTCAGAGGACATTAACTATAGCCCGTAGGCACTTCCCTTATAAGAGATGTTTATTACTGGATTGCCCCTTAGGGAAATTCATTAACCATGGTAAACAGAGACCATATTTGGTTAATTTATTAATCATATTTATTTAGGATTTCTATTATAATTTATCCTAATTATAAAACATTAACAGTCTTATTAGTGGCACCAATGGCCTGGTCACATGGACATTTATAAATTATAAGCTTATGATTTCAGAGAATCAAAGCAACAATAACTGTTTTATTTAATAGCACAAAAGGCCTAGTCACAAGGACAATTTTTTTTTTTAAATTATAAGCCATGATTTCAGAGAATCAAGGCCTTTAAGTATATTAGCACAACTGGCTTAGTCACAAGGACATATATAATTTATAAGCTATGATTTCAGAGAATCAAAGCATGAAAGTATATTGGCACAATAGGCCTAGTCACGTAGACAATTATAAATTATATGCTAGGATTTCAGAGAATCAAAGCATTTGAGGTTTGAACCTAGTTCATTACCTTTATCTGACAGGGAGTCATAGCTACCACTGTATTTTGGCTCATGTAGAAATGAGCAAGGCCCGTAGGCACTATATTACCACGTATGGTTAAAATATGATCATCTTAATTGATGATGTAAACCCAGGATTTAGAGATCATTAAACTGGGTTAGGAATCTTTTGAAGAATTCCATATAAAAATGACGTGTGTGATTTTAAATGAATCACATCTGCCAGGAGTGTTAACATGTTTTAAGATGTTAACAGGGAATTGAATCTTTTTAAACAGGTCTTACCATCTTGGCCCGGTCTTACAATTGACCCTAGGCTAGGTTTCACATTAAGATTCTTAATTAATGATTTGAATCTTTTTAACAGGTCTTACCATCTTGGCCCGGTCTTATAATTGACCCGAGGCTAGGTTTCACACTTAAGATTCTTAATTTATAATTAACGCAGAACAGTTTTAAATTGAGGTGTAAATATGGATCTGAATCTAAATTGTGGAACTGCCATCTTGGCCGGTCTTAATATGACCCGAAGCTAGGTCTTGCCCTTTTAGATTTTGTCATTTTATTATAATGGTAGATCTTGCAAAAAAAAGAAATATTATTTTTCCATTTATTTAATATTTCTTATTTAGAATGAAAGTTTAAACTTAATCATTCCATTTATAAAAATAAAAGTATAAAGTTGCCCTAAGCGGGACTTAAAAGAAATAATGTGTCCTCGGAGGGACTGAAAGGTAATTATGTCCTTATAAGGACTATTAAGGAAACGATCTTCAGTAAAAGGAGTTTCTTCTTCATTTTATTTCTGAATGCTTTCTCCTTGGATGCTCGTTTCATTCTAGTCGCGGTACGAACCTCAGCATCTCAGGGCTCCTGGTGTGGAGAATTCTTATTACAGCTTCTTCGCTTGGCGACGTATCCAATATATAAAAATTTGGAAGCGGAAATTTTAAAATTAGGATTGAGAATATTCCTAAGTTAAGTCTAGACTCAGAAGGTTTAGATATGTGCAATTGTGTAACTGAGATTAAACACTAAGGTTAGTGTTTAATTCACTCAGTGTTGGCTCTGATACCAACCTGTCACACCCCGACTTTCCACGTGTCACCGGTGGGCCCGGTGGGGAGTATCGTGACGTCATGGTTGGCAACGTAATAGTCAAACAACACAATATTATTAAGCACAGCGGAAGCAATTGAAAAATATAATACAACCGAATTTATTATTGTAATATCAATTGTCACAATATTCGGAAGTTTATCCACAGAAGGATCGAACATAAAATGGAAACAATAGTTCAACAGACTTTTAGGCATCTTAAGCTTGCAAGACTTCTATTGATGCTAAGGAGACATATCCAGCCAATTTCGTATAGTACCTGCATTTAGCCTTTTTGGAAAATACGTCAGTTTACACTGGTAAATACATTCAACTGACTCATTTTGGAAAAAGAGTTTGTAAATTGTTTTGAATGCACGTGGCACAAAATATCTTGACACATTGATTAAAATGCACAGAGGCAAAATTAATCTTTTTAACTTGGGAGAATTATTTAATAATATAATAATCTTGTGAACTTTTTACATGTTACTTATGCGTTCAGTAGCCCGGAACGTATCCGGGTTAAAGATCAATAGACACACCACTTTAAGTGAGTTATACACGGGAGTACGCCTACACCCCGTGCTCAGGTCGTGGCCATCTCGTAAGATGATGCCAGGGATATCCGGGACATGGTCATTAACCCCCCAAAGGCTGTAAAGTAAACACATCTGTTTAAAACGAGCCGATCAAATTATTCAACTACCCACTAAGCGTGGAGATTTGATGCCCGATCAAGCGGTACGCTATGTACCGTAACCCAAGCCCGTATAGGGAAAATAAGTTAAAAGTATTTACCTGATGCAAGTATAATTCACAATAAGTAGTATGCACGTAGCTTTTACTGTCTCTCCTAATCTGGAACGAAGGTTTAATATAACCTATTAGAATTCTAACGGGTCTTTTATTAAGCTTAAGCTTAGACCGGCTAGTTTCAAGATACGGTTCGTACGCACAATTAAGCGAAGACCGGATAGAATGTGATTCAGACCCGACAAGTTTGAAGACTTGTTTAATATGGGTTTATTATTCACATTCTGGATTTTGAGATAAAACCGTTAAGGTTTGACCCGTTTCGGCTAATTTATGTAAACTTGTTACATAAACTGAACCGAACGCGTAGTATGCGTAACGGGTATCCGTAAGAGCCATATACAGGTTTCCTAAGTTAATATGCTTCAAATATGTTGTAACATCAGTAGGATGTCTTTCGTTATGCCCCGAACTAATTTAAACACAAACTATGCCCCGTAGGGGTAGTTTGGTCATTTTAAAGTTTGTAAAAGAGTTTAAATGTCTAACTGAGTTACAGGTCTGATGTAAACAGCAAACATACTCAATTTGATGGGTTATAACAGTAGGCTAAGGCGTATATGTGAAATTTATCATATTTAACCAAACTATGCCCCGTAGGGGTATTTTGGTAATTTCACATAAGCCGAAAAGCTCAAAACTGAAGTCTGAGTTTATCAACTTTTGCTTACTGTTAAAATATGATAATTTGCTTCTTATATCAGTAGGTATCAACCCGGGTATGTCCAATATGATTCTAAGACATACTATGTGTTAAAAACGCTAATTATGGCGATTAAAGGCCATTTCCGGGTTCTATACTTAAATCTGATATTTTTATATTTCCAGAAGGCTTAAAATAATCTATTAATCATATGCGACCAGTAGCAAAAGGTTTGGAGTCGTTTAGATAAGTAAAACTCATTTTATGGCCCGTAAGGGCAAAACCGACAATTACCGAATTAAGCCTACGACTATGAGTTATGTGTGACAACTCGAAATTTAGAACCTTTCGTTGTATGCTTGAACGTTAAGTGACTAACTGATTTGATGAATTGATTAATGATAAGTGAACCTTTTATGTGACTATGTGTTACGTTTATATGTATACTTGTGTGTTTAGTATGCGATAGGTTTAAGGGAGCCGAGAACCCGACTCGAGACCATGTGGTCTCGAGTGAACAATGCAACATTTGGGGCCGCTTGGGCCACACACACACTTAGCCTATTCCGAAGCCCATTAGGGTGCACTACTTAGAAAGAGTATATAATCCCCATGATAGCCACACTTGTCATTTTTGGGCAAATAACACACATACTCTTCTAACACACGCTCTCCATTCTCACTCACTAAAACCCTAAGCCACAACATCCTTCTCCTTCCTCTCGGATTCAAATCGGTGACCACTAAGGAACTCTCGGATCAACTCGTACACACCCACTTTTGAACCCATACTTGAACCGGTTAGTAATTCTATTGCAAACACATGTATTTTCATGATTTAAGGTGTTGATGTGCGATGTTATAGATTAATGATGCATGTTATGAGTTTGTTTCGGTTTGACGATGATATATGATGAAGATTAGGTGATAATATGTTTATTTGATAAGTTTATGCATGATAATGGGTAATGAGATAACATGACTTGATTTCGGACATATTGTATGATGGGTTGATGTTATTTTGTGTTTAAATGTGGTCTAAACCATTAGTTGTTAATGTTCATTGCATACCATTATGTTACAAATCAAATGCTTGTTAAACGGCTGCTTATATGTGGAAATCGGATTAGTTGTTGAAAGTTTTGATTGTTGTTTCAAGTTATGAACATGATGAACTATTTGAATATATGAAGAACTTGTTGAATAGCATATGAACATGATATGAATATTTGAAATTCCTGTGTTTGATCCGTTTTTGGTTAGGGTTAGACAAATAAACATGTTTATGAGGATAGTACATAATGGTGCATGAAATCAGAATGTTATTGGATAGTACACTGTACCGAATCAGCAGTTGTCCAACCGAAACCTCCAGTTGCGACTCGAAACCACCGCATGTTGAGTCGAAATCTCCCGGTTGCGACATCGGTTGCGAGTCGCAAACACCCGGTTGCGACTCGAAACCACACTTGATCAGCACAAACCTTATGACTCGAAACCACAGTTACGAGTCCAGTTGCGACTCGAGACCAAAACAGCATGAACCGAGACCATGATTGCGAGTCCGGTTGCGACTCGAGACCAGAACCTGCATCAGTTGCGACTCAAGCCCATGTGCATGTACACACTGTTTGGACTTGCACCTCAATTCGGACTTAAGTACTTGGGCCGGACTCTTGGGCCTGATGCACAGATCTTATATGTTGATGATTGAATGTGGATATTGTTGAACTGCCATGATCAAACGTGTATGACATGAAAGATACTTGAATGCATTATGCTAGGAACATACGTGTACTGATTGAATACGAACCTGATTGGTATGATACAACTATGATAGGACGTGAGTAGCCACAATATTGCTTGATTGACTTTTCTGTGTATCTACCGAGCAAACCAAGGTGAGTTCACACCCTCTACAAAGCATGGGATTCCCAGGGGTCGGGAATTGGGGTTAAGGAACATGGGTTCCTCGTCCTCCTTGGGTAGGACAGCAACGGTTCAGGAATGTAATTCCTCGTCCTCACGGACAGATAACTCGTACTAGACCAAAACTCTATCACGAAGTCCCTCCTTTTTATATCGACTTAATCGCCGGGCCAATGGCGAGCGGGTCATTAGTTAGATAGCGCTATTTAGGTCTGACAAACCTCACACCGTGCCGCAGAGGACGGGCGTGAACTAATGGATCTGGGGCACGTCAATGATGATAGACATTGACAGTTTCAGGGCACATAAACATGACTACAATCAGCAGTCGATATGGTAACGAGTCTAGTGTATACATGGGGTAGCCCCCACGGCCGAAATGCCAGATAACTAACACGGGGTAGCCCCCACGGCTGGATTGCCAGAGTAACCAGGAACATACAAATCACGTTTTTAACTATGGGGTAACCCCCACGGCAGGATGCCAGCTAAAGGAAACTGTTTTCGAAACAACTTAAAACGAACACCCAACCGTGAACTCACTCAACTTGTTGTTGACTCGTTACTACATGCTTTGCAGGTCCTTAGGTTCTGAGCTGGAGCTTGCAAGGAGGAGGATCGTTGTGGGACATGGACGACTGAGTGCCATGTTAAACTTTGGAACAATTAAACTTATGTATTGATTTAAGACTTATGCTTCCGCTAGCAACTTAACTATGTTTTTGTTTGGACACCAATTGTATTGGTTAAACTTTTATATCTTTTAACTCGCATGTTCAATATGATTGGTGGCTGGATCCTGGTCAGTCGCGCCTCCAAGCGGTAGTACTCCGCAGGTGGATTTTGGGGGTGTGACATTATGCTCAGCCTAAAATTAATTAAAAATCTTTAAAATTCCCAAAATAATATATTACATCAGTGGGTAATTTGTTTGATACCAAAAAGTATGTTTAATTAGGCTATACGCTAATTACGCCATTTTATTAACATAAAGCACCGTAATTACGCTAATGAGCATAGCTCTTAATCTACAAGTCAAACTGATGTCAAATTTTGCATACAAGTTTATATATCAATATTCAAGGTTTCTACACTTTTACATTTTCATAAATCATGTTTTAAGGTAATAAGGGCATAACGGTCAACGTATGAGCAATTAACGGAAATGTGCATATTAATTGGATAACTAGTGAACCACGGTGTATAATCACAGAGGGTTGTTCTAACATGTATCCTAGTCCAATTAAAGCTCTGAGGCATTTCTAAAACATGCCTAAACGGGTCAGAACTGAAAGTCAAAGTGAAAGTCAAACTATGCGACTTTCGGTTCCGAACCGGGTCTAAACAGGAAATAGTCGGGTTGAACATGTTCGGACATGTTCTTACACTTATTACTAAGTTATAACAATGATCAAACAGGTTATACATGTTCTAGATAGCTAATTATGCATAAATGGCATTTTAAGCATTATGTTGACTTTTTAATTAAAAGTTTGACCCGACATTTGACCTGGTTAGAGTGGTGATCAGGGGAAACCCTCTTGAGGTTTTATTACCCACATAAATACCAACTTATAACCATTTTTAATTCGAGATATGACTGAGCCATTATTGACAAATCTCGAAGTCAAACCGTAATTACGACGGTTTGACTTTTAGCTAATTAACCAAGCTAAACTCAAATAAAGAAGGATTAGAACACTTACTGAAGTCCTAAGCTTGATTAGGAAGGACTTGGGTCTGCTTTGAAGCTCCAGAAGGCTCCTCAATTGCAGAATGAAGGTGTGAGGAATGAGTTGAACAAGTGTGGTCTTTTATAGTTAATCAAACACCACAAAATGTTGACAACAAGGTCTAGTACTCACCACAACTGATTGACACTTGTTCCTAGCATTTAGGGGGTGCCTAGGGGCCAAGAAAAATGAGGAAACTCGGACAAAAATCGAACAGATTGCAAAAGGCAGCCAAAACAACGAAATCAGGATCTGGCACCCCCTCGCGTGGCGCGAGGGGTTCCTCGCGTGGCGCGAGGCCACCTGCAGCAGATCTTTATTTTTGGATTTTGCGCATTGGTCCTTGGCTCTTCAAATTTCAAATAGGCACTTGTTTATTGCCTTATGAACCCTCACAATTGATCTATAAGGGCTTTAAAACATATACCCACTTTGTTAGGTCCCCGGTTAACTTAATTGTTACCCGAAAAGTCCTAACTTCCAACGTTGACGCTTTAACGCTTCGCACAAGAATTTGATCATATCTTTCTCATACGTTAACGAAACTTTATGAAATTTAAATCGTGTATTCTTGTGAGCATAATTAATATTTACAAAGCTTCGGGTTTGTTAAAGGGTCACTCAGAGGTATAATTTAAACATGTTGACACATTTGGTCCCTGTAGTTTGAAATCTCTCACTTTTAGCTTCGTATGATCCATGTTTTATTCGTTTGAAGGTATGAGCATCTTGTAGGGGTAATATATAATATAATTATTCACAGTTGACACTTAGAATACGTATATTCACATACTTTCCACGTTTGTCAACTTTAGTCCTTCTATAATATTTCTTTCACACGTTTAAACATTATGACACGTGTCAACACATTATAGGACGTGAATTTTCGAGGTGTTACACCACAACATGTTTTAAAGAGAGTTCACGAAGACTCGACAAAAGACCTTAAATAAAACCGAGTTTAGAACCATGTATCTCGTCCAGGATTAAGATACATCTCCTAAACCCTAACGACCTCGGATGACATCTTTTTATTCATAACGCAGCTTGAATCATGCAAACACTCGCCAGATCCACTTAATTTCCTGAAATACATGTAATTTGAAAACATCAACAAAAGTTGAGCGAGTTCATGTGTTTGTCTGTGTATATGAGTAACCTTTAAAGTATTTCTGTATGTATGTAAATACTAGTATTAAAGCAATAAGGAAAAACAGATCACCAATGGTTTGCAAGGCCATTGATATGTGTGAAGTGATGCAGGAAAACTCAAACCTAGCGGATTTTGCCACGGCTTCAGTATGTGGACATAGTCACCACATGGGCCACCCTGGTCCTCATGGGTGTTGGCTCGCTACACCCAAATAGATCTATCACTCATGTCCCTCGGTCCTACGACGAGGATTAATGGCCTTAAGTGTTGTACCCACCACTCACATGATCAAGCAGTAACCTTCCTTAGCTAACCATACCATGTATAAAACGTTTGTAAACAATTGTAACATGTATTTCACCCCCGAAGTTATAAAACTGAAAATAGTTAAAAGAAAAGGGGGACATCTTGCGTCTTCGGTACTCATAACTCACATTTCTTCAGCAAACACGACTACCTACAATGTACTAGGGTCTATTAGACGAACGGGCCGTGCCTTGACTTAGAGTTAACGTTTTTGAGTCACGTTTCTGATATCTTTCCAATTTATATAATTATAGTCAAAATAATTAATATTTCAACTTAAAATATATTTATAAATTTTGGAATAATTGTTAAACAATATTTCTGTAATAATACCTCTCAAGTATTTATACTTGTATTTCCTTCCCAAGGGTGGGGGTATTTCATACATGTATATTCATATTCTTGTATTTGTTAAGTATTCTTGTACTTAATTTCTAATTAATTATTCCGGAACAAATATCCAATATATAGTCCTAAAATATATATATTTAAGAATATTTACTTAGAAAAATTATTCATAGTTTTTCTTTTGACAAAACTATTTGTAGCTCCAAATTAATGTATTTTTAAGTCTAAATTTAGAAAATACATGTAAACTTGTTTTTATCCCAAAAATAATGTATTCCAAGAATATATATATATATATATATATATATTCCAAAAATCATATATCTTCTAAAAATTCTAGGAAAATATATCCTTACTTCACAAAAAAAAAATAACATACTTTCTCCTTGTCGAAAATATGATATATCTTGGTAATATTCGGAAAAATCTTTTTTTCCTTTTCTTGTGTCCAAAATATTGTTTACCAAAAATATACTTTTAAATGTATTTTCCGGAATATTTTATAAGCTACATTATTTCGTTCGGTTTCACAATATTATGTGTGTAACTTATATGTTTTTTCCTTGAGATTTTTGGTAATATTTTAGATTGTAATTTCTTGGTATTTTGTTAAGTTATATTACTTTAACCCTAAAATAATATAACTATTACACAAAGTATACAAATATTTACACACATGTGTCTTTAATATATATCTAGCCTTTTTTATCTATAAAAACCAACATCCAATATTTGTATTTTTGTAACAAAATTTATGGCAAGGTTTATCTAGAAAACTCATGGTTGAAATACACTTTTATATACTTGTTTGAAAATATTTTCTAAGTGTTTATATTTTTAGAAAATTTTGCCATAGTTTCCCCTAAAAATGGAGGTGTCCATGCTATCAAAGCATATCATTTTCTTTTAAAATCATCACAAACAATCAACAATTCAATCAACACTTACCAAGTGCCAAAATCATGCAATTTATACAACAACATGAACTTGAACTTTTTGTAAAAACTTGTAGTAACTTACTATGTTGTTAAGTAGGCTTTGTTACCCTTAAAAATGTATTCACTTCTTTAAAAACTCCATTTTTAAGGAAGTTGGGTGTTTACAACTTCCAAACACATTTTCTAAAAATGCTTCTTTATGTAATCTTTTTGTTACACAAGTGTTTCTACACTTGTTTAACCCTTAAAAATAGTGTTTGTTTATGTAAGAACCAAGTCTATGTAAATCTTGTTATTTAACTTAGTTTCTTGGGAAAACTATCTTGGAAATCATCCTCTTACAAGTCTTGTATTGTGTTTAAATCATCATCACATATGAAAACAAAATTTTATTATTCAAGTTCATGTATACACAAAGTATGATCATCTTGGTTTTTCTCAAGATCATCATCTTAACTTACTAGATCATGTGTTTAATCACAATCTAGTAGGCTTCATATGATGTCTAACATCATAAACACAAATAATCAATCATCAAGAAGCAAAACAACACTCAACAATATGTATTCTTATGTTATTAAGCTTATGTTAAAGTTTTAAGTTCACGGTTCTTGATGTTCTTCATGATTTTCATCACATATAATCTTTTAACCAACTAAATGAGAAGTAAATTCAAGTGACAAGAGGCCTACTACTAGCACAAGGGCTAGGGATGAACTCTTGAAGATGAAGATGATGAATGTGATGGGTAATAGCAAATGAAAAAGGTCCTTGAATCTCCAAGACCACCAAGCTCCTTTGTAGACCTTTTAGCACCTTTGTGAGTATATGGAATGTATGGAAGATAGATGAAGACGATGGTGATGTTGTTGCTTGTTCTCGGCCGAGAGGGAGCAAGAGAGGGAGAGAGAGCTTGTGTGTGTTGTATGTGAAAGATAATGAGGGTCTTGATCATCTTATAACCATGTTTGACTTTTAACCAATGGATAATGTGTCTCAATAGTACTAAACAAGAACAATTAGCAAATCAAATGAGATCAAAGGAAATCAAGGTGTGGGCCACCTTGGTGACCGTCCACAACATGGGGGGTATTGGTTGGTTTCTAATGATGGTTAAGCAATCTAGTTAGTTTTCAAGTGTGGTGTTTAGTGTTTAAGTTAATATGGTGTTATATAGTGTGTTAGGGTGTTCAAGGATCATAACTAGCTCAGAAATATTAAAACAATGCTTCAAGTATAATTTTGATGTTTCGGGTAGTGTCCGGTTGTTCGATTAGATACCGGTTCGTTAAAGTGTCAAACTATACCGTTTAGTGTTCTTTATGTACCCTTTTGTGACACTTTTAATTCCCGACACTTAGGAAAGCATTCTGGACCATTTAGTCATATTTTTGCATGTTACTAGCTTGTTAAAAAGCTGATTTTTGCTGATTTATGCTGAATTCGGCACTTTATGTGGGTTTTAGGCACTTTTCGACACTTAAACTATCACTTAGGAATGCAGTTTTGTGGTCCGTGCCTCCCTACAGACCATACCAGTGTAGAACTTAGTCTCTGTGTTGGATCGTTGTTTGACCCGACTGAGTCGTTCAGAAGAGTTTTACATCCAGTTTAAAGGCGGAATCAGTAAACCGGACACGAAAACAGCTTGTAATCTTTAATCTGTTGCTTGTATTGATAATAACATTGTTTACAACCTGACAGAAAACCGGCAGCACTTCGTTACACTTTCGGAAGTCGCGTACCAAATGAAATGACATGTGCACTATATATAGAGGTGAAGATTTCGCTTGAAGGTGACCAGAACATGTTCAAGCGAAATCTGTTAAGTGAATTTCGCTTGAACTTGTAACAAGTTCACTTCAAGCGAAATCATTACTTAAACCACATTTCTCAGTTTCTCAAACCTCGTGCACTAAATATCCTATTCTATCCTATTACATGATACAAGACGAAGTCAATAGACGTAGTGCACTAACAGACTCCCCCTCGGATATTGACGAAGTCTTCAGTGACTATTCTCTGTTATGACACCTTCTTCAGTCTTGATCATTCTGCCTTTTCACTCAGCTTATAACATTGTACGCATCCATCACTTCTCTTTTCCTATCAACTTCAGGCTCCCCCTTTCGTTAAGCTTCCGTGCTTTGGGATTGACACCTAGCTTTCCATCTACAAGCTTCTAACTTTCAGCTTGTCTTCAGACTCCCCCTTAGACTCAGCTCTCGGGATCGTAATCTGGACTATCATCTGCAATTTCTCAAACATTTATGAGTAACAGCATTTTGAATTCTCAATCAAACTCTCTAATCCACTCCCACTATCAACAAACTATATAGATTTAGCAAGATTAAAGAATCCAACTCCCTCACAGTTTATCATCCAAGTTCAAGCTAATGACCTTGGAGATATCACAAACTGTTTTTGAATTTTTGATTTAAAAACTTCAAGTTTCAAATTAATGAACTTGTTTCATTTTCAGAAACACAATCAGCATACTTAGATTTTAAAACTCAGCACTCAGACATCAGTTGTCGAAAATAAAGCAAAAATCAAAATCTTTTTGTATTTTCTGAAAATATAAAGCAGTAAAGAAATATGTACAAACATATTTACAGACAATATTTTTGTTTAAGTTTGCGTCAGAGAATCATATCAGTTTATGACAAGTCACAAGTACCGTTGAGCTTAAAATCACATTATGCATTAAACAATTCACTTAGATTGTCGATATACTGATCCACTTAAATTTTCATACAAAGTTCAACTGATTCAGAATACGAATTAGATATTTTAGGAACTTAAACTCATTCATGTGTCCCACCTCTTGAATATACTCCCGTATCCAGAATCCCAATAATCAGTCTTACAGGTGAGTATACTACAATGATATCTGTATATAAATTAGGTATGCGAGGGCCGAGTGATCTCAGGTCGATACTTCCGTATACGCAGAGAGATATCAGCTTCGACTTTTCGGTATGTCCCCTTTAGAGGATCTTTTTGCTTACAACAGCAGCGACTATCAATTTTATTATTTCATCGGCATGCTGAGGGTTTAATGCTATGTTTCAAGCATTTGCAGAAAGCATTATCCAAGGACTAGGTCAGAACTACCATTCAGCAGAAGTCCCGGAATAATACCCCAGACATCATTGAGTATAAAGACCTAGTATATCAGATTAAGAGACCTTTCAAACGAGATTTCAGGGGTTACCTATATATCCAAGTAGTGTTCCCCACGAAATAAGTAAGTTTGAATTTATGTTTATATCCCAAAAAAGTTTACTAAATGTATAAAAACCTATCGACACATCCACGGTGAGATCGTTTAACACATTTAAACTTTCCAATTCTTTAGCATACTGTAACCGTCTACTGATGTACTATCATTTCCTCTTTTTACGCAAAAACTCAATTTTTTTATTTTATCATGTTTTTGACTTTTTCAAAATTTTCAAATGTTTTTGTATTTTCTAACAATATTACTCCCCCTAAAATGCAAAATCATATAAAGAAAATTTGACAACCAATACTGATAGCTTTGTCTCGCCATCCATTTTCTGCTTCAAGTGCTCTGTTTTGCAGAAAATATAACATACCCCCATGATTTACAACACATTGATATTTTACAGTTTGAAAACCGTTTTTCAATCTGATGAAAGTAATCATGTTTGTTCAGCCGTGAGGGTTTCGGCGTATTCAATCAACACATATTTTTGTATTTTTCTATTTTTGACAAAAATTAAAAAAACATATTTTTGGTTTTTCAAATTTTTCAATTTTTAGGGTTTTTGAAATATTGTTTATTTATTTACAGAAAAACATATAAACTTCCTGTTTTAACCAACACAGGATCCAGCAGCCTCCTCTCCTTGTTGTGCCAGGCTGCTCCAACCTCTATTCTCACAATCTTTGGTATTCTTGAGCACCTGCACATTCAGCTAACTGAATTACTTGAACAATTTAGCCCAGGTCTGTTGAACCTTAGGCATTTCAACACAATAATTTTCATTCAATGCTGGAAATTCTTTGTCATTTTTCACAAAAACTTTCTCAATTTTAACTTCAACTTTCTCATCTTTCACCAAATCAACATGTTTCTTAACACTCCATGTTTGACCTTTTGGTGTTCCTCGTTTGTAAAAATGTGAATCTTTTTGAACATTTTGATTTTGAACAACCACTCTTGGTTTCCAAAACTCTTGAGGTTTTGTCATATCAACAGTTGTTTTCCAACTTTGTGTTGTTCTAAATCTGGGTGTGTGAGAATTCCAGATCTGTCTAGAATCGAACATATTTGGGTCTGATTTCCAGTTTTGATTCGAAGCAAACTTGTTTGTGTTGTGCATCCAAGTTTGTTTTGAGTCAAATCTGGTTGACCTTTGTCTCACATTCTCAGATTTTTGTTTCTCAGCATCAAACTTCTTTTTGTCAACATCCACAAGTTTTAGATTAGGACACTTGCGTGCAAGATGTCCTTTTTGATCACATTTGAAACATGTTCTCATGGACACATCTTTGACCTGTGGTTGTTGCTTTTTCTTTTTAGCAAAGAACTCATCATTAGACTGTCTCAATTTAAGTTCTTTTTCTTTTTCTAAACTTCCTCCTTGAACAAAACTCATTTTTGCCTGAAAATTTGGCATTTCATTTCTGTTTCGATTCTGTTTCTTCTTATAACCCAACCCAGCCTTCATGTTCTTCTTTTTGAAACCAGGTTTGGTATACGAACCTCTATGACTCTTACCGACAAACTTTGAAATCTCAGACTTCTCAATCTCAACCATTTTGAAAACTTTGTCGACTTTTTCTGAAATCACATTCTGAATCGGGAATACAACATCTAAGAACAATTTGTCCGATCCAATCATGGTATAAACCAATCCTTTTGAATCATCATTCAAACTTTTCTCGGATTTTGTGTTTTTCAGATAACCATCATGAAGATTTCCTTCATTTTCACCTTGTGATTCAGATTTACCTGTATCAACCGACTCTTCTTTCAACACACTTTCAACGACTTTACCTACCACCTCTGAATCATGAGAATCATCAGATTTGGAATAGGTTATGTCAATGTTGTCTGGCAATTGATCTACCATGTTGAAAGCTTTTTCAACCTTTTCCTCATCATAAAATGCAAATTTTCCCGGTGGTGGAACTTGATGAAACTCTGAGCCAATGCCTTTCTTGTTCTGCTCAGACTCACCATCACCCGGTTTTATATTGAAAATTCGTTCAAGCACATATGACGACACATGGTAACTCTTTAACTTGTTATTATCCTGTTCTAAATCAGCAATTTGTCGCTTCAACTTAGCAACATCCTCAATATAGGAATTAACATCTTGTTTTATAGCATACATTCGTTTAAGTTCTTTGGTTGTTTCAGACATACAATTCATTCTTGATTGAGCATATTTCATTTCATCTTTTATTTTATCATATGACTCTTTCGTAATGTGATATGATAATTTCATTGAGTCATATTCCTTTTTCATTTCTTGACAAGCAATTTCCTTTTGTTCACATTCATTTGTCATTTTCAAAACATTTTCTTTCAAAACTTCATTTTCTTTCTCTAATTTGTTACATTTTTCTGAAAGTTTCTCATCATTTTCTTTAAAAACTTTTTCTTTTTCTAGCATTTCTTTGCATTTTTCTTTGAAAATCTTTTCAATTTTTGTGAACTCACAATCTCTTGTTCTAAATTGCTCATCTTTTTCAGTACAAGCTCTGCACGGTTCCATGCATTTCTTGCACTGATCAATCTGTTTTAAGTTTTTAGAATCAGAATTTACCTCAGTGATTGGCACTTCGGTGTTTTCAGCAATCTCTGTCTGCTCAGCAACATCTTGCTTCTTTTCAACACTAACTTCATTACCAGCATCACCAACTTTCAAATTCTCATTCTTTTCTTCTATTTCTTCTATCTTTACCTCTTCATTCACAACAACTTCTTCACTTTTGATTTCCTTCACAGCTTCAACTTCAACAGTTTCTGTGTTAACCTCTTCAGCAGTTTTCTTCAGATTGTTCACCATTTCTTCAACATTCTTCTTCATTCTCTCTTCGTCCCTTTTTCTTAGACATGATAACATGGCATATCTGATATCCTTTTCATATCTCTTAGCATATGTATCATCTTTCAATACTCTTCTATAGTATTCAGCTCTTAACGGGACTGCAAGAAGAACATCATCGAATATTATGTCTTTCTTGGGAACAACCGGTTCTCCTTCTCTGTTATAGTAACATTCTCTCTTTTTATCCCATCTTTTGCTACCGACAGCCATCTCATACTCCTCCTGCATGTCATCCATTCTGTTGTAGACCACATTTCTTTCTCTGTAAGTCTTCTCACTTAAGATCTCTTCCCGAGTTTTCTCTTTGATCTCAACTTTTTCTTCATGGACTTCAGCAATGTCTTTGTCTTTGTTTTCATCTTGAATCTCAGCAACAAAAACAAACTTTCTTTCTTCTGTCATAGCTCTCCCGTGAGCTGTTTTACGAACATTTTCTAAACGATCTTCTTCTGGACAAACTGTGCTCCAGTCAAATCCTTCATCATCGTGAATTACAAAACAAGCTCTTAATTTGGGTTTATCTTCAATCATCCTAGGTTCTTCTCTGCTTCGGTGATAGATTGCCTTTCGATAATAGTCATCGTTGAAAGGACGTTCACTTCCTTCACCAACTTCAGAATTTCTGCATTCTCTTTTGAAATGACCCTTTTGCTTGCATTTGAAGCAGGTCACTTTGGATTTGTCAAATCCAAGCTTTGTTGAAGCACCTCCAAGTGATTGTTTCCCGGTAATCTCCATGTACCTCTGAGCTCTTCGAATACAACTAGCTAAACACCAACGGATGTCAATGAGCTCCATCTCTTCCGGATCAATTTGGTCGTAGTCTTCTTTGGTCAATTCGGAATTTCCAATTTTGCCAGCTACTAGATCTTCATATGACTCCAGAACAGATGCAAGAAAACTCATTTGCTGCTTTGCTGCATTGATGCTCATTGCAGGAGAATTCTTCAGTTTAAGAGCAATGTTGCACAGAAATTCTTCAGAATCATCAGAATTTGTCTTTGAAGATGAATGATATCCAGAATGATGACTTGTTGATATTGTTGGTGGTTCTTTCATCTTTTCACCACTAAATGCTGTTTTTGGTGAACCAACGCCTTTATCAGAAAGCACACTACTTTTGTAGTACAAGCCAACGTTCTGTTGATGTGAAGAATCAGTCATCTTGTTTTGCTTTTGTAGCTCCAGATCATGACTTTCAATCTTTTCAAACAAAGCATCAAGAGCAATATTGTCATATGAAGCATCATTTTTTAAAATAAAAACAAACGTTTGCCACTGATCAGCTCGTGGTAACGCTTCAATTACTTTGTCAATAAGTTCCTCTCTTGATTTATTTATCTCTAATCTTTCCAATTCGATTTTAAGATGACAGAATCTCTCAATCATTTGCCTCACCGACTCTCCTTTTATGTTATCAAACAGATCAAATTCTTTCTTTAATAAAGCAATTTTGTTCTTTTTAATTTGTTTACCCCCTTCAGCTTTAACACGTAAAGCTTCCCAGACAGACTTAGATGACCCGTCATGAGTTAGTAAAGCAAAAATATCGTTTCTGATTGCGGACTGGATCAATGCTATCATTCTCTGTTCAGCTCCAAATTCAGCTTTATCTTCTCTAGTAAATTTCTTGAATACAAGATCTTCGCCTTTATCGTCTTTTGGTTTTTCATACCCATACTCCAAGCAAAACCAACTTTCATGAGCATACGCCTTTGCCCAGTTGATGAAACGTTCTTTCCACCAGGTATAATCCTCAATGCTATCAAGAGTTGGTGGCTTTGAATGAGTTCCGTAAAAGTTATCATTCTTGATATTTTCATTTAGCACTTTAGAAATGGTTTTTGGTGTAATATTTGAAGCCTCAGACGATTCGGTTGCGAATGCGTTGTAAAACGTATTGAAGAATTCCTCAGCCATAATGCAAACCTGATAGAATGATCAAACAAACCCAATCAGTACAATCAAATATCAAATAAACTGAAAATGACTGACACTTGATCGTCGTGAAATGATCCGACACAAAATTCCACTTTTCAATCGAACTAGGAAACTCAAGCGAAATCTCAAGTTGAAGCAGAATGAGACTTCAAGCGAAATCTTTTGACTAACTATTTCAAGCGAATTCAGCACAAAATAACAGTTCAAGCGAAATCTCCTTTTAAACTGTTCAAGCGAAATCTGCTAACACAACTGATTCAAGCGAAATCAACTATTTCGCTTCAACTGATTAGAACCTTCAAGCGAAAACCCACAAGATCTATTTCGCTTCAACTGAACTCAAACTTCAAGAGAAAACCAGCAGCTCTATTTCGCTTCAGATGAACTCAAGCGAAATCCAAAATCACAACACTATTTCGCTTCAGATGTTCAAGCGAAATAGTCTAAACAGTCTGTTTTGAAGCGAAATCAATTATATCCTTCGAAACACTATTCAAGCGAAATCTAGTTTCTGTCCAGTTTTTGTCATTTTTACTTTGAATTTTGCCGTGAAACTTTCAAGGATTTGTTAGAATACTGTTTTACACATTCGATGAAAAACTCAGACCATTTTGACCGTGAAATCACATCCAGATTGAAAAAGAAGGTGTAGAAGTCAGAAAATAGATGATATCAAGCTAAACTCTTCTTCCTGAGCTCTGATACCACTTGTTGGATCATTGTTTGACCCGACTGAGTCGTTCAGAAGAGTTTTACATCCAGTTTAAAGGCGGAATCAGTAAACCGGGCACGAAAACAGCTTGTAATCTTTAATCTGTTGCTTGTATTGATAATAACAATGTTTACAACCTGACAGAAAACCGGCAGCACTTCGTTACACTTTCGGAAGTCGCGTACCAAATGAAATGACATGTGCACTATATATAGAGGTGAAGATTTCGCTTGAAGGTGACCAGAACATGTTCAAGCGAAATCTGTTAAGTGAATTTCGCTTGAACTTGTAACAAGTTCACTTCAAGCGAAATCATTACTTAAACCACATTTCTCAGTTTCTCGAACCTCGTGCACTAAATATCATATTCTATCCTAATACATGATACAAGACGAAGTCAATAGACGTAGTGCACTAACACTCTGGCTCATACTGGGTCTCAAAACACTGTATGTCTATGTGCTGAGTTCTGTCAGCATTTTTCTGAGTTATCTGCTAACACTGCTTCGTGCATCATTTTTGTTAATATGGTTTGCATGTAATAATGAAGTGACATCATGCAATATGTGATGCACATGTAAGTATGATGAAGAAATCAGAAAGCAGTTAATTGTAGTTCAGCACAGTCATTAAGCACTAATCAAAATTAATTAATTGTACGGATACCTGGATTTTTTACGGTTGTCACATTCTCCCCCTGTTAAGAAAATTTCGTCCCGAAATTTTAGTTCTTCTACTAGCTGCAGGGGAGTTGGGGAAGAAGTGCGGGTATTTAGCTTTCATGCGATCCTCATGCTCCCAAGTGAACTCTGGGCCGTGTCGCGCGTTCCATCGAACGTTGACGAGTTTGACACTACTCCTACGCGTCTTGTTAACCTTCCAATCAGTAACCTCAACATGTTCTTCGGTAAAGTGGAGTATGTCATCAATGTGAATTTCATCGGCAGGAATGACAACTGTTTCTTGAGTTGGACTCTTTTTTAGATTAGATACATGAAATATATCATGAACTCCATTCAGTTCTACGGGTAGATCCAATTTGTAAGCTACAAGACCAATCCTTTCCAGGATTTTGAACGGTCCAATGTATCGTGGGTTCAACTTTCCACGCTTCCCAAAGCGTGCTACACATTTCCAAGGTGTAACTTTTAGTAAAACCATGTCTCCCACTTCAAACTCCAACGGTTTCCTTCTTCGGTCTGCATAGCTCTTTTGTCGGTCTCGAGCCGCCTTGATACACTCTCGGATCTGTAAAATCTTATCCGTCGTCTCTTGAACCAATTTGGGACCAACAAGCTGTCTATCACCCGCATCTGCCCAGCATAACGGTGATCGATACTTGTGTCCGTAGAGAGCTTCAAACGGTGCAGCTTGAATGCTTGCATGGTAGCTGTTGTTATCCGAGAATTCTACCAAAGGTAGGTGAGTGTCCCACCTAGCACCCAAGTCCATTACACAAGCTCGCAGCATGTATTCTAACGTTTGAATCGTTCGCTCGCTCTGGCCATCTGTCTGTGGGTGAAATGCAGTTCTCAGATTTAACTGAGAACCAAAATCTTCTCGGAAGGATTGCCAAATCCTTGATACGAATATTCCGTCTCTATCAGAAATAATCGAGTGAGGTACTCCATGTCGTGCAACTATCTCTCGGAGGTACAGCTCGGCTAGCTTACCTGTGTTATCTTTTTCTCTGATCGGTAAAAAGTGAGCAGATTTTGTCAGACGGTCCACGATTACCCAAATCGTATCATGACCTCTGGGTGTCCTTGGCAGCTTTGTTATAAAATCCATTGAGATCTGCTCCCAGTTCCACATGGGTATCTCAGGTTGCTGTAGGAGACCTGAAGGCTTCTGATATTCGGATTTTACCTTGGCACAAGTCAAACATTTGCCAACATATGTTGCAACATCAGCTTTCAATCTAGGCCACCAGTAGAAATCCTTCAAGTCTTGGTACATCTTATCCGATCCTGGATGGATCGAGTACCTTGACTTATGAGCTTCATTGAAAATAACGTCTCTAAGACCACCAAAGAGGGGAACCCAAATTCGTTTCATGAAACACAATGTTCCTTCCTCATTGGGTACTAATTGTTTCTCCATCCCACGGAGGTATTCGTTCACAAGATTCTCCTTCTTAAGAGCTTCTCTCTGTGCAGCACGGATGCGCAACGAGAGGTCTATTTGTATAATCATCTCCAAAGCCCTAACCCTTATGGGCTTGATTCTTTCTTTCCGACTCAAGGCATCTGCGACCACATTCGCCTTCCCTGGGTGATACTTGATTTCACAATCATAATCGTTTAACAGATCTACCCATCGGCGCTGTCTCATATTAAGCTCATTTTGATCAAATATGTGTTGTAGGCTCTTGTGATCGGTAAAGATCGTACAGCGCGTACCATACAAGTAATGTCGCCATATCTTTAATGCAAACACCACTGCGCCTAATTCCAAATCATGCGTGGTGTAGTTCTTCTCATGGATCTTCAACTGGCGTGAAGCATAAGCGATGACCTTCTGTCTCTGCATCAGTACACATCCCAATCCCTGACGCAAGGCGTCACAATATACCACGAAGTCGTCGGTGTCTTCGGGTAGGGATAAGATGGGTGCATCGCAAAGCTTGTTCTTCAAAAACTGAAATGCTTCTTCTTGCTTGTCTCCCCATTCATACTTCTTGTCCTTTTGAGTAAGTGAGGTCAACGGTTGAGCGATTTTCGAGAAATCCTCAATAAATCTGCGGTAATACCCTTCCAAACCTAGAAGCTGACGGATCTCTGTTGGCGTCTTCGGAGTTTCCCAATTCTTTATTGCCTCGATCTTAGTTGGATCCACATGGATTCCATCTCCATTCACTACATGACCGAGGAATTGAACCTCACGCAACCAGAACTCGCACTTTGAGAACTTAGCGTACAATTTCTCTTTCTTGAGTAGCTCTAAAATAGCTCTAAGGTGTTGCTCATGCTCTTCATTCGTCATTGAATAAATCAAAATATCGTCGATAAACACAATCACGAATCTATCGAGAAATGGCTTGCAGACTCTATTCATCAAATCCATAAACACTGCTGGCGCGTTTGTCAACCCAAACGGCATAACTAGAAACTCGTAGTGTCCATAACGAGTTCGGAAGGCAGTCTTTGGAATGCTCTCTTCTTGAATTCTCAACAGGTGATAACCTGATCAAAGATCGATTTTAGAGTAAAAACTTGAACCTTGAAGCTGATCAAACAGGTCCTCAATCCTTGGCAAAGGATACCGATTCTTGATGGTTAACTTGTTAAGCTCTCGGTAGTCGATGCACATACGGAAACTACCATCCTTCTTCTTGACAAACAAAACTGGAGCTCCCCAAGGAGAGAAGCTTGGTCTAATGAATCCCTTGTCTAATAACTCCTGAAGCTGCGTCGACAACTCTTGCATTTCGGAAGGCGCAAGTCTATAAGGTGCCTTAGCTACAGGCGCGGTGCCTGGAACTAAGTCAATGTGAAACTCGACTTATCTTTGCGGCAATCCTGGCAAGTCTTCGGGGAAGACTTCAGGATATTCCTTTACAACTGGAATATCTTCTAGCTTTGGCTCAGCGGCTTCTTTATCCACGACGTGTGCCAAGAAGGCGACACGTCCTTTCTGCATACATCTTCGGGCTTTCAAACAACTGATGATCCTTAGAGGCGTATCATGTTTTTCTCCATGCACTACGATCGTTTCTCCGTTTGCCAACGGGATTCGGATTATCTTCTCGTGACATACGATCTCCGCTCGGTTGCTTGACAACCAATCCATCCCAACTACCACCTCAAAGCTTCCCAACTCGACTGGCAGAAGATCAAGCGTAAACTCGTGCTCTCCCAGTTCTATCACGCAACCTCTAATGACTTCATTCGCTTCTACTAGCTTTCCGTTAGCTAGTTCTATCGAGTACGGAATATCTAGCTTACTAGCTACCAACCCAAGCATATTCTTAAATTCTAGGGATACAAAGCTATAATCGGCACCAGTATCAAACAGTACAGATGCAAAGCGTTGGTTGATAGGGAACGTACCCGTGACTACGTTTGGATCTTGGCGAGCTTCCCTAGCTCCGATGTTGAAAACCCTTCCCTGAGCTTGGTTGATTCTCGAGCAATCACGCTTGAAATGCTCAACGTCTCCACAATTAAAGCAACCTGGTCCCCGACCATTTCCATTCCCATTACCACCCTGATTGTTATTCGCTCCCCGGTTTCCATTACCAGCTTGGTTCCTAAAACCACCACGATTTCCGTTATCGCCATTTCCTCCTTGGTTACGGTTTCCATACCCATTTCCACCACGGTTATTGTTTCCATTTCCGCTGCCATCACCTCTCTGACCACCATTACCACGACCTGTACCAGCCCAGCATGTCTCCTTCGAATGACCAACGTTTCCACAAGACTCACATTTCCTAACTCTGCACTGGCTGGCATGATGGTACTGGCATACATCACATTTGGGCAGAGTGCCCATATACCCTTTTCCTTTGTTTTCAACACCAGTCTTGACTTCGGCTTGTGGGTTCACATCCTTCTTCTTGTTAGCACTGCTGGTGCCCTTCTTAAAGTTTGAGAACTTCCTTTTGTTCTCACCTGATGACTCAACGTGAGTCTCCTTCTTCTTTTGGTCAGAAATCGAGAACTTGTTCAACCTGATAGCTTCTTTGGTTAGTGACACACTCAGATCTATAGCCTCGGTGATCGTGGCAGGCTTTGATGTCATCACCATGCTCATGATTTGGGGTGCCAATCCCCAAATAAAACGCTCGATGCGCTTGAATTCCGGATCGACCATGTAAGGAACGACGCGAGATAAATCGTGAAATCTCTGCACATATTCAGCAATCTTCGGACCATCCATCTTGAGGTTCCAGAATCCAGTTTCTAACTTTTGGATTTCAGCCCTGGAACAGTATTTCTTGCGCATGAGTTCCTTCATCTCATCCCATGTCAAAGCATAAGCAGCCTCTTCTCCGAAGGTCTGAACTTGGAGATTCCACCATGATAGCGCTCCGTCTAAGAATAATCCAGAGATGTAGGTGACCTGGTGCTCTAGCGCACATTTGCTCATTCTTATCACAGAATCAGTTTTCTCCGTCCATCTGAAAAAAGCTACAGCACCCCCGGTGCCGTCGAAATTTAGAGGCTTACAGTCTAGAAACTGCTTATAAGTACAGCATGTACAAGCAACATCATTCACAGAAAGCATTAGTGAACGCACATGGAATATCCAAATGTAACGTAATGTCTCTTAAATGACTTAAACATTACCAAGAGGTGGGTTACTTCCCGAGGTACGTCTGCTATGTTCAGAGCGCAAGGCCTCGTGTTGTGCTTTCGCTCGTGAAATCCGTTCTTGTAGCTCAGCCTCTGTTGTGGGCAGCTGATTGTCTCTTCGAGGAGGCATCTTCTAAAGAAGATTGTATAGGTCAGGTCTTATGCATATAAGTATGTAGTACGTGTATTACTATACCATACAAAAACCAACTTAAGTATGTTTAAAGATCGCGTCCCTACTTATGACTTAGGAAAGTAACTGACACCGGTTGGCATTTTAAGGCATTTATAACCGTCCAAAAAGCAAAATCGGTTCCAAGTATTGCGTCGGTTCCTATGATGGTTTATAAAAGTTATGCAATGAATTAAAGGCATCGGTTGGATAACTAAAAGGTTATGATTAAAAACAGGTTGGTAGGTTCCACCACTTCCACGCATTAGTATTTTAAACCGACACACACACCCTTTCAAATAATTAGGATAAATGAAATGCCACTAATTGAAGCATCTCGGTCGCCATTTTTTGAATTGCTCTCCATCCATTCCTTCCATCATCAATCATCATCAGTTCCATCGAGTAATCAAATGCACTTATTTAGGTTTTATATGTTCGTTTTTTAATTCTGAATATATGTTGCTTATCATTCAGATTTGGGTTGCTAATGACGAAACAAATCATCTGCAGAGGAAAAAAATCTTTAGAAATAAGAATTAAATGTGAATGCTATATTGGAATAAATCATAGCCTGTTTTGTTAATTTGAACAAAAGCGATGCAACCATACAATAATCCTCTTCTTATGGTATTATGAATGTTTTTCATAATCAGCATCGCGGCGTATGACGATCGTTACTTTATCACCAACATAATTTTACCAACAATCCTCTTCTTCGTCCTCATCATCAATAAAGTCGGATCTCCACCGCCGCGACTACTGCCATATATTCATCGTCCTCTTCCACCGCGTCGTCGTCCTCCATGTCGTCGTCGTACTCATCTATCCGGCGAGACATCCTCTGTTTGATTGATATTGTAGATTGTGGTGATTGATATTCCACCGCGCCATGCGAAGTTGCAAACCATCGCATCCGTTCTTCCAGAGAAACCCACACCCATTGGCATAGGCTTTCTCCATCTCTTCCTGTCGTTTCTAATTTCCGATGATGAACATGGTGACTTTTTGCCGTCATTGTTTTTCCGTACTATTTCCTATTCCAATGCGTAAACGTGGTTTTCTTGGTCCCTCATTTGAGATCGTAAACTATGGCTCTTTGGATTTGTTGCCGATTTCTTAGTCCCTTTTCTTTGTTTTTTATTATGGTTTTCTTGGTCCCTCATTTGAGATCTTAAAGTACAGATCTCTCAATGCATAGGTGATTTACGTACAAGTAGCAGTGATAGCGATTGGCGCACGGTGGTGACAAGAACTAGGACCATATTCAGGGGTGATATCATAGGATGATTTGAATTAGGACCTTAAAAAGTTTTTTTTTTTTCATTAACTGTTGTTACTAATATGTTAAGTCTGGTTTATATGTTTTTGGTTTATACAGGGAAGTAAAGATCTTTTGGATTTGCTATGTCAAACTCCTGATTTCATTGGGCCAACGTTAAATGGTAGGGTAAGGAACAAAACAATCCAGGAATTATAGAATGTAATTTACAATGAAAATTTGATGTTTTATGGTTGAATCACAGGTGATTACGTCGGGGAGGTATGGAAGTGTGAAATATCATTTACAAGAACGTTGATTGCATCCTTAAAGATGTTTTGATCTATCCCGCTGAGAAATTGGTGAAGGAAATTGAGCAAAATAAACGAACTTAAAGCAAAGGCTCAGGTCTCACATGCACAACATGATGATGTTCAAAATTACATCAATGTTAATGTTATGACTGTAAATGTTTTCCAAGTATGCTACTCTGTTACTATTTTGAAACTAAGTCAAACTTGATAAGATAATCATTGAATTCAAACTTTTCGGGTTATGATAGGGTGCGTCTAAAATTTTCGGATGATGGACCCCCAACCTGCAGACACGACTCGCTAAGCACCCCTATGAGAAATCGTTTAATCACCAATATGATGGAAGCTAGAAAAGAGTAAATGTTTTTGTATGTTGAAGTAATACATCAGAGGTCATTTAAAATGGACACAAAATGTGACTAATAATAAAAATAGCATCATAGGAGAAATTCGATAGCCCATAAAAAAATATTTAGAGGTATATGCATTCTATAAAAAAACAAAGGATGTATATGCATTCTATAAAAAAACAAAGAAGATTAATTGACAAGAAAGCGTTTTATAGAAGACCATGTGATGGAAATTTGGAAAGCGTTACCAAGGAATTATTCATATCTTTTACATAGACGAAGTCATTCCCAAACAAATTGTTATGCTTGAAAAAACCTATATTAGAAGACTTCTATAATTGATCACAGTGTGAATCTTAAACAAAAAATGCACCACATGCAATATATGCAAACTACTTCCTGTTAGTTTTTGTAATGACATGGAATGACAAACTATAAATCCTGAAGTGATATAGTTTGGTTCCTGTCAAAGTGTATATGAAAAATGATTGTTTTTGATTGATTTGTGTTCTTCTTTAATGAAAAATGATTGTTTTAGATTGATTTGTGGTCTTCTTTAGCATCACTAGGGAACTTAAATTGATTTCCAAAATACTACCATCAATCCATCATAATCCATCATGAAAACACTTCGCTTCTACATGACAACTCAAACTCATAACAAGCATACCTATCAACATCCCGCCGCAACGCGCGGGTTGGCGTTAACTTGTGTAATAACATTTATCAACGCAAATACACATAACATCTCAATCATAACATAAACAAGTAATTCAACAATGTATATAATGAGAATATTGCGATTGAGCTCGTATAAATCATAGACCACGAATACAGTTTTACATGTTCTACAAATGTATCATATCGAATCAAAAGGGACTACAGGGTCACACTAGCCTTGTCCAAAATATCCATCAATCTACAACAGTCATAAAATCAAAAAGTGGTCTTCAAAAGGCTGTGCAAGCTGGGCTCAATAGCAACACTCTCATCAAAAGCAGCTACCTGCATAAAACCAAAAACCGGATATGCTGATGGTGGAGGAGGAGGAGGAGGTGGAGGAACGAAAAGCAAGCTGCGCAGATGCACTAGCTCCTCCTCAAGGCTATAAGCGAGTCGCAACAGATAGGTGATCTGCTGCTCCATAGTAAGAAATCGAACGTCAAAATCTGGATAAGGCAAAAGTGGAGCAGGTGGAGTCGCAAAAGGTGACTGACATGTACAAGGTTGTTGGACCGTTCTTGACCCGAAAACGTCAATCCGAGTAACTCATTCTCACATACAAAGGCGGAATCAGAATATGTGAGATTACAACAGCTTGTTCTATCAATTTCCTTTCTTTTATTGCTTTTCTGATGAGATTTTAACAGAGTTTCAGCTCCAAGCTTACACACACACCTATGAGACTCTGATTCGCTCAAATGAACAAACTCACCTATATATACATGTTGTGGTTCGCTCATATGACATACCATATGAGCGATCCAGACTCTTGACGTATAAGCGGACCAGAACTAATACATATAAGCGAACCAGACATGACCCTTTGAGCGAACCAGACTAATAAAATACATATTTTGACAATTTAATTCCTCTGTTGACCATTCTTAACTTGTGACTTCTTGCAGACGTAGTCAACAGACATTCTGTGCATCAACAGACTCCCCCTTGGATGTTGACGTAGTCTTTTAGCTCCTGAGTCTTCAGTCTTAGTCTTTTCATCACCTCTGTCTTTTCATCATAAGCACTCTATCTTCACATTCCCATTGACCGTTGATCCAGACTCCCCCTT
Organism: Helianthus tuberosus; assembly: GCA_030545235.1. Taxonomy (NCBI): domain Eukaryota; kingdom Viridiplantae; phylum Streptophyta; class Magnoliopsida; order Asterales; family Asteraceae; genus Helianthus; species Helianthus tuberosus. The sequence continues at coordinate 70,846,819 of CM060416.1, forward strand.
TCACAGACTCCCCCTCTCGATATGCTAGAATCTGAGATATCTGGTTCAAGCTTTGACAAATAGCTTCCGTTGGGAATAATGAAGATCAAATCTGTTACTCAACCAACAAACATTACAATTCTATCTTTTTAATCACAAAAACACAAACTCAATCAGTTATAGCAATCCACTTAAGTATTCAGGTCCACGTTAATGACCCTGATTACTCAATTAATCTACCAAGTCCAATTTAATGACCTTGGTTGATCTTTTTGACGAAACAAACTGATTTTAAACAACAATTTCAAACAATTTCTGAAAATAACAAGTATCAAGTTAATGAACTTGTTTTTATCATTTCAAACAAATCAAACTTCTTCAAAGTAAGCTATCCTCATTCTTCAGCTCAGAATCTCCTGCATTTGCTTCAAACATCTAGGAATCCAACAATCCACTCTTCACTTTGGTTTGTCTAAAATAAAGCAGAAATAAAATCTTTTTGGATTTTATCAAAGTGTTCTAAACTAATAAATGAAATACAGAAAACTTAAATTGCAGAAATTAAACAAAATAAACTATTTACAAACATATTTTTGGTGAGCATGACAGGGAATCATATCAGCTTTTCAGACAAATCACAAGTACCGTTAAGCTACATTACATACTCACACTTAAACAATTTACCTCGATTGTCGATATACTGATCCATCTTAAATTCTCACACAAATTTCAACTTACTCAGGATACGATTTAGATGAATTAAGAACTTAGCTCATTCATGTGTCCCACCTCTTGAATATACTCCCGTATCCAGAATCCCAATAATCAGTCTTACAGGTGAGAATACTACAATGATATCTGTATATAATTTAGGTATGCGAGGGCCGAGGGATCTCAGATCGATACTTCCGTATACGCAGAGAGATATCAGCTTCGACTTTTCAGTGTGTCCCCTTTAGAGGATCTTTTTGCTTACAACAGCAGCATATATCAATTTTATTGTTTCAGCATGCTGAGGGTTTAATGCTGTGTTTCAAGCATTGCAGCAAGTATTAGCCAGGGACTAGGTCAGAACTACCGTTCAGCAGAAGTCCCGGAATAATACCCCAGACATCATAGAGTATAAAGACCTAGTATATCAGATTAAGAGACCTTTCAAACGAGATTTCAGGGGTTACCTATATATCCAAGTAGTGTTCCCCACGAATTCACAAGTTTGAATTTAGGTTTATATCCCGAATAAATCTACTAAATGTGTGAAAACCTATCGACACATCATCAGTAAGATTGTTTAACTCTTTTATACTTTTCAAATCTTTAGCATACTGTAATCGTCTAGCTGATGTACTATCATTTTCCCTATATACACAAGCTCTTTTTCAGATTTTATCATGTTTTTGTATTTTTGCATTTTTTACTGTTTTTGTATTTTCTGAAAATAACTATGTACAAACATCTACTCCCCCTAAATACCAAAACAAGTAAAAATTCGACAAACCATTGCAGATTGTTTCTCGTCTTCATCCGCAACAGTACTCTCATCAACGCCCACAATTCCATCCGACACCGACAGAAGCTTCATACCATTCAGTTTTAACAAATATTTAAACCGATTTTTATCAAAAGCTTTGGTATGTAAATCAGCTTTCTGTTCGTCTGTGTGGATTTTCTCAATTCGTATCAACTTTTTCTCAAAACAATCACGAATAAAGTGATGACGAATTTCTATGTGTTTAGTTTTAGCGTGATGTACTGGATTCTTTGTTATATTTATTGCGGCCTCATTATCAACAAAAAGAGGTGTGTTAAGAAACTGCAAACCGTAGTCGCGCATCTGTTGTTGTATCCACAAGATCTGAGAGCAGCAACTGCTAGCAGATACGTACTCCGCTTCACAAGTAGATAACGCCACAGACGTTTGTTTCTTACACTGCCAGGTAACCAATCTAGGACCAAAGAACTGGCATCCTGCAGTTGTTGATTTTGAATTAACTTTGCAGCATCCGAAATCCGAATCGGAATACCCTTCGAGCGTAAAATCGTCTTTTCTAGGATACCACAACCCCAATGAAGGAGTTCCTTTCAGGTAGCGCAATATCCTCTTCACAATGATCATGTGCGATGCTCCCGGGTTAGACTGAAATCTTGCTGCGAGGCACGTTGGGTACATTATATCAGGACGTGAAGCAGTTAGGTACATTAAAGAACCTATCATGGATCTATAAAAAGTTTCATCCGCCCTGTCTCCGGTGAGATCTAGGTGAATCCCATGATTTGTTGCAAGTGGGGTAGCAGCTGGAGTAGAATTTGACATCCCAAATTTCTCTAGAATATCATAAACGTACTTTGACTGATGAATGAAAATTCCCTCAGGAAGTTGTTCAACTTGTAAACCCAGAAAGAATTTCATCTCCCCCATTGATGACATTTCAAACTTCTGCTTCATCACTGATTCAAAATCTTTACATAGATTTTCATTTGTCGACCCAAAGATTATATCGTCCACATAAATTTGTACTATCAGAAGATGACCATCAACGACTTTAGTGAAGAGAGTGGCATCCACTTTTCCACGAATGAACTGGTTAGCGAGTAGGTGTTGAGACAAAGTCTCGTACCAGGCTCTCGGGGCCTGGTGTAAACCATACAGCGCTTTGTCCAATAAGTAGACCTTGTTTTTGTGGATTGGATCGGTAAAGCCCGGCGGCTGACCGACATAAACCTCTTCTTTAACCTTCCCATAAAGAAACGCCGATTTAACATCCAACTGATAAACTTTGAAGTTCTTCCAAGACGCAAATGCTAGGAAAATTCTGATAGCCTCTAGTCGTGCGACAGGAGCATAGACTTCGGTAAAATCAATTCCCTCCTGTTGACTAAATCCTTGAACAACGAGTCGAGCTTTGTTCCTTACAACAACTCCTCTATCGTCCCTCTTGCACTTAAACACCCACTTAGTGTTAATTTTCCTATGACCATCCGGCAAATCAACTAACTTCCACACTCCCAATTTCTCAAATTGACTAAGTTCCTCCTGCATTGCATTGACCCAAGAATCTTCAGTAAGCGCCTCTTTGTAAGTTCTTGGCTCAACCTGCGAGATAAAACAACTTAATGAGAATTCAGTTTGCAAAGGAGCAACTTTTGTATAAAAACAAGTAAGCCCTTTATCAATCTGATTTCGAGTGCGAACTCCAGCTTGCAATTCTCCTATGATCAACTCCTCTGGATGATATGAAAAAGTTCGCGGCATCACTTCGCTTGGAACATCTACATTTCCCTCCAGATTAGTAACATTCTGCTCTGCATCTTGTTCACCAACTTGGTTTGTTTGACCTGAAATCTGAATTTGCTCCCCCTCAGAATTTGAATCTGAATCACCGTGATAAAAAACTGGCATGTTTTCAGCTTCTAGATTATCATTCTGAGCCGACTGATTATCTTGAGCAACTTCATTCTGTTGGACATCATCTTGTTCACCAGCATTACTCGGACCTGCTTCATCGTCATTTGAAGTTTCACGTGGTCTCCTCGAATACTCATCTGGGAACCTTAACTGTGACTCATATTCACGCAAAATATCCAACTCATCAAAGAAATCTTCTTCATCCTCTGATTCTTCTCTCATGTCAAACGAATCCCAAAGTTTGTCATAATGATAACGCCATGAATCACCAGGATTCTGCGGCGGCATAGTATAACCTTGACATTCAACATTATATGCCTCAATAATCGTTTTCCAAATAGGAATGAAAACTCGTTTCAATGGACTTGCATAGCCCACGAATATTCCTTCTAAAGCCTTTTCACCAAATTTGCCTTGAAAATCGAGAACTGTACAAGGAGACCCAAACGGTTCAAGATACTTCAGATTTGGTTTACGATTATTGATCAACTCAAAACATGTTTTGTTGAACTTCTTGACAGTGAGAACCCTGTTGAGCGTATAGCATGCGGTGGAAACAGCTTCAGCCCAAAAATTAATTGGTAACTTTGAATCTGCGAGCATAGTTCTAGCCGTCTCGATTAGTGTCCTGTTTTTGCGTTCTGCAACTCCATTCTGCTGCGGAGTGTACGGAGCACTAAACTCATGCAAAATACCTCTTTCATCACAAAATTCTTCCATCTTTCTGTTCTTGAATTCAGTACCATTATCACTTCGAATTCTCTTGATACGCCTTTGGTACAAATTCTCAATCTTCCTGAACAGCCCCATCAAACTGTCAAATGTTTCATCTTTCGTCTTCAAGAAAGAAACCCACGAAAATCTGGAATAATCATCAGTAACGACCAAACAATAATAATCTCCTGTAATACTTTTGACATTCACAGGACCAAACAAATCCATGTGAAGTCTTTCCAGAGGACATAAAACTGAATTGACTCGTTTTGAAAGGTGTGACTTTTTCTTCTGCTTGCCTTTGATGCAGCTAATACACTCCCCTTCCAGATGAAAACCTTTGATATTAACACCCAATACCAAATCATTGTGCACCAAGTGATTCATCTTTCTTAGGTGAATATGCCCCATCTTTCGGTGCCACAATCTCGATTCTTTCTCAGTTGCTCTAGACACAAAACAATGTGCTTGACCAGTAGTTGTAGTTGCTACAGACATATCTAACACATATAAATCATTCACTCTAGGTGCCCTCATAAGAATCCATTCTTCAGGGATAACAAAACCAGGTTTCAAGATCAAACATTCCTTATCAGTGAAGTGAGTAGTATACTGATTGTCACAAATCTGCGAGATACTAAGCAAATTGTTCTCCAGCTCAGTGATGTAGTTAACTCTCTCAAACGTTACAATCCCATTGGATAACGTTCCTTCACCAACAATTCGACCACCTTCATGACCAGCAAATCCCACATAACCACCATTAATGTTTCTTACATCATATAGCAATGCAGTTTTTCCTGTCATATGTCGAGATGCACCACTATCCATAATCCATCTGGATATCAGTTGTGGAAGATCCTGCACAAAATAAACTACAATTTAACCAACTACAATAAAGATGCCGATTCATGCTTCGCGAACAAGGAAGCTCCGGCAATTCAAACTGCTTATTCGAACATGGTGTCCACCCAGGCTTCATCAGCCTTAGGTGTAACCTTGACTCTCGCAATTTGAATTTTGAAATTTTCAGCCTTCAAAGGTGGAAAATTTGCATCATAATCAACCGAAATTGATTCTTCAGCCTTTTTCACTTCAGAAGTTGAAATTTTCTTCTCTGTTTTAGGTTTCCAAATTTGTTCAGTTAATGCAACCCGTTTATAAAATTTGTCATTTTTAGTTACCACTTTCTTTACGGATTCATTTTTCACTTTGATGTTATCATTTTTAACTTTTTGCTTCTCAACCACTTTCTTCTCAACATACATTGGTGATTTACCCTTCACATCAACCTTCTTTTGTTGAACCTTCACAGCTTCAGTCCTAGGCTTCACATATGTACACTTTCGTGCAATATGACCAACTTGGTTACATCTAAAACAAGTACGAGTATCAGCTACTCGACTCGTGCCTTCAGACTGAGCCTGCGAAGCTCTCTTCTCAAAGAACTCTTTATTTGATTTTGAAAAAATTTCATTTTCCTCATCAGAAAGTGAACTTGAACCATTTACAAACACCTTCTTTTCAGCAAACTTTCTGTTTTGAAAATTCTTTTTCTGATAACTCTTACCACCTCGATAACCACCCGACCAATTGTTTCTATTGTTATTATAAAAACGTGGTGGAACAATAGGCTTTTTGTAATAAGCTTTATCTTTCTCAAAATTCATTTGCCTTTTTGTTTGACTCAAACTGTTCACCTCTGACAACTCAACTTCAACTAACTTGAAAACATTTGTCAACTTTTTCACATTAACATTCTCAATGGGAAACTCAGAATCCGAATACAACTTATCAGATCCAGCCATCTTGTACATCACAAGACCCGGTTCATCACTTAAGTTGTTTTTGGATTTTTGTTTCGAAATGTATTTATCCAAGAAACACCCATCCTCCTCAGAAGTGTCATAATCCGGTTTAAGCACTTTGTCTACCACACTTTTCACCACATCACTTTGGACACCCTCGTCATTGGAAGATGTAAACGTGACATCAATGTTTTCAGGAAGTTTAACTTCACTTTCTTCCTCAATTTCCACCAAACTAGACTGCTTTTTCGTGTAGTTGTCTAAAATTGGCGGTGGAACTTTGTGAAAACCTACACCAGTTCCATCAGAAAACACATCCTCGCCATCTTTGTTTTTCCCTATAGGTTTAGGAACAATATGCTGCAAAACAAAGCTTGCCGATTTATAACTGTTAAGCTTCAACTGAATTCGTTCATTCTCAATTTCAGCTTCTTGAACTTTAAGTTTCAATTTAGCAATTTGATCCAGTTGTTCATTAATAGATTCTTCTTTTAATCTCAAAACAGCTCTTAGATGTTCATTTTCTTTAAATGTTTTGCCATTACGATCATCACTATCTTTGACAATGCTTTTCAATTTCTCAAACTTTTCAGAAATTTGACGATTTTCAAGAATTAACTTTTCATTTTCAGATTTTATTTTCTCACGTTCAGTTTTATCATTTTCAATTTGAGCCATTAATTCTTTAATCCGTTCAGTTGAAGCTCTTACACTTTTGTCACGATCGAGAATCTGATTTTCAACATTTCTAACCTTTGTTGTCAGATTCTGAATTTTCTCATTATTAAGATACGTGACAGTGCTACAAAAATTGCATTGTTTAGTACAATTTTTGCAATCAGCATTTCCATCAATCTTGTTACCTGACGCATTCGTTGACACACTTTGACTGACTGATCCCATTGACTCAGTAACAGAATTAGGATCTACCTCAAGTGCCTTTGCAGCTAGCACTTTGTCAGCCATCACTCCTAGGTTCTCAGCTGTCAACTCTTGCGTAGTATCAATTAAGCCTGTATCAACCTGCTTTTCTTTCTTCTCTTTCTCCTCTTTCTCCTTTCTCTCTTTCTCTTTCTCTTCTTCAATCATTTTCGAAGTTGGAGTTCCCCACCATTTGTGTTGCCAATACTCATCATCTTCTTTGTACTCCTTGATGATGGCTTCGATATCTAACGTTTTGTCATTAATCGCAATGTTGCCATACCTATCAAGATAGCACTCTCTATCTGGATCCCATCTGTTTGCTCTTCTAGCTTCCAGAAAGACACCAGAAAGTCTAATAATCTTGTTTTCAGCAATCATCTTCCGGTATTGATACTTCTGTTCCTCAGTACGATCATCTTTCCATTTAACGGGTTCATCATTGCTTGCCATGAATGCGTAACCCACCGCATCTTCTTCCGGTAGAACTTCCTTACTCCAATCATACCCCTCATCATCATAAATCACAGCAAGAGCCCTTGATTTGTCTCTGTTATCTTCAACTTGCTTCAATCTAGGCGGCTCAGATTTATTCTGATGGTAGATTGCCTTTTTGTAATAATCATCTCTGAAAGGGTTCTCCGACTCATCAGCATAAGTGTTTCGACATTCTCGTTTGAAATAACCCTTCTGCTTACACTTGAAGCATGTCACTTTGGATTTATCGAACCCCAGTTTTGTAGACGGACCACCGATCGTTTTTCTCCCTGTAATCTCCATGAAGCGTTGTGCACGTCGAACTGCACTTGCCATTGCCCAACGAATGTCGATTAGCTCCATTTCTTCAGGGTCAATCTGATCGTAGTCTTCTTTCGTCAGATTTGTATTCCCAATTTTTCCAGCCACTAACCCTTCATAGGATTCCAAAACAGATGCCAGAAAGACCATTTGTTGCTTGGCCGATTCTTCATCAAAATTCTGTGCGTTCTTCAGATCTATCGCAATATTGCAAGAAAACTTCGCATCAGAATGATTTGCAGAAGATGTAGATCCACTGTGATAACCACTATGGCCTCCACTGCTTGAATTGCTTTGACTTTCTTTGCTTGCTGGAAAAACATTCTCAGCAGAAAATGCAGTTTTTGGAGAAGTAGCTTTTGGCATCATACTCTTTGGATAGTATAAATCCAGATTCTGCTGATAAGATAAATGATTAATTTTGTACGTCTTCTTCAACTCTAGCTCATGACTCTCGAGTTTTTCAATCAGCAAATCTAATGTCAGCTTTTCTGGTTCTTTGATGGTATTCTTCAACACCAGCGCATAATATCTCCAATCCATTTCATCAGGCAATGAATCGAACAATTTATCGATAAGATCTTCTTCAGGAATGTCAATCTCATGTCTTACTAATTCCAGCTTCAGATGACCGAACCTTTCTATCATTTTACACACTGACTCGTTCTTTAAACATCCAAACAAATCAAATTCTTTTCTAAGAAGTTTCTTTTTGTTTTTCTTAATTTCTTGACTACCGACACATTTCTTTTCTAACTTTGCCCATAAGTCTTTAGAATTTGAGTAATCTATCAGTGAAATGATGTCTTCACGCACCGACTGAAACAATAATGCCACACATTTTTGCTCGGCCACAAAACTGTCAATTTCTTCAACTGATCTTAATGCTTCACCATTCTTCTTTCCTTGAGCATAACCACTCTTCATACTCTTCCAGCAAGGGAAAGCAAATGCCATCAACCAATCTTCAAACTTTGTTGCCCACCTGCTGTAATCTTCTATAGCCATCAGCTTAGGAGGTTTGTTAAATGTTCCAAATGCGCTTTCGGACTCCCAAGCTTCCTTCTTTCTTTCTTTTGGTGGACTTTTGTTTGCATCGTTTGAAGAAGTATCGTTGTTTCCTGAACTACCCGTGAATGCGTACATATCGCTGAAGGGATTCATGAAAATATCATCCATTTTATCGTACCTGCAAAATCAATCAACACTTAGACAAATTTTCGAGAATTTTGAAAATCAAACCACAAAAGAAAATCAATCTGTGCTCGTGACAGATAAGCGAACTAAACAGAAAGTGTCTGTTCAAGCGAACCAGATATTGTTCGTTCGAGCGAACCCGATGTTGTCCGTTCGAGCGAACCAGATGTTGTCGTAGGAGCGAAACAGAAATTATCCTAATAAGCGGATCACACAAATATGTTCTCTCGAGCGAACCAGAAAGTCTGTTCGAGCGAATCAGCTTTTGTCCGTTTGAGCGGACCAGCTGATGTTCAAGTAAATCAAATTTTATCCGTTCGAGCGAACCAGCTCGTACGAAACAGCGGACCAGAATTAATGTCTGTTCGAGCGGACCAGGTAATGACCGTTTGAGCGGACCAGATCGTATGTAACAGCGGACCAGAAAAATGCTCGTTCGAGCGAACCAGCTAATGTCCGTTCGAGCGGTTCAGAATAACCAGGTCAGTGTCCGGATAAGCGGACCAGATCAATATCAAGTATGTTTACTCGAGCGGACCAGAAACTTGCGATGATCGTAAAAGCGAACCACAAATTTTAATCAAATTATAGATCGAATTACAAACTGATACTTTCAAAGATTGTAATACAGTTAATTCCGATCACAATGAAATGATTTTCGTCCAAATCCGACCACTAATCCATTCCAGATCTAAATTTAAAGTTTCTGTCCGAAAACCTGATTACGTTTTTGAATGAAATTGATAGATTTTACTGTGTTTTAATGTCTGAAACTTATACGGATTGTTTAATAACAAGTTTCGGTCAAAATACTTGAGCTTCAATCCATTCTGTCCGACAAAACTTGTATAAACCGAAAAATAAAAGAGAAATATGAGTAGAAATGAGATAATATCGCAGAATCAGCTGATGTAGTATGAGCTCCTCGTCCTGATGCTCTGATACCACTTGTTGGACCGTTCTTGACCCGAAAACGTCAATCCGAGTAACTCATTCTCACATACAAAGGCGGAATCAGAATATGTGAGATTACAACAGCTTGTTCTATCAATTTCCTTTCTTTTATTGCTTTTCTGATGAGATTTTAACAGAGTTTCAGCTCCAAGCTTACACACACACCTATGAGACTCTGATTCGCTCAAATGAACAAACTCACCTATATATACATGTTGTGGTTCGCTCATATGACATACCATATGAGCGATCCAGACTCTTGACGTATAAGCGGACCAGAACTAATACATATAAGCGAACCAGATATGACCCTTTGAGCGAACCAGACTAATAAAATACATATTTTGACAATTTAATTCCTCTGTTGACCATTCTTAACTTGTGACTTCTTGCAGACGCAGTCAACAGACATTCCGTGCATCAACAAAGGTGGAGGACGTGGAATCCTCTCTAGCTCCATGACTCTACGACACAAAATATCCTACTGAAGCTGTAACGACAGGGGTAAGTCATCCCTCGTGTAACCAGTGAAATGTGAAGGATGATATGGATCAGAAACTGGCATAGTGTTCGGCGGAAACCATATGAGTGGCTCGCCTGATGGTGCAGAAGTAGTAGCAAGTGTAAACTGTGGCATGAAAAGAAATGCGGCTGACACGTGTGGAATATAGCTGGGCTGCTGACTCGATGGACCTTCCCCTGGACGGGGTGGTGGGATATCCTGTAAGAATGTGATCGGTAGGTCAGTGCGGTGTATATCAGACACATGTGGGTGAAACGGGGCAACGTCAACAGGTGCATGTGTAGGTGCAGGTGGGGGAGTAACAGGCTCAACAAAAGGGGGTATGTCATCGTCATCATCCTCTATCCACCCATTACGGGTGAATGCGTATCTGGGGTCTATCTGATCAGCAAAAGCTGCATGGTCAGCAGGTGCAGGGATCGGACCGGGAACAAGTGGGGCGATGTCAGGTACGCCAAAAGGTACGGGATCAATATCATGTAAAGGCTTAGGCGCTGGGGCCGGATCAGGCGCTAGGGCCATATCAGGCTCAGCAGGCATCGGCTCAGGATCGGCCGGTATCATCTCTGGATCAGCGGGATCCATCACATGATCAGCGGGTGCATCAAAAGGCTGATCGTCGGGAACAAAGTCAATCTCATGATCAAGGTCGTGTGGAATAACAGGTGCAACAGACATCGCTGTGTCAGAATCAGAATCAGTGGGGTAACGCTGCAATCCCAATGCATGCAAAGTAGTGGATGACACAGACTCGAAAGAATCCGGTCCGGAATGATCAGAAGAAACCTCAACGATAGGAATCTCAATAAGTGGAACAACAATAACATCATCAGCTGGAACTCCATCTCCCTGAGCAGCATCAGGGGGACCATCAATTAAAAGATCAACATCATCATCAGACATGTCATCAAAATGCAAATCCTCGAGAGGAAAAGCAGCAAGAGGAAAAGGGGCGAGGATCGGAACCACGACATGCTCATCATCGGGATGTCCAAGGATGAGATGGTCCTGGTCAGGAATAGGAACAAGAAAAGGATCCTCGTTGAATAAACCATCAGCATGCGGTACATCGTCGCCAAAGTCGGTTAATGCAAAAGGTTGGAAATCATCGTCATCGTCATCGTCACTCTCAGTGTCAGAGGTAAAAATCTCAGGGTCTGGGACAATCTCATCGTCCGAAACAATGGCCATGGGGTCTACAGTGTCTGACAGTCCACTCTCAGAGGAGGACATAATGTCTATAACAAAACAATCACAACATATGCACATATATCAACAATCATCAATAAGCATGTAAGTAATAACAATGTAAGCACGTATTCATCCTAGTCTTCCCAGACTATCCCACCCAGCCTCTCAGACTGAACTACTTAGTCTCTCAGACTAAACTCCCTAGTCTCTCAAAATGTCCCAACTAGTCTCTCAGACTACCCAGTCTCTCAGACTGAACTACCCAGTCTCTCAGACTGAACTATAAATGAATTCCTTGAAATGTATTTTGTGTCTTTTATTTGAAAAAATGTTTGTTTCCTGGATCTGGGCGTTTTGTGTATGCAATGAAAATATGTTATGAAAACATTTTCGTGAGAGCCGTAATGATCATAGTCTAGACTCGAGAAAGAATCCTAGTTCGCTACGATCGAGCACTGATACCAAGCTGTCACACCCTGACTTTTGCGGAAGCGTGATTATGGTGTGACTTTCTTAATACCATAGCATTCAATCATAACAATACTATATGATAAAACCATAAGATGTTCATCCATAAATTTAAGTTTGAAAATACCACAATGTACTTGTCTGAAACGTAGACTCCATACTTAAATTACAAACCACAACATGTTTTAAAGAGAGTTCACAGAGACTCGACAAAAGACCTTAAATAAAACTGAGTTTAGGACCATGTATCTCGTCCAGGATTAAGATACATCTCCTAAACCCAAACGACCTCGGATGACATCTTTTTATTCATAACGCAGCTTGAATCATGCAAACACCCGCCAGGTCCACTTAATTTCCTGAAATACATGTAATTTGAAAACATCAACAAAAGTTGAGCGAGTTCATGTGTTTATCTGTGTATATGAGTAACCTTTAAAGTATGTCTGTATGTATGTAAATCCTGGTATGAAAGCAATAAGGAAAAGCAGATCACCAATGGTTTGCAAGGCCATTGATATGTGTGAAGTGATGCAGGAAAACTCAAACCTAGCGGATTTTGCCACGGCTTCAGTATGTGGACATAGTCAACACATGGGCCACCCTGGTCCTCATGGGTGTGGGCTCGCTACACCCAAATAGATCTATCGCTCATGTCCCTCGGTCCTACGACGAGGATAAATGGCCTTAAGTGTTATACCCACCACTCACATGATCAAGCAGTAACCATCCTTAGCTAACCATACCATGTATAAAACGTTTGTAAACAATTGTAACATGTATTTCACCCCCGAAGTTATAAAACTGAAAACAGTTAAAAGAAAAGGGGGACATGAACTCACAGTCTTGCGTCTTCGGTACTAGTAACTCACGTTTCTTCAGCAAAAACGACTACCTACAATGTACTAGGGTCTATTAGACGAACGGGCCGTGCCTTGACTTAGAGTTAATGTTTTTAGTCACGTTTCTGATATCTTTCCAATTTATATAATTACTAGGTTATAACCCGGGAACTTCCCGGACATGAAAAATTACTTTATATTAATCAAATTTTGTCATTAAATAAAATAAAAAGACATGTTTAGAAACATTATTTTGTTTTATTGTTGTTTTGAATTGATAATTGTAGTTGAGATAAACTTTAATGTAATTGATAATTAGTACCAACATGCTACACCTAAAAGTTTGTAGCTTATCACTTGTTTATAGGGTAAAACTATACTAATTGGAATAGACTTAAATTGTCCACATCTATAACCGACTGTTTACGCAATTAACCATACCACTTTCCTCACAACTGACTGGTTTAGCCCATAAAAAAGTCTAAAGAGTATACACAAGTTATACCACACCAGTAGTCGCAAGGAATTCACATATACTCACACAATAAACTGTCCAAACATGTTTCGTTCTTATGTAACAGATGTGTTAAAAACTTCCAGCAACTGGAAATCTAACCCCTACTGATGATAATACAGAAACGACGATAACAACTTCTGAGATGTGTTAGTATGTTGATTCCTCTATATAGATTTTGCAAAATATGCCATATTGCCATGGTATTGATCTTGAGCAGTTGGCACAAAAAACCTGAGAATAGATAAAATGATTAGTAATAATATGCCCCAAATCAATACTTTCAAACCAATTAGCAATTCAACAGATTATGACAACCTGACTTTGAGAGATAAGATATAGTTTTAGATTTAAAACAGATTATGCATCTTTAACTTGAAAAAAATATTTGAAAAGCATATTTTGTTCTTAAATCGTATTTGAATGAGCTAGTCTCGTGTGTTTTTTCTGAAGTCTATACAGAACCTCTTGCTATCAAGCCTGCAAAAATAATTTGGAGACAAAAGGCTTATTTTATAAGTAAACAAAATGCCAAACAAAAGATCAGTTGGACATGTTGTAATTTTGTAATTTGCGCCTAGGCGAAAGCCACACCCGTTGTTCCTTGAGCCTTAACTACTTGGTGTTCTAGCGGTTTTCGACATCCAAGTATAAGGTTGGCGTAGAGTTGTGGGTCTTTGAACAATAGAAAAGGAGAGATCTTTCAATAAAGTTGATATCACAGAAATTGATTACAACTATCAAGAATTTAGTGAAGTTTAAGGTGACTCACAAAACTGACAAAGGGCATCAACGATTTACTTTAAGCAAGCAAAGACCCAAGTACAAGAACAACTTAACTCATCCAAAATTGCCTAAAACTGCACCGAGAGAGTGCATATAGTTGGACCACTGGTTATAGCATGTTATGAGCAACTGTGAATCACATAGATCAAACCGCCCAAACCAAAAGCAACAACATAAGTTCATGCAGTTCCAACTCTTTTGGGCAAGCAATCCATGTCAAATTACATTTCAAATTTTTAAAAAAATTATTGAAATGACATTGTTTTTGTAACGATAATAACCCATTAAATATTTCAAAAAAACAAACAATGCAGGTCTAATCAACCCGAAATGACCCATTTGACTCAACTACATCTGACCCGTTTCAACCCGTCCAACGCACTCATAATTATGCCTCTAGATAAATTTAGATAAATACAGGAAATATTAAATAGCTCAAACCTGGTCCCATATTATACAAATGGAGTGTCATTACATCAACAAAGTCTGAACCCACCAGTGCTACAAACAACGGTTTTGACTTGACGTTGTGGTATAAATTGTCGATTATACCCCTGAGTTCAATTAAGTCACTCCCATATTGCTCAGCATGGACCATAGTTCCAATGCTCTTCGCACTCAACTCGTTACCTACAACCAATGTACGCAAGATTGCATAAGAAGACATATATAATATGACAGCAAAAATCTTGCTTTATTTGTATAGAAAATCCATATTCCCATGAATGTATCTAATACCCCTTGGAATTGGTATATTCTACAAAATCATGGGCATTGCTGGGATTCCATTATACTTCCCAAACTCCCTTTTTAATCTAGTGTCACCCGACTCACGGCTGGAGTGCATTTAACCCGAAGGTGTCAAATAAAATAGAATTAGAAAATAAAGAACTTCAGTTTAATATTGTAAAATAGTTGATTAGTTTTTTTTACGTGCTGACACATTAAAATAAGTACAGAATCATCCAAAAAAATTAATGGGATTTAGTCTCACCTTATCTTAGCAAAAGAAGTAACTTAGTTCATCCCTCCTATCCATACTAAGACAACCCTTAGAGAATCCAAACTATCTCCATTTCTGTTTTATAGGGGGACGACACAAGTCCGACTAATATCCCCGACATTATACACCACTCCTCGGTTGAAGGTACCTTCATGATGAAGTGGTTGTACGCCATCTTCGCCTCCTGGCTTGCAATTTCAAAATAAGCAAATAGATAATACTTTGTGAAGCAAATCCTACGTCCTCCTCAAATCATCTTCATCATCACTACTCCGCTGTCGTGCTTCTTGTCTCTATGCCTATGTCGAGTCCTCGCCTACGCCCTTCACTGTGAAATAGAACATGACAGAATGCTGGAACTACTGCTTTAACTATGGTACCTAAAAAGAAAAGGTAATAAAAATTAAATACATACTGATGTTTATGAAGTGTTCCGCTTAAAACATTTTTTTTTAAATAAACAAAATAAAAGGTGGATGTCAATCTGTTTTGGCAGCCCTTGCTGACCCTTACTGTGGTTGTTTGTACATAGTTCTCAGTCCTCAAACACCTCTCAAACAGCTGCAAAAGATCCCAACTCGTTGTTGCATTGTACCACATAATTTGGTTTCGAAATCACGGCTGAAAGTGTGAATTTGCTATCCAGTTTTGACAGCCCACTACCATTGTCCTTTCGCGACTTTTAACCATCCACACAGCCCTAACACCTATTGATTGAACACAAATGATGGCTGCTGACCACTTGATCACGACGTTAAAACGGTGAGCCATGTTCCCAAGAAGAGTAATGCAAATCACCCATCTAAAAACCAAAATAATTAAAAAATAATAATAACAACAAACACATATATCTTTAATCTATAAAAGTAAGATGTTGACAAAACACCCATCATATGAATGAAATTTAAATAAACACATGTATCTTTAATCTTATAAAAAAACAAATCACCCATCAAATGAATGAAATATAAGTAAACACATGTATCTTTAATCAATATTATTCATCTGAGGATCAAAAGAACCTACCCAAAAAACAAACAACGCACATAAGCTGGTCTTTTTATTTAGAAAAGTTAATAGACTTTTGAATATCAACCCACTTATTCTTTTACTTTGGGATGCTTATTTTGTATATTTGCAATGAAGGTTAGCAATAATGCTTATCTATATTTAGAAATTCATATATCATCTTGAAGATAAAATCCTGAAAACTTTGTGCACATTTTTATTCTAAAGAACCACGTTTGAAACAAAAAATTCATAAATAAACATATAGAAAATAACATCTTTAATTTTACTGAGTTCGTGCTAATACACGAGTAAAAATCATTTGTCATATCTTCTTTCTGATGTACATATCTAAGAATTAAAGTACACATAATCAACCAATACTAATTCCACAATTAAACCAACAATAATTAAGAACAGGACTAAAAAAATGAACTGAATAAACTAATCTCTTTAACACAAGTTCGTTGACCTAGAAATCGGACCAATTACCGTTATTTTTCGACGATTGATCACAAACAAACATAGATTAAAGACGAATCATGAAAAGAATGCTAGGTTTAGAGCAGTCTAGATCGACAAACAGCCTTACCTTTAAATATAGAAGATGTGATGGATGCGATTTCTGAAAAAAAATCTATTTTTATACAAAAAATGGAACAGTATAAGAAAAAGATCGTGCGAATGTATTTTGAAAGCAAACATACACAATATTCTATACTTCCAGCAAGAAACCGTTATGAGATGTTCAAATCCAAAATGAACAAATGAACAGAAATCATCCACAAACCCGCAGTACTATTAAGCATTCTGGAAGCAAGAACATAACCTCCGGATAACTAATTCCATCGATTTGGTCGTCTGTCGATTACGAAGACTCTACATTCACCAGAAAGAAAACACAACGGACCTTTTAGTCACTAATTCTTTACTTCGACAAATATAATCATGTAACCTCAAAACCCTAAAAATACGAATAGGATTTTGCTAGATCAGTCCCCAAGCCATAACCCACCAAAAATACAAACTAAAAATGAACGAATCGTACCTTGACAGCCATAAACCCACCAAAAACTAACTGAAAATCGCACCTTCGTCATTAGTCGGAACCCTAGGTCGGATTGCTTGATTCTTTGGAGATTGGTGATGGCAAACTCACCTTGAAGATGCCATAAACCCTAGATCTTCCTGAATCGCCACAGAGAGAGAGAGAGGAGCAGGGAAGCGGCAGGATAATGTTTTGAAATGTTTTGAAATTTGAAATGCTGAAACTGATATCCCGTGTCTTTTCTATGTGAGTGGAAGGGTATGACAGGAACTTGACACGTGGAAAGGAGGCTTCATTTGCTGACACGTGTCCAATAAAAGTTTTCCTTTATTATATAGGAAGATAGTCAAAATAATTAATATTTCAACTTAAATTATATTTATAAATTTTGGAATAATTGTTAAACAATATTTTTGTAATAATATTTCTCAAGTATTTATACTTGTATTTCCTTCCCAAGGGCGGGGGTATTTCATACATGTATATTCGTATTCTTGTATTTGTTAAGTATTCTTGTACTTAATTTCTAATTAATTATTCCGGAACAAATATCCAATATATATTTCCAAAATATATATATATATATATATATATATATATTTAAGAATATTTACTTAGAAAAATTATTCATAGTTTTTCTTTTGACAAAACTATTTGTAGCTCCAAATTAATGTATTTTTAAGTCTAAATTTAGAAAATACATGTAAACTTGTTTTTATCCCAAAAATAATGTATTCCAAGAAAATATATTTTTTTTTCCAAAAATCATATATCTTCTAAAAATTCTAGAAAAATATATCCTTACTTCACAAAAAAAATATAATTTCTCCTTGTCGAAAATATGATATATCTTGGTAATATTTGGAAAAATCTTTTTTTTTTCCTTTTCTTGTGTCCAAAATATTGTTTACCAAAAATATACTTTTAAATGTATTTTCTGGAATATTTTATAAGCTACATTATTTCGTTCGGTTTCACAATATTATTTGTGTAACTCATGTATTTATTCCTTGAGATTTTTTGGTAATATTTTAAATTGTAATTTCTTGGTATTTCGTTAAGTTATATTACTTTAACCCTAAAATAATATAAATATTACACAAAGTATACAAATATTTACACACATGTGTCTTTAATATATATCTAGCCTTTTTTATCTATAAAAACCAACCTCCAATATTTTTATTTTTGTAACAAAATTTATGGCAAGGTTTATCTAGAAAACTCATGGTTGAAATACACTTATATATACCTGTTTGAAAATATTTTTTAAGTGTTTATATTTTTAGAAAATTTTGCCATAGTTTCCCCTAAAAATGGAGGTGTCAATGCTATCAAAGCATATCATTTTCTTTTAAAATCATCACAAACAATCAACAATTCAATCAACACTTACCAAGTGCCAAAATCATGCAATTTATACAACAACATGAACTTGAACTTTTTGTAAAAACTTGTAGTAACTTACTATGTTGTTAAGTAGGCCTTGTTACCCTTAAAAATGTATTCACTTCTTTAAAAACTCCATTTTTAAAGAAGTTGGGTGTTTACAACTTTCAAACACATTATCTAAAAATGCTTCTTTATGTAATCTTTTTGTTACACAAGTGTTTCTACACTTGTTTAACCCTTAAAAATAGTGTTTGTTTATGTAAGAACCAAGTCTATGTAAATCTTGTTATTTAACTTACTTTCTTGAGAAAACTATCTTGGAAATCATCCTCTTACAAGTCTTGTATTGTGTTTAAATCATCATCACATATGAAAATAACTTTTATTATTCAAGTTCATGTATACACAAAGTATGATCATCTTGGTTTTTCACAAGATCATCATCGTAACTTACTAGATCATGTGTTTAGTCACAATCTAGTAGGCTTCATATGATGTCTAACATGATAAACACAAATTATCAATCATCAAGAAGCAAAACAACACTCAACAATATGTATTTTTATGTTATTAAGCTTATGTTAAAGTTTTAAGTTCATGGTTCTTGATGTTCTTCATGATTTTCATCACATATAATCTTTTAACCAACTAAATGAGAAGTAAATTCAAGTGACAAGAGGCTTACTACTAGCACAAGGGCTAGGGATGAACTCTTGAAGATGAAGATGATGAATGTGATGGGTAATAGCAAATGAAAAAGGTCCTTGAATCTCCAAGACCACCAAGCTCCTTTGTAGACCTTCTAGCACCTTTGTGAGTGTATGGAATGTATGGAAGAGAGATGAAGATGATGGTGATGTTGTTGCTTGTTCTCGGTCGAGAGGGAGCAAGAGAGGAAGAGAGAGCTTGTGTGTGTTGTGTGTGAAAGATAATGAGGGTCTTGATCATCTTATAACCATGTTTAACCTTTAACCAATGGATAATGTGTCTCAATAGTACTAATCAAGATCAATTAGCAAATCAAATGAGATCAAAGGAAATCAAGGTGTGGGGCCACCTTGGTGACCGTCCACAACAAGGGTGGGGGGGGGGGGTATTGGTTGGTTTCTAATGATGGTTAAGCAATCTAGTTAGTTTTCAAGTATGGTGTTTAGTGTTTAAGTTAATATGGTGTTATATAGTGTGTTAGGGTGTTCAGGGATCATAACTAGCTCAGAAATATTAAAACAATGCTTCTAGTATAATTTTGATGTTTCGGGTAGTGTCCGGTAGTTCGGTTAGATACCGGTTCGTTAAAGTGTCAAACTATACCGTTTAGTGTTCTTTATGTACCCTTTTGTGACACTTTTAATTCCCGACACTTAGGAAAACATTCAGGACCATTTAGTCATATTTTTGCATGTTGCTAGCTTGTTAAAAAGCTGATTTTTACTGATTTATGCTGAATTCAGCACTTTATATGGGTTTTAGGCACTTTCCGGAACTTAAACTATCACTTAGGAATGCAGTTTTGTGGTCCTTACTTCCCTACACACCATACTAGTGTAGAACTTATTCTCTGGCTCATACTGGGTCTCAAAACACTGTCTGTCTATGTGCTGAGTTCTGTCAGCATTTTTCTGAGTTATCCGCTAACTGTGCTTGGTGCATCATTTTTGTTAATATGGTTTGCATGTAATAATGAAGTGACATCATGCAATATGTGATGCACATGTAAGTATGATGTAGAAATCAGAAAGCAGTTAATGGTAATTCAGCACAGTCATTAAGCACTAATCAAGATTAATTAATTGTACGGATACCTGGATTTTTGACGGTTGTCACACAAAAGACCTTAAATAAAACCGAGTTTAGAACCATGTATCTCGTCCAGGATTAAGATACATCTCCTAAACCCTAATGACTTTGGATGACATCTTTTATTCATGACGCAGCTTGAAACATGCAAACACCCGCCAGATCCACTTAATTCCCTGAAATACATGTAATTTGAAAACATCAACAAAAGTTGAGCGAGTTCATGTGTTTGTCCGTGTGTATGAACAACCTTTAAAGTATGTCTGTATGTATATAAGTCCTGGTATGAGAGCAATAAGGAAAAACAGATCACCAATGGTTTGCAAGGCCATTGATATGTGTGAAGTGATGCAGGAAAACTCAAACCTAGCGGATTTTGCCACGGCTTCAGTATGTGGACAAAGTCACCACATGGTCCACCCTGGTCCTCATGGGTGTGGGCTCGCTACACCCAAATAGATCTATCACTCATGTCCCTCGGTCCTACGACGAGGATTAATGGCCATGTATTTCACCCCCGAAGTTATAAAACTGAAAACAATTAAAAGAAAAGAGGGACATGAACTCACAGTCTTGCGTCTTCGGTACTCGTAACTCAATTCCCTTCAGCAAACACAACTACCTACAATGTACTAGGGTCTATTAGACGAACGGGTCGTGCCTTGACTTAGAATTAACGTTTTTGTGTTACGTTTATGATAGCATTCCAATTTATATAATTATAGTCAAAATAATTAATATTTCAACTTAAAGTATTTATACTTATTTTTCCTTCCCAAGGATGGGGGTATCTCATACATGTATATTCGTTTTCTTGTATTTGTTAAGTATTCTTATACTTAATTTCTAATTAATTATTCCGGAATAAATATCCAATATATATTTACAAAATATATGTTTTAAGAAATATTACTTAGAAAAATTATTCAAAATTTTTCTTTTGGCAAAACTATTCCAAATTAATATATTTTTAAGTCTTACTTTACAAAATATATATATAAACTTATTTTATCCAAAAATAATGTATTTCAAGTCTATCCAAGAAAATATATATTTTTCGTAAAAATCATATATCTTCTAAAAAAAATTCTAAGAAAATATATCTTTACTTCCCAAAAATAATATATTTTCTCCTTGTCGAAGATATGATATAACTTGGTATTTGGAAAAATCTTATTTTCCTTTTCTTGTGTCCAAAATATTATTTACCAAAAATATACTTGTAAATGTATTTTCCGGAATATTTTATAAGCTACATTATTTCATTCGATTTCCCAATATTATGTGTGCAACTTGTGTATTTATTCCTAGTGATTTTTGGTAATATTTTAGATTGTAAATTCTTGGTATTTTGTTAAGTTATATTACTTTAACCCTAAAATAAGATAACTATTACACAAAGTATACAAATATTCACACACATGTGTCTTTAATATATATATATCTAGCCATTTTTATTTATAAAAGTCAACCTCCAATATTTGTATTTTTGTAACAAAATTTATGGCAAGTTTTATGTAGAAAACTCATGGTTAAAATACACTTATAAATACTTGTTTGAAAATATTTTTCTAAGTGTTTATATTTTTAGAAAATTTTGTCATAGTTTCCCCTAAAAATGGAGGTTCCCATGCTTTCAAAGCATATCATTTTCTTTTAAAAATATCACAAACAATCAACCATAAACAACTTACACTTACCAATTTGCCAAAATTATGCAATTTACATAACAACATGAACTTGAACTTTCATAAAAACTTGTAGTAACTTGGTAGTGTGTTTAGTTGGTTTAGTTACCCTTTAAAATGTATTTACTTCTTTAAAAACTCCATTTCTAAAGAAGTTGGGTGTTTACAACTTCCAAACACATTTTCTAAAAATGCTCATTATGTAATCTTCTTGTTACACAAGTGTTTCTACACTTGTTTAACCAATAAAAACAAGTTTGGTTTATGTAAGAACCAAGTCTATGTAAATCTTGTTATTTAACTTAGTTTCTTGGGAAAACTATCTTGGAAATCATCCACTTACAAGACTTGTATTTTGTTTAAATCATCATCACATATGAAAACAAATTTTATTATTCAAGTTCATGTCTACATAAAGTATGATCATCTTGGTCTTTCACAAGATCATCATCTTAACTTACTAGATCATGTGTTTAATCACAATCTAGTAGGTTTCATATGATGTCTAACATCATAAACACAAACAATCAATAATCAAGTACCACATATATACTAATACAATATATATTCTTATGTTAGTGAGCTTTATGTTAAGAGTTATCTTCTTGTTCATTAGTGTTCTTCATGATTTTCTTCACATATCATCTTTTAACCAACTAAATGAGAAGTAAATAAGGATTATGAGAGTCTTACTACTAGCATAAGGCTAGGGAAGAACACAAGAAGATGAAGATGGTAAATGTGATGGATAATAGCAAATGAGAAAGGTCCTTGAAGTTCCAAAGCCACCAAGCTTCTTTAGACACCTTCTAGCACCTTGTGTACACCTTAGAATGGATGATGGAAACTCGAGAATGGTGGTGGTGTGGCCCCTTGTTCTCGGTCGTGAGTGAGCAAGAGAGGGGGAGAAGAGTGTGTGAAGTTGGTGTTGTGACGAAAGATAATGAAGGACTAATGGTTTATATAAACTTGATTATCCAACACAACATAATCCAATGGTTAATGTGTCTTCTAAATACAAGACCAAATCTCTTAACAAATCAAATGAAATCAAGTAAGATCAAGGGTGGGTCCACCCTTGGTGACCGTCCATACAAGGGGGGGGGGGGTCTTGGTTGGGGTTAAATGATAAGTTAGGTTATTTAGTTAGAACTTAAGTGTAATAGTTAGGTGTTATGTGTATTAGGTATTATATAGTGTGTTAGGGTGTTCGAGGCCCATAACTAGCTTAGAAATGTTAAAACAATGCTTCTAGTGTAATTTTGATGTTTCGGGTAGTGTCTGGTTTTTCGGTTAGATACCGGTTCGTTAATGTGTCAAACTATACCATTTAGTGTTCTTTATGTATCCTTTTGTGACACTTTTAATTCCCGACACTTAGGAAAGCATTCAGGACCGTTTAGTCATGTTACTAGCTTGTTAAAATGCTGATTTTTGCTGAATTATGCTGAATTCGGCACTTTGGGTGAGTTTTAGGCACTTTCCGGCACTTAAACTATCACTTAAAAATGCAGTTTTGTGGTCCTTACTTCCCTACACACCATACTAGTGTAGTACTTAGTCTCTGGCCCATACCGGGTCTCAAAACACTGTCTGTCTATGTGCTGAGTCCTGTCAGCATTTCTCTGAGTTATCCGCTAACTGTGCTTTGTGCATCATTTATGTCAACATGGTTTGTATGTAGTAATGATGTGACATTATGTAATATGTGATGCACATGTAAGTATGATACAGTAATCAGAAAGCAATTAATTGTAATTCAGCACAGTCATTAAGCACTAATCATGGTTAATTAATTGTATGGATACCTGAATTTTTGACGGTTGTCACTGGACATCCGTATTACAGGTGCCCTAAGAATACGAAGACATGTTTTAACTGTTTTCAGCGGGGCCATATGAAGGTGGAGTGTCCTAAACTCCAATCGGGGATGTAAAAGGAAGGCAAGAAAGAAGAGAGCCCTAAGGCAAAAGCAAGGATGTTTCAAATTACGTCTGAGGAGGCTAAAGCTCATCCGAATGTTGTCTCATGTATTTTCTTGCTAAACTCCTTGCCAATGTACATGTTGTTTGATACCGAAGCTACTATATCCTTTGTTTCAAGTGAAGTAATTAATCATCCGTCATTTAAGATTGACAGAACATAACACAACAGGGTTAAAACACTTGTTTGATTATCGTCACACTAGACAGTAGTAGTATATATATTCACAAGTATATACCACATAAGTGACATCAAACAATTATTACTCTAGCAGAGTACTAAGTAGGCTTGCACTGAGGGAATCTACACGTGACAAAACTTGCTGTGGTTTCTGTGCACTGAATTCCATAATTATGTATGCATCCATAATTACGTAACTCCTTGCATAGTCCGCACAGTTCGTTTCATCCTCGCATTTCTTCCTTCAGGTGGGCCATCGCTTTCAGATAAAGTCACGTATATTTGTGACATTCTACTTATATGCCAATTATCACACATAATTGCAAGTAATCTCTAGTCAATAACAGGTGCTACTCCAGTGCACTCTAAGTCTCATAGTGTCTTTTCTAGACTCTTTGTGGACAGTTTCAGGTAATGGATGTCGCGGGACGTTTTATGCAATGAAAACTCTTTGAAAAATTGTTTTCGTGAAAGGATCCTAGAGATTGTAGACTAGACTCGAGAAGGAATCTTGGTTCACTACAATCGCAGCTCTGATACCAATCTGTCACACCCCTTTCTGCGGCGGAAGCACGAGGTGAGATTATGAAAGGTTCTCATTGCATACGAAAGGTAAACATGCCACATGCTCGTAAAAATAACATCAAATACCATAATTTGAAAACATGAGTTTAGCGTTTGCATCGCTAAGTAGCATAAAACATTGTCTTAAAAAGTTTACAACTTTATTCAAAGATAAACATAAGCGACATCCAAGAGCATAAGCAACACCGCGCGCACATCCATCCTAATTACCTGAAATACATGTGAGTTTGGGAAAAACGTCAACGTAATGTTGGTGTGAATTCATGCAGTTTTGTATTTCACGTTCGTATACTTTGTATGAAAACATAGTGTGTGTATAAATCAAGTTTTCATATATAAATCAAGTTTCATGTGTACACCACGTACTCATGTATAATTCAAGTTCTTCTTGAGTACCCCACGTACTCAAGTATAATTCCCGTTTTCTTGAGTACCCCACGTACTTCAAGTATAATTCAAGCTTTTCTTGAGTACCCCACGTACTTCAAGTATAAATCAAGTTTTAGTGTGGTATGAATTTTATGTAAGTAAAGTATTCCTGTAAGTATCAGGATTGTTAATGGGTTGCAAAGCCATTAACATGTGACACGACATAGGAAGTCACCAAACCTTAGGCATTTAGTTGGCATATTCTGAGACACAAAAGCACTACTCGATTCTCGCCCTCACCGAGAGTGTGGCTGCCCGGCACCCCTTAGATCTAACCTTTTGTTCTGCGGTCTAGGTATATTGTTGATTAATGGTGCTTATGGTACCCTATTCGTGACACGATTTCTCGTATCATTTCTCATAACGCATCATACTTGGTTCTCGTCCTCACCAAGTGCGTTTCTCGTATTCCTATATCTCGTCACACTTGGTTCTCGTCCTCACCAAGTGTGCTTCTTGTTATCATACCATTTATAAACATACTAATATTTGTACATGTATTTCACCCCCGAAGTTATAAAACTGAAAACAGTTAAAAGAAAAGGGGGAGCATGAACTCATAACTTTGCGTTCCTTGCGTCGTAAACTTCACCGGATTTGCTTAATTAACGTCGTAACCTATACGCGTTTTCTTAACGTTAGTCACTAGACTTGTGTCGCACAAGTACAATCACTCTCTTTTGTATATATATTCTTGTGTTAAAAATATTTTATATTTTTAACTAAGTGTCTTACTTATATTATTTTCTCAAAAATTAATATAAGTATCTCGTGTTTTGCACTTTGCACCAGAATTATGTATCTCGTATGTTGTATGTGTATTTTTTTGTTTATACTTCTGATGAGTATTTAGTGTATTTTTAAGTCTTAATACACTAGCACGTATAACACATACTATATACACTTAGCACAAAAGTTGGTGATCAAATAATATATATATTTTTCTCAAAAATATATACATACTTAATATCCATTTTTATTCATGAAGAAATCCTCATTTCTTATCACCAAACATTAGGGAAACCTTGGCAATATTTTTAAACACATTTTTAGATAATAAGTTTCTCAAAAACTTATATTTTTCTAAGTGTCAAAATTAAAAAAAAAAATTGACAGAGTTTCCCCTAAAAATGGAGGTTTCCCATGTTTTCAAAACATGTGTTTATTTTCTTTTAAAATCAACAACAATATCAACAACAATCAACAACAACCTTTATTTATCAAACTTGTCAAAACAAGCATATATCACAACTTATGAACTTGAAAGTTTGTAAAAATATGTAGTAAGTTACTAACATATTCAGTAGGTCTTGTTATCTTTAAAAATAAGTTTAGTTTCTTAAAAACTATATTTTTAAAGATCTTGAAGTTTCACAACTTCTAGTCATGATTTACCAAACATATTTCTTGTGACACAAGTGTTTACACACTTGTTTATTCACTAAAATGCTTTTAGTTTATGTAAGGTCCGGGTTTTAACAAAACTAGCATTTTCCGTTTGGTTATTCCGAAAAACCACTTGTAGATCTTTAGATCTACATGTTTAAAGTCTTATTATACAAGAAAAATTACTTTTACTCAAGTTCATGTTTCATGAGTGGAAGGTTTCATCATTTTTCATAACTTTACCACTAACATACTACTAGTTCATGTTCTTGAACATAATCTAGTATGGTTAGATGATGATCCATCCCACTTCTAGTAACAAACAACATCACATAATCACAACTAGACAAGTTTCACAAGATTTACACAACTAGTTTCTCTTTATCCAACTTGTTCATCTTATTTTCAAGACTTTATATTATGTTATTTAGTGTTCTTAACTTTCAACCATTAAATCACCTATTAACCACCAAAAATAAGAACAAGATGAAAATTTGAAGCACTTACTACTAGCTCAAGGCTAGGGAAGAAACAAGGTATAAATGTGGTGGATAAAGGAAATCTAGAGTGGTTCTTCGAGTTCCGTCGCTACCAAGCTTATTAATCGAGCTCCTTACACCTTAGAATCACCTTAGAAAGGATGGAAATGGATTGAAAATGCAAGTGTGGGTGGGTGTTGTTGAAGCCATAGCCAAGGGGAAGGGAGGAGAAGTCTTGGTGTGTTGGTGAACTTATGAGGATGAAGTGTTCTTATAATAAAAAAATTAGGCAATTATCCAAAGGACCACATGTTCCCTCAAGTACTAACATGATCAAGTCATATCCCAAGGAGAAATTTTGGGAAGATTTAACAAAGTTTTGGTGGGGTTACTACTTGTAACCGTCCACAAGTATGGGGGGGGGGGGGTATTAGATTAGTTTTCAACTATGTTGGTTAATTACTAGTTAAATCTCAAGTGTAAGTTATGTTTCAAGTTAGTTGATATTTTTATGAGGCGTTATGGTGCTCGGGGACCATAACTAGCTCAGAAAAATAAAGACAATGCTTCTAGCATTATTTTAGTGTTCCGGGTAAAGTCCGGTTGTTCGGTTAGATACCGATTCGTTAAAGTGCTAAATTACACTTTTTAGTGTCTTTTAAGAACCTTTTTGTAGCACTTTCGATTCCCGACACTTAGGGAAGTATTATGGATGACAAAACAACATTTTTGCATGATATTCATATGTTTAAATGCTGATTTATTGCTGAATTATATAAATTCTGCACTTAAAGTGCATTTCGGGTGCTTTTTTTAGTGCTTATTTTTGCTTCGTATGTCTAGATATTAAACCCTTGTATATACACTTGGATTTTAATGTATTCTTGTTGTTGGACCTACACCTAGGCTCCAATTTTTTTTTTGTCTGACTGCTTTCTGCAGTTCTGTTGACACAGTGTGTCTTACCGGTGAGTTTACTAGTATTTCTGACGCAACGCTCTCGTTTATGCATAAAGCAATATTGTGTAGTATACAACGTGCATGAATTCACTCGTTTAGCATGTAATCAGTCAATGTTGAAAGTTAAGCACATAATTGCAGTTATTAAGCAATAATTAAAGTGTACGGAAATTACCGGTTTGTGCTAGTTGTCACAGTCTCCCCCCGTTAAAAGAATTTCGTCCCGAAATTCAGGCTGAACTTACTCTCGCTTGAGTTTTCTTGAATAGGTGGGGATACTTTTCCTTGAACTGGTCTTCACGTTCCCATGTGTACTAGGGTCCGTGCTTAGAGCTCCAACGTACTTTGACAAGTTTTACACTGCTCCTCCTGGTCTTGTTGACTTTCCAGTCGGTAACCTCTACAGGTTGTTCTGTAAATCGGAGGGCGTCATCAATATTCACTTCATCCATCGGGATGATCACGTTTTCTTATGTTGGACTCTTCTTCAGGTTGGATACATGAAACGTATCATGTACTCCATTAAGTTCTTCATGGTAATTCCAACTTGTATGCCACGGTACCAATTCTTTCCAATATTATGAATGGTCCGATGTATCGTGGATTCAGCTTTCCACGCTTTCCGAATCTGACTACGCCCTTCCAAGGTGAGACTTTTAACAACACTTTGTCTCCCACCTCGAATTCTACTGATTTTCTTTTCAGATCAGCGTAGCTCTTTTGTCGATCTCGAGCCGCCTTAATGCGCTCTCGGATCTGCGCAATCTTTTCGGTTGTCTCTTGTATAAGTTCAGGACCAACCATACGTTTATCTCCAGCATCTGCCCAACATAAGGGCGATTGGCACTTGCGGCCATACAGAGCTTCGAACGGCGCGGCCTTTATGCTTGTATGATAACTGTTATTGTAGGAAAACTCAACTAAAGGTAGATGAGTATCCCAGCTGCCGCCTAGATCCATGACACATGTGCGAAGCATATCTTCTAACGTTTGTATAGTCCGTTCGCTCTGGCCGTCTGTTTATGGATGGAATGTCGTGCTTAGATCTAACTGAGATCCAAAGGCTTCCTGAAATGATTGCCAGATTCTTGAGACAAATCGTCCATCTCTGTCTAAAATAATTGAGATTGGCACTCCATGTCGTGCCACAATTTCCCTTAAGTATATTTCAGCAAGCTTTCCAGTGCTGTATTTTTCTCGGATCGGTAGGAAGTGCGCAAACTTCGTTAATCGATCAACTATTACCCATATCATATCGTGCCCTCTCGGGGCCCTGGGTAATTTCGTTATGAAGTCCATCGAGATTTGTTCCCACTTCCACACGGGAATCTCTAGTTGTTGTAGGAGGCCGGACGGCTTCTGATATTCAGCCTTAACCTTAGCACAGGTTAGGCAATTTCCAACATAAACAGCAACGTCGCTTTTGAGTCTCGGCCACCAATAGTATTCTTTCAAGTCTTGATACATTTTGTCCGATCCTGGATGGATCGAATATCTCGATTTGTCGGCTTCATCAAGGATGACTTCTCGTATGCCACCATAGAGTGGAACCCAAATACGCTTCTTGAAGTATAAGGCTCCCTCTTCATTTGGCACCATGTATTTCAGCACACCCCGTAGGTATTCCGCTTTACGGTTCTCTCCTTTAAGAGCTTCTTGTTGTGAATCATGAATGCGTGCAGTGAGGTTCGTTCGAATGGTCATTTCTAACGCTCGAACCCTTAGGGTCTTAACCCTTTCTTTTCGGCTCAACGCGTCCGCTACAACGTTTGCCTTTCCAGGATGGTACTTGATCTCACAGTCGTAATCATTCAGCAGCTCGACCCATCGCTGTTGGCGCATATTCAATTCCTTCTGATCAAATATGTGTTGTAAGCTTTTGTGATCTGTGAAAATTGTACATCGAGTACCATATAAATAATGTCGCCAGATCTTCAAGGCGAATACCACTGCGCCCAGCTCCAGGTCGTGAATGGTATAGTTTCTTTCATGTACCTTCAGTTGTCTTGAAGCGTAAGCGATGAATTTTTGGCGTTGCGTGAGCACGCAACCCAAGCCTTGTCGTGAGGTGTCGCAGTATACCACGACGTCTTCAGTGCCTTCGGGTAATGATAGTATTGGTGCATCGCATAGCTTGTTTTTAAGTAACTGGAAGGCTTCTTCTTGTTTGTGACCCCAGTCGTATTTCTTGTCTTTCTGTGTAAGGGTCGTTAGCGGTTGAGTTATCTTTGGGAAGTTCTTGATGAAACGTCGGTAATAGCCCGCTAAGCCCAAAAATTGTCGAACTTCGGTTGGGGTCTTGGGAGCTTCCCAATTCTTTATTGCTTCTATCTTAGACGGGTCTACATGAATGCCCTTCTCATTCACAACGTGACCAAGAAATTGTACTTCGCGAATCCAGAATTCGCATTTCGAGAACTTTGCATAAAGTTTCTCTTTCTTCAGTAGTTCCAGAATAGTTCTGAGATATTGCTCATGTTCTTCTTTCGTTCGCAAATAAATCAGGATATCATCGATAAATACAATCACGAATTTATCGAGATATGGTTTGCATACGCGGTTCATCAAATCCATAAAGACCGCTGGTGCATTCGTCAGCCCGAATGGCATCACAAGAAATTCTTAGTGCCCATAGCGTGTTCTGAATGCAGTCTTTGGTACGCTTTCTTCTTGGATTCTTAACTGATGGTATCCAGATCGAAGGTCGATGTTGGAATAGTAGCTTGATCCTTGCAATTGATCAAATAAGTCATCGATCCTTGGTAGTGGATACCGATTCTTGATCGTGAGTTTGTTCAGTTCTCTGTAATCGATACACATCCGCAATGTCCCATCCTTCTTCTTTACGAACAATACTGGAGCTCCCCAGGGCGAGAAGCTTGGCCCTATGAATCCTTTATCCAAAAACTCCTGGAGTTGTGTAGATAATTCTTGCATTTCGGATGGCGCAAGTCGATAGGGTGCCTTGGCTACAGGAGCGGCTCCTGGAACCAAGTCTATACAGAATTCAAATTGTCGTTGCGGAGGTAGTCCTGGCAGATCTTCGGGAAAAACATCAGGGAATTCCTTCACCACAGGAATGTCTTCGTGTTTCGGCTCCACAGCCTTCTTGTCTATAACGTGTGCTAGGAAGGCAACACATCCTTTCCTTAAGCACTTTTTGGGCCTTCAACAACTGATGATTCGAAGAGGCGCGTATCGTTTTTCTCCATGCACGATGAGAGTTTCATCATTCGCCAGAGGGATGCGAATGATTTTCTCATGACATACAACTTCAGCTTTGTTCTTGGACAGCCAGTCCATTCAGACCACTACATCGAAGCTACCCAATTGAATAGGTAAGAGGTCGATGTTAAATCTTCGTTCACCAAGTTCTAGTGTGCAGCCTCTAACGACTTCACTCGATTCAATGAGTTTACCATTTGCTAGCTCTATAGAATAAGGAATTTCTAATCTACTAGATTCTATTCCAAGCATGCGTTTAAATTCCACAGACATGAAGCTATAATCGGCGCCAGTGTCAAATAATATGGATGCAAAGTGATTGTTAATGAGAAACGTACCGGTGACCACGTTAGGGTCCTCGCGTGCGTTCTTTGCTCCAATCACTAATGCTCGAGCCTGAGCATTGTTTCCCTCTGGGCAGTCCTTCATGAAATGATCATTGCTTCCACATTTGAAACATCCTTGGTTCCGCCCTTTCCCATTACCATTCTTGTTACCAGCACCATTTCCATTCCGGTTCTTTCCTTTTCCCCCAACAGTCTTCTGTTTGATGACCCAACTTACCACATTTGTCGCACCTTGGAATGCGAGAAACTCCTTCATGATGATACTTACATTTTTGGCATTTAGGCATGGAGCCTTGGTATGCTTTGGTTGCAAGGGTCTTCGCCTCCTGAGACGGGTTAGTATCACGCTTCTTGTTGTTGAAACCTTTGTTGTTACGAGTTGCTTGATTCAGATTCGAATGCTTTCTCTTCTTGTCACCGGATGACTCAGCATGTGTCTCGGTCTTCTCTGTTGGGTTCAGTGATAACTTCTTCATATGAACACAATCTTCAGTCAGGCTAACAGCTAGAGTTACAGCCTCAGTGATTGTTTATGGTTTGACCGACGTCACCATGCCACGAAACTCTGGGGCCAGTCCCCAAATGTAGCGTTCAAAGCGCTTGAATTCGGGAGTCACCATGTAGGGAAGCACTCTAGACAGATCGTGGAACCTTCGAGTATAACCATTAATGTCAGCACCTTCCATAGTCAAGTGCCAGAACTCCGTTTCCAGCCTTTGGAGTTCGGCACGAGAGCAGTACTTCTCTCTCATTGTTTCCTTCAGTTCATCCCAAGTTAGCCCATAACCTGCATCATCACCCAAAGTTTGGGCTTGCAAGTTCCACCAAGTCAGGGCTTCATTGACAAACAACCCAGTAGCAAAAGTGACTTGTTGATCCGTGGTACACTTGCTCATGCGGATAGTAGCTTCAGTCTTCTCCGTCCAGCACACAAATGCTACTGCACCTCCTGTGCCGTCATAGTTCGTCGGCTTGCAGTCGAGGAACTGCTTGAAAGTGCAGTCTGGAATTGATTCACCCAATTCACATGTGAGCAATCGAAGAAATAATGAAACAAAGACCGTTCATAAATTTCTCAATGCTTAGCAAATTGTCTTAAGGTTACCTTGAGCTGCATTGCCTCCACACGAATCTCCATTCCCATAACGCCTAGCGTTGCTTGGTCCTCCACTGTCTTGAGTACGGTTCGCCTCGTATTGGGCGATGGCAGCGGAGATCCTTTCTTCCAGTAGAGCGTTCAGCTCTTCAGCTGTTCTTGGCAGTGGGGGAGGAGGAGGTTGATCTTCATTGCGAGCATTCACAGCTTTTCTGCGTGCCATGTTCTGACAGAACATAACACAACAGGGTTAAAACACTTGTTTGATTATCGTCACACTAGACAGTAGTAGTATATATATTCACAAGTATATACCACATAAGTGACATCAAACAATTATTACTCTAGCAGAGTACTAAGTAGGCTTGCACTGAGGGAATCTACACGTGACAAAACTTGCTGTGGTTTCTGTGCACTGAATTCCATAATTATGTATGCATCCATAATTACGTAACTCCTTGCATAGTCCGCACAGTTCGTTTCATCCTCGCATTTCTTCCTTCAGGTGGGCCATCGCTTTCAGATTAAGTCACGTATATTTGTGACATTCTACTTATATGCCAATTATCACACATAATTGCAAGTAATCTCTAGTCAATAACAGGTGCTACTCCAGTGCACTCTAAGTCTCATAGTGTCTTTTCTAGACTCTTTGTGGACAGTTTCAGGTAATGGATGTCGCGGGACGTTTTATGCAATGAAAACTCTTTGAAAAATTGTTTTCGTGAAAGGATCCTAGAGATTGTAGACTAGACTCGAGAAGGAATCTTGGTTCACTACAATCGCAGTTCTGATACCAATCTGTCACACCCCTTTCTGCGGCGGAAGCACGAGGTGAGATTATGAAAGGTTCTCATTGCATACGAAAGGTAAACATGCCACATGCTCGTAAAAATAACATCAAATACCATAATTTGAAAACATGAGTTTAGCGTTTACATCGCTAAGTAGCATAAAACATTGTCTTAAAAAGTTTACAACTTTATTCAAAGATAAACATAAGCGACATCCAAGAGCATAAGCAAGACCGCGCGCACATCCATCCTAATTACCTGAAATACATGTGAGTTTTGGAAAAACGTCAACGTAATGTTGGTGTGAATTCATGCAGTTTTGTATTTCACGTTCGTATACTTTGTATGAAAACATAGTGTGTGTATAAATCAAGTTTTCATATATAAATCAAGTTTCATGTGTACACCACGTACTCATGTATAATTCAAGTTCTTCTTGAGTACCCCACGTACTCAAGTATAATTCCCGTTTTCTTGAGTACCCCACGTACTTCAAGTATAATTCAAGCTTTTCTTGAGTACCCCACGTACTTCAAGTATAAATCAAGTTTTAGTATGGTATGAATTTTATGTAAGTAAAGTATTCCTGTAAGTATCAGGATTGTTAATGGGTTGCAAAGCCATTAACATGTGACACGACATAGGAAGTCACCAAACCTTAGGCATTTAGTTGGCATATTCTGAGACACAAAAGCACTACTCGATTCTCGCCCTCACCGAGAGTGTGGCTGTTGGGATTGAACCCTACCAGAGGAACAGATGATGGAAAGCCAAAACCGGATCAGGGCAGTGGATCCATAATAAGCAGCTGTTTACTTTAGACTTTCCCCTTGGAAGTGATTTGAAGAACATCTGATGGCCAAACCACTGTTCTGTATAACTGCCGCCTTGCAACTGCTGATCACACTAAAGTACTGATGAAGATTAAAGGCTGAAGCTCAATCTTCTGACGGAATTCAAGCACTGCTGAAGAGTTAAAGCACTGCCCATTCAAGGTCTGATCACCCTTTGAAGAAAGCACCGATGCTTAGATATCAGTGGTTGACTACATCAGTGGAATGAAGAATCAGTGTTTATACATCAGTAGTTAGTATGTAATCAGTGTCTGTATGAGCAGTAGTTATAGATCAGTGCTTATAGGTTGTTAGTTTGTTAGATGTCACTTTCATGGTGACGTCAGCTGAGATGCCTCAGTGGTTTGGTTTGCCTATAAATGTAACAGTACCCTGTACTGTTACATTTGATTGACTGAGTGGGTTCTTCTCCTCATGTCTAATCCTTTCATCTTGTGTGCAACCAACCTTGGGGCATCAGGCTGAGGGGGAGTATAGTGTGTAAGCATGACTGTAATCTTTTGCTTTGATTTGTAAATCATTTGACTCTATGTGAAGCAATTGTTTATCAAACTATTTTCTCCTTTGATTGTGTTTACAAAGTTTGTTTTTCATTTCCGCTGCACCTAACATGTTTTCATATTCATTGATCATTCATTTTAAACAAACAAACACTATCATGAGAGCCTCCGATCCTAACAATTGGTATCAGAGCCTGGACAGTCAATTTCGATTTAACAGTCAAATTGACATAACAGTTCGGCTCAAAATTCATTGATACTAAGGTTGGTTGTATTTAGCTGAAAAACAGAGTATCGAGTAAATCATGTTCAAAATGGTTATTCAAAAGCTCTGTAAAACAACCAAGATGTCATAGGACACACAAACTTCACATAACAAGTGATGTCATACATAAACCATCCACAGTTTTCAGATCTGAAAATATGTCTGATAACAATGGTAAAATTATTTACGAAAATTGATTTCAATTGTTGTTATGAAGTTTTTGCTGTTTCCATCATGTTTGCTGCTAAGGTGTGAACCTCAGGTCAACAAAAACCTATGCTCATAAAAACATTAGTGTTTTTGTTTACATAAAAAGAGGGAAATTAAAACTTTAGTCATTTAGATCTTATGTATCGAAAAACAGGTTGAGGTTCCTTCAAAAGGACCAAAATCAATTGTGTTAAGAATACATTAAGAAAATCAGCTGTAAAAAATGTCCAGATCATGGGTAATGTGAAATTTGGCATTAGCATGTGCAAAAATGTCCAAATCTCTCAAAACATTACTGAAAATGTTTCTGGATCAAGTATTCTTTCCTTGAAAACCTTCCGGTAAAAGTTTCAATACTCTTCTATGGAAAGGGTAAAAAGGGAAAGAAGAAAAATTACAAAAACTCAAAAGTGTGTTTATCTCAAAACTTTTGAAATCAAAAGAAAAGAGTATAAATATAAAACACTTAAGAAGTTCACAAATTGGGTTAACAATGGTCATCATGCAACTGTGTACATTCATTGACTCAGGGAGATTCAGGTAACAAAAGTATCACCGGTGATTAAACTTACAAAGAAGACTAGACAAAATTTTTCAAAATCATCACATGGTAATAAGTTCTATAAAAGGACTTTCAAAACCTTTGTGAACATGTTTCCTCACATTTGCAATCAACTGACAAGGAAATGGTCACAAACAGTGGTTATTAAGTTTTCAAACCATTGACCATTCTCCTAAACTTGAGAATGATGTGATTATGATCATATAACAAGGTATAATTGAAAATATACCAGATCCTTTTGATGTTGTTTTCAGAAAAACCTTTAATTATTTTTCCTTGAAAAGGTTTTTCTCAAATAAAACAGGATATGTTGTTCTTTATTTTTCTTAAGAATAATATATTTTGAACTCTTACTTGTTTTTGGTAGTAAAAGTTTCAATCTCCTGTCAGGATGTAAAACCCTTATTTTTTTGTGGTAATACTATCCTTGAAAATAGATCGAAAGGAAATGATACAAGGGTCAAGGTCATGTCAAACTCAAGTTTATTTTAACAACAGATCAAGAATTGATTGCTAACAGACCTTAAAATTCTTGACTACTCATGTTTTACTCTAAGGATTAGAACACAAAATGTGTAGTCTAAGTGAAAAGGTTGTCATCTTCTGGGATACTCAACTACTGTCAAAAGTTATAAAATGTTTAAAACAGGAAATAGATAAGTGATAAAACCTTGAATACAAATCCCTGTAAAAATCTGCTAATGTGTTAATCTTGATAATATGCATCTAAAATGTGTTTTGTCAAGAGTGTTACCTTGCAGATATCTCATTATCACCATCAAAAGATGTTGTACATGATACTGTGATATCACAGGACAAAATCATTTACTTCATCTGAGCAGCAGATGTACAAAACAGCTGTTAAAGCTCACCCACTGATATACCAACAGTTGCTGACCAAAATTAACCGTCTAATCCTTACCATTAACCCTCCTCTAACCACTGCTGATAAAAATCCATAAAAAATGGATAGATATCACTTGTTTGCTACCTCAACAGCTGTTACCCAAAGTAGCTCTCCACCCTTGATTCCACATCTTCAACCACTATTGATAAAAATCTGCTAACAGTGGATAAAAGTCAACACTGGTTAGCACCAATTCCTTTTATTCCTCCATTTTCACCTTCAAACAGCTGTTGGATCATTAAAGTCACCAACAGTTGTTAGCTCAGATGACTCACATCTGCAGCCTCACCTTTTGAACACCAATGCCATTTTAAAATTCATTCATGTTTCCATTCACTTGACAACATCAATTGAAAGGGATTATTATAAAAAGTTAATCCCAAAACCTTTGTCTTCTTCTTGACGATGTACCATTCCATCAACATGTCATGTACCTTTGGGGCACTTAAAGACAGAAAGTTGGGAAATTGACAAGGAAGAGGAGCTTCAACAGTTCAGGGAAAAACAAGTTTGGGAACTTGTTCCACAGCCAGAGGATGTTAATCTTTTTGGCAAAAAGTGGACCCTAAAAAACATTGCATATGTTGGAGCATTGTTGTCAGGATGTTTGATACTCAAAAAGGGCATAAGCAGGCAATTGTTGTAGAACCACCACTCTGAAGATTACTATGAAAATACTACATGCTGAACAGCCCAAATATCCATTATCTCACAATATGTTATTGGATTTTGATATAAAATGCTCAAAAGAGTGTTTTTATGCAGGGCAGTCAAGTAGCTAAAATATATCATCAAAAATTCAATATATTACTCCATCATCACCTGACATCAGACACCACCTTGTGGGGGATTGCTATAAAAAGGTTTGATTTTATCTTTAACATATCCATCCTAATGATCAACTAGTAGATGTACAAACTTAAGAATTGGATTCATCTACTGTTAAAAACTTGATCCCTATGATTGGGGTGCTAAACATGGATTAAAGCAAGCTTTCTTGTGTTCCATGTGTAAATAGCATAAAAATGTTTTTAGTGAAATCAAAATAACCTTAAAAATAGTTTAAAATTGAATTTTTCAATAGATCCTCAAAGTCTGTTCAAAGCACTGATGGCATTAAAACTCTGATAGTAAAATCTATCCACTGCCAAAGTGTATCCTCTGCTTGTGCAAAACACTGATTTATAACAGAGGTTACACGTGGATAGATGTTATTCAACAGTTGTGTGCATCAGTTGCCATCATCACATTTTCAAATAAATGGCCTTACACCTGAAAACATTTACAATGCTATCAAAAATTTCCAAAACAAAAGCAGAGGTACCTGAGCAGATTTTAGCAGCTACCACTGCTCCTCAGATATCTGCTGCTGAGCCCACTGCTCAAGGTGATCACAGCAGTAACACAACTGCTGTGAAACCCACACCTAAGTCCACCAAAAGACCAAAACAAAAGAAAATTCAAAAGCCCCCCAAACCTGCAATAAAGGCAACTCTGGAAGATGAGATCCCAGAGCAACTGCCAGTGACAACACAAAAGTCACTAGAAACCATTGTTGCTACTTCCTCACAGCAGATGGTAGAAAGGTCTCAACCCCAGCCTAAAACTCCTCTTGCTTCTTCATAAAAAGAACAGGTTGTAAGCATAGGGACGCCATCTTATGAAGCAATGGATTCACTTGAATCTAACTTCCATAGCCCTTCTCCCGGGGCAAACTCTTTTTCATCCTATATCCTCACTTCACAAATACCACCATCAATAATACCCTTGTTGCATGCTTTAGATATAACTCAGACATAAATCAGTTCCTCTCAACCACATATCACTGAGAGTACACTCCAACAAGTAACTGAGTCTGATGCTTATACCTCTGCTATCCCAACAACAACTGAGGAGGTTACACCCCTTGAGTTACAAGTAACTCTTGGTGGTCGTTCAAGTGGAGCAGCAACTACTAGTGTTGGATCCACTGATCTACACTGGGCCAGTTGTTTCATAAATAAGACTTCCTTGAAGGCAATTTCTTCAGAGACAACCAAGGAAACCACTGGTGTGTTTACTTTAACCACTGGTAAATTGTTCAAGGTGTCCACAAATGAAGGAAGAAGTCCCCAGTACCAAGAAAAAGGGGCATCGGTGGATGAATTTTAGGACACTTTCCCTAAATCAACCATTGATAAAACCACTGCCAGTGGGAAATCAGATGATCCCATTCATTTGGGTGATGGTTTAATGTACCAAGAATTGACGGCTAGAATTGATAAACTGGATACATTTGTTGCAGAAATCAAAGATATGCTGCAACAGTTGTTGAAAGCACAAACGGTACCATCCACTGCTGCACCACCTCCAAAAGCTACTCCATCATCTGCTCCTACTCCAGATGAGCTGTGGAATTTATTTCAACCCCTGCACCTATCTTCGAAAGAGTTGATGATGCCAAAAAGGGGGAGAAAAATGACTCTGAGGGAAATCTTTCAGTAACTTCTGCTGAAACATCTGTCAAAGAAAAGGAAAAGGGGAGGTGATGAAGCCCTGAAAATTCAAGCAAATGATGAAGATACACAAATGAGGATCGTTCAAAGTCAAGTCAATTCAGCTGGTCTCAAAACCACTGCTGATATTAAAAGGGTAAGGGATGAGAACAGAGCTTTGGTTGAGAAAAAGATAGTTCTGCAAAAAGTAAAAGAAGAGGTTGGTACTTCATTAAAGAAGAGTTCTGTGAGAAAAACAAGGCAATCAACCACCACAGCTTCTAAAACTAAGCCAGTTACTACTTCAACCACAACTTCTGTTACCATAAAATCACTTACACCTCCACCTTTAAACAACATATATCACTCAAACAACTGCCACCACCAAAAATACCATCACCACCAAAAACCACCTCATCACTACCATCATCCCCTGCTATTCAATCCACTGTTCCAACTGTTGTTATCTTTAGACAGCACAGGATAAAGCAGCAGAAGATTACATTATAAAAATGGTTCTTCAATAAATGCTGGCTGAAAATCCTGTGTCATTAAAGGTTGCAGACTCTGCCCATGCAGTCCTTACCAGGCCACCATCTCCAAACTCATCTGCAAATAAACCTCTCCCAAGAAACCCATTAGGTTTAAAAATACTAAAGTGGAAGTCTGATCAAAAGACCCATGTATTGACTTTGCTCAGATCTAATGGTGAAGTGAAGCACATATCAAGGGAACAAGCACTGGGCCTGGGTGTTGAAGATCTGCAAGATCTCCTTGAGCTTACACTTTGCAGGGATGAGGAAGACTCAAGTTCCAAGGACTTTGAAGCAGAATTTAAAAGACAAGCTAAGGAACTTCTGATGACGTAATAAAGATCTACAAATAATGAAGGGTTTTGGCATCATCTGTTCCAGGGGGAGATTGTTGGGATTGAACCCTACCAGAGGAACAGATGATGTAAAGCCAAAACCGGATCAGGGCAGTGGATCCATAATAAGCAGCTGTTTACATTAGACTTTCCCCTTGGAAGTGATTTGAAGAACATCTGATGGCCAAACCACTGTTCTGTACAACTGCCGCCTTGCAACTGCTGATCACACTAAAGTACTGATGAAGATTAAAGGCTGAAGCTCAATCTTCTGACGGAATTCAAGCACTGCTGAAGAGTTAAAGCACTGCCCATTCAAGGTCTGATCACCCTTTGAAGAAAGCACCGATGCTTAGATATCAGTGGTTGACTACATCAGTGGAATGAAGAATCAGTGTTTATACATCAGTAGTTAGTATATAATCAGTGTCTGTATGAGCAGTAGTTATAGATCAGTGCTTATAGGTTGTTAGTTTGTTAGATGTCACTTTCATGGTGACGTCAGCTGAGATGCCTCAGTGGTTTGGTTTGCCTATAAATGTAACAGTACCCTGTACTGTTACATTTGATTGAGTGAGTGGGTTCTTCTCCTCATGTCTAATCCTTTCATCTTGTGTGCAACCAACCTTGGGGCATCAGGCTGAGGGGGAGTATAGTTTCTAAGCATGACTGTAATCTTTTGCTTTGATTTGTAAATCATTTGACTCTATGTGAAGCAATTGTTTATCAAACTATTTTCTCCTTTGATTGTGTTTACAAAGTTTGTTTTTCATTTCCGCTACACCTAACATGTTTTCATATTCATTGATCATTCATTTCAAACAAACAAACACTATCATGAGAGCCTCCGATCCTAACAGTGGCTGCCCGGCACCCGTTAGATCTAACCTTTTGTTCTGCGGTCTAGGTATATTGTTGATTAATGGTGCTTATGGTACCCTATTCGTGACACGATTTCTCGTATCATTTCTCATAACGCATCATACTTGGTTCTCGTCCTCACCAAGTGCGTTTCTCGTATTCCTATATCTCGTCACACTTGGTTCTCGTCCTCACCAAGTGTGCTTCTTGTTATCATACCATTTATAAACATACTAATATTTGTACATGTATTTCACCCCCGAAGTTATAAAACTGAAAACATTTAAAAGAAAAGGGGGAGCATGAACTCACAACTTTGCGTTCCTTGCGTCGTAAACTTCACCGGATTTGCTTAATTAACGTCGTAACCTATAGGCGTTTTCTTAACGTTAGTCACTAGACTTGTGTCGCACAAGTACAATCACTCTCTTTTGTATATATATTCTTGTGTTAAAAATATTTTATATTTTTAACTAAGTGTCTTACTTATATTATTTTCTCAAAAATTAATATAAGTATCTCGTGTTTTGCACTTTGCACCCGGATTATGTATCTCGTATGTTGTATGTGTATTTTTGTGTTTATACTTCTCATGAGTATTTAGTGTATTTTTAAGTCTTAATACACTAGCACGTATAACACATACTATATACACTTAGCACAAAAGTTGGTGATCAAATAATATATATATTTTTCTCAAAAATATATACATACTTAATATCCATTTTTATTCTTGAATAAATCCTCATTTCTTATCACCAAAAATTAGGGAAACCTTGGTAATATTTTTAAACACATTTTTAGATAATAAGTTTCTCAAAAACTTATATTTTTCTAAGTGTCAAAATTTAAAAAAAAATTTGACAGAGTTTCCCCTAAAAATGGAGGTTTCCCATGTTTTCAAAACATGTGTTTATTTTCTTTTAAAATCAACAACAATATCAACAACAATCAACAACAACCTTTATTTATCAAACTTGTCAAAACAAGCATATATCACAACTTATGAACTTGAAAGTTTGTAAAAATATGTAGTAAGTTACTAACATATTTAGTAGGTCTTGTTATCTTTAAAAATAAGTTTAGTTTCTTAAAAACTATATTTTTAAAGATCTTGAAGATTCACAACTTCTAGTCATGATTTACCAAACATCTTTCTTGTTAAATTTTTCTTGTGACACAAGTGTTTACACACTTGTTTATTCACTAAAATGCTTTTAGTTTATGTAAGGTCCGGGTTTTAACAAAACTAGCATTTTCCGTTTGGTTCTTCCGAAAAACCACTTGTAGATCTTTAGATCTACATGTTTAGAGTCTTATTTTACAAGAAAAATTACTTTTACTCAAGTTCATGTTTCATGAGTGGAAGGTTTCATCATTTTTCATAACTTTACCACTAACATACTACTAGTTCATGTTCTTGAACATAATCTAGTATGGTTAGATGATGATCCATCCGACTTCTAGTAACAAACAACATCACATAATCACAACTAGACAAGTTTCACAAGATTTACACAACTAGTTTCTCTTTATCCAACTTGTTCATCTTATTTTCAAGACTTTATATTATTTTATTTAGTGTTCTTAACTTTCAACCATTAAATCACCTATTAACCACCAAAAATAAGAACAAGATGAAGATTTGAAGCACTTACTACTAGCTCAAGGCTAGGTAAGAAACAAGGTATAAATGTGGTGGATAAAGGAAATCTAGAGTGGTTCTTCGAGTTCCGTCGCTACCAAGCTTATTAATCGAGCTCCTTGCACCATAGAATCACCTTAGAAAGGATGGAAATGGATTGAAAATGCAAGTGTGGGTGGGTGTTGTTGAAGCCGTAGCCAAGGGGAAGGGAGGAGAAGTCTTGGTGTGTTGGTGAACTTATGAGGATGAAGTGTTCTTATAATAAAAAATTAGGCTATTATCCAAAGGACCACATGTTCCCTCAAGTACTAACATGATCAAGTCATATCCCAAGGAGATATTTCGGGAAGATTTAACAAAGTTTTGGTGGGGTTACTACTTGTAACCGTCCACAAGTATGGGGGGGTATTAGATTAGTTTTGAACTATGTTGGCTAATTACTAGTTAAATCTCAAGTGTAAGTTATGTTTCAAGTTAGTTGATATTTTTATGAGGCGTTATGGTGCTCGGGGACCATAACTAGCTCAGAAAAATAAAGACAATGCTTCTAGCATTATTTTTGTGTTCCGGGTAAAGTCCGGTTGTTCGGTTAGATACCGATTCGTTAAAGTGCTAAATTACACTTTTTAGTGTCTTTTAAGAACCTTTTTGTAGCACTTTCGATTCCCGACACTTAGGGAAGTATTCTGGATGACAAAACAACATTTTTGCATGATATTCATATGTTTAAATGCTGATTTATTGCTGAATTATATAAATTCTGCACTTAAAGTGCATTTCGGGTGCTTTTTTAGTGCTTATTTTTGCTTTCGTATGTCTAGATATTAAACCCTTGTATATACTCTTGGGTTTTAATGTATTCTTGTTGTTGGACCTACACCTAGGCTCCAATGTTTTTTGTCTGACTGCTTTCTGCAGTTCTGTTGACACAGTGTGTCTTACCGGTGAGTTTACTAGTATTTCTGACGCAACGCTCTCGTTTATGCATAAAGCAATATTATGTAGTATACAACGTGCATGAATTCACTCGTTTAGCATGTAATTAGTCAATGTTGACATTTAAGCACATAATTGCAGTTATTAAGCAATAATTAAAGTGTACGGAAATTAATTGTTTGTGCCAGTTGTCACAGTGGGAGGAAGACATTGCAAAGACTGCATTTAGAACTCGGTATGGGCATTATGAATTCTTGGTTATGTATTTTGGATTGACGAATGCACCAGCCGCGTTTATGGACCTTATGAACCGAGTATGCCGACCTATGCTAGATAGATCTGTAATCGTGTTCATAGATGACATTTTAGTCTACTCCCGGAATGAGGCCGAGCATGCGAGGCATTTACGGGAAGTACTTGAAACCCTCCGTAAAGAGAAACTTTATGAAAAATTCTCAAAGTGTGCCTTTTGGCTCAGGGAGGTGCAATTTCTGGGCCACGTAATAAATTCGGAAGGTATCTTGGTAGATCCAGCGAAGATAAAGGCTGTATTAAAGTGGGTTCCTCTGAAAAACCCAACCAAAGTAAGAAGCTTTCTAGGCCTTGCTGGCTATTATAGAAGGTTTATTCAAGATTTCTCGAGGATTGCATTACCCATGACGAGATTGACGAGA
The DNA here is from genome assembly GCA_030545235.1 of Helianthus tuberosus. NCBI lineage: Eukaryota > Viridiplantae > Streptophyta > Magnoliopsida > Asterales > Asteraceae > Helianthus > Helianthus tuberosus. Next base: position 70,891,076 of record CM060416.1, read on the forward strand.
AAGGAAGAAAAGTTGTGTGGGAAAAGGAACAAGAAGAAGCCTTCCAAGTGCTAAAAGAAAAATTATCGAGTTCCCCGGTGTTAACGTTACCAGATGGATCGGAAGATTTGGTTGTCTATTCGGACGCGTCACAACAAGGCTTATGGTGTGTTTTAATGCAAAGGGGAAAGGTTATCGTGTATTGTCATGGTCCCCGGCCCGGTGTGACCCGGTCCAGAAGCCGCGGGACAGAAAACCCGTGGTATTTGTAATTAGTTTGGCAGCGGAAATATTAACAGGATCTTTTAAACTTGAAAATGCCCAATTATTTTATTTCACAATTTGGGACAAACCTCATAAATTACAATAAAGGGAATTTCACTAGGAAATTCCTTGTTTTACAAACATGTTTATTTATTTTATTGAGCCACCTCTTCAAGCTTTTTAGTGCTACCTAGCACTTTTCCTAGATTCACAGTAGGTCACCTGAAACATGTTTAAAAAGGTTTTATCAGTGGGGAAATACTGGCGAGTCATTCAATTTGCACAAAAGACACATTGTTATCAATTTACAGCATTAAGGGTTTTTATATTTGCCCCTATCATATAATTATCTGGTTCAGTTGTCACTCGACCGAATCTATGACTGTGGACATATCACTAAATAGGCTCGCTCACCTAAAGTGATAAATCGTTAGTAGTAATGTGCACAAAACCCCCACATAGTGCCAGTAATTAAAGATTAGCAAAGACTTAATCACTGCAAAGTATAACTGGAAAACATTTATGGTTTTGTAAAGTAATTTGATAAAAAGAGAATGACTCACATTGCAAGTTTAATTGGACAGAACCTTGCCTACTGATTTAGCCTTGTAACCTAGTTAAATAACAATACACACGAAACTAGGTCAGTAACTTAATACAACATTTAAGATAAACTCACGAAATCAAAACCCTCATGACGAATGACAAAGTATAGCCCAAATACGGGCAGCACTTAAACATTCATCGGATCGGTTTCAATCGATCGGACATTGTATCGTATCAGTGATCGAGTTAATACCCCGTACTCGTAGCAGCGTTTCCCTACTTAAAACTTCGAAATTGAGCAGTAAGAAACATTTTTGATCTAAATTTTCGAACACATATTCAAGTCCCAGGGCAAGGCAATTTATAGCAACTTTTCAAGTTTTACGCGGCCCGCGTAAACCTTAACAAGGTCTTACGCGGCCCGCAAGGGCCCCCTAGTCTACGTGTAGGGCTAGCGTGTCACAGGTAGGTCCGCCACATGTGCGACACGTGGCCTAAGCGCTTATCCGGAGAATTTTAAGTTGTCGCGGCCCGTGTAAGCCTAGCTTAAATCTTACGCGGTCCGCAAGCGACCAGAAATCTGATTTTTCTTGATTTTTGTTATGGATTAGGGTTTTAAGGGTCCGGGATACTACTTACGGGTCATTTTAGGACATTTTTGCAGGTCCTTACATCCTCCCTACCTTATTCAAAATCTCGTCCTCAAGATTTACTGAAATAAGTGAGGATACTTTCGCTTCATTTCCGATTCCAGTTCCCAGGTGTACTCAGGTCCTTTTTTTGAATCCCACTTAACCTTGACCAGTATTAGTCTTTTGTGCTTAAGAAACTTGACCTTTCTGTCTTCTATTTGGAGTGGTTTCTCAACAAATTTTAGCTTTTCATTACCTTTATGTCTTGGAGAGGTACTACCAGGGATTCGTCATACAAACACTTCTTGAGGTTAGATATATGAAATACGTCGTGTACTCCAGCCAGCTCTTCTGGTAGTTGTAGGCGATAGGTGACTGGTCCTATGCGTTGGATTATTGGGAATGGTCCTATGTACCTGGGACTTAGCTTTCCTTTCTTTCCGAACCGAACTACTCCTTTCCAAGGAGAAACTTTCAAGAGTACCTTATCTCCGACTTGAAATTCCGGTGGCTTGCGTCGATTGTCTGCATAACTCTTCTGGCAATCTCGAGCTGTTTTCAGTCTTTCCTTGATTTGAGTGATCTTGTCGGTGGTTTCCAGCACAATCTCGGGACCTGATAGTTGACTTTCTCCTATTTCTGCCCAGCAAACTGGAGTTCGACACTTTCGTCCATACAGTGCTTCGAATGGGGCAACTTCAATGCTTGCATGATAACTATTATTATAGGAGAATTCAATTGAGGGTAGGTGGTCATCCCAGTTTCCACCAAAATCTATTACACATGCCCTGAGCATGTCTTCCAGGGTTTGGATCGTCCTTTCACTTTATCCATCTGTTTAGGGATGGTAAGCTGTACTTAAGTTTAATCGCGTCCCCATGGCTTCTTGGAAACTTGTCCAAAAATGTGAAGTGAAGCGACTATCCCTATCCGATACAATGGAGAGTGGAACTCCATGTAAGGATACCACTTCATCTACATACAACTTTGGTAACCTTTCCATGCTAAAGTTTCTTTCATGGGTAGAAAATGAGCCGATTTAGTTAATCGATCCACAATTACCCAAATCGCGTCATTATCTTTTCTGGTTTTGGGCAACTTAGTAACAAAGTCCATGGTTATGAGTTCCCATTTCCATACAGGCATTTCTAATTGTTGTAGTAGACCTGAGGGTTTCTGGTGTTCGGCCTTAACTTGTGAACAAGTAAGATACTTAGATACATATCTAGCTATGTCCTTTTTCATTCCTATCCACCAGAAGTTATTTCTTAAATCTTGGTACATCTTATTATTTCCAGGATGCATGGTATACCTAGATTTATGGGCTTCTTCGAAAATCTTATTTCTTAAGTCTCCTTGCTTAGGTACCCAAATTCTTTTCTTGTGGAATCTCCAGATTCCATCAACTCCTTGTTCTAGTTCTTTTATCCGTCCCTCCATTCCTTCAGTATCATCCTTGATTGCTGTTGCTTGAACATTCTTCAGTTGTTCCATTAAATCTAATTGTAGATTTAATCTAAGAGCACGAACTCGCTTTTGCTTTTCATGATACTTACGACTTAAGGCGTCTGCAACTACATTTTCCTTTCCTTCGTGATATTGAATATCACAGTCGTAGTCACTTAGAATTTACATCCATCTTCTTTGCCTCATGTTTAATTCTTTTTTCCCAAATATGTACCTTAAACTCTTGTGATTCGTATAGACTGTAAACTTACTTCCATACAGGTAGTGTCTCCAAATCTTAAGGGCAAAAATTATTGCTCCTAATTCTAAGTCATGAGTTGTATAATTTTCTTCGTGCTTTTTCAATTGTCTTGATGCATATGCAATTACCTTTTTGCGTTGCATTAACACACATCCTAATCCTAACTTAGAAGCATCACAATAAACTTCAAAATCTTTTGTCCCTTCTGGTAAGGCTAGAATTGGAGTATTTGTTAACTTTTGCTTTAAAATCTTAAAAGCCTCTTCTTGCCTAGGTCCCCATTCAAACTTAACTGTTTTACAGGTTAGCTTAGTTAATGGTATCGTTATCTTAGAGAAATCCTTAATGAAGCGCCTATAGTACCCAGCTAATCCTAGAAAACTTCTAACTTTCGTAGCTGATTGCGGGACCTTCCATTTGGTGATTGCTTCTATCTTAGAGGGATCTACGTGAATACCTTCGTGATTCGCCATGTGACCTAAGAAGTGTACCTCCTGTAGCCAAAATTCACACTTCGAGAATTTGGCATAAAGCTTTTCCTTTCTTAACAAAGTTAAGAGTGCATGCAGGTGCTCACAATGTTCTTCCTGATTTTTGGAATAAATTAAGTATATCGTCAATGAAGACAATTACAAATTTATCCAAATACGGTTTACAGATTCTATTCATCATGTCCATGAATGCTGCAGGAGCATTTGTTAGTCCAAAACGCATGACTGTAAACTCGTAATGACCATACCTAGTTCTGAAAGCGGTTTTAGGTATGTCTTCTTCTTGTACCTTCAATTGATGATATCCTGAACGCAAGTCTATCTTAGAAAAGTATCTAGCTCCTTGTAATTGATCAGAAAGATCATCAATCCTAGGTAATGGGTATCGATACTTAATTGTAATCTTATTCAATTCCCTATAATCGATACACATTCGCATTGAACCATCCTTCTTTTTTACAAACAACACTTGTGCTCCCCATGGGGATGAACTAGGTTGTATGAATCATTTGCTTAATAATTCATCTAACTGCTTTTTCAATTCTAGCATTTCGGTGGGTGCTAACCTATAAGGTGCCTTAGCTATCGGTGTAGTTCCAGGAATTAAATGAATTTTAAATTCTACCTCCCTATCTGGTGGCAATCCTGGTAGTTCTTCTGGGAATACATCCGAGTATTCTGATACTACAGGAATTTCCTTAAGTTCCTTACCCTTAGTGCTAATGATTACCGAAATCATATACACTATTCCTTGCTTTCGTTCATAACTAGCAACTTTCATTACAGAAATGAACTTCATTGATTTACGTGGCTTATCTCCTGTAATCACGATTATTTCTCCTGATGGTGTATGAATTTCTATGGAATTCTTATCACAGAGGATTTGAGCATGGTTGGCTACTAACCAATCCATTCCTAATACAACATCGAATCCAGCTAAATTCATAGGTAATAGGTTTGCAGAAAATTTATGACCTGAAAGGTCTATATTTTCTTTTTGCAAAATTGTATCTATGTTAACAGAGTTCCCGTCTGTCGTTTCTACTGTATAAATCTGCCTAAGTTTGGTTAAGGGTAGCTTAAGAGCTTGGCAGAAAGAAGTATTTATAAAACTTTGGTTTGCACCAGAGTCGAATAATACTTTTGCATAAACGTTGTGTACCAGAAACGTACCAGCTATTACGTCGGGAATTAGTTCGGCTTCCTGTGTGGTCAATTGGAAGGCTCTCGCGTTCTTCTTATTAGTTCCTTCAGCAGGTTTGGCCTTACTATCCGCTAGTTTGACCAATTTAGGGCATTCTAGTCTGAAATGCCTAGCTTCTCCACAGTTGTAGCAGATCTTTAATTTCTTTTTGCATTCCTCCTCCTGATGGCCCGGAATTTTGCAGAAATTACAATTTTCTCTACATTTTCCAAAATGTTTCTTTTTGCAATTCCCGCAAAATGGCGGGGTGGAAGAGGACCCAGTTCCCCTCCTCTTGAAGTTAGTATTATTACCCACACGAAATCCTTGGGTGATCTTTTGGGCTAACTCCTTTTTCCTGTTTTCTTCCCTCGTACGCACCAGCCCGTCGGTCAAAGTATTGGCTAACTCCACTGCATCGTCAATTGTGCGGGATCTCGCGGCCTTGACGATGTCACGAATCTCGCTAATTAAACCCTAAATATAGCGAGAAATAAGTACCGGTTCTGGCGAAGCCAGAGTTGGTACAATTCTGGCATATTCAAAGAATTTCGAAGTATACCCTCGACAATCAACATCCACCATTCGATGGCTCAGGAACTTATTCGCCATTTGTTCCTTTTCATATTCGGGGCAGAATTTCCTTTCCACTAGACGCTTAAATTCTTCCCAACTCATGGCATAAGCCATGTCACTTCCCTTGGCTTGCAATACCGTGTTCCACCATTCTAATGCCTCTTCCTTAAGAAGGTGAGAAGCATACATGACCTTATCCTCCTCGGCACATTTACTTATTTTAATCACTGCCTCGGTTTTCTCTAACCAACACAGTGCAGCAGTCGCCCCTTCATTGCCTGCAAATTCGATTGGTTTACTGGCAAGAAATTCCTTGTAAGTGCAACCAGGTGTTGCAACTTTCATTTTCTTAAGTATTGGGGCCTGAATTACATTGTCGTTATTATTGCTGCCTCCGTTAACACTATTACTGAAATTATCGTCGCGCGTGTGTTTACTGGGGTGAGCTTGCGAAGGCTCAACAGGGCTTTTGACAGTAGCGACGATTGCTGGGATAGCATTTGCTATTCCCTGGGCAACGATATTTTCTATATCTTTCCTATTAAGAAAGTTGTTGGGATTGAACCCTACCAGAGGAACAGATAATGTAAAGCCAAAACCAGGTCACACCAGAGGATTCACAATAAGCAGCAGTTTACACTTTGCTCTCCCCTTGAAAGTGAGATATAACATCTGATGGTGTCTATCTGCTGCTCATAATCATCTACTGTGCCCTTTCAACTGCTGATATGATCCTAAAGACTGCTGAAGACAAACTCTGTTGCTCTATCTACTGCTGTCTCTTAAGTGCTGCTGAAGACACAAACACTGCTCATTCAAGGACTGATCACCTTTGAAGAAAGCACTGATGTTGTTGTTAAGCATCAGTGTTTAGGTTACAACAGTGGAACGTGAAGCAGTTGTTTTCTCATGGTTTGTATTATTATTACAATCAGTTGTTAGTCATCAGTAGTTGGTGTGAGGACAGTAGATATAGTTTGTTAGGCTGTTAGACGTCGCTTTCATGGTGACGTCAGCTGAGATTCCTCAGTGGTTTGGTTTGCCTATAAATGTAACAGTACCTTGTACTGTTACATTTGATTGACTGAGCGGGTTCTTCTCCTCATGTCTAATCCTTTCATCTTGTGTGCAACCAACCTTGGGGCATCAGGCTGAGGGGGAGTATAGTTTGTAAGCTTATCTGTAATCTTTTGCTTTGATTTGTAAATCATTCGACTCTATGAGAAGCAATTGTTTATCAAACTACTTTCTCCTTTGATTGTGTTTAAAGAGTTTGTTTTCATTTCCGCTGCACTTAAAATATTTTCATATTCACAAATTGTTCAAAACATACAAACAAACACAATCATGAGAGCCTCAGATCCTAACAATTGGTATCAGAGCCTGGACAGTCAAATTCGATCTAACAATCAATTTGACATAACAGTTCGGCTCAAAATTCATTGATACTAAGGTTGGTTGTATTTTGTTGAAAAACAGAGTATCGATTAAATCATGGTCAAAATGGTTATTCAAAAACTCTGAAAATCAACCAAGATGTCATATGACACACAAATTTCACACAACATGTAAATTCATGCACAAGTTACTCATGGTTTCTAGATCTGAAAGCAATATCTGTTAAACCATGAGATTATTCTTATTTTCTAAATTGATTTAAACTGTTGATGTGAAATATGTGTTGTTTTCATTAAATACTAAAGTACAAACCTCAGATTAACAAAACCTATGTTTATAAAAGCATTGTTGTTTATGTTAACACAAAAAGAGGGAAATTAAACTTTAGTTACCCAGATCTTATGTGTTGAAAACAGGTTGAGGTCCTCAAAAGGACAAAATCAACTATGTTAAAATACATTAAGAATATTCACAAAAACTCCGAAGTGTGTTTATCTCAAAACTTCTGAAGTCAGAAGAAAAGAGTATAATCATAAAACACTGAAGAGTTAAAGTATAGGGTAATAATGGTCATTAAGCAACTATGTGCATTCACCTGTTCAGAAAAGGGTTTTTGATTCCAGTGAATGAATTACAAAAAGAATCATGGTTGCAATCAACTGACAAAGAAAATGGTACCATGCAGTGGTCAAAATATGTTCAAAGTTTTTCTACCACTATTGTCAAAACCACTGACCATTTTCAAAAACTTGAGAATGATATGATTATGTGTTTTATTGGACGTACACCAAATTCTTTTGATGCTGTTCTCAGAAAATCCTTTAATCATTTTTTTTTTCAAAGGATTTTCTCGAATAATCAGGATATATCTTTCATTTTTTTTAAGGATATATCTGGAACTCTTGCTAGTTTTTGTTGGCAATAGTTTCAGCTCCTGTCAGGATGTAATACCTTATTTTTTGTGGTATCTGTGTCCTCATAAATGGATCAAAAGGAAATGGTACATACGTCATGATCATGTCATACTCAAGCTTGCTCCAAAATTTTCATCAAAAATTGATTGCAAACTGTGCTTAATTTACTAGGGTACTCATGTTTTAATTGAATATTAAACGAAAATGAGTTGCCTTAGCAAAAAGTTTTTCATCATCTGGGGTACTAAACCACTGTCTTTCAAAATTGACATGTGGCAAAACCTTGAATGAAAATTCTCAAAACTGTTGCTGAAACACCTGTTCTTCAGATTTGCACCATTTACCCTAACCACTGTCTTGTTCCAACGTCTGATCTCTAAACACTGTCCACTGCTGAAAGTTAACCACTGATCCCTCATTTTCTTGAAAAGCACTGATGTTCAAAATCATTGTCTTATCCACTGATATGCTATCTACTGTTGTAACCTCTGATGCTTGATACGTCAGTGGCTCTTAAAACAACTGTTCTTCATACTTCATCCATCTCATCAGTGTTTGACACGTGGTCAGTTTTTAGCCCTCAGATCGTAATAACCGCTACAACATCAGCGATTATTTAAAAAAAAAAAAAAAAAACCCTGCCCTAAACCCCAAACAGGGTTTTACACTGTCGAATTGAATTCCAAAAATTCTCTTCTCATAGCAGTTTCCAATCCTTCTTCTCAAAACCCTCAAAATCATTCTCCGATTCTTCTTCATCAAAATGACGAAGTCAAAAGGAAAATCAAAATCAAAACCTACATCACCACCACTTTCAACTGAGGTCGCTCAAACGACCGAAGAACCCATTGAAATACCATTCAAACAATCTCACAATTATCTGGGTTTACTCACAAAACCTACCGATAATCACACCTTCGACACCATCATTGATGCAATAACTGGATCAAAGTACAAAACTTTGTTGACGGTGAATGCTCCCATATATCTGCAAACCCAGAGGGAGTTTTGGAAAAAGGCAACGCTTGAAAAACAAGACGAAAAAGTCATCGCCATAAGCTCCTCGATACAGGGTAAAGCAGTTCAAATAACCCCACAGTCTATTTCCGAAGTTTTTAATCTCAACGATCAGGAAGGTAAACTCTCTTTTGAAAAGGTCGAGATGAAAACTGATTTTGTGAAAAGGGGTTATGCAGAAGAACCAAAGGTAGATACCCTACAAAAGGGTTATTTTCCATCTGCACCCAGGTTTTTATTTCACACACTCTTGATGTGTGCTTCAAATAAAACAACATCTTTCAACGAAATACCATTGAAAATTCAAAGCCTGGGTTACGCTATTTTGAATGATAAAAACTATAATTACTCCCAGGAGATTTTCAATGACATGGTGAAAAACGTTGAAAGTAAAGCATTTTTACTTTTTCCAAGATTTTTGAGTTATTATTTTGAACAAAAATTTGAAAAGAAAAATGTAAATTTGCTCAGACAAGGTGTTCATTGTCAAATAAAAAGCATAACCAAGGAAACATTTTCAAGGATGATGGCACCAATAAAAACAAAAGCAGGGGTACCGGAGCAGACTTTAGCGGTTACAACTGCTCCTCAGGTATCAGCTGCTGAGCCCACTGCTCCAGGTGATCATAGCAGCACTCCCACTGCTTTGAAACCCACACCTGCCACCACTAAAAAGACCAAAAAGAAAATATCCAGAAAACCCACCATTCCTAAAACAAAGGCAACTCTGGAAGATGAGATCCCAGAGGAAATGCCAGTGACAACACAAAAGTCACCACAAACCACTGCTGCTACTTCCTCACAGCAGTTGGAAGAAAGATCTCAACCCATAACCGAAACTCCTCCTGCATCCTCACAAAAGGATCAGGTTGTAAGCACAGGGACACCACAATATGAAGCTCTGAATCCACTCGGATCCATCTTCCTCAGTCCTGATCCCAAGGACATGTCTCTTTCAACCCCCATCCCCTCACCAATAATAATGCCACAATCCATGTTACCTCTGTTGCATGCAGCTGCTATTGCACAGACACAAACCAGTTCCTCTCTATCACCTATCACCGAGAGTATACATCCACAGGTGACTGGGTCTGATGCGTATACTTCTGCTATCCCAGCAACAGTTGAGGAGGTTACACTGCAGGAGTTACAAGTAACTCCTGTCAGTAGTTCAAGTGGAGCAGCAACTACAACTGGTGGATCAACAGATCCTCAGTTGGACAGTTGTTTCATAAGTAAGACTCCCTTGAAGGCAATTTCTTCCATGGCAACATCGGTGACCACCAGTGTGTTGGATCTAACCACTGGTACCATCAAAGGTTTATCGAGTGCCGAAGAAAGAAGTCCCCAGTACCAAGAACAAGGGGCATCAATGGATGATTTTTGGGACTCAGTTCCTAAATCAAACATTGATATAACCACTACTAGTGGGGATTCAGATGATCCTACTAAAGTAGGTGATGATTCAAAATATCAGGAATTGACGGACAGGGTTGACAAACTGGAAACCTCAGTTGCTGAAATAAAGGAGATGGTGCAAGAGATTTTAAAAGCTCAAAAAGCACAATCCTCTGCTGCCCCACCAAAATCTGCTGTTCCTACTCAAGCACCTGCACAACAAGCACCTGCTGCAAATGAGCTTTGGAATATATTTCAACCCATGCTTGAAGCACAGCAACAAATGGCTGATAAAAAGCATGCTATTCAAGTACAAATGCTGACCAACATGGTTGAATCAAGATTTAAAGATACTCAAGCAGATATCAAGGCTATAAAGGCTAGCATTCAAAATGCTTCTGGCAAAGTTCCTTCCTCCATACCATTTCTTGTAAATCCCTCCTTAGATAATGCCAAAAAGGGGGAGAATAACAAGCTGTTGGGAAATTTGAATAGGAGAGGAATAGAACATGGCCTCCATGTTGAGCCTGAAAAAGCAAAAGAAAAGCAGGTCTCAAAACCTGTTAGTCAAACAGCTGATACAGCAGCAGTTACAAAAATTGCTGCAGCAGCAGTTACAAAAACTGCTGTCAGTAGCCAAACAGCTGCTATGTCATCAACATCTTCAACACACACCACTCTACCACACACCACTACAACTACAACTACTGCTCCACCATCAACATCTACAATCACACCATCACCACTGCCTCCTGTCATAAAACAGAAGACAACAGATGTTATAACATCTGTTGTAATGACAGCAGCGGTTGAAGCACCAGTTGTTTCAACCACTGTCAGTCAACCACAATCCACTGCTATCAAATCTACCACCACTGATCCACCCAAAACATCATCTGCTTCTTCTTCATTAAAAAGGAGAAGAAATCTCATATCAGATGATGATTCACCACCACTAACATCACCACGTCCATCCCCTGCTCAAAAGCAGAAGACAACTGCTGACATATCAGCAGTTGTAATGATAGCAGATGTTGAGACACCAGTTGTCTCAACAGCTGTTAGTCAGTCATCCACCACTGCTCTCACCTTTCATACTTCACAACCAAAGCTCTTCAAGAGAATAAGAAAGCCAATCTCTGTCGATGAGGGTACACATGATCCTAATGCTGCAAAATATCCACTGGAACTTGAAGCTATCAAAAATGAGATGAGGCAATTCTATACAGAAGAAGATCCTTCAAAAAGGAGATTCTCCTCACTCATAGGCTACTTGCCACCAGAAGATATGGATGATTATCTCAAACTCAAGGCAAAGCAGGCCAAAGTAAAAGCCAAGGTTGATAGTGAAAAGGAAAGGTTAAGCGAAGATGGCACAGCTGAAAGACTGGAGTTCTACTTCACAAAAGTAAAGCAGATAGAAGAATTTGCACAGGAACTAATCAAAGAAAAGGCTGAACAACGAAAAAAGCTAAGAAAACAATATCTTGCCTACATTTTGAAAGAAAAATTCTATCCTGCTGAAGAAAAACAGTTTGAAGAATGGCCAATAATTGCTCTAAAGCATGAGGCTGAGAGGATTGACAGAATCAAGAATGATTCCACAAAGAAGAAAAATCCTCCAAACTGGAACAAATTCAAAAAGCTCATTGCTGATTTCACTGCTGAGTATAAAAGGAAGAAAGAGGAGCTGGTGGATGCAAAAATAGACTCTGCTGAAGCCATATCAAAGTGGTCAAGACAGCAGACTGATGAAGCCTACAAAAGGCTGAAGAAAAGAAAGACAACTGTTTCAGGCACTTCTAAAAAGCAAGAACAAATGATGAAGCTTGAACAGAAGATGGGAAACCTCGACACACTGTTCCGGTTTACTTTTGCACCAAATCAAGATGAGGGAGAACAGTTGACTGAAGAAGAGGTAAGAGAAAAGGAAGCAGAGTACTTCAAAGATACCATCACAAAAATGGGTCTAAAAGAAGAAACCTCAACAAAGCTTCAAAGCCTTTTTAAGGCATTAAACAAACCTGCATCTCCAAACACTGCTAAAGACAAAACAGAAGCTGAAAGACAAGAACTTATTGAACAAAAAACTGCAGAAGATATAGCTGCAGTTGACAAAGTCTTTGAAGAAGCTTTCAAAAGAATGTCTGAAAGTCTGCAGTTGTTTTCAAGGCCATTATCCCTCGACTCATCAGCAAATAAATCTCTCCCAAGAAACCCACTTGGCTTAAAAATACTAAAGTGGATGTCTGATCAAAAGACTCACGTATTGACCTTGGTCAGAGCCAATGGCGATGTGAAGCACATATCAAGGAAAGAAGCACTAGGCCTTAGTGTTCAAGATTTGCAGGATCTCCTTGGGCTTTCACTGTGTAGGGATGAGGATGACCAGAGTGCAAAGGAATTTGAAGCTGAATTCAAAGAACAAGCTAAGGCACTCTTGATGAGTAATAAAGGTTCTGAATAATGAAAGGTTTTGGCATTATCTGTTCCAGGGGGAGATTGTTGGGATTGAACCCTACCAGAGGAACAGATAATGTAAAGCCAAAACCAGGTCACACCAGAGGATTCACAATAAGCAGCAGTTTACACTTTGCTCTCCCCTTGAAAGTGAGATATAACATCTGATGGTGTCTATCTGCTGCTCATAATCATCTACTGTGCCCTTTCAACTGCTGATGTGATCCTAAAGACTGCTGAAGACAAACTCTGTTGCTCTATCTACTGCTGTCTCTTAAGTGCTGCTGAAGACACAAACACTGCTCATTCAAGGACTAATCACCTTTGAAGAAAGCACTGATGTTGTTGTTAAGCATCAGTGTTTAGGTTACAACAGTGGAACGTGAAGCAGTTGTTTTCTCATGGTTTGTATTATTATTACAATCAGTTGTTAGTCATCAGTAGTTGGTGTGAGGACAGTAGATATAGTTTGTTAGGCTGTTAGACGTCGCTTTCATGGTGACGTCAGCTGAGATTCCTCAGTGGTTTGGTTTGCCTATAAATGTAACAGTACCTTGTACTGTTACATTTGATTGACTGAGCGGGTTCTTCTCCTCATGTCTAATCCTTTCATCTTGTGTGCAACCAACCTTGGGGCATCAGGCTGAGGGGGAGTATAGTTTGTAAGCTTATCTGTAATCTTTTGCTTTGATTTGTAAATCATTCGACTCTATGAGAAGCAATTGTTTATCAAACTACTTTCTCCTTTGATTGTGTTTAAAGAGTTTGTTTTCATTTCCACTGCACTTAAAATATTTTCATATTCACAAATTGTTCAAAACATACAAACAAACACAATCATGAGAGCCTCAGATCCTAACAAAAGTGATCCTCATTGTTTTGCTCGGATTGGTTAACTTCGTTAACTGGTTCATTAACAGTGTGTTCCATCTGTTAATTAACAATATATAAGTTATTGGCACAAAATAAATAACAACCAACATAATAAAGCAATCACACATAAGCACGTATAGCCAAAATTGTCGACTTTGCGACGTTGATATTTTTATATCTTAGTAGGCATCCGTACACACCAGTTATATTACAAAAGTTTTATTTTAAGTTATTTTACATGATTATATTTTTTTTGTTTATTATTATTAAACACACAACCACAGTCAACTGGCACTTTAGAAACGACGCTCCCTCTCGTCGTACTTCCATGAGATCTGTTCCCCCACTTCTCGGATTTGATTTCCTGCGTTCACCAGTTCCTCACCATAGTGGCGGAGTTCAGCCAAGTTTTTTATGCTCATAGGTGGGTTTGGTGCAGGCTCAGGGTCAAACTGGGGGAAATAGGTGTTAGGGTTATTCAAGAGATTCTGAAATTGCCAATCAGTTGTCCACCATTCTTCAAGCTCTCCTTGTAGGGGTCGAGGGTTGACAATAGGATCTGGGATAGCAGGTTCCAAATTCACTGGGAGTTGGGATTTAGCGGGGTAATTGAAGAGGTTTTCATCGGCAGGTCCGATGAGGTCACTATTGGCCAGTTTGCGATCCAGCTCCTCCCACGGTGGCATTTCCTGGGCTTGCCCTGAACTTTCCCCGATCTCCTTTCCTTTCCCTTTATCATTCGGATCCTCAGTCTTTTTAACCTTCTGTGCAGCTGGTTTCTTCCTACGCCCACATTTCCAGTCCAAGATTCTCCTCCTCTTTTTCGGCTTTGGTTTCTCCTGCGGTTGGGCCTGGAATACTATTGGCTCTTCAGTATCAGCCTGGTAGCCAATGTAGGTGCTGGTGGTATCCATATCGGTGCTATGGATAGAAATGTTTCGGAGTGCCTCTGACAGTTCATTCATGCTGTTAGCACACATGAAGACACACACACAATTTTAAGTTAAAATTTTGTTTATTGTAAATTTAGTTTCCACAAAATCACAAAATGGCAATCAGAAAAATTAAGTATTTCTAAATACTTAATTGGCTTAAATCAGTGGCTCTGATACCACCTTTTTTTGTCACGGTCCCCGGCCCGGTGTGACACGGTCCAGAAGCCGCGGGACAGAAAACCCGTGGTATTTGTAATTAGTTTGGCAGCGGAAATATTAACAGGATCTTTTAAACTTGAAAATGCCCAATTATTTTATTTCACAATTTGGAACAAACCTCATAAATTACAATAAAGGGAATTTCACTAGGAAATTCCTTGTTTTACAAACATGTTTATTTATTTTATTGAGCCACCTCTTCAAGAATTTTAGTGCTACCTAGCACTTTTCCTCGATTCACAGTAGGTCACCTGAAACATGTTTAAAAAGGTTTTATCAGCGGGGAAATACTGGCGAGTCATTCAATTTGCACAAAAGACACATTGTTACCAATTTACAGCATTAAGGGTTTTTATATTTGCCCCTATCATATAATTATCTGGTTCAGCTGTCACTCGACCGAATCTATGACTGTGGACATATCACTAATTAGGCTCGCTCACCTAAAGTGATAAATCATTAGTAGTAATGTGCACAAAACCCCCACATACTGCCAGTAATTAAAGATTAGCAAAGACTTAATCACTGCAAAGTATAATTGGAAAACATTTAGGGTTTTGTAAAGTAATTTGATAGAAAGAGAATGACTCACATTGCAAGTTTAATAGGACAGAACCTTGCCTACTGATTTAGCCTTGTAACCTAGTTAAATAACAATGCACACGAAACTAGGTCAGTAACTTAATACAACATTTACGATAAACTCACGAAATCAAAACCCTCACGACGAATGACAAAGTATAGCCCAAATACGGGCAGCACTTAAACATTCATCGGATCAGTTTCAATCGATCAGACATTGTATCGTAGCAGTGATCGAGTTAATACCCTGTACTCGTAGCAGCGTTTCCCTACTTAAAACTTTGAAATTGAGCAGTAAGAAACGTTTTTGATCTAAATTTCCGAACACAGATTCAAGTCCCAGGGCCAGGCAATTTATAGCAACTTTTCAAGTTTTACGCGGCCCGCGTAAACCTTAACAAGGTCTTACGCGGCCCGCAAGGGCCCCATAATCTACGTGTAGGGCTAGCGTGTCACAGGTAGGTCCGCCACTTGTGCGACACGTGGCCTAAGAGCTTATCCGGAGAATTTTAAGTTGTCGCGGCCCGCGTAAGCCTAGCTTAAATCTTACGCGGCCCGTGAGCGACCAGAAATCTGATTTTTCTTGATTTTTGTTATGGATTAGGGTTTTAGGGGTCCGAGATACTACTTACGGGTCAATTTAGGACATTTTTCAGGTCCTTACACGTATGCTTCAAGACAACTCAGACCACATGAAGTAAACTACCCGACCCACGACTTAGAATTGGCAGCGGTAGTTTTCGCTTTAAAAATTTGGAGGCATTATCTGTACGGGGTAAAATGCATGATTTACTCGGATCACAAAAGTCTCAAATATTTCTTCGAACAGAAAGATTTGAACATGAGGCAACGAAGATGGCTGGAACTGATTAAAGATTATGACTGCGATATTCTATATCACTCGGGAAAAGCAAATGTCGTAGCAGATGCGTTGAGTCGAAAAGAATATCCACATCCGATTCAAGTAAAATCTATGAAGATGATAGTTACGCCTCACCTCCTCGAGACGATACGAGATGCTCAAATAAAAGCATTAGAGGCTGGGGACCCAAAGAAAGAAAGAACAAAAGGAATAGCGGAAAAATTTGAAGAAAACTCAAACTGGCTCAAAACGAGATTCGGTCGGGTCTGGATACCAAGGTTTTGCGAAGTCAAGACTGTGTTACTCGAAGAAGCTCACAAGTCACGGTATTCTATTCACCCGGGAGCTACAAAAATGTACCGAGACTTGAAGACAAACTATTGGTGGCCCGGTATGAAACGTGATATTGTCAAGTATGTCGTGAAATGTCTAACTTGTTCTCAAGTTAAGGCGGAACATCAGAAGCCCTACGGAGAGTTACAACCCTTGGAAATTCCGGTATGGAAGTGGGAGGAGATAACAATAGATTTGGTGACCAAGCTTCTTAGAACTAAAAAGGGGCATGATACAATATGGGTAATCGTAGACCGACTCACAAAGAGTGCTCACTTTTTACCAATTCGAGAGGCCTACTCCTCAGAAAAGATGGCGGAAGTGTATGTGAATGAAATAATATCCTGACACGGGGTGCTTGTGTCAATCATTTCGGATCGGGATACGAGATTTACCTCTCGTTATTGGCAGAAGTTTCATGAAAATATGGGCACGAAACTGCACATAAGCACTGCCTACCATCCGCAGACTGACGTGCAATCGGAAAGAACAATCCAGACGCTTATTGATATGTTGAGGGCATGCGCACTAGATTTTGGAGGCAATTGGGATGATCATTTGCCACTAGTGGAATTTTCTTACAAAAATAGTTACCATAGTGGTATCCAAATGGCACCTTATGAACTGTTATATGAAAGGAAGTGTAGGACCCTCGTATGTTGGGGGGAAGTTGGACAAAGGGAGCTCGTGCCTAACGAATTGATAGCGGTGACCAACAAAAAGATCGATCTAATTAGAGCTCGGTTGAAGGCGGCCCAAGATCGGCAAAAGGCATATGCGGATAAGAGGAGGCATCCTATCGAATTCCAAGTTGGAGATTATGTTCTACTAAAAGTATCCCCATGGAAAGGTATAATCCATTTTCGTAAACGGGGTAAATTGGGGCCTCGTTATATTGGGTCGTTTAAGATTTTAGCTCGAGTCGGGAAAGTTGCCTATCGTCTAGAATTACCATCTTCATTAGACGGGATCCACAGCACTTTCCATGTATAAAGTTCCTTGCGCATGAATCGGTGATCGTACCTCTTGACGACATTGAAGTAGACGGGAGCTTAAACTATGTCAAAAGACCGATAGCCATTAAAGACGTTAAGGTAAAGAATCTTCGCAATAAGGCCATTAGGCAAGTTCTAGTTCAATGGAAACACCGGAAGGGTTCAGAACTTACATGGGAATCGGAAGATGAAATGCGGAAACATTACCCTTCCTTATTCAGTACGTAAATGTTGATTTAAGTATGTGTTCAAGTTTTGGGGACGAAACTTTTTCTAAGAGGGGTAGACTTGTAACACCCAAAAAATACGTAATCTATTTATTTTATTTTTTTAAATAGTTTGTGAAAGGAAAGTTTGAGTGTGAATAAATAAAACACTAGAACATGAGGGACTAAAGATGAAATATCTAAAGGAAGTCTTATTTAGTGGTTAAGACATACACTCCACGAACACTTATGTGCATGTGTGGAGACGTCCAGGAGAAGGAGACAAGAACAAACCCTAGTTCATCATAATCCATCAAATTGGAAGGTGATTTCAAAGCCAAACGGTCGTTAGAACTCGTATTCTCGATCACCAAGGTGTGACTAACAAAGTGGTAAGTCGAATTTCTTGAGATTATGAACTTTAGGAAATGGGTTTCTACTAAATCATGAGTAATGTTGTGATGTGTGCATCTAGAAGTTAAGACTATGAACTAGGACCCGATTAATGTTCGGTTTTCGGTGATTTAGCCTGTTGTGATAGATGGAACTTAGATGAATGATGTAGGATTAGAGGATCTCATGAGCTTGCTTGATTTGTGATGAACTTGTAGAGTAGTGGGTAAAGATACTTGTAATTAAATGTCTTATTAATGCGAAACCCGCCAAGTGTTCGATAAAATGTCTAAGAGAAATAAATATGAGAAAGTAGGAAATCTATGATAATGTTGATTTATGATAACTTATGTAAAGCATGGGATGATATTTGGTTGGGCTAAATAAGTAAATGTGTTGATGTAGGCGTAAAGGAAGAAGGCTCAAGTGCTAGGAGATCGGAAGGTTCACAAGATCGAGGTATGTTGTTTACTGCATACAAACTTGCTTTGTAATTTTCGTTGTTATATTAGAATCATAGTTATGACAGTTTGAAGTTGATATGTAGTAGATAGCACAACCCGGTTTGAACGGGTCATATGAGATTATGATTATGAATGAGATTGTGTTATGATCGGTTTGTCTTGAACTAACCGTATATTGGAAGGTTATGTAAGAAAGTAATGGAATAGCTAAATCCGTCATAAATGGATTTGGAATGATGCTTATGTTACGTTTATGTTTAGTCCGGAATCGACGGATTATTGGATGATATGCATTATCTCGTTTAGAGATAATAAGTAGTGACCCGTTCAACGGGACGACGAAAGCGAATTCACAATATGATTATATGGTGGCCCGAATGGTTGTTAGTTTTTATTTAATATTATGGCGTAAGATATTGACTAGTTAAACTTTGTTTACGATGTAGGTAAATCCACGATTTAGGTGGCGTAGCGATCTTGGAGACGAACACCAACATGTACACCATGTTTTATGCGCTTCCGGAGTTAACCGCCCTTTTGAATCAGTGTTTTTGTTAAACTTAAACTTCCTTAGGAAGTCGTCTTTTGATATGTAAATTATGGTTTTTAAAAACTTAGTCGTTGGTAAGTAGGAACTTTAAACTTGCGCCTTGACAGGGTAGTTCGAACTAACACCGGGAACTATACTAGATGGTGGTGTTGAATCTCGAACTAGCTACAAGGGTATTTTGGTAAAAATGTAAATGTAATGTTGAAAGCTGTATTTTGTTGAAGTTTACACGTGCTTTTGTCCATCACGAAATTTAAGGGCGTTAAATCAGCTGATCGATAAGCGGTATAACCTTATCAAGCGTGAAGTTGGGTTCGTCGAGGTATCGCTTTAAGAGCGCATGTTGACCCTCTACCCTGTCGGTTGTGCGCTGTCCGGAGTTCAGATGCTGGTCGGTCTAGTAAGCAACAAACCGGTCTTCATATGGTTGTAACCAGTTTGAGAACAAGTAGTCCATGATCTCTGAAAACAAAGTGAAGTGCAATCAAGACAATTCAGATAAGTACAGTTAATAAGAAAATTACTATGAAACTTACGGTCGTGTCTTTGCTTGGCAGTCCTGATCGTATACGCTCATACCAGTAGTTGTATTCTATTTCGGTCGTTGTGTTAATCAGCCTCTTCCACTTGTATAAAAACTTTTCCCACTTTTCTTCCGTTCTAAAGCTTGGCTTGCAATGTTTTGTGATGTTTTGTTGTATGTGCCACCTACAAAGTGAGAGTCTAGCGTTGGGAAACACGCGTGCACATGCGTTCATGAGGGCGATATATCGGTCCGTTACTACTACACTGGGCTCCATAACACTGTCCAGTGAGTCTTTCAACCTCTGTAGCACCCACGTGAAGTTTTCCTCTTTCTCGTTTGCTATGAACGCATGCACAACATAGAACGACATGGATGTGAACGTGACACCGACAATATGAACTAGCGGCATGTTGTACCGGTTCGTTTTGTAGGTGGAGTCTATAAGCAACACAGGCTGGAAGGCACGCCATAACCTATTCGACACCGGGTGGATAAAGAAAACATCATGTACCCTTTCGTCGTTTCCATATGTTCTGAGGAAGAAAGCAAACCCAACTGTCGTCAAACGCTGGAAAAGTATCTGCATTGGTGTCTTGCCGGCTTGCTGAGTTCGACCCAATTTGGCACGGGCGTTGTATATGGTGTTTCTTGTTGAGACATTCTCGGGGTTCTGTTCTTTAAATTACACCATAAAATCGAGTGTTTTATTATCTTTCCAACGAGTATACTATTGCTATACTTTGAAATTAAGAAAATGGACATGAACTGGGTGTTCAAATAAAAACGCCATTAAAACACGCAGTTCAGAAAAATGCCATGAAATAACCAGTTGAAAACGCCATAAAACACCCAGTTCAGAAAACACCAAGAAAAACTCAGTTGAAAACACCAAGTTTCAGAAAAATGCCATGAAATAACCATTTGAAAACTCCATAAAACACCATAAACAACCTAGTTGAAAACGCCATAAAAACACCAAGTTCAGAAAAACGCCATAAAAACATAGTTGAAACGCGATAAAAACATCAAGTTCAGAAAAACACCATAAAACCAGGTGAAAACGCCAAAAAAACAGTTCATTTTTTTTTCGAAAAGCAATAGTATACTCGTTGGAAAGATAAAAAAACGCTGGATTTTATAGGGTAATTTTTTTTAAATAATCATGTATAAAAAAGTTATAATCGTTTAAATATGATGGGGTAAATGACATGTGATTATCATGTACCCTTGTTTGGATATTCCCAATTTACCTCTCCTGGTGGTTGTAAGGTTCATAATATTTACAAAAACGTAACCGCATCAATCTCAGCCACAAATCACAAAGATCTTGTGGCTGAAAATCGTTCTTATCGTTTTCACACTTCTAGTCGTTTTTAACCCTTCCACTTAGCAAGGTATTCTCCACGCAAAATGGAAATTATTTAAGAGAGTCAAGAAATTAAATAAAGTTATTAGTTTATTTTTAATTAAAAATAAATATGGATTAAATATAATTCTATATGAAAGAAACCTAAAGTGGAGTCAATGGTTTAACTTCTTTTTCTGATTCTATGATTGAGTTCCGGCGGCTGCTAGTATCTTGCTAGTATGCCTTTTTTATAAAAGTTGGCCGTTCGAAAAAAAAATAAAAATGAAAGAAACCTAAAAATAGGGTAGAATGTGCTTAGATTAAAGTTTATATTTTGAATATAGGATTAGGCTTCGATAACATAATCCTACTATTTTAAATATTAACGTAAATTTATATTAGAAATCAATTATAGCTTTTTTTTTTAAACTTCACCAACGACTTATCGAAAGATACAATAACTACTGATAGATTACCGAGTTACACTACTTTCACTAAGCGGTTAAGATTGATTCATACGTAAAGAAGATCCCGATAAGGGTTATTGTATGATTTGTTCGTCGAAACTAAATATTTTTAATTTAAACCCAAATTATCTGACATGTTTGAAGTGTTCTACTTTTTATTAAATATATTTGTTTAGCTTATTTTGTTTTTGTTTAAGGGGACTAGGGGTGGTTCACTAGTGATAGAAACTATCACTCCCATTGTCTAATCAGATCATGCCATGTCATCAACCAAATTTCTATCACTAGTGATAGAAATGTAGGCGGGGTGGTATCACTAGTGATAGGAAAGCTATTTAAAAATAGGTCTTAAAAGTTGAGGGACCTGAATTGAACTTTTCATCAAACTTTGTATTCAATTGTTTACAAAAGACAAAAGAATCTTAATGATGGGACAAAAGAACCTGAAGTTCAACGCGTGAAGATTATTACGAGTTATAAAAATAACGAGTGAAACTTAATAGGCGGGGCGGTGTTCAACGCGTTATTTTTGTTCATCACGGTGCTATAACGCACCACCCCGTGTCCCCTAATAAAAAAATCATATAAAACAATTTAAATCAATATTTTTTTATCATATCAAACTATTCAGAGTGTTCTACTTTTTTGTTCGAATAATCTTATCAATTTGTAAGCTTTAATTTTTCTAAATCTATTAAGGCTCTAGGTACGGAGAGGGGCGTCACGTCAACCAGGACACCATATTGCTTCATTTCAATAGTTAGCGTGGTATGAGATGGAGTCTAATTTTTTCTTATTCTCACCAATAGCTAGCGTGGACTCACACACAACAGCTCACTATTGTCCGCCATTGAAATGGCTAACATTCAATAGCGTCCCCTAACGACGCTCGCGTTATGATTTAGTGAGCGCTATTAATCTTTTTTGGCTGAGATGACATGAGGATAGCACCTCATACCTCGTAGCCTAAATGCAAATTCGCGGCTTTTTTTTTCAAATAGTATCAAATTGAAATTCTTACAATGGTCTCAAATTTAGGCACGATTGTTTCACTCACTCCATTCCGAACAAGTCCTCTAGCTTTGAAACGATATACATACCACCTATAGATTCTAACATTACATCATAATTTACTCTATTATATTTACACATTAACTAATTTGGTAATTCCAAAATATGATCCATGTCATACAAGTAGTATACACAACCAACAAATAATAATCACATAACATAACACCCATTTGGATTTTCATCACTAAACATCTCAAACGAATCCCCTTGTGGTTGCGCATACGAATCCGACGGTACACTCAACGGTGGCTGTGGCGCCATCCCCGAGCCATACTGCGAATACGCATACGATTGCGGTGGCGCAGCTGCATAATACGACGCCGTATAGCTGTTCACCGGAGGATGCGCCGTGTTGTAGCTCACCGTGTACACCGGAGCAGGTGGCGGCCCGTGATGATACGGTTCCGGATATTTATACCCGTGCTGACGTGGAGGAGTCTGATTGGATGATCTTGTTTTAGTTTGCTGTGGTGGTGCACTTGATGATGCTTCTCCGATACTGTTTAAATTACTATTTTGCCCTTCCTTTTCCTTTTTCTTTTTCTTCTTTTTCTTTTCTTCACCACCGCCCACGCCAGCGCCGTCGTCTCCGGTCTGTTTTTCCACCACCGGAGGAGCAGCTGAGTCACTCGCCGATCCAGTCTCCGGTTTCTTCTCTTCAACTTTTTTCTCTCCGGTCACTTTCCCGCCAAATTCTTCAGCTTTCAGGCCACTATTATCAACCGGAGCTACACCGGATTGTACCACAGGATCGCTAGATCTGGAAGAAGCTACTACCGGAACTTCCGTTTTAGTAGCCGGAGGTTTGATTTCCTTGTCGGAGACGGCAATTTCTACAGCCGGAGTTTCCGTTTTAGTCACCGGCTGCTTGATTTCCTTTCCGGAGACAACAGTTTCTTCATTACCGGACACTTTTTCAGTTCTCCGACTATGATTTTGTGGATTTTCCGGCCATAACTCCGCATGCTTACCAGATTTCACTAATTTTCTGAGTAAACTTTCCGGCGACACGTCTCCGGTGACGACAACTCGCTGATTTTGTCTCTCAATTACAATATCATGAACTCCTGGAATGAAATGAAGATTTATGTGAATTGTGAAAATAATAAAGAAAAAGGTATAAAAAGAAAGGATACCTGGAACAGATTGAAGGATTTTGTTGACCTTACGCTTGCAACCTTCACAGTGTATAGAAACTCTTAACACACAAGTCTGTAAAACAAACATGAAGATGATGATTAACTTAGTATTATATTATTATTGTAAATTAACATAGAGAGTGAAGTTAATTTTACCTTGTGTTTGACAGGTTGTGGTGGTTCAGTTGACGCCATTAACAGAATTTGCAGGAAGCTGTTTTAGAGAGAGAGAGAGTGATCTGTTTGAGGATGAGAGAGAATGATGAAGATGAGGATGATAATGCAAAGCATTTAAAATATTCAGAGTATGTAATAAAGGACTCAAAAGTAGTGAAAAATCTTTGGGAAAATCACCGCACTAAATGTATGTATATTAAAAAGTTTGTTGATATTGTTTTTAATTTGTTAGTTTAGGTTATATAAAATCTTTTTGGTAACACAAACTCAATCAATACCATATATGTGATGATGTGCATCACTTTGTGTCAACTTTTTTATGGATTAAATTATAAAACACAAGCATATTTCATAATTTGTTGTAGAAGTTAAGAAGTTGGTGTAATATTTCTACATGCAACTGATTTTGATTATACGTAATACTTTTTTTAATGATCAAATTAATAAATTAACAAAGTCAATGGTCAATACATGTAGTCAAACATGTTATACACTTGATTTTCATAAAATATTTAATAAAGGAAGTTAATAATAACACATGATAAAATCTTATTTTAATATGGTGTATACGGGCCGTATAAGGTTATACGACCTGTATACCCGTATAACCTTATTCGGCCCGTATACACCATGTTAAAACAAACATTGGTCGTATACAACGTATACGATAGTTTTATATGAGCCGTAAAATGGTATAAGGCCCGTATAGAGAGGATATCCTTTTTTAGTTAATATTCACACATTAGGGTTTCGATCTGGCAATCTATATAGTGTTCATAACCATCAAATTGAACGGCTTCTTCTATCAAGGAAAACTGGTTTCAGTTTTCTTTTTATTTTGAAACAAATCTCATTTCATCAAAGAGAAAGAAAACTTAGACAAACGACTAGTTGATAAACATAAAGCAAGCATGGAATACTTTAACTATCAAGGAAAACGGGTTTCAGTTTTCTTTTTACTATGAAACAAATCCCATTTCATTAAAGAGAAAAAAACTCACACAAACGACCAGTTGATAAACATAAAGCAAGCATGAAAGACTGGGTTTCAGTTTTCTTTTTACTTTGAAACAAATCACATTTCATTAAAGAGAAAGAAAACTCAGACAAACGACCAGTTGATAAACATAAAGCAAGCATGGAAGACTTTTAACTATAAAGGAAAACAAGTTTTAGTTTTCTTTTTACTTTGAAACAAATCTCATTTCATCAATAGCAGCAGTTGAATCATTATTATTGTACAGTTTCAACCTTCCTTTTCCTTCAATTTCCAGAACATTTTCCCCAAACGAACATTCTCGATATCAGAACATCGTTTAAGCAAGAATCTAGACTCAAGGATACCATACTCGACAAGGTGGTGGTTTTGGAGGGAAGAGATTCACAGTTATGAGATTTTAGTTGGGTTACAAATGGGCTGTATCGGTTATTCAGATCTCTATTCGGTCATCTTTCCAAACTGCAACACACAAATATCTGGTTCCCAATTTGTAACATATCATCACAAAGCCCCTGTGTTTACATGCAGTGTACAGTGTTCTAATATCACCATATTGTTGCTATCAAGCTTAAGGATGCATTCCACGGTAAACAATGGGCCTGATATTGGGGGAATTATAACTATACCCTAATGAAATCTAGGGGATAATTGATAGATATAGTTCTCGAAGAATCTCGTTCCGTATGCTCTCCTTTTGCTAGTTCTCGAAGAATCTCATTCCGTATATAGATCTGTATTCGGTCATCTCTCCAAGTTTAAGGATGCATTCCACGGTAAAGATCAACAATCAACAATACTAGCAGTTTAATCATTATTATTATACCGCCTTGTTACAAATGCAAAAGCTGCTATCAAGTTTTTTATACGGACATGAAAGTACATTTAAATGGTGTTCAGCACTCCACTCCACTCTCACACTTTAAATTTTCGGCCTCAGTTTCCAATATAACACGCCTCATTTCATCTTTTTTACTCTTTTCTTCGGTTCTAACAAATCTTTTCAACAATCAGTAAGCAAATACAGAAATTTAGCCCTAGATAATCAGTAAGCAAATACACAATGGTTCTCCAATTCTAGATCAGCGTTGTTTATCACACTGTGTGAGCATTGGAAGCCCGACAAACAGTCTTGCAATTAGTCAGCAGTCATTACTTCTTAATGAACTCATATTCACAAAATGATGAGTAATGTAGGGAGAAGCGTTGGGATTCAAGGGTTTAGACGCCATGTTGCAGGAATATGGGTACATAAACCACCAAGGGGATAGTGGACATCCATCAAGCTCAAAAAGAAAACTTGTGTTCAAGGTTTCTTGTTATGAAAAGTACTTGGTTTCAAGTCCAATCTTGGATGAATCATTGACGTATTCTCTCTTGCCTGTCCCGAATGCATCTCCGTCTCGCAGGTATAACACATAGTCAATGTAGTAACATGTGAGCTTTTACAATAACCATATCGATATTCTAGTTCTAGAAGAATCTCGTTCCGTATTCTCTCCTTTTCTAATTCTCGAAGAATTTCGTTCCATATTTTCTCCTTTTCTAGTTCTCGAAGAATCACGTTCCGTATATAGATGTCAATGATAGATGTCAATCAAAGTTACACAAGGAAATTAAACCTTACAAACACCATCTAAAAACTAATATAATATGCTTCATATATTAACCATAAAATAAGTAAAATATATTCCTCCATTCATTGCTTCACTTGACCCAAAAGATAATAACTTTCACCAAGGTGTGTATAATAAAACTTCAAGCATTATGAACGCTAGCTACAAACAACCTAACAAACCCTAGCTACAAACAACCTAACAAACCCTAGCTAGAAATGGTTCCCATAAACCAACTTATACGCGATGAATCCTCTGTTAATCAACTTATTCCCACCGATTTCTGCTCTTTTAGCACATCTAATTCCGACGTAAAGTTCACTGTTATCCACTCCATGTAGTGAATCGTTGATATGATTAGACCACGAAAGTACTCTATCCAGTAGTTAACAGACGAACATCAGCAGGGTTCTGGCGACAACCCAACCGGCATACATCGGTAGCGAGTTGGGAAAACTTTTACAAGGAACGTATAACTCGATATCAAAACATCCTTGATTAATACAAGACGCATGGATTCGTGGATTTAGGTTGGCTATGATCTCTATTCGGTCATATTTCCAAACTGCAACACATGAATATGTGGTTCCCAATTTGTAAGATATCATCACAAAGCTAATGTGTTTACATGTAGTGTACAGTGTTCTGATATCACCATATTCAAGCATTCTGAACCCTGGCTATAAACAACCCAACAAACTCTGGATACTGAAAACCTTCAGCATCCGTACCCTTATTACTCTCACACACCCACCGTCGTCGCCACCCAACAAACTCCAGATACTGAAAACGCTATCTAAAGAATTACTAAAATTTATTAAACGGGTGTTCGGTTTTACACAAAAAAATAAAAAACTTATACGACCCGTATACAGATCTTAAAAACCCAAAAATCTAATCAAACCTCACAAAAATAAACACATTTGGCCGTATTACATTATATTGCTCGTATACAATTGTATGGCCCGTATACATGTAAAACAAAAAAAAGATTCCACTGCATTTATTTTTGTGCAAAATCATTCTATACGGGCCACATAACCTTATACGACCTGTATACACTAGGGATGTGAAAATAAGATTATAGGGGTGTGTTTATAGAATCAGCCTTTAATAAATAAGGGTGAACGGGTGTTAGCGTGGATGCCGCCATCCCTATTTTGTATGCGGCAAACTCAAACACACGGGGACTACTCATCGCTTGTGCCATGTTGATTTTTTCGACCTCTTTACCCCTCAAATGGCTATGATTGGCTGGGGGAGGAGAGAGGGAAGCACCCATTACGCTTAAGTGCAAAATGGGGAGTGGAGAACGGAGTTGACGTCGCACAGTATGATTAGTTAGGGTGGAGAGGTGACTAGTCCCCACGAGTAGAGCACCCCTTACACCCTAAGTATAAATTGTGCCTTTGTTAGTGTCGGGTGTGACATCCTAGGCAATTTACTTTTTTATGTTTCGGTTTGTTTACCTAAGAGATGACGGGCCATAAAGAACACAACCAAAATAAAAAAAAACAAAAATTTTGTGTATTTTAAGTAGTTTTGGTTGTATTCACACTGGTTCTCGCCATAAATGTTGGTTCCTAAATGATCTTCATCCTATATGTATATAGGGTCAGGATCTGAGAAACACTAGGCTAATTGAGAAACTTGAGATACATTCTGGACCATAAATTTTTCATAAGCTTTCCGTAATATACACATATGTATAGTTTAAAATTGACTATATATATGTGTGTATAATTCAAAACATGTAAAATGACAAGACTACCCCTAACCTATTATAATAATTAATTAATGACACACAAATATTATAGAAATGCCACTGACTTGATCTCAACCATTAAACACACCCATCGGATGGCTCAGATCGCTTCTTACACTTTGTAGGAAAAACACATTTTGCGCAAGAACCCTACTCTCTCTCTCTATATATATATATATACAACCAAAATAAACCTACTTCACCACCATTAAAAAACCTAAACACCCACCCCACCACAACCCAAAAACCTAAACACCCCCCCCCCCCCCAACCAAAAAAAAAAACTACACCTCACCAAAAACCTAACCTCCACCCCTTAAAAACCTAAAAAAATCTACCCCCCCCCCCCCACACACACACACAAACCTAAAAAAACTAAAACCCCCACCGCTAAAAACCTAAACCCCACATCCACCCCACCCAAGCTAAATGCTAAAAACTAAACGCTAAAGCTAAACCACACAACTAAATGCTAAAAAAGTTTTTTTATATAGTTAAAATGCGACTTAAAAAAATAAAAAAATATATTATAAATAGTAAGCTACGACTTTTAATGAAAAAATTTAAAAAATTGTGTGTTTTTAAGCTTTTTTTAAGTAGTTTTGGTTGTTTTCACAATGGTTCTTGTGGTTATCGTAATAAAGGGGTGGTTCCTAACGGATCCTTGCCCTATATTTATATAGGGTGAGGTTCTAAAGTGAACATTAGTATATAGGTGAACTTAGTGAGCAAATCTTGGCCATTGATTTACACTTATGTATTGATAATCAAGGGCTAGGATTAGTTCACTAATGTTCACAATTAAGAGGGTTGTTCACAAATGAACGTAACCCTGTATATATATTGTTTTGGTCAAAAATTACCGAAGCAATTAAGTGATCAAATTAGTTAAGTGAGGTAGTGTGCTAAGAAAGTGTGTTGAAAATATGCTGATTAAGTTGTTTGCAAAAACAGTTTCCAGGATACGGCTCAGGATATTGAGCTGTATCTACGATCAAACTATGAGAAAAAGGTAAAGGGGGTGACACAAGATATACGAGGAAAGCCCTTGATCAATCTAGATCGCTGGCACAAAACCTCGGGAGCTGACAATCGCAGCTGCCTTGTTCTTCTTATTGCTTTAAACGTCAGGATACAGTGCAAGATATTGATCAGATCGCTAAGTGTTACAATGGTTTTTGTGAAAGTGAAAGTTGCGAGAGAGTAAAGTGTTAGAGAGCAGTGAGTGTTGTTGTGTCCTATTCGATCTGATTTATCCAACTATTTATAACTAAGAAATACATTCCTATAAACGGGGGATGCCTCCGAATATTCCATAGTTAACGTTATGGACCGAGTAAAGCGGCTTCAACGTCTTCCTTTGAACGACTTAGATCGAGTCTTCCGGGGAAAGGGTCCTCATGAACGTTACGAGCTTGGACTCATATTCCTGCACATAATCCGTTAGTGATCCTCAGGATACCGTTCAGGATGTTACCAATATCCTGAATGAGCATCCCGGGCATGAACATATATCATACAACCAAGATATAACTTAAGATATTATCCAGGATATGGGCT
The DNA here is from genome assembly GCA_030545235.1 of Helianthus tuberosus. Lineage (NCBI taxonomy): Eukaryota > Viridiplantae > Streptophyta > Magnoliopsida > Asterales > Asteraceae > Helianthus > Helianthus tuberosus. The sequence goes on from CM060416.1 coordinate 70,920,720, forward strand.
CAGAATTTCACCCATAACAATTGTCCCCAAAAATGTTACCGTTTAGTATCCTGATACTAACGGTTATATTTTTATGAATAACGAGGCAATTAAGAGATTAGACCTTGATGTGACAGCTTGTAACCGCTTAGTCTATAATTACTCATTACCTCCCTATAACTTCTTATCCTCATCCTCTTTTAACCATTACCGAAGAGAAAAAAGGAAAATACTTTCTCTCTCAATCCCATCTTCCTCCTTCATTCTATTCAATATTCCGGCACCATATGACGAGACAAACAAGATCGAGCTCCGGTAACTCTGCTCCCACGTTCATTCACCAGAATCTTCTCCAAGAACCGGAGAAAGAGATATGCTCCTTCGATAGTGCCCACTTGTCCGCTCTCAAATCCTCCGGCATCTTCCCGAAAGGGACGGTGTTCCGGCCGTTTGACCGGGAAATCCGGTCGGACATGGTTTCCGACGAGTGGTTATTGTTTTGGTTAAAAATCAGGCCAAGATAATGCAACCAAACTTTTTGTTGTGAGGTGTGATGCTTGAATCAATGAACAATGTTAAGGATCACTCAGAAATGTAATGAACAAGTGACACAATGATTTATACGAGGAAAAAGCCCTTGATCAAGAGTTGATCTCCGGCATAAAAAACCTCGGGTGATGGAAACTACCAATCACCAACTCAGATTAAACAAAAAAGGTATTACAACTTTGGATGATAGCGAGCTAGTTGCAAGGATCACTAGAGTGTAATGTGCAAAAAAGTGTGTAATCGCCAAGTAAACTGTCGAGAGCTGATGAGAGCAGTTACGAGTGTGTGTGTTTAGCCAAAAATAGCCAAGTGTTCTAATTTAGCTCGCTATCCCCTTATAAATTTGGAAAATATCTAAGCTAACTAACTATCCGCATTTCATGCAAGTCTTCCACGACCTCCATAACGTTCATATCAGTCAAGCACGTGCGGAATAAAAAGAGAATATGCTCCAGGAATATCGCCAAGACCAAGTCCAAGCTCGTATTCCTGCAAAACAACATCATATTCAAAGCAGACAATTGTTAGTGTAAGGATCACTACGATGATCCTGGATCCTGATCCTACAATACTCTCTAACGATCACTAATTCAAACAGAATCAAGGATCCCTAAGCCCAACAGTAATTGAGGATCACTGATCTTTGGAAAATCCTCCCCTAACAATTTCCCCCAAAATATAAGGAGTAATGTGTAAATAAACGAGTTATATTTTCTCGTCCTTATCCGTAACAAACCAACGGATATATAGCCGTTACTTTCTGACTAGCCGTTGCCAACGTGATGTCATTGAAGTGACTATCCTGCAAAATCATGATTATAAATTGAAGTTAGAGATAAGGGTTAGGAGGCATTTAAATCCGTGCGTTTCATCCTTTAAATCCTCATTCGAAGATCTGATCAGGTACTTCTCTTTCCTTTCTCTCTTCATATTCTCATTCTGTTTCTTCTTCTTCACCATCATCATGACCAAGATGATGTTGAGATCTTCACCGGCTAAGGATCACAAAAAGGACAGTCCCTTGAAGAGCCAAGGGATCATCGAAGGCTCTGCGAAAGAAAGATGCTGCTTCACTGATCCACAGATAGACAGGATCCGCCATTGTTTCCCGGCGAACACCATTTTTAAAGCTTTTGACCCCACCGTCCTAAGCGACTTTGTTTCTGAAACCTGGGTGGCTTTTCCGGTCACCCCATTCACGATAGGATACTCGTATCCTTTTCCTGATTTCACCCAATCTTTCTTCTCTCTCACCAGCATCTCCTACATCCAAGCGATGCCAATGATATGGAGGGTCTTGTATACCCTTGAAAGGATCATTGTGCATGAAGGTATTGATCTGGGAATGTTTAACGTTTTGTGAATAAATAAAATCTTAACTTTTTGGCTATCTTCCGTGTTGTTATCCTTGTGAATACTTTACTTTTAAATTGTTGTGATATATATTTTATCTGAATTTATTAAGTAAAGAGGAAAAAATTTAATAAATATCCTCAAAAAGTTTAGGATATGATCAAGGATCACTTATCCTATAGTCGACAAGTTCTGAAAAGTAGTGTAGTTTAAGGATCATAAGTTCAGTTGTCAAAGGATAAGGGTCACTTATAAATAAAGAATAAAATTAAAGTGTTTTAGGATCATACCTGAGAATCCAAGTTAGGATCCTAACCTTTAATACTTATAATCAGGATAACCAAAAGACAAACCTTAGTAGAAGGTAAGGATCAAGGATCCTTGGTTGTTTAGCTTCAAGGACCTGAAATAGGATCAACTTGGGACTAAGCCAATATAAGATAAAAGTTAGTAACTGGGGACAAGCCCAAAAATTCTGGGGATAAGCCCAATATACTGGGGACAAGCCCAAAGGATAACTGGGGACAAGCCCAAAGGATAGTGTGTAAACTGGAGTATGGCCCTCACTGGCGACTATCCAAACTTAGTGACATGAAAATGCCAAAACCTTAGCTAACGCGAAAACGTTAGAAACCTTAGGAATGGATGTATGGTACGTCTACCATTACACGTAGGATCCTGAATACAGCCAGTACAATGAAATTGTCAGCCCCTAAAGCGAGTACTGGTCCCATTGCCATGAACTGTACCAGGATCATCGTGCGCTACTGGAGAAACTGGGGACATGCCCAAACTGGGGTCAAGCCCAAATAACTGGGGTCAAGCCCAAATAACTGGATACTTCTGTGGATACTCAATCCTTTGTTAAGGATACCTGAACCTTCAAAACTCAGAATCAAGTGAAATGAGGATAAAGGATGCAGGATCCTTATCCTCATATAAGATAATTAAGGAATGAAATAGTTTAAGATTAGAATATTACCAAATAAGGATCATCTTTCCTGTAAGGATCCTTCAAAGATACTCGTTAGCTAAGGATCATGGATCCTTGTTACATGAAGTATTTCTTCAAGTGGACAGCATTCCAAGCTCTTGGTAGCAAATCACCTTCCATTGTTAGCAATCGATATGCCCCCTTTCCTGCCTCAGCTTCGATCAAGTAAGGACCTTCCCACTTTGGTGCCAACTTTCCATCAGCAGGATTGGTGGTATTCTGAAATGCTTTCCTTAACACCATATCACCAACTTGGAATTTCCTGATCCTGACATTTTTGTTGTAAGCTCCAGCCATCCTTTGTTGATAACTGGCCATCCTTATCCTTGCCAAATCCCTGAGTTCTTCTATAGTATCAAAATCTTGAACCAAGTTTTCAGCATTTTCTTCAGAATCACGAATGCTTGTTCTTGCAGTAGGAACCACCATCTCTGTAGGGATCACTGATTCTGCCCCAAATACCAAAGAAAATGGAGTTTGGCCAGTGGCATTCTTGGGAGTTGTCCTATCAGCCCATAGTACATAAGGTAGTTCTTCTGCCCACTTTCCTTTCTTGGATCCAAGCTTTTTCTTCAAATTGTTGATGATGATCTTGTTGGATGATTCTGCCTGACCATTAGCTTGTGGGTGGACTGGTGTTGATGTTATCATCTTAATCCCCCAGCTGTCACAAAAGTTAGTAGTTCTACTCCCAATAAATTGGGATCCATTATCACAAATAATTTCAGAAGGGATACCAAATCTAGTAATAATGTTTCTCTTAATAAAGGATATCACTTCCTTTTCTCTGACTTGAGCAAAGGCTTCAGCCTCTATCCACTTGGAGAAGTAATCAGTCATAGCAAGCATGAATACTTTTCCACCAGGTGATTTAGGAAGCTTACCAACTATATCCATTCCCCATCTCATAAATGGCCAAGAAGAGGATATAGGATGCAAAAGTTCTGCTGGTTGGTGAAGGATATTACTGTGTCTCTGACAAGGATCACATTTCTTAGCATATTCCACAGCATCCTTCTTCATAGTAGGCCAATAGTATCCTGTCCTCAGGATCCTTGAGAACAATGCTCTGCCCCCAGTGTGGTTTCCACAATCTCCTTCATGGAAATCCTTTAGGACTTCTTGAATTTCAGGATCTTCAATGCATCTTAGATATGGCCCTGCAAGAGATCGTTTATACAATATATTATTCAATATTGTAAATTGAGATACCTTGATTTTGAAAGCCCTAGGGTTTTCTCCTGTAGGAATCTCTCCATGTTGTATGTATCTCATGATTGGAAGGATCCATGATCCTGAATGAGATTGAGTATCATCACTAGGGATGATTGCAGAATCCTCTCCTATCTCCATGGCTACATGATCCTCGATAGCAGGGGTCAGGATGTGGATAATAGGGATCTTGATATTCTCCGGGATCTTCAAGGATGATCCTAGATTGGCTAATGCATCAGCCTCTGCATTCTCTTCCCTTGGTACCTGTGTCAAACTAAAGGAAACAAAAGAGAGTGCCAATTCTTTGACTATCCCTAAATATTTGATTAACTTTTCACCTTTAACATCATAGGATCCATTAAAGTGATTAGTGATTAATAATGAATCTACATGTACCTCAAGATACCTGATCCTCATATGCTTAGCAATTTGCAAACCAGCTATCAAGGCTTCATATTCAGCCTCATTGTTGGTAGTTTGAAATTCACAAGCTATGGAGTGGGGTATTATGTCCCCCTGTGGCGATTTTAGTAGTATTTCAAGCCCTGTTCCTTTGACATTAGAAGCACCATCAGTGAAGAGTATCCAAGGATCCTTAGTTTCTTCTAGCTGTTGGACTTCCAACTCAGCTTCCTTTTGCAAGTCACTACTAAAATCTGCCACAAAGTCAGCTAAGGCTTGGGATTTGATGGCAGTCCTTGGTTCATATCTTATATCATATGCACTAAGCTTCACTGCCCACTTAGCCATCCTTCCTGACATTTCAGGTTTCCTGAGAACATTCTTAATTGGAAAATTAGTCTTAACAATAATGGCATGAGTCTCAAAATAATGTCTTAATTTAGTAGATGCCATAATTAATGCAAGGATAAGTTTCTCTAAGTGTGAATACCTATATTCAGCATCAAGTAAACTCTTACTTACATAATAAACAGGATGTTGTGTACCTTGGCGATCCTTAACAAGGACCGCACTTAATGCTTTTGAGGATACTGCTAGGTATAAGGATAATATATCCCCCTTTTCTGGTTTCATCAAGGCGGGGGCTGAGGATAGGTAATCCTTAAGAGCTTTGAGGGCACTTTCATGCTTCTCAGTCCATTCAAATTTCTTGTTCTTCCTCGGGATGTCATAGAATTCCTTGCACTTTTCTGAGGATTTGGATATGAACCTGTTCAAGGCTGCGATCCTGCCTGTCAATCTTTGCACATCCTTAGCATTGGCAGGAGATTTGATATTCACAATAGCCTTGATTTGCTCTGGACTTGCTTCAATGCCCCTCTTTGTCACCATATAGCCTAGGAATTTCCCTGCTTTAACACCAAAATGACACTTGGAAGGATTCAGTTTCATATTAAATTTATCAATGATATTGAATGCTTCCTCCAAGTCTTTAAGGTGATCCTCAGCTTTCTTGGACTTAACCACCATGTCATCTATATAGACTTCCATAGTGTGTCCAATTTGTTCCTTGAACATCATGTTGACTAGCCTTTGATAAGTAGCACCTGCATTCCTTAGTCCAAATGGTATAGCAATATAACAATATATACCAGTTGGGGTCATAAAGGCTGTATCCTCTTGATCAGATGGTTCCATCTGAATTTGTTGAAATCCAGATGAAGCATCCATAAAAGTCAACAACTCGTGACCCGTGGTAGCATCCACCATGGAGTCAATGTGGGGTAATGGGAAAGGATCCTTGGGACATGCCTTGTTTAAATCGGTAAAATCGACACATACCCTCCACTTTCCATTTTTCTTTTGAACAACAACCACATTGGCTAACCACCTTGGATACTTAACCTCTCTTATCATACCTGCCTGAAGTAGTTTATCTACCTCTTCCTGGATAATAGCATTCCTTTCAGGTGCAAACTTCCTCCTCTTCTGATGTATAGGCTTGAATGACCTGTCAATGCCAAGCTTATGAGTAATTATATCCTTAGATATACCTGTCATGTCTTCATGCTTCCAGGCAAAGGCAGTTCTCCTTATTTTAAGGAAGGATACTAGATCCTGTTCAATTTCGCTAAGGATCCCTGATCCTATGAAGATCCTGGATTCAGGATCATGAGGATCCATGAGGATTTCTTTTACATCCTGCTCTCTTGCCTCCAAGACATCTCTTGAAGGATACTTTAATTGCTATTGCTCCCTTGGTCTTGAGGCTGGCTTCATTGATGAGGTATAGTAATTCTTAGCCTCTTGTTGATCACTCTCAATTTTCACCACTCCCCATGGACTAGGAAGCTTCACGCACTGATGATAAGTAGATGGGACTGCCTTCATGTCATGTATCCATGGCCTGCCAAGGATAACATTACAACAGGATAAGCAATCTATAACACAAAACTTCTGATAAGAATGGAGTCCTTCAATATAGATAGGGAGTTTGATGTCCCCCAATGTGTTTTTGGTTTCCCGGCTAAATCCCACAAGTACTGAGGATCTTGGGACAATATCAGACTCCAGGATATTCATCTTTTTGAGGACATCAAGCTGAATGATGTTCACAGAGCTTCCTCCATCTATAAGGATCCTGCGAACAAAATGATTAGAAATAAACAGGGTAATAACAAGACCATCATGATGAGGATCCTAAACATCAAGACGATCATCCTCATCAAAAGTTATGATCTTATCCTTGGTGACAGTGGACGTCCGGATGGGTCTGTCTCCATTATCCATCTTGGTTTCCTTGGCATGTCTTTTGGCTGCTGAAAAGGAAGTACCACAAATGTCTGATCCACCGGATATAAAGTTTATAACTTGTGCATCTGCTAGAGGAGCAGGAGCCTTTTCCGGGATCCTTTCAGGATCCTGGATCCTTGACTTTTTTCGTCCCAAAAGCTCTTTCAAATGCCCCTTGCTTAACAAGTAACCAATTTCCTTTCTAAGTGCAATACACTCTTCAGTGAGATGCCCGAAATCCTCATGATATGCACACCACTTGGACTTATCTTTTGTAGCAGATGGTTTATCACTTTTTCTCGGCCACCTAGCTTTTTCACCTAGATTCTGCATTGCAAGGATTAGTTCATTGTTATCAACAGAAAAACAGTATTCAGAAATGGGAGGATAATCCTCATCATCCTCTTCTTGTTCTACTGCATGCACATTCTGGTTGTCAGACTTGTTGTAGGACTTAAACTTGTTATTCTTAAAGTAGGATCCTTGCTTCTCCTATTTTGAGGATCCTGTCAATCTCTCCTGGGTCCTTTTATCATCCTCTAGGCGGATGAACCTAAGGGCCCTGGTTCTTACTTCATCAAGATTCCTGCATGGGGTCATAACAAGATCATTATAGAACAATGAATCCCTAAGCAAACCCATTTTAAAGGCTTCTACAGCCGTAGCTATATCCAGGTTAGGGATATCTAAGGATTCTTTACTAAATTTAGTGATGTAATCTCTAAGTGATTCATTTTGACCTTGTGTTACCCTATATAGATCACTAGTTAATCGTTCAAATTTTCTACTACAAGAGAATTGACTATTAAACAAATTAACTAGATTAGCAAATGAAGTAATAGAGTAAGGGGAAGACTTAGCAGCCATTTAAGAGCAGATCCTGTGAGTGTGGATCCAAAACCCTTGCATAGACATGCTTCTTTTAACCTCTCAGGAATTGGATTGATCTCCATCCTCTCCCTGTATTGAGCTACATGTTCCTCTGGATCCGTTGAACCATCATATAGCTTCATAGTTGGTATTTGGAACCTCTTGGGTATCTCAGCATCACAAATAGGTGGTGCAAAGCGAGATATCCTATGGCTACCATTTGCAATTTCAGGAATGGGTTTAACCACTCCTGGTACACTGGATATCATATCCTTAAGCTTCTGTAACTCCCTGGCCATAGCCTGATTGATACCTGTATCCTACATAGAGCCATGGTTAGTGTTATATGAATTGTTAAAAATGTTACCTCCCAGAGGATTCGTGTTTGGAATTCCAGATGTGAATCTGTATTGACGGGACTCTGGTGTGATTGAAGGACCAGAGGAAGCAATGGTCTGCATTGGTATGAAGTTTCCTTGATGAACATCCGAGCTTGGAGGCTGCATACTTCTTAAGAATCCTTGATCCTGAAAGATGCTGGATCCTTGAGGCTGAGATGATCCTTGAACCTGAAAGGATCCTGGAACCATAAGGGATCCTTGGATCTGGGAGGATCCTTGGACCTGGGAGGATCCGTGAACCTGGGAGGATCCTTGAACCTGGGAGGATCCTTGAACCTGGGAGGATCCTTGAACCTGGGAGGATCCTTGAACTGTGTGCATTCCCAAATATCCTCCTGAGCTTACGAAGGATCCCTGATGCTAAAAAGAGGATCCCGATGGATGAAAACAGGATCCTTGAGGCTGAAAGTGAGAGCCAAATGCTTGACTCATAGTTTCTATTCCATAACGCCTTTCTGATGGACCACTTTGATACTGGATGCCCGGGACTGCCGATTGTAGGGTAGTTACAATTGGAGTGTCAAAATTCAATGACCTTGGTATCAGAGGAGAGTGATCCTCCACTGATTTCTTCTGTTTCTTGATATCACCAATCTCTTGGAGGATCCGTTCATTGGTTTTGTCCTGCTCTTGCATGCGATCCCTCATCTGCAAAATCAGATTAAAAAGATCATTAGTAGTAGGATTAGAAGAAACAGAAGAAGTTGGTGGTTTTGAAAAAATGGGGGTTTGTCTCTTCGCAACATTTTCAGCATTCTTCTGGGATCCAGAAGGTGGTAGAGGCAAAGGTGGAACGCCTTGTGAAGAACTGATTGCCGGCATTGAACTTGAAGTGTTCTTCGCTGAGGAAGCCATCCGCTTGGTTGTAACGAACCGAAATGACCACAAAAATATGAATCTTCTTAGGAATGAAGCACCAATTGCCCCACGGTGGGCGCCAAACTGTTTTGGTTAAAAATCAGGCCAAGATAATGCAACCAAACTTTCTGTTGTGAGGTGTGATGCTTGAATCAATGAACAATGTTAAGGATCACTCAGAAATGTAATGAACATGTGACACAATGATTTATACGAGGAAAAAGCCCTTGATCAAGAGTTGATCTCCGGCATAAAAAACCTCGGGTGATGGAAACTACCGATCACCAACTCAGATTAAACAAAAAAGGTATTACAACTTTGGATGATAGCGAGCTAGTTACAAGGATCACTAGAGTGTAATGTGCAAAAAAGTGTGTAATCACCAAGTAAACTGTCGAGAGCTGATGAGAGCAGTTACGAGTGTGTGTGTTTAGCCAAAAATAGCCAAGTGTTCTAATTTAGCTCACTATCCCCTTATAAATTTGGAAAATATCTAAGCTAACTAACTATCCGCATTTCATGCAAGTCTCCCACGACCTCCATAACGTTCATATCAGTCAAGCACGTGCGGAATAAAAAGAGAATATGCTCCAGGAATATCGCCAAGACCAAGTCCAAGCTCGTACTCCTGCAAAACAACATCATATTCAAAGCAGACAATTGTTAGTGTAAGGATCACTACGATGATCCTGGATCCTGATCCTACAATATTCTCTAAGGATCCCTAAGCCCGACAGTAATTGAGGATCACTGATCTTTGGAAAATCCTCCCCTAACAGTTATGTTTTAATGTCTTTCCCTTTACCTTAGGATTACAGTTTCCCTTTCCAGATTTCATCACTGATTTCTTTAATACCACGAAAATCTATTTTAGCCAAACAATGCTGATGCTCTGGCGAGTCTTGTCCGTTCTTGATCAGATCAAGAGGAATCATATTCCTAACCTTTCCATTCATGACCTCCCCTTAGCATATCGGCTAAGATGCCATGGTTCCTGTAGATTCTTGTTCTATTCTACCTCCGGCGATCCACTGATACTTCGTGCCACCAGGAATGGCAATCCAAATTCTTCTTTGTAAAAAGAGACTCAATCCCTGGTGGAACGGAATATCCGGTGAAGTGGTTGAGAAAGGGTAGGATTTAGGGTTTAAGGATGATCCTGCCTTATATCCTGTTTTATATCTTGTACTATTTTTTTTCATTTTCTTGTACACAACCGATTTCAGGAAACCTGCACCTCCCCTAGCTGACTCACAGAAGAGAATCGATGCTATCAGACTCCTCCCAGAAGCTGAAAGAAGTTTCAACCCATTTCCAGCATCTCCAAGTACACTTTCCAGTGCAAACATGTCTGGTAAGGATCCTGCACGATATCCTGCATACATGTTTTTATTTGATATATTTAGGAAAGAATTGCACTTCCTGTATGCAGACTCCAGCAAAGTTCTAATCTTCCTGGACCTTGATGAGCTTGATAGCTACCCCACTCCAGTCGATGTCAAGAAAGAAACTCCTGCTATTACCAGCTCCAAGCCGCTCCCGGCTCCCAAGCCTACTCCGAGAACCCGTGCTTCCACCTCCAAGAAGAGGAAAGGTTCTGAGGTCAGCACTCCAGGTCCTGAGGGGTTCTCATACGAAGAACTCAGCTTCACTGATTCCTTAGAACCGATGACATCCTTCCTCAACAAGGTAACATCCTGATACTATATCCTGCACACATATCCTGATAGAATATCCTGACAGGACATTCTGGTTAATATATTTTGACTTATACCTGAATTATGACGTGCAGGGCCTCCAGTATCTGCTCCACCTTTACACCGATGCTTGCAGCATAAACAAGTTCTAAGAGGCCAGGATCAAACAGCTTGAGACCACTGTTGCCGACCAAGGCGCCATTGCTGAAGTCAAGACCCGACATTATGCGGACAAGTTGAAGAAGGTCACTCAGGATGCTGAGATAAAACTGGCTGCCGTCCAAGTGGAGCACGAACATCTCTTTTCGGGAAGGGATCAAGAACTCAGCCATTGTCTCTCTGCTATAAGCTCGCATCAAGATGGCTTACGAGGCCAAGGAGACAAGTCTTGAATGCCCAACCTGGCCGGTTGATTCCTGGGTGGCGAAGCTGAAGGAACTTGGAGGCAAAGCTGTGCCACTTCCTGCTAAGACTGGCGAATTCTCTAAGTCAGCAGAGCCGGTGGACAAGGCTGGAGAAAAGAAGGATGCTGGGACGGATGCTGGCGAGGATGCTGGGGCCGAGAAGACGGAGAAAGTTGGAGAAGATGCCGCTGTGTGAGGGCATTCAAGTGGGCGATGATGGATGTTGATGCCTAGGCCGGAACCCACTTTTTTAAATTTGAATGTTGGTATGTAACCCTAAAACAATTTACTTTTCCTGCATTTTATTTTTCCTGCATTTGAACAATATGATGGCCAAAGATGGAGGGATCCTGAGTTTCAGGACGAAGCCCTTGGTCTTCAACGTTTGTATGCTTTACTTTTGGACAATATAACAGTTGGAGGTAGATGGGTCTCGGTTTGAGACAAAACCTTCAACTGTTAAGTAAATATGGTAAGGAACTAATCGTGCTTTTGGTGGACGGACCTTGGTTTGAGGTGAAACCAACAGTACAACTTTTGATATGTTAATAATATAACCTTCTTTTGGCTCTATTTTTGTTGTTATTCTTTTAATGCATAAATTTTACTTATGAAAATAGTCTTGTCAGAACATTCTTGGGAACATATTGTAAGAGTATCCTGAGAAATATCCTGCTCAGGATACTGCCACATAACTCATAAAACTCAAGTTATTCAAATAAAAAGGAGAGACCATACCAAAGATTCCTAGAGAGTCAATTTCAGTCTTCCATCATAGGAATGTCCCCAGTGCACATTCACAAGTTTGAATCCATCCCTTGAATTGTATGATGTATGTCCCTGATCGGATTGTCGCGCTCCGGTCAAAGATAATATTTATAAACCCTATTTACCCTTAACAAATAGCTAGTGGTAGCAAGGGGTCGAACCACGAAGAGTATGTGGTTTGCGAATGGATTCGATTGAATTATGAAAAGATGTCACACTTATGAAGCTTGCTATGATATATTTTTGTATTTTTGTTTGATTGAAAAATGTGAATTAAGATTACTAAAAATGATTTGGTTGATGAATACTAAAAATTAACAATTTCAAAATGTAAATAACGATTTAGATAAGATAGAGAAAACAAGGTTCACACCCGGTTCGGTAGTTGCATTCCTAGGGTTTCTACACGTTTTAGAATTGATTCAATTGCAAAAGTGACTAACGAATTTAGTGTTACACGGCTTAGGTGCCAAGAGCTATCAACGTTATACAGAACGGACTACAATGCACTTCGTTACCAAGAACATGTAAACTCTAACCTAGACAAGGCATAATTGCACATAAACATTTCATAAAGTCAAATTTAATCTTCACTCGACAATTTATGAATTCAATACAAATGCAAGACAATTTTCATAAGCTTCAAATCAAATAGCAATTTGTCACAGAATCAATCCAAGAACAATGTTAAAACCCTAGACTTACAAAAACCTACACCGGGGTGAAACCTCCAAGAAATTAGCCGCTCATGGTGAAAATGGCACGATCAACGGATGATGGAAGCTTGAATTGAATCATCTTGGAACTTGTAGAATGGTGAATGATGAAGGTTAGGGTTTTGGATGAGTGATGATGGTGAGTGGTGGAGTGGATTGATGGATTGATGGAACTAGGGTTTCGAATCAAGAAGATGATGTTGCTATGGTTCTTGATTCAGGTTGTAGGACTGATGGTAGATGAATGGTAGGTGAAAGATCGATGATAATGCCTCCAAGATGTGTTTCCCCACTTCAAAATAAGTGTAACCGTCGAAATGATGCCAACCACCCTTTTCCATTCGTTCCTTTTTCCAAAAATACAAGAATTTCGCGACTGCAACATATAGGGACCATCGCCGACGGGCCTGACCACCGTCGGCGACGGTGTGTGCTTGTTTAAAAATGGCCCACGGCTTAAGTTGCTGTCTACGGAAATTTTGGCTACGCACACATACACCGACCATCGGCGACAGCCCACATGGGCGTCGGCGATGGTGCTTAGAAACCACGTTCTCTGTTTTTCTCGTTCCTTGCTCCTGGTTGACCCGTTTCGCTTCCCGGTGGATCCGGTGGTCCGTTTAGATCCCAATTAGCTCCTTAAACTTCACAAGACCTGCAAAACACAAATCCTTTTACAAGTAGGCTATTCGAGATTAAAAGTTAAATAAAAACATAAACTTAGACATAAACGAACACTGGTTTTCGACCACGTATCACATCCCCACACTTGTCTTTTGCTTGCCCTCAAGCAAATCTGTTTTTCACTTTCACATGGGTCGAACAACGAATACATTCCCCATTCCCGAGACGAAGGTTAAGGTCCAATGTCATGCTAAAGTTCAAACTCTTTACAGTTTTCAATATATTTAACGGTAAAATGATTTCACATACAAAAATGGTTATCCAAGATTAACCCGCCCGTGAAACCAATCAATTCATGCATATCCCTCACAATGTTCTCTCCACTCGGCTTGTAAATTGGCTAATGTTTATAATGTATTAGTACTTCAAGGAATATTCACTCAAAACCGATTAGAACACATACCCGCATAAGCTTGCAACTCAATCATTCTCCACCATTGATCACGAATACTAAGCACAAGTCATAAGGTCTTTGTAAGGGTTGTAACGGGGTTAGGCTAAGGGCAGGAATTAGGATATTTTAAAGTGACTAAGGTGATGAAAATTCGATTTTTATTACAAATGACTATTCTAACAAAACTAACTATAAACACCAAATATGAGGCAACAACATTCGCCTTTTCTTCAACAACTACTAACACTTCTTTTTGTGTTTTTCTTCAATGATTTTCAATTCTTTTTCATAATATTTTCAGATTTTTTTTAACAAATATGCAAACAAACAAGAACAACTATACAAATACGGCTCCTATAATCGAATTTCCATCACACGGGTTTAAAAGAAAAAAGTTTAAGGGTTATGGGCTATAGGGTGGTCAAACGAAAGGTTTAGGCTCAAAATGGGCGACTAGGGGATTTGTTCGGGTAAGGATAGATAAATGGTTTTAAGTGAAAAGGTTTACCTAATGCCTTAATCATTCTCGTGCTTGTATTCGGTCTATAGTCTCAAACGTATCAAAAGTTGCAAGTTCTACAATATATGACTAATGGTCCACTCAAACAAAGAAACATAGGTATGTAATCTATGATATAAAAGTGGCTCAAAACCTCACAAATCTAAAAGGGTATGGTATGTGACATACATAAAAGACTAGTTTCTTAGGCGGATTGTTTCCAAATAACCACCCGCTAAATATCCGTCATGCTATTAATTTGAACTTGACCATGACAAAAGACCAAATGGGTTGTGACATCCCTCATTGACTTAGTTACTTGTGCTTTAAGACCGCTTTTGAAACAAGACATTTTTAAAAAAAAATTTGAAATTTTCCCCCATCCCCACACTTGAGGTACATATTGTCCTCAATGTGTAGTATTTAAATGAACGGGTCAAAATCGAAAATTCTTACTACTCCCCCATCCCCACACTTGAAGTACATATTGTCCTCAATGTGTAAGAACTAGAGTATTAAACGCACAAGGGATGTGACACGGCTAATTCCCCCAAAAATTTCACCCCGGAAAAATACTATACAAAATACATTCCACTTATTTACTAACTAAAAATCAGAAGTAAAAAGAAACATATGCACCTGATTTCTGAGCTCATTCCTCATGTGCTCCTCTTCTCTTCATGAAAGTGGTTGTCCCACGAACCCGATATACCTACAAATCTTAACCCTTGTGTAGAAGCATGCTTCTCACAACCATCAAAATTTGTTAGTTACCTAGCTCTACCACTTTTATGAAATTATTACCAAGTCATACCTTATTTTACTTTGATTTATGTGGAAAAATAATTTACAACAACAACAAACCTAACTCACTTTCGTAGAAATCACGATTGCATTTAGCTTATGCAACAAGCCCTTTTCAACCCCCCAATAGCTTGGGAGGACGAGAGGTCTCGTGAGGGTTATATAGGGAACACACCCACAACGTTCATTTAACTAGGCGAAAATAAATAACATGAAATAAAAATAACGGAAACAAAATAATATACAACAACAACAACAAAAAACATACCTTGCCTCTACCGCTGATATCTCTCATTAGGGTTCACTGGCGGGTTTGGCTGGTATTGATAACCAGTGAGGGCCTCGAACATCTCCTTATAGTTATCGAGTGGGCTCGACTCTCCTTGGGGTGGTGGTTGGTAAGGAATCGGGATGAAGCTAGAGCTGACTGCCTCGGGCCAATGAGGGGTTGGATCGGATGGGCCTTGTGGATGAGGAAGATTGGGGTAATCGGTCCACCCCGAGTGTTCGGCGTACGGGAGACCGGGTTGAAGGTCTCTTTGATGGCATTCCTGATCGTGGAGCACCTTAGTGTTATTAATCATCATTTGGTTTGAGACAGCCAAAGCTCTCCATCGGCGTTGTTCCAATTCCATTTATGCATTGTGACGCCTAGCCTCTTCTTCTTCCCATGCCCGTTTGTGGGCCCTTTCTTCCTCTTGCAACTGTAACAAGCGTTCCATTTGTGACTGTTGTAACGCCTGTTGCAGTTGTTGTTCCTCCATCTGCTTTTCCATCCTCTCGCGAAAGGATGCTTGAAAACCCTATTGCTCTTGAGAGTACGCCCCTTGCGCCTCTTCCCATTCTCTCATGCTTGCATGGTATTCTCTCCCCTCACCAATACCTGCCGATACATTGTCGTAAACCGCTTGCTGCCCACGAGTCCACAACCGGTATGACGGTATCTGCCGTTGGTTCACAAAGTCTGCTACATTGACAGAAATCTCCCGATGCTTCCTCCTATACCTTTGCCTCGGTCCCCGTGGACCAGAAGGATCCGTCTCCTCCTCAACATCAGGCATCTCCTCATCGCCTTCTTCTTCGTCACCCTCTTCATCACCCTCTCTCTGTTCATTGAATCGGTAACTATCTCCTTGTTCATCTTCAACCGTGTGAAGATGACCGAAAGCTTTCACAGTTATCTTCCAATGTCGCCTCATGGTGGCGAAGCTGAACTGATCGATGGGCTTAGACACCCACAGTGACTCCTAAGGCAATGCATTCTGCTGCAGAATCATTGCGCTAATCAACCTCGCATAAGGGATCATCTTTCGCTTGAATGATTCCCTTGTATCCCATGTATTGATCATCACAATTTGACGCCATGATAGCTTGGGCGTCCCATACAACAACGCATGCAAAACCCGCCAGTCGGGTGCCTTCACTTTACCGCGGTCCCCGTACCGCACCATAACATTTTCTAACGAAATGCCTTGTAATATTTTTCCCATCAAAGACAAATCGCTTCTCGACTCCCCCGCGCCCCCAGAACCTGTCAATACGGATGCTAGCATTTGCGGCGGATCAGCTTCGTTTATTTTATTGTCCAAAAACTGATCATACCAACAGTAGCAAAGGTTGTAGCGGACACGGTGGAGGAGCTCATGTTTAATCTTGAGGCCATTGTAAATAGTGTGGCAAAAAGTTTTGAGAATAGAAATCCAAGTAACGATTTCACAAAGGTTTTTAGTAAAAATAGCACCACTTGCCCCACGGTAGGGGCCAAATTGTTTTGGTAAAAAATTACCGAAGCAATTAAGTGATCAAATTAGTTAAGTGAGTTAGTGTGCAAAAACAGTTTCCAGGATACGGCTCAGGATATTGAGTTGTATCTACGATCAAACTATGAGCAAAAAGTAAAGGGGGTGACACGAGATATACGAGGAAAGCCTTTGATCAATCTAGATCGCCGGCACAAAACCTCGGGAGCTGACAATCGCAGCTGCCTTGTTCTTCTTATTGCTTTAAACGTCAGGATACAGTGCAGGATATTGATTAGATCGCTAAGTGTTACAATGCTTTTTGTGAAAGTGAAAGTTGCGAGAGAGTAAAGTGTTAGAGAGCAGTGAGTGTTGTTGTGTCCTATTCAATCTGATTTATCCAACTATTTATAACTAAGAAATACAAACAAAAATTCCTATAAACGGGGGATGCCTCCGAATATTCCATAGTTAACGTTATGGACCGGGTAAAGCGGCTTCAACGTCTTCCTTTGAACGACTTAGACCGAGTCTTCCGGGGAAAGGGTCCTCATGAACGTTACGAGCTTGGACTCATATTCCTGCACATAATCCGTTAGTGATCCTCATGATACCGTTCAGGATGTTACCAATATCCTGAATGAGCATCCTGGGCATGAACATATAACATACAACCAAGATATAACTTAAGATATTATCCAGGATATGGGCTCAGAATTTCACCCATAACATATATATAGGGTAGAGTTCATGCGAGAACCAACTTTAGGGCAAGAACCACGAGAACCAGTATGAACACAACAAAAACTATTTAAAAAAGCTTAAAAACACATAATTTAAAAAAAAAATTCCATTAAAATCGTAGCTTTTTATTAATAATTTTTTTGTTAATCCGAATAACAATTACTGATGCGTGCATATGTCATATTTCTTGACAACACCTATACCATTTCCCTTCTATCTACACTATCATCTGTAATACATTAGCAGTATTATATAATTTCCATTCCGTCTACACTACAATTTATAAAATTAAAACACCTATAAATATTTTTTTTAAAATCACTAAGGTCATTCATATTGATGCACATGTGCATAGTTTATACGTTAATGAGAGAATTAATGTTAATGCACATATGCATTACATTTGTATGTTTGGTTATCTTATGGGTTGTCTATTATTGTAGATCAATAAATGAAAAAAAAAAGTGAAGAATGTAACTTTTGTTCTGAAATCAAGGAATAAAGGGTAAAAAACGCAGATGTTATGGAGGATGATGACGTAATGGTTAATCAAAGAGTTAAAAAAGGTTGTTTGTTATTTAATGATGCAGTTGGAAAGAGATGCACATGTGCATCACTTTATAAATGATGTTGTCATTTGTATGCACGCATGCTATTTTGGTTAATTTTATCTGGTGGTTAATGGTTTGGTTATATTTGTATGTTTATGATGTAATATATTGTTTGGTATGGTATGAAGGTCGGTGATGAACATGTGCATAGTTTGAAATTGTATAATATTGGTAATGTATTATGGATGGTAGTGTAGACGGAAGTGAAATTGTATAAGATTAGTAATGTATTATAGATGGTAGTGTAGATGGAAGGGAAATTGTATAGGTGTTGTCAAGAAATATGAAATATGCACGTGTGCATCAGTAATTGTTATTCGGATTAAAAACAATTTCAAAAAAATGATAAATAAAATGTTGTGATTTTTAATGAAGTTTTTTTTGTGTGTTTTAAAAGTTTTTTTTAAATAGTTTTGGTTGTCTTCACACCAGTTCCACGTGGTTCTTGCGATAAATGGTGGTTCCAAAATGATCTTCACCCTGTATGTGTGTGTGTGTGTATATATATATCCTTAGGAGTTTACACTTTTATCATAAAAAAAGTTAGTTGCTGATGTGAGGCTATTTTATTTGGTAGTAATCTTTTCTCTTAGGTTACATGTTAAGTGTTGCCTACTAGACAACACCTCAGTGACACATAAGCACAGGGAGAAATACCACACTCAAATGACTTGAGAGGTGTGATAATTACGTGGGTGTGGAGGATTTTTGTAATAATTATCTAATTATTATTCTTAAATATATAAACATATTTCTTGATTTGTGATTGGATGAGAAATGAGCATATGTCAGAACCATTTAACCAAACCTTCATGGTTATCGTTACGCCCTTGACGGGGTAGTGTGTAACGCCCAAAGGGTTGAGGTGGCACCTTATCCACCACCGAGATACGCCTATAACTGCTAGTCTTGCCGGAAGTTTTGAGTTCTACACCATACAAGGTTGGATATAAGGAAAGGTTTGAAGGTTTTGCTTAGAGGATTGTTGGGTGTTGCATTCCTTATCTCAGGAGTTTTTAGAATGATCTCCATAAAAAAAGTTAGAAAGAAAAAATGAGACCATTGGCAAAGGCAAAGCCTTTAAACACCTTGGAAAGGGGAGGTCTTGGGTTCAAGTCCCACAGATGACAGGAATAAAAGAAAGAGTGAATTACAAGTTTTGTCCTTTATCTATATACCAAATTTAAGGCGGTGTCCTTTATCTTTAAAATTGACGAGTTTTATACTTATTGTATTAGAATCTTGCATGGTAAGTCCTTTGACACTAACCCAGTTAAATTTTGTCATTAAACCATGTCACGTGCCTTGCACATAAGGGTGTATTTGTCATTTCACTCTGTAAGGGATATTTTGTAAATATTACATATTCAGGGTATTTTGTAAAATATTAAAATACATATATACAATAGGAAAATACTTTATAATCTATCTCTTTAATCTCTCTCTCTAAACTCTCCACAACCCTACACAGACCATTTCTCCACGGCCATCAGAAACCCTCTCTCTGGCGTCCGCCATCGCATAGCTTGTCATGTAACACCTGAACGTTGAAACCCACACAGACCATCTCTCCGGTGGCCACCTGAAACCCTCTCTTCGGAGTCCTTCGTAAACCCCCAGACCCTGTCGCACGACACCTGAATGTTGAAACCCATAAATTGGTGTTTACAATGAATATTCAATCTGTAAACAACTTCAAGTAATTGATTTGTTGTTATCTTCTCTCTTGATTTGATATTTTGATTTATATATGTGGAGTTTGGAAAATGATGATAAAATATCATTTCATGTATCATAGGCGCTGTGCTATATGCTCTTCTGAACGATGGTCTCTGATTTTTGTTACCAGATCTATGGTCTCTAATTTTTGTTTTAATTTAATCTACTGATAATTTTTTTTTCAATTTGTTTGGTTATTTGTGTTCATATTTTAATATGCCAGTAATTATGCTTGAATGGTCTGTTGAGGGAAATGGGTAACGGAGCATAACGATGAAGGGTCGGGACAGTGGTGGTGTTGAGAGTGGTGGTGGGTGGTGGAAATCAGTAGTGGTGTTGGTGATGTTGAGAGTGGTTGTCACACCCCGACCGCGTAAAACAACAAATCACGGCGGAAACGTCGGGGAGTGTTGTAACAGAATCATTGTTTCATAACACATGAAATTTAAAGTTTGATTTCATTAATTAAAGTGTTTACATTGACTAAGAACTTACAGAAACATAACATGAATCAAATTGTCTTTCATAGTTTTAAGTCACTAAAGCCTAGATTCGCCTAAGTGTGTCACGAACATCATTATGCAATAGCTCCTGAAACACATGTGAAAATAGGTACGTCAGCATAAAAAATGCTTGTGAGATACATAGGTTTTGTTGTTGTAGGATTCATGACTTGTAAGTAAAAAAAAATTGTTTAAACAAAAGATAGTCATGAATCTTGTAAAACGTTTTCTTTTATAAAACCTTATGAAATTCTATATGAAAATCAGATGTTATAAAAGAATAATGCATGGTTAAATAAATAACTAAGTAAAAATGAGTTTGTATAAGATATGTCGTTTGTAAACTGTAACAACTCTTGCCAAAATTATTATTTCTTATTTTAATAATGTCCATTAGGAAACCCTAATTGAGACCCCCAAGTAGTATGGCATGACCCATAATTTTTAAAACGATCAAAGCTAGGATCGGGACCCCCTAAAACTCAAGGGGGTATCCCCTAATTGATAATTATCCTTCAAAATAGTTGTAAATCACGAACTTTCGTTTAATGTTGACTCACCAGGGCTATGTGGGACACGAGGCCACCCTAGCTAAAATAGGTGTGCCCCGCGTGTCGCGCCAGGATCCCTGGCAGCCTGCGCGACACGCGGGAGGGACTAATATTCAGTATATATAGTAGGGGTTGGCACTTGCATGGGAAATCTGTTATGACGAAAAAATTAGTCACATACGTTGAGATTTCGTTGTTTCGTTCAAAAACACACACATTCACGAACCTCTGCTACGACAACAGGGTAATAACTCGATCACTGCTACGATATAATGTCCGATTGATTGAAACCGATCCGATGGATGTTTAAGTGCTGCCTGAACTCAGACTATACTTTGTCATTCATCGTGAGGGTTTTGATTTCGTGAATAGATCGTAAATGTTGTATTAAGTTACTGACCTAGTTTTGTGTGCATTATTATTTAACTAGGTTACGAGGTTAAATCAGTAGGAAAGGTTCTGTCCAACTAAACTTGCAATGTGAGTCATTCTCTTTTTACCAAATTGCTTTACAAAACCCTAAATGTTTTCCAGTTATATTTTGCAGTGATTAAGTCTTTGCTAATCTTTAATTACTGACAGTATGTGGGGGGTTTTGTGCACATTACTACTAATGATTTATCACGTTAGGTGGGCGAGCCTAATTTAGTGATATGTCCACGGTCATAGATACGGTCGAGTGACAACTGAACCAGCTAATTAATAGATAGGGGCAAATGTGAAAACTCTTAATGCTGTAAATGATAACAATGTGTCATTTTGTACAAATTGAATGACTCGCCAGTATTTCCCCGCTGATAAAATTTTGTTAAACATGTTTCAGGTGATTTACTGTGAACCAGGGAAAAGTGTCGCGTAGCACTACAACTTGAAGAAAGTGGCTCAATAAAATAAATAAACATGTTTTTGTGTAAACAGGGAATTTCCCCGTGAAATTTCCTTATTGTAAACTATGGGGTTTGTCCCAAAATGTAAAATAAAATAATTGGGTATTTTCATTTTAACGATCCTGTTAATATTTCCGCTGCCAATTTAATTACAAATACCACGGGTTTCTGTCCCGCGGCTCCTGAACCGGGAAAAACCGGGACGGGGGCCGTGACAGAAAAAAGGTGGTATCAGAGCCACTGATTTAAGGCTTTAAGCTAATTAAGTATTTAGAAATACTTAATTTTTCAGATTGCCATTTTGTGATTCTCTGAGAATTTAATTTAATAAATAAAATTTTAACTTAAATTTGTGTGTGTTTCTTCATGTGTGCTAACAACATGAATGAACTGTCGGAGGCACTCCGAAACTTTACTATCCATACCACCGACATGGATACCACCGGGACCTTAACTGGCTATCAGGCTGATACTGAAGTGCCAATAGTATCCTGGATTGGAAACGTGGACGTAGGAAGAAGCCAGCTGCCCAGAAGGTGAAAAAGACTGAGGATACGAAGGACAAAGGGAAAGGCAAGGAGATCGGGGAAAGTTCCAGGCAAGCCCAGGAAATGCCACCATGGGAGGAGCTTGATCGAAAACTGGCAAATTGTGACCTTATCGGACCTACCGATGAAAACATGTTCAATTTCCCAGCCCAATGACAACTCCCAATTAATTTGGAACCGGCCATCCCAGACCCTATTGTCAACCCCCAACCTGTTACAGGCCAGCTGGAAGAGTGGTGGACAAGTGACTGGCACTTTCAGAATTTTATGAATAACCCCAATGTCTATTTTCCCCAGTTTGACCCTGAACCTGCACCATTCCCACCTATGAGCGCAGAAAACGTTGCCGAGTTACGCCGCTACGGCGAGGAGTTGGTGGATGCGGGAAACCGGATTAGGGAAGTGGGGGAGAATATCACCTGGAAATACGACGAGAGGGAGCGTCGTTTCTTAAAGGCCAGCTAACTGTGGTTGTGTGAATGTATAATAATAATAATATATAAAATATAATAATAATATAACAATGTATAATAATAACTAAAAATAAAACTTTTGTAAAATAGACGGCTTGTATCGATGCATACTAATATAAAAATATATGGAAGTCGCAAGGTCGACAATTTTGGCTATATGTGTTGACTTACTTGTTTCTGTGATCGCTTTATTGTGTTTGGTTACTATTCATTTTGTGACAATAATTTGCATATATATTTAATGATCCAGATGGAAAACGCGGAAAACCAACCATTCAATGAAGTTATTCAATCTGAACAAAACAATGAGGATCACTTCCTTAATAGGCAAGATATAGAAAATATCGTTGCCCAGGGCATAGCCAATGTTATCCCGGCAATTGTTGCTGCCGTTAAAAATCCAGCTGAACCTTCCCAAGCCAACCACAGCAAGCACACTCGGGATAATAATTTCAGTAACAGTATTAATGGAGGCAGCAACAATGATAATAATGTGGTTCAAGCACCAATACTTAAGAAAATGAAAGTTGCAACGCCTGGTTGCACTTATAAAGAATTTCTTGCCTGTAAACCCATTGAATTTGCAGGCAATGAAGGGGCGACTGCCGCGCTGCGTTGGTTGGAAAAGACCGAAGCAGTAATTAAAATAAGTAAATGCTCCAAAGAAGACAAGGTTATGTATGCATCCCGCCTTTTCAAATAAGAGGCATTGGAATGGTGGAATACAGTATTGCAAGCCAAAGGAAGTGACATGGCTTATGCCATAAGTTGGGAAGAATTTAAGCAATTGGTGGAAAGGAGGTTTTGTCCCGAATATGAAAAGGAATAAATGGCAAATAAGTTCCTGAGCCACCGAATGGTGGATGTTGACTGTCGAGGGTATACTTCGAAATTTTTCGAGTATGCCAGAATTGTACCAACTCTGGCTTCACCAGAACCGATACTTATTTCTCGCTATATTTGGGGTTTAATTAGCGAGATTTGTGATATCATCAAACCTGCGAGAGCCCGCACAATTGACGATGCGATTGAATTGGCTAATACTTTAATTGACGGGCTGGTGCGTACAAGAGAAGAAAACATGAAAAAAGGAATTAGCCCAAAACATTACCCAGGGATTTCGTGTGGGTAATACTAGTAATTTCAAAAAGAAGGGAACCGGGCAACCCTCCATACCGCCATTTTGCGGAAATTACAAAAAGAAACATTTTGGAAAATGTAAGGAAAATTGCAATTTCTGCAAGAAACCAGACCACCAAGAGGAGGATTGCAGGAAGAAATCCATGAATTGCTTCAATTGCGGAGAAACCGGGCATTTCAGACCAGTATGCCCTAAACTGGTTAAGCCAGCTGACAACAAGGCCAAACCTTCTGAAGGAACTAATAAGAAGAATGCAAGAGCCTTCCAGCTGAAAACGCAAGAAGCCGATCTGATTCCAGATATGATAGCTGGTACGTTTCTGGTACACGATGTTTATGCAAAAGTATTATTTGACTCTGGTGCATACCAAAGTTTTATCAATACTTCATTCTGCCAAGCTCTTAAGCAAACTTTAACCAAACTTAGACAGGCTTATACGGTAGAAACAGCAGATGGTAACTCTGTTAATATAGATAAGGTTCTACAAGAAGGAAAGATAGAACTTTCAGGCTATAAATTTTCTGCAAACCTACTACCTATGAATTTAGCTGGATTCGATGTCGTGCTAGGAATGGATTGGTTAGTAGCCAACCATTCTCGAATCCTCTGTGATAAGAATTCCATAGAAATTCATACACCAGTAGGAGAAGTAATTTCGATTTCAGGAGATAAGCCACGTAAATCAATGAAGTTCATTTCAGTAATGAAAGTTGCTAGTTATGAACAAAAGCAAGGAATAGTGTATATGATTTTGGTAATCATTAACACTAAAGGTAAGGAACTTAAGGAAATCCTAGTAGTGTCAGAATACCCGGATGTATTCCTAGAAGAGCTACCAGGATTGCCACCAGATAGGGAAGTAGAGTTTAGAATTCTTTTAATTCCTGGAACTACACCAATAGCCAAGGCACCCTGTCGGTTAGCACCCACTGAAATGCTAGAACTGAAAAAACAATTAGATGAATTGCTAAGCAAAGGATTCATACAACCTAGTTCATCCCCTTGGGGAGCACAAGTGTTGTTCGTGAAAAAGAAGGATGGGTCGATGCGAATGTGTATCGATTATAGGGAATTGAATAAGGTTACAATTAAGAATCGATACCCATTACCTAGGTGTTAGGGGTCATTTTCTTAACGTATATATCCTGACCAATATCCTGCCTATGTTTGTTCATTTGTGACCAGGATGCTGGAAGAGGATATTGCTAACATCTTGGGCGATATCCTGAGGCTTATTGAATTAACCACGTGCAGGTTAAGGGCTGAGACTTGCTAACGGTCAAGAGGACTTCTTCTCCTCAAGACCCGGATGAATTTGTTGAGAGAGAGACGTTGTGCCCGAAAGACCAGGTCTACAACGTTCGAAGAAGGAATATTCGGAGGATCCCGCAAGTTTAGGATAGTTTGTTATTTTATCTTAACTATAAATAGATGGGGACGGATCAGCTTAGAACACACAATTTTTCACTAACACTCTCATACACTTACACTCTCTAGCTCATTGCAAACTCCACACTTGTATTCAAGTTTCGTTGTAACACTTAGTCGATCCGTACCACATCCTGCACTGTATCCTGATTTTTGAAGCAATTGAAGAACAAGGCAGCTGCGATTGTCAGCTCCCGAGGTTTTATGCCGGCGATCTAGATTGATCAAGGGCTTTCCTCGTACATCTTGTGTCGTTTACTTTATTTTTGCTCATTGTTTGATCATAGATACAGCTCTACATCTTGATCCGTATCCTGAAACTGTTTTTACAAATCAACTTGATTAAAATATTTTCGACACACATTTCTAGCACACTACCTCACTTAACTAATTTGATCACTTAATTACGTCGGTAATTTTTGACCAAAACAATTTGGCGCCCACCGTGGGGCAAGTGGTGCTCTCTTTACTAAATTTTTTTGTCAAATCGCTAATCGGTTTTCTATTTTCAAAACTTTTTGCCACATTGTCCATAATGGCCTCAAGATCAAACATGAGTTCCTCTACTGTGTCTGCTATGACTTTTGCTACTACCGGTTCGGTGCTTCCACCACCTCCTCCAAGGATGCCAGCCTCTACACAATCTCAAGATGTTATCCCTACTCGGAGTGTTCAGGGATCTGCTCCCGTTTTAGCTTCTAATAATGAAATTTTAACCTTATTTGGAAGTGTGCAGGAACAAATGAGGCAGCAACAGGAAACAAACCAGATGCTTTTAAGGGAAATACAACTCCTGAAGTCTGGCTCGAGCAGATCTGCTGAGGATATTGTCACTCCATTACATCCCAGAACGTTGAACTTCAGCTCAGCTGTGTATACTGAGGATAACAGGGGGAATATTGTGCCCAGTCTTCCTCAGAATCATACTCCTGAAATACCCTCCTTGGTCAGGATGTCAACCATAAGGAGCTCAGGATATGCTTCAGGATATGAGCAAAATCCTCCAACTGGTAACGTGTCTAATAATAATAATACTCATGCTACTAACAGTGGTGGATCTTTGCAGGATACAGGTGTAACATCAGCACTTACAAGGGAACTTCAGAAGTTAAAGGACATGATATCTAGTGTACCTGGGGTGGTCCAGCCGATCCCGGAAGTGTCTCAAGACAACCACAAGATATCTCGTTTCGCGTATCCTATCTGTGATGCTGAGATCCCAAAGAGATTCCAAACCCCCAACATGAAGCTTTATGATGGGACTACGGATCCTGAGGAGCATATTGCTCAGTATAGGGAAAGAATGGAGATTAACCCTATCCCTCCGGAGCTCAAGGAAGCGTGCTTGTGCAAGGGATTTGGTTCTACTCTAACAGGATCAGCCTTAAAATGGCTGTTAAACGTTCCTCCTCACTCAATTACTTCATTTGCTCATCTGGTCAATTTATTTAACAGTCAATTTTCTTGTAGTCGGAGTTTTGAGAAACTAATAAGTGATCTTTACAGGATAACTCAAGGGCCTCAGGAATCCTTGAGGGATTATGTGAACAAATTTAGTCGAGAATCCTTGGATATCCCACATCTTGATGTTGCAACAGCTGTGCAAGCTTTTAAGATGGGATTACAAAAGGATTCTCAGTTTTATTAGGATCTTGTAATGAATCCCTGCAGGAATCTCGATGAAGCTCGTAACAGGGCTTTGAGATATATCCGTCTGGAAGATGACAGGAAGATGCAAGAAAGGATGAACTCATCCAACACTTATGAATCAACCAATAGGAAGTCAGAATCCTCGTTCAAGTCATATCGGCCTAAGCCGTATAGTAGAAATGAAAACAAAAGAGTGAACGTTGTCGAAGATGAGGATCCTGAAGAGTATCCTGAGTTGTCCGAATATTGCTTTTCTGTTAATATTCCTGAATTGATGTATGCTATGCAGGGTCTAGGAGACAAAGCTAGGTTGCCTCGAAAGAATCAACAAAAGGCTGACTGGAAAGATAAGTCAAAATGGTGTGCTTTCCACGAAGATTTCGGACATGTGACTGAGGATTGCATTGCTCTAAGGAAAGAAATAAGCTATCTTCTAAGCAAGGGATATCTGAAAGATATCTTAGGAAAAAAGAAGAATAAGGGTCAGGATACTGAGAAGGATCCTGAACGAGCAGCATCACCTCCCGCGGATGCCAAGATAATCAACTTCATTTCGGGGGGATCCGACATTTGTGGAACTTCGTATTCGGCAGCAAAGAGACATGCAAAGGAAGCCAAGGCTGAAAGGGGAGACAGACCTGTCAGGATGACTACCCTCACAACTGACAAAGTGATCACTTTTGATGCAGATGACAGGGATACTGTCCAGGATCCTCACCATGATGCTCTGGTAATAACGTTATATGTGGCTAACCATTTTGTGCGCAGGATACTGGTTGATAATGGCAGCTCCGTCAACATAATCCAACTAGAAACTCTGAAGAGAATGAATGTATCTCCAATGGATATCACTTCAAAGTCTACCGTGCTTGTTGGATTCAGTGGAGAGGCTAGAAACACAGTGGGAGAGATAAAGTTGCCAGTATACGTTGAAGGAGTCAATTCGATACAACGTTTCTGTGTGATGGATTCTCTATCCTGCTATAACATCATACTGGGAAGACCGTGGATTCACGATATGAAGGCCGTGCCATCAACATATCACCAATGCATCAAGATACCTACCCCCTGGGAAGTGGTCAAAGTTGATAGTGATCAGCAGGAGGCGAAAGAGTGCTACTCATCCTCGATGAAATCCTCAGCCAAACCTAGTGCAGCATAGCAATTAAAGATGCGGGCCCAGGATATCGTGGAGGATCCGGAGCAGGATGTGAAGAAAATTATCCTGGACCAGGATAATCCCGATATTTCGGTGCTCGTAGGGACCAATATCCCTCAGGATATTGAAGAACAATTAATTAACTTTTTGAAATGCAGGATGTCTACGTTTGCATGGAAGCATGAGGATATGACAGGCATATCCAAAGATATTATCACTCACAAGCTTGGAATTGATAAATCATTCAAGCCTGTGCAACAAAAAAGAAGGAAGTTTGCTCCTGAGCGGAACGCGATTATCCAGGAGGAAGTTAAAAGATTATTAAAGTCCAGAATGATCAGAGAGGTTAAGTTTCCAAGATGGCTAGCAAACGTAGTTGTGGTACAGAAGAAAAACGGGAAATGGAGAGTCTGTGTAGACTACACAGACTTGAACAAAGCTTGTCCTAAAGACCCATTTCCTCTTCCTCACATTGATGCAATGGTAGATGCCACTGCCGGACATGAAATGCTGACCTTCATGGACGCATCTTCAGGATTTCAACAGATCCAAATGGAACCTTCTGACCAGGAGGATACTGCCTTCATGACACCAACAGGTATTTATTGTTATACAACTATGCCTTTTGGTTTGAAAAACGCAGGTGCAATATACCAAAGATTGGTAAACATGATGTTCAAAGACAAACTGGGAGACACCATGGAAGTATATATCGATGATATGGTGGTGAAATCTAAAAAGGCTGAGGATCACCTCCAGGATATCAAGGGAGCATTTGATATCCTGGATCAATACAACATGAAGCTGAATCCTGCTAAATGCCATTTCGGAGTGGGGGCAGGAAAGTTTCTTGGGTATATGGTGACGAAAAGGGGGATAGAGGCAAGCCCGGAGTAGATTAAAGCTATCCTGGATATAAAATCACCCTCGAATATGAAGGACGTACAAAGATTAACAGGCCGAGTAGCAACCCTAAACAGGTTTATCTCAAGATCCTCAGAGAAATGCAAAGACTTTTATGATATCCTGAAGAAGAACAAAAAATTCGAATGGGGGGAGAAGCATGAAGCAGCCCTGCAGGATTTGAAACGATATCTCACAACCGCACCTCTATTGATGAAGCCTGAAAATGGTGAACCACTATCCCTGTACCTTGCTGTATCAGGGAATGCTGTAAGTGTCGTTCTTATAAAAGACCATGAAGGTCAGCAATATCCTGTTTATTATGTTAGTAAAAGTTTGTTAGATGCTGAAACTAGGTATTCTCATTTAGAAAAATTGATACTAGCATTAATTGTGGCATCAATGAAACTTCGGCATTATTTCGAGACACATAGGATACATGTTAAAACAAATTATCCTATCAAAAATGTGCTTAGGAAACCAAAGATGTCAGGCAGAATGGCCAAGTGGTCAGTAAAGTTAAGTGCTTATGATTTAGTATATGAACCTAGAAATGCCATAAAGTCTCAGGCTTTAGCTGACTTTGTGGCTGATTTCAGTAGTGACATTCAGGACGAGGTAGACCTAGAAGTTCAACAGTTAGGAGAATCCTCAGGATCCTGGACATTATATACTGACGGTGCATCTAATGTAAGAGGAGTAGGATTGGGAATACTACTAAAATCACCACAGGGGGACATATTACCCCAGGCTATTAGATGTGAATTTCCCGCTACTAATAATGAAGCAGAGTATGAGGCTTTAATTGCAGGATTAGAGTTGGCTAAGAGCATGAGTATCAAAATTTTGCAAGTATATGTGGACTCTTTGTTAATTACTAACCATTTTAATGGATCCTATGCAGTTAAGGGAGAGAAATTAATCGAATATCTCGATATTCTCAAAAAATTAGCAGGATATTTCGATGTTTTTATACTTGAACAGGTACCAAGGGAAGATAATGCTGAAGCAGATGCCTTAGCAAATCTGGGATCATCGATCAGGATACCTAAAGGGACGCAAATACCAATACTCAGGATAAAGAGGTAGCTGGTATTCAGGATCCTGGAGTAGAACATCTCGAAGAGGATCCTAAATCCTGGACGGCTCCAATCATGAAATATCTCAAAGAAGGACACATCCCTGGAAATGAAAATCCTAAGGCATTTAGGATGAAGGTATCACGATTCGCTATTATAGATAATATTTTATACAAAAAATCTCTTGCAGGACCGTATTTGAGGTGCTTGGAGGATCCTGAAGCCAAGGAAGTACTTCAGGATATACATGAAGGGGATTGTGGTAACCATGCTGGGGGCAGGTCGTTATTCTCAAAAGTATTAAGAACAGGATATTATTGGCCAACAATGAGAAAAGATGCCGCAGAATATGCTCGAAGATGTGACTCATGTCAAAGACATAGTAACATACTGCATCAACCTGCTGAACCATTGTATCCTATTGTTTCCCCTTGGCCATTTATGAAGTGGGGTATGGATATAGTGGGAAAGCTACCGAAAGCTCCGGGAGGAAAAGTCTTCATGCTAGCAATGACGGATTATTTCTCTAAGTGGGTTGAAGCCGAAGCATTTGTTCAAGTTAGAGACCAAGAAGTAGTATCCTTCATAAAGAGGAATATCCTGACCAGATTCGGAGTACCAGCTGAGATAATCTGTGACAATGGTTCTCAGTTCATAAGTAAGAGGACTACTGACTTTTGCAAGAGTTGGGGAATCAAAATGATCACATCCACTCCGGTACATCCTCAAGCAAATGGACAAGCAGAATCCTCAAACAAGATAATTGTCAATAACTTAAAGAAAAGACTTGGAGCCAAAAAAGGAAGATGGGCAGAAGAATTACCCTTTGTTTTATGGGCTGATAGGACAACGGTAAAGAATGCAACAGGCCAAACCCCGTTTTCCTTGGTGTTTGGAGCAGAAGCAATGATTCCAACGGGAATGACAATACCTACTGCAAGATCTATCTTGAGTGATCCTGAGCAGAATCCCGAAGCCTTGAGTCAGGATTTAGACACTATAGATGAAAAGAGAGATGCGGCAAGGCTAAGGATGGCAGCATATCAACAGAGAATATCCAGGGCATATAACAAGAATATTAGAACCAGAAGATTTAAGGTTGGAGATTGGGTGTTAAGAAAGGCTTTTCAAAATACTACTAATCCTGCCGATGGCAAGTTAGCTCCAAAATGGGAAGGACCATATGAAGTTGAATCAGAAGCAGGGAAAGGAGCATACAGACTCAAGAATATGGAGGGAGATATGCTACCGAGATCTTGGAATGCTATACACCTTAAGCTCTATTTCAAGTGAGTCTAGAATTTAATTTCTAACTCAAGATGGTATGAATTCTACTTCTTTTAAATATGTTTGGTTTAATTTGTTCTTTGTAACCTGATACTGACTTAAGCATCGGAGGGGTGTTAGCCAAGCTAACACCCACCTTAGTTTACATTTGTTTTGCAAGATATGTTTCAGGATATAGCTCCAGGATATGCACTCAGGATAACTCAGAAGATTAGAGGATTGGCCCCCTCTCTCACGTTTAAGGGATACTGATCCCTTCACAGGTTTAAAGGTATTCACCTTTCTTCCGAATTGGGTTTAAACACCCCGCCTGGAGCGCAAATTATTCAGGGATAGTTCAAGGTGGCGGGACCAGTCCATGTAAAAGTGGCTGACAATTTCGTTACCATTGGCTATATCCTGAATCCTAAAGGTATATGAGGATTGATCACCCTCTCTCACAAAAGGGTATTTTCATACTCTCTAAGGTTTAAAGGTTTTCACCTTTCTAAGTCTTGGAGTTTATACACTCCCGCCTGTAGCGCATGAAAAGTTGGGATTTTCCCCAGGATACAAAGGATTTATCTCCAGTACTGTTATGGGTGAAATTCTGAGCCCATATCCTGGAAAATATCTTGATTTATATCTTGGTTGTGTAATATATGTTTACGTCCAGGATGCTGGTTCAGGATATTGGTAATATCCTGAAAGGTATCCTCAGGATTACTAATGGATTATGTGCAGGTGCGTGGGTCAGAAGCTAGCAACGTTAACAAGACTTATTCCGCGGAAGACTCGGTCCAAGTCGTTCAAATGAAGACGTTGAAGCCGTGTTACTCGGTCCATAACGTTCATAATGGAATATTCGGAATAGCCCATATTTGTAGGGATTATTGTTTGTAATTCATTACTATAAATAGGTGGGTATATCAGATCAACTAGGACATCACAATTACACTCGCTACACTCTAACACTTGCTCTCTAGCAATTTTCACAAAATCATTGTAACACTTAGCGATCTGGTCTATATCCTGCACTGTATCCTGAAGTTTAAAGCAATAAGAAGAACAAGGCAGCTGCGATTGTCAACTCCCGAGGTTTTATGCCGGCGATCTAGATTGATCAAGGGCTTTCCTCGTACATCTCGTGTCATTTCCTTTACTTTTTGCTCATTGTTCGCTCATTGTTTGATCGTTGGTACAGTTCAATATCCTGAGCTGTATCCTGAATACCAATTTTCTAAATAACTCAACAAGCATATTTTCCAAACACTTTCTAGCACACTACCTCACATTACTAATTTGATCACTAAATTGCTTCGGTAATTTTTGACCAAAACAATTTGGCGCCCACCGTGGGGCAAGTGGTGCTCTCTTTACTAAAACTTTTTGTTAAATCGCTAATCGGTTTTTTATTTTCAAAACTTTTTGCTACATTGTCCATAATGGCCTCAAGATCAAACATGAGTTCCTCTACTATGTCTGCTATGACTTCTGCCACTACCGGTTCGGTGCTTCCACCACCTCCTCCAAGGATGCCAACTTCTACGCAATCTCAAGATGTTATCCCTACTCGGAGTGTCCAGGGATCTGCTCCCGTTTTAGCTTCTAACGATGAAATTTTAACCTTATTTGGAAGTGTGCAGGAACAAATGAGGCAACAACAGGAAACAAACCAAATGCTTTTAAGGGAAATACAACTCCTGAAGTCTGGCTCGAGCAGATCTGCTGAGGATATTGTCACTCCATTATATCCCAGAACGTTGAACTTCAGCTCGGCTGTGTATACTGAGGATAACAGGGGGAATATTGTGCCCAGCCTTCCTCAAAATCATACTCCTGAAATACCCTCCTCGGTCAGGATGTCGACCATAAAGAGCTCAAGATATGCTTCAGGATATGGGCAAAATCCTCCAACGGGTAACGTGTCAAATAATAATAATACTCATGCTACTAACAATAGTGGATCTTTGCAGGATACAGGTGTGACATCGGCACTTACTAGGGAACTTCAGAAGTTGAAGGACATGATATCAAGTGTACCCGGGGTGGTCCAGCCAATCCCGGAAGTGTCTCAAGACAGCCACAAGATATCTCGTTTTGCATATCCTATCTGTGATGCTGAGATCCCAAAGAGGTTCCAAACCCCCAACATGAAGCTTTATGACGGAATCCTGAAGAGCATATTGCTCAGTATAGGGAAAGGATGGAGATTAACCCTATCCCTCCGGATCTCAAGGAAGCATGCTTGTGCAAGGGTTTTGGTTCAACCTTGACCGGATCAGCTTTGAAGTGGCTATTGAATGTTCCTCCACATTCAATTACATCTTTTGCTCACTTAGTAAATTTATTTAATAGTCAGTTTTCTTGTAGTAGAAGTTTCGAAAAATTAACAAGTGATCTCTACAGGATAACACAAGGGCCTCAGGAATCCCTTAGGGATTATGTGAACAAGTTTAGCCGGGAATCACTAGACATTCCTCATCTTGATGTTGCAACAGCTGTGCAAGCTTTCAAGATGGGGTTGCAAAAGGATTCTCAATTTTACCAAGACCTTGTAATGAACCCATGCAGGAACCTGGATGAAGCTCGGAACAGGGCCCTAAGATGCATTCGGTTGGAAGATGACAGAAAGATGCAAGAAAGGATGAACTCATCCAACACTTATGAGTCAACTAACAGGAAGTCGGAATCCTCATTCAAGTCGTATCGGCCTAAGCCATATGGCAGAAATGAGAACAAGAGAGTAAATGTTGTCGAAGATGAGGATCCTGAAGAGTATCCTGAATTATCTGAATATTGCTTTTCTGTTAACATTCCTGAATTGATGTATGCCATGCAGGGTCTAGGGGACAAGGCAAGATGGCCTCGAAAGAATCAACAAAAAGCGGATTGGAAAGACAAATCAAAATGGTGTGCTTTCCACGAAGATTTCGGACATATGACTGAGGATTGCATTGCTTTGAGGAAAGAAATAAGCTATCTTCTAAGCAAGGGATATTTGAAAGATCTCTTAGGAAGAAAGAAGAATAAGGGTCAGGATACTGAGAAGGATCCTGAGCGAGCAGCATCACCTCCCGCGGATGCCAAGATAATCAACTTCATTTCGGGAGGATCCAACATTTGTGGGACTTCGTATTCGGCAGCAAAGAGACATGCAAAAGAAGCTAAGGCCGAAAGGGGAGACAAACCTGTTAGGATGACTACACTCACAATTGACAAAGTGATCACATTTGATGCTGATGACAGGGATACTGTCCAGGATCCTCACCATGATGCTCTGGTAATAACGTTATATGTGGCTAACCATTTTGTACGCAGGATATTGGTTGATAATGGCAGCTCCGTCAACATAATCCAACTAGAGACACTTAAAAGAATGAATGTATCTCCAATGGATATCACTTCAAAGTCTACCGTGCTTGTTGGGTTCAGTGGAGAGGCCAGAAACACAGTGGGAGAGATAAAGTTGCCGGTGTACGTTGAAGGAGTCAACTCGATACAACGTTTCTGTGTGATGGACTCTCTATCCTGCTATAACATTATACTGGGAAGACCGTGGATTCACGATATGAAGGCCGTGCCATCAACATATCACCAATGCGTCAAGATACCTACCCATTGGGGGGTTGTTAAAGTTGATAATGATCAGCAGGAGGCGAAAGAATGCTACTCATCCTCGATGAAATCCTCAACCAAACCTAGTGCAGCATAGCAATTAAAGACGCGGGCCCAGGATATCGTGGAGGATCCGGAGCAGGATGTGAAGAAAATTATCCTAGACCAGGATAATCCCGATATTTCGGTGCTCGTGGAAACCAATATCCCTCAGGATATTGAAGAGCAATTAATTAACTTTTTAAAATGCAGGATGTTGACGTTTGCATGGAAGCATGAGGATATGACAGGCATATCCAAAGACATTATCACTCACAGGCTTGGAATTGATAAATCATTTAAGCCCGTGCAACAAAAAAGAAGGAAATTTGCTCCTGAACGCAATACAATTATTCAAGAGGAAGTGGAAAGATTGTTGAAGTCCAAAATGATTAGAGAAGTCAAGTTCCCAAGGTGGCTAGCAAACGTGGTTGTGGTACAGAAGAAAAACGGGAAATGGAGAGTCTGTGTAGATTACACAGACTTGAACAAAGCTTGTCCTAAAGACCCATTTCCTCTCCCCCACATTGATGCAATGGTAGATGCCACTGCTGGGCATGAAATGCTGACTTTCATGGATGCATCCTCAGGATTTCAACAGATCCAAATGGAGCCTTCTGACCAGGAGGATACTGCCTTCATGACACCAACAAGTATTTATTGTTATACAACTATGCCTTTTGGTTTGAAAAATGCAGGTGCAACATACCAAAGATTGGTAAACATGATGTTCAAAGACGAACTGGGGGACACCATGGAGGTGTACATTGACGATATGGTGGTAAAGTCAAAGAAAGCTCAGGATCACCTCCAGGATATTAAAGGAGCGTTTGATATCCTGGATCAGTATAATATGAAGCTGAATCCCGCTAATTGCCATTTTGGAGTAGGAGCAGGAAAATTCCTAGGATATATGGTGACCAAAAGAGGAATAGAAGCAAGCCCGGAACAGATTAAAGCCATCTTGGATATTAAATCACCCTCAAATATGAAGGATGTTCAACGATTAACAGGGCGAGTGGCAGCATTGAATTGATTTATCTCAAGGTCTTCAGAAAAATGCAAGGATTTTTATGATATCCTGAAGAAGAACAAAAAAT
Organism: Helianthus tuberosus; assembly: GCA_030545235.1. Taxonomy (NCBI): domain Eukaryota; kingdom Viridiplantae; phylum Streptophyta; class Magnoliopsida; order Asterales; family Asteraceae; genus Helianthus; species Helianthus tuberosus. The sequence continues at coordinate 70,956,757 of CM060416.1, forward strand.
TCGAGTGGGGTGAGATGCATGAAGCAGCCCTACAGGATTTGAAACGATATCTCTCAACCGCACCTCTACTGATGAAACCTGAAAATGGTGAACCACTATCCCTGTACCTTGCTGTATCAGGGAATGCTGTAAGTGCCGTTCTTATAAAAGACCATGAAGGTCAGCAATATCCTGTTTATTATGTTAGCAAAAGTTTGTTAGATGCTGAAACTAGGTATTCTCATTTAGAAAAATTAATACTAGCATTAGTTATGGCATCAACCAAACTTAGACACTACTTTGAGACACATAGGATACACGTTAAAACAAATTATCCTGTCAAAAGTGTACTTAGGAAACCGGAAATGTCGGGTAGAATGGCTAAGTGGTCAGTAAAGTTAAGTGCCTATGATTTAGTATATGAACCTAGGAATGCCATAAAATCTCAGGCTTTAGCTGACTTTGTGGCTGATTTTAGTAGTGACATTCAGGATGAGGTAGACCTAGAAGTTCAACAGCTAGGAGAATCCTCAGGATCCTGGACATTATATACTGATGGTGCATCTAATATAAGAGGAGTAGGATTAGGAATACTACTAAAATCGCCACAGGGGGACATATTACCCCAGGCTATTAGGTGTGAATTTCCTGCTACCAATAATGAAGCAGAATATGAGGCTTTAATTGCAGGATTAGAATTGGCTAAAAGCATGAATATCAAAAATTTACAAGTATATGTTGATTCTTTGTTAATTACTAACCATTTTAATGGATCCTATGCAGTTAAGGGTGAGAAGTTAATAGAATATCTTGATATTCTCAAAAAATTAGCAGGATATTTCGATATTTTTACACTTGAACAGGTACCAAGGGAGGATAATGCTGAAGCAGATGCCTTGGCAAATTTGGGATCATCAATCAGGATACCTGAAGGGACCCAAATACCAATATTACATGTCTTATATCCTGCAACGAATCCTCAGGATAAAGCAGTAGCGGGTATTCGGGATCCTGAAGTGGAATATCCTGAACAGGATCCTAAATATTGGACGGCTCCAATTATGAGATATCTCAAAGAAGGACATATCCCCGAAAATGAAAATCCTAAGGCATTTAGGATGAAGGTATCACGGTTCACTATTATAAATAATGTTTTATACAATAAATCTCTTGCAGGACCGTATTTGAGGTGCTTGGAGGATCCTGAAGCCAAAGAAGTACTCCAGGATATACATGAAGCGGATTGTGGTAATCACACCAGGGGCAGATCATTGTTCTCGAAAGTATTAAGGACAGGATATTATTGGCCAACGATGAGGAAAGATGCTGCAGAATATGCCCGAAGATGTGATGCATGTCAAAGACATAGTAACATACTACATCAACCAGCTGAACCATTATATCCTGTAGTTTCCCCTTGGCCATTCATGAAGTGGGGGATGGATATAGTAGGGAAGTTACCAAAAGCTCCGGGAGGAAAAGTTTTTATGTTAGCTATGACAGACTATTTCTCCAAGTGGGTTGAGGCTGAAGCATTTGTCCAAGTAAGAGACCAAGAAGTAGTATCCTTTATAAAAAGGAATATCCTGACTAGTTTTGGAGTACCAGCTGAGATCATTTGTGATAATGGGTCCTAGTTTATAAGCAAAAGAACTACTGACTTTTGCAAAAGTTGGGGAATCAAAATGATCACATCTACCCCAGTACATCCTCAAGCGAATGGACAAGCTGAATCTTCAAACAAGATAATAGTCAATAACTTAAAGAAGAGACTTGGGGCCAAAAAAGGAAGATGGGCAGATGAGTTACCCTTTGTTTTGTGGGCTGATAGGACAACGGTAAAGAATGCAACCGGCCAAACCCCGTTTTCCTTGGTATTTGGAGCGGAGGCGATGATTCCAACAGAAATGACGATACCTACTGCAAGATCTATGCTGCAGAATCCTGAACAGAATCCTGAAGTCTTATGTCAGGATTTGGATACTATAGATGAAAAAAGAGATGCAGCAAGGCTAAGGATAGCAGCATATCAACAAAGAATATCCAGAGCATATAATAAAAACATAAGGACTAGAAGATTTCGAGTTGGTGATTTGGTGCTAAGAAAGGCTTTTCAAAATACCACTAATCCTGCCGATGGCAAGCTAGCTCCGAAATGGGAAGGACCTTATGAAGTCGAGTCAGAAGCAGGGAAAGGAGCATATCGGCTCAGGAATATGGAAGGGGATATGCTACCGAGATCTTGGAATGCTATACATCTCAAGCTTTACTTCAAGTGAGTTTAGAATTCAATTTCTAACTCAGAATGGTATGAATTTTATCTTTTTTAAATATGTTTTGGTTTAATTTACCCTTTGAAACTCAATACTGACTTAAGCATCGGAGGGGTGTTAGCCAAGCTAACACCCACCTTAGTTTACAATTGTTTTGCAGAATATCTTTCAGGATATAGCTCCAGGATATATGCTCAGGATAAGTCGAAAGATTAGAGGATTGGCCCCCTCTCTCACGTTTAAGGGATCCTGGTCCCTTCAAAGGTTTAAAGGTATTCACCTTTCTTTCGAATTGGGTTTAAACACCTCGCCTGGAGCGCAAGTTATCTAGGTATAGTTCAAGGTAGCGGGACAAGTTCATGTAAAAGTGGCTGACAATTTCGTTACTATTGGCTATATCCTGGATCCTAAAGGTATATGAGGATTGATCACCCTCTCTCACGAAAGAGTATTTTCATACTCTCAAAGGTTTAAAGGTTTTCACCTTTCTAAGAATTGGAGTTTATACACTCTCGCCTGTAGCGCATGAAATTTAGGGTTTATCCCCAGATATCAGGGTTTATCCCCAGTATGCTAAGGATTCATTTCAGGATATCAGGGGTTCTGCCCTTGGGAATTCGGAATTCATTCGAGTCAAAATGTAAATACATTTGTGTTTTTGTCGAACACAGGGGACACACATTATTCTGATTCAAAGGATGGATCCAAGTTTATAAGTATGCACTGGGGACAAATTTATGATAAAGGATTGGAACTGATTCTCTAAGAATCCCTGGTATGATCTCTCCTTTTTGTTTGGACAATCTATAGGTTATATTTCAATATCCCTTTTAAGATATCTTTCAGGATATCTCCCAGGATACATTTATGAGATGTGTTCCTAAGAATGTTCAAACCAAACAATTTTCACAAGTAAAATTTGTGTGACAATAATAATAAAGTCAAAAGAGTAGTTATATTATTAACATACCAAAAGATGTGCTCTTAGTTTCACCTCAAAACAAGGCCCATCCACTAAGAGCACTAATAGTTCATAACCATATTTACCCAACAGTTGAAGGCTTCATCTCAAACCGAGACCCATCCACCTTCAACTGTTGTATTGTTCAAAAAGCGTGCAGGAAATGTAAATTGTTCAGGTACGGGAAAGTAAAATGCAGAAAAGTAAATTGTTTGTGGAACTACAAACCAACATTCAAACTCAAAAAGGTGGGCTCTAGCCTTGGCACGTATATCCGTCATCGCCCACCTAAATGCCCTCACACAGCGGCATCTCCTCCAACTTTCTCAGACTTCTCCGCTCCAGCATCCTGACCAGCATCCTGCGCAGCATCCTGACCAATGACCATCTCAGCATCAGCTCCAGCATCCTTCTTCTCTCAAGCTTGGACCACCACCTCTGCTGACTTAGAAGACTCACCGGCTTCAGCAGAAAGTGGCACAGCTTTGCCTCCGAGCTCCTTTAACTTGGCCACCCAGGATTCAACTGGCCAAGATGGACAAACAAGGCCCGTCTCCTTGGCCTCGTAGGCCATCTTGATGCGTGCTTGTAGCAGGGAGACGATAGCAGAAGCCTTGATTCCCTCTCGAAAGTTGATTAAGGCCTGATCATGATCCATTTGAACGCTGGCAAGTTTGACCTCAGCATCTTGGGTGACCTTCTTTAGCAAGCTTTCATAGTGCCGGCTCTTCGCTTCAGCAATAGCACCTTGGTCAGCAACGGTGCTCTCGAGCTGTTTGATCCTGGCTTCATGAAGTGCCACAGTACCACAAGCGTCATTGTACAAGTGGAGCAAATGCTGGAGGCCCTGCACATTAATTACAGGTATGGAGTTAGAATGTATGCTGACTAAGACATCCTACCAGGATATCCTGTTAGGATATACGTGCAGGATATATGTGCAGGATATACATGAAGGATATGCGTCAGGATATTACCTTGTTGAGGAAGGATGTCATTGGCTCTAAGGAGTCAGAGAAGCTGAGTTCGTCATAGGAGAACCCTTCTGAGCCTGGAGCACTGACCTCAAGGCCCTTTCTCTTTTTCGCTGCGGAAGCACGGGTTCTTGGATTGGCCTTGGGAGCCGGGAGTGGCTTGGAGCTAGTAGCAGCAGGAGTCTCCTTCTTGACTATGGCTGGGGTTGGATAGCTGTCAAGTTCATCCAGGTCTAGATAGACTGGGACTTTGCTGGAATCTGCACACAGGGAGTAAATTCTAGATCCCTCCTATGAATAACAGATAAAAAAACATATGTGTGCAGGATATCTTGCAGGATCCTTACCAGACATGTTGGCACTGGAAAGAGGGCTTGGAGTCGGTGGGGATGGATTGAAACTTCTCTCTGCCTCTGGAAGGAGTCTGGTGGCGTCTATTCTTTCTTGAGAATTTGCAAGAGGAGGTGCAATCTTCCTGAAATCAGCTGCACAAAAATGAAAATTTGTTAGTTCAGAATATGAGACAGGATAAGAGACAAGATCATTCTTAAACCCTAAGTCCTACCCTTTCTTAACCATCTCATCGGATAATCCGTTCCACCGGGGATTGAATCCCTTTTTACGAAGAAAAACTTGGATTGCCAACCATCCTCATTTTTGGTGGCACGAAGTATCAATGGGGGACCGGAACTAGAGTAAAACAGAAACCTAGATGAGCCATGGCATCTAAGCTTGTAGGCTAAAGGGAGGTCATGGACGGAAAGGTCAGGTATGTGGTTTCTCTTGATTTGGTCAAGAACAGACAAAACACGCCAAAGCATTGGCATGGTTTGGCTAAAAGAAATTTTAGTGATGTTAAAAAACTCGGTAATAAAGTCCGGAAAGGGGAATCGTAGCCCTAAGGTAAAGGGGAAAGCATTGAAACAAATCCACTCGGTGGAAACCATATCTGACCGGATTTCTCTGTCAAAGGGTCGGAATATGGTTCCATCCGGAAAGATATAGGAGGATTTCAAAGCCGACAGATGAGCACTATCAAAGGTGCATGTTTCATTCTCCGGTTCTTGGAGAAGATTCTGTTGGATGAATGTGGGAGCCGAGTCACCTGAACTGGACCTCGTTTGCCTAGGCATTTGGTTGCCTGAATTCTTGCCGGAGTAAGATGAAAGATGGTTATGAAGATGAGAGAGAGAATATTACCTTTTTCTTGTTGATTGTGGGTAAAAAAAGAGATGAGGATGAGAAGATATAGGGTATGATGAGTAAATATAGGCCGGGTGGTTGAAAGCTGTCACATCAGAAGTCTTATCTCTTAATTGCCTCGGCCACTGTGAAAAAATGTAACCGTTAGGATATCAAACGGTAACATTTTTTGGGACAATTGTTATGGGTGAAATTCTGAGCCCATATCCTAGAAAATATCTTGATTTATATCTTGGTTGTGTAATATCTGTTTACGTCCAGGATGCTGGTTCAGGATATTGGTAATATCCTGAAAGGTATCCTCAGGATTACTAATGGATTATGTGCAGGTGCGTGGGTCAGAAGCTAGCAACGTTAACAAGACTTATTCCGCGGAAGACTCGGTCCAAGTCGTTCAAATGAAGACGTTGAAGCCGTGTTACTCGGTCCATAACGTTCATAATGGAATATTCGGAGTAGCCCATATTTGTAGGGATTATTGTTTGTAATTCATTACTATAAATAGGTGGGTATATCAGATCAACTAGGACATCACAATTACACTCGCTACACTCTAACACTTGCTCTCTAGCAATTTTCACAAAATCATTGTAACACTTAGCGATCTGGTCTATATCCTGCACTGTATCCTGAAGTTTAAAGCAATAAGAAGAACAAGGCAGCTGCGATTGTCAGCTCCTGAGGTTTTATGCCGGCGATCTAGATTGATCAAGGGCTTTCCTCGTACATCTCGTGTCATTTCCTTTACTTTTTGCTCATTGTTCGCTCATTGTTTGATCGTTGGTACAGTTTAATATCCTGAGCTGTATCCTGAATACCAATTTTCTAAATAACTCAACAAGCATATTTTCCAAACACTTTCTAGCATACTACCTCACATTACTAATTTGATCACTAAATTGCTTCGGTAATTTTTGACCAAAACAAGTACATCCTTGGGTTTTACCCTTGGGACGTAAAAAATTGCTTATGCAATGGGAACTGACATTAAGTAGATTTCTGAGATACTTGAAGACATTGTGCACAGGGGACATCCCTGCCGAGGTGGTGGTGTAGAGCTAAAAGGATGAAGTTTGCGACTAATGCACTAAGTACCTTGCACTGGGGACATCTTCATTAGAAGAGTTGCAAAGGGATTGAAGTTTGGTAATAGGTTTATATCCTATTTCTGGTATGATCTTTCCTTTGTAAGCCTCATTTAAGTTTTTAGTGACATTATGTTAAGTATCCTGACATATATCCTCAAAGTCCTTTTAAGGATATTTGATTAGGGTGTTTGAAACCAGTATTAGTTTGGAACTATGATCTTTTAAATATTATCAAAACTTGGTTTTGAAAAGATAGACTATTTTTTACTTTCTAAAGAAATTTTTACAAAATTGAAAGAACGTTTGGAAGATCTATCTAATACAAGGCTTTTGCAGTATGTTACTGAGCATACTGATCAGGATATTTTATAAGATACCAATACAAAATCTTTACAAAAATAAGACTCATACTAAGTAATGCAAAGTAATGCAAGGTAACAGAAAATAAGTCAAAAGATGAAATTATTCTTAAAGCGATCAATACTGGTTGATAACCGAAGGTTTCATCCTGAAACCCAGGACCCATCCGCCTTCGGTTATCAAATTGTTTAGAGACAGAAATGAAAATTGTTCATAAAGACATAAAATTGTTCGAATGAAAATAAGCTCTAGGGGGTAGTGCCTTCTTGCTCCATAGCGGTTTCAGCAACATCCGTTTTGGGATCCGCCTCAGCATCCTTGTCAGCATCGATTGCCTTTTCAACTACTTTAGAAGGTTCATCGACAGTTGATTTGGAAGAGGTACCGCCAAGATTCTTCAGCTTGGTCTCCCAAGCACCAACGTCCCAAGAAGGGCATTCGAAGCCTAATGTTTTGGCTTCGTGAGCCATCTTCAACCTAGCCTGGAGAAGAGAAATGACGACGGAACTTTTGAGGCTTTCTCGGTAACTGACCATATCCCGTTCGTACTGCACATGGGCAGCTTCCAGATCGGCCTGGGCTTGAAGAGTAGCTTTGTTAAGAGCAACTTGGTATTCCTGGGTCATAGCTTTGTATTTCTCCTCGTAATGACGAGACTTGGTGGCCGCGATCATACCTTGGTCAGAGATTGTGATTTCTGCTTCCTTTAGCTTAGATTCAAGTGTTTTGTTAAGCTTGCAGGATTCTTGATATAAATGAACCAAACGCTCAAGACCCTACAAAGGTAAGAGGACAGGGATTAATATTATTAAATCTTTGAAAATAGTCTAAATTGCAGGATATGATATAAAGATACTAACCTGGTTGAGAAAAGAAGTCATAAAACCACTGGCTTCAATGAACCCGTGCTTTTCGTAAGGAAAGGTGTCAGAAATGACAGGGGAATCGGGTTCTTTCCTTTTGCGGGAACTTGAACTCCGGGGCTTGGTAGCCGGTGAAGGTTTAGGAATGATGATGGCTTTGGAGCTGCTGGGTTTGGATGTAGCAGTGGTCTTGGAGCCAGGTTCTTTCTTGACCTGGATCTGGTCAGAATAGCTATCCAGTTCGTCAAGATCAAAGACTTCAGGGATCTTAGCTGGTGCTGCGTAAAGGAAAAAGTTTTACTCTTTATCATTATATTGTTTTGACTAATTATTTTGAACGGAATTCTTACCAGACATCTCGGATGATGAGTACTGACTTGAACTCGGAACGTGTGTGGTAAAAGTCCTGTCTATTGCAGGTAACCGGTAAACGGTATTGATTCTCTCTTCTGACTCAGCGGTAGGAGGGGCAACTTCCTTAAAGTTCACTGCATAAAGGTCAAAAAGAAGAATATTAATAGAGGATAACAATCAAATCGTCTATGAGGATATTTATGATCCTACCGGTGGTTAACCACTCCACCGGAAGGTTGGCACCCTCAGCAATGGAATCTCGTTTGACAAAGAAGAATTTGCGTTGCCATCCGTCTTCGTTTTTGGTGGCTTTGAGAATCAGGGGTTTGCTGGAGGTTGAAAAAAGCAAGAACCGGCTAGAGCCGTGGGATCGGAGGCGATAAGCAATAGGTAAATCCTCGATGCAGAGGTCAGAGCAATGGAGGTTTTTGATTTGGTTGAGTACAATCAAAACTCTCCAAACCATGGGCATGGTTTGAGCAAAAGAGATGCCAGTAATACGAAAGAATTGCATCATGAATTCAGGAAAAGGGTATCGAAGACCTAGTGAAAAAGGATATGCTGGAAAATAGATCCATTCGGTAGAAGAAACATCCGATCGGATTGACCGATCGAATGGCCTAAAGACTGTGCTGTCAGGGAAAGCGCCGGAGGCTCTTAAAGCTGCAATGTCTGCGTTGTCAAAAGCGCAGATCTCCTTCTCGGGATTTTTGAGAAGATTCTGCTGGGTGAAGGTTTCGGCAGCCATTGCTAGAAAGATGAAGTAAATTGACAGGAAGAAAATCAGAAATGGAGAATTACCTGAAGGGTCTGTTGAAGATATCTGCTTTTCAAACAAGAAAAGAGAAGATATAGGGGCATCGTGGATCTCCATTGAGTAAAAAACGCGTTGGAAGTTACGATGTGATCTTGACCGTCGCTTCGTTTTAAATGCCTTGAGTTGTGGGATAAGAATTTTGAAATATATCCGTTGGATTGGTATACCAACCAATATATTTGGGGACAATTGTTAGGGGTCATTTTCTTAACGTATATATCCTGACCAATATCCTGCCTATGTTTGTTCATTTGTGACCAGGATGCTGGAAGAGGATATTGCTAACATCTTGGGCGATATCCTGAGGCTTATTGAATTAACCACGTGCAGGTTAAGGGCTGAGACTTGCTAACGGTCAAGAGGACTTCTTCTCCTCAAGACCCGGACGAATTTGTTGAGAGAGAGACGTTGAGCCCGAAAGACCAGGTCTACAACGTTCGAAGAAGGAATATTCGGTGGATCCCGCAAGTTTAGGATAGTTTGTTATTTTATCTTAACTATAAATAGATGGGGACGGATCAACTTAGAACACACAATTTTTCACTAACACTCTCATACACTTACACTCTCTAGCTCATTGCAAACTCCACACTTGTATTCAAGTTTCGTTGTAACACTTAGTCGATCCGTACCACATCCTGCACCATATCCTGATTTTTGAAGCAATTGAAGAACAAGGCAGCTGCGATTGTCAGCTCCCGAGGTTTTATGCCGGCGATCTAGATTGATCAAGGGCTTTCCTCGTACATCTCGTGTCGTTTACTTTATTTTTGCTCATTGTTTGATCATAGATACAGCTCTACATCTTGAGCCGTATCCTGAAACTGTTTTTACAAATCAACTTGATTAAAATATTTTCGACACACATTTCTAGCACACTACCTCACTTAACTAATTTGATCACTTAATTACGTCGGTAAATTTTGACCAAAACACTAGGATTGATGACTTTTTCGACCAACTGCAGGGAGCTAGATATTTTTCTAAGATAGATTTACGCTCCTGATACCATCAGTTGAAGGTACAAGAGGAAGACATACCTAAAACTGTTTTCAGAACTAGGTATGATCACTACGAGTTTACAGTCATGCCTTTTGGGTTAACAAATGCTCCTGCAGCATTTATGGACAAGATGAATAGGATCTGTAAACCGTATTTGGATAAATTCATAATTGTCTTCATTGACGATATACTTATTTACTCCAAAAGTCAGGACGCACATTGTGAGCATCTACATGCACTCTTAACTGTGTTGAGAAAGGAAAAGCTTTATGCCAAGTTCTCGAAGTGTGAATTTTGGCTACAGGAGGTGCAATTTTTAGGTCACATGGTGAATCACAAAGGTATTCACGTAGATCCCTCCAAAATAGAAGCGATCACCAATTGGAAGGCCCCACAATCAACTACCGAAGTTAGAAGTTTTCTAGGATTAGCTGGATATTACAGGCGCTTCATAAGAGACTTCTCTAAGATAGTTGTTCCATTAACTAAGTTAACCTGTAAAACAGTTAAGTTTGAATGGGGACCCAAGCAAGAAGAGGCCTTTAGGACTTTAAAGCTAAGATTAACAAACGCCCTAATTCTTACCTTACCAGAAGGGACAGAAGATTTTGAAGTTTATTGTCACGCTTCTAAGCTAGGGTTAGGATGTGTGCTAATGAAACGCAAAAAGGTAATTGCATATGCCTCCAGGCAATTAAAGAAACATGAGGAACATTATACGACTCATGACTTAGAATTTGGAGCAATAATTTTTGCCCTTAAAATTTGGAGACATTATCTGCATGGAAGTAAGTTTACTGTCTATACCGACCATAAAAGTTTAAGGTACATATTTGGGCAAAAAGAATTAAATATGAGGTAAAGTAGATGGATGGAAATTCTAAGTGACTACGATTGTGATATTCAATATCACGAAGGAAAGGCAAATGTAGTAGCAGATGCCTTGAGTCGTAAGTATCATGAAAGACAAAGACGAGTCCATGCTCTTAGGTGAAATCTTAAATTAGATTCAATGGAACAACTGAAGAATGTTCAAGAAATAGCCATCAAGGATGATGTTGAAGGAATGAAAGGAAGGATAAAGGAATTAGAGCACGGAACTGATGGAATTTGGAGATTCCATAAGAAAAGGATTTGGGTACCTAAGCAAGGAAATTTAAGAGATAAGATTTTAGAGGAATCCCATAAATCTAGATATACCATGCACCCTGGTAATAATAAGATGTATCAAGATTTAAGAGGTAACTTCTGGTGGATAGGAATGAAAAAGGACATAGCTAGATATGTATCTAAGTGTCTAACTTGTTCACAAGTTAAAGCAGAACACCAGAAACCTTCAGGTTTACTTCAACAGTTAGAAATGCCTGTATGGAAATGGGAACTAATAACAATGGACTTTGTTACCAAGTTACCCAAGACCAGGAAAGGTAATGATGTAATCTGGGTGATTGTAGATCGATTAACTTAATCCGCTCACTTCCTGCCAATGAAGGAGACCTTTAGCATGGAAAGATTAGCAAAGTTATACGTAGATGAGGTAGTATCCTTACATGGAGTCCCACTCTCCATAGTATCGGATAGAGATAGTCGTTTCACTTCACATTTCTGGACAAGTTTCCAAGAAGCAATGGGGACCCGATTGAATTTAAGTACTGCATACCATCCCCAAACAGACGGACAGAGTAAAAGGACGATCCAAACCCTGGAAGACATGCTCAGAGCGTGTGTAATAAATTTTGGTAGAAATTGGGATGACCACCTACCCTTAATCGAATTCTCCTATAACAATAGTTATCATGCAAGCAGGACGAAAGTGTAGAACTCCAGTTTGTTGGACAGAAATAGGAGAAAGCCAATTATCAGGTCCCAAGATTGTACAAGAAACCACAAACAAGATAACTCAAATCAAGGAAAGACTGAAGACGGCTCGAGATCGCCAGAAAAGTTATGCCGACAATCGACGTAAGCCATTAGAATTCCAAGTTGGAGACAAGGTACTCTTGAAAGTTTCTCCTTGGAAAGGAATAATCCGATTCGGTAAGAAAGGAAAGCTAAGTCTAAGGTACATAGAACCGTTCAGAGTAATCAAACGAATAGGACCAGTTGCCTATCGCTTACAGCTACCAGAAGAATTATTTGGGGTACACGACGTGTTTCATATATCTAATCTCAAGAAATGTTTATCTAATGAATCCCTGGTAGTCCCTCTTCAAGATGTAGAGGTAAATGAAAAGTTAAAATTCGTGGAAAAACCTCTTCAAATAGAAGACAGAAAAGTCAAGTTCCTCAAGCACAAGAGACTGGAACTAGTCAAAGTAAAATGGGATTCGAAAAGGGGACCAGAGTATACATGGGAACTAGAATCGGAAATGAAGCGAAGATATCCTCACTTGTTCAATTAAATATCGAGGACGAGATTTTAAACAAGGTGGGGAGGGTGTAACAACTCTTGCCAAAATTATTATTTCTTATTTTAATAATGTCCATTAGGAAACCCTAATTGAGACCCCCAAGTAGTATGGCATGACCCATAATTTTTAAAACGATCAAAGCTAGGATCAGGACCCTCTAAAACTCAAGGGGGTATCCCCTAATTGATAATTATCCTTCAAAATAGTTGTAAATCACGAATTTTCGTTTAATGTTGACTCACCAGGGCTATGTGGGACACGAGGCCACCCTAGCTAAAATAGGTGTGCCCCGCGTGTCGCGCCAGGATCCCTGGCAGCCTGCGTGATACGCGGGAGGGACTAATTTTCAGTATATATATTAGGGGTTGGCACTTGCATGGGAAATCTGTTACGACGAAAAATTTAGTCACACGCGTTGAGATATTTGTTGTTTCGTTCAAAAACACACACATTCAAGAACCTCTGCTACGATAACAGGGTAATAACTCGATCACTGCTACGATATAATGTCCGATCAATTGAAACTGATCCGATGGATGTTTAAGTGCTGCCTGAACTCAGGCTATACTTTGTCATTCATCGTGAGGGTTTTGATTTCGTGAATTGATCGTAAATGTTGTATTAAGTTACTGACCTAGTTTCATGTGCATTATTATTTAACTAGGTTACGAGGTTAAATCAGTAGGCAAGGTTCTGTCCAACTAAACTTGCAATGTGAGTCATTCTCTTTTTACCAAATTGCTTTACAAAACCCTAAATGTTTTCCAGTTATATTTTGCAGTGATTAAGTCTTTGCTAATCTTTCATTACTGGCAGTATGTGGAGGTTTTGTGCACATTACTACTAATGATTTATCACGTTAGGTGGGCGAGCCTAATTTAGTGATATGTCCACAGTCATAGATACGGTCGAGTGACAACTGAACCAGCTAATTAATAGATAGGGGCAAATGTGAAAACTCTTAATGCTGTAAATAATAACAATGTGTCATTTTGTATAAATTGAATGACTCGCCAGTATTTCCCTACTGATAAAATTTTGTTAAACATGTTTCAGGTGATTTACTGTGAACCAGGGAAAAGTGCCGCGTAGCACTACAGCTTGAAGAAAGTGGCTCAATAAAATAAATAAACATGTTTTTGTGTAAACAGGGAATTTCCCTGTGAAATTTCCTTATTGTAAACTATGGGGTTTGTCCCAAAATGTAAAATAAAATAATTGGGTATTTTCAGTTTAACGATCTTGTTAATATTTCCGCTACCAATTTAATTACAAATACCACGGGTTTTTGTCCCACTGCTCCTGAACCGGGAAAAACCGGGACGGGGGCCGTGACATAAACAATGTCTTGTATAAATATGTCATTTGTAAAACAATGTATCATGTCTTTGTTTCTGTCAAAGTGGTTTAGATAACGCTGCAATATGTAATATCATAAAAGCATTTATATATAGGAAGTAACAGCGGCGTATCCACCATGCTTTTATCATATTACATTCGCCTCGTTATTTAAATCACTTACCAAATAAACCACTAAATGTGTCTTGCCAAACCAATGTCAGATAACAACTAATGTCTTGTATGGTGAATAAAAGAATTTACTCAACCCCATAGGTAAAATGTTATGTATGGTGAATAAAAGAATTTACTCAATCCCATAGGTAAAATGTCGATGTATAATCAAATGTCATACCAAATGTAAGCATGTTGTGTGAAAACAATGTACTAAGTATGCTAGATGAACATACATAGCAAAGCATAAATGAAATCATGTACTATATGTGTATTAATGAATATAGCAAGTATATGACATGAAAGCACGAAAGTAATAAGTAGGCACATGTGTTTCACCCCAAAATATTTGAAAGCGGTAAAAGAGGGGGACTATGTACTCACTTGATATTGCTTAGTAGTCTTGAAATAACAATCAAACAATGCTAGGAGGATCACGGAATCAATCGGCGCCTAATATATGTAACTACGTTAATAAACCGGACCTAAATCGGAAGATCGGATAAAACGAGGTTTTGTAAACCAAATGAGTATAGGAACTCATGTAATATGGTTTAACAAAGCCTACATTCTAAATCGGAACCTATCCTAAGTGCTTATAACCCGTTTTGACCCGTTTAGGTAGCTTACGCTACTTTAACGCGTCATTTGCGCGAAAGCGCAAGCGAATAGCCTAACTAGTCCTATGACAAGTATTATATGCCCTAACATGTTTAATAATCAGTTTATATGGCAAAAATTAAGTTACATATGCTTAAAATGTAATTATGCGCAAAAAGGGTATTTTGGTCATTTTCCTAAGGCATATAAACTACCTATCATACGACTAAGTAAACTAAGTGACCATAAGGTATAACCTCGGAAGGTTATTCCCTATACAACTATGGTCACAAAATATGTTTGGTCGGATCCTAATGATTGACCAAACGGGTCGGGTTCGAAAGTCTAAGCGGTGGTTTAGAGCGCTTGACCTACGACCCTAAACAAGCACTAGACTAAAAGTGACGAGTTAAACATGTTAAAACATGTTTAACTAAGCTAGAAAACAAGTTTGATATCAAAACAAAGTGTTTTGATACCCAAAAATAGCTTCGTTGCAAAATACGCATAAAGACGTATTTTGACCGAAACTTTGACTCGTCACTTCGACTAATCAACGTGGTAATCAGTAGGTATAGTCACAAGGGACTATAACCATCGTGATTACGCTCACGTTGCAAAGTTCAAACGAACTTTGTGTTGACCAATTCATGGTCAAAGCAGAAAGTCAAACACTGTTTGACTTTCATGCTTGAAAAGCATAAAAAGCATGAAAGAAGCTTACAAAAGGCCCAAGCAAGGAAGATTTGATTCAAATTACTCAGGTATGAAGTATAAAACTCCAACTTAAAGCAGATTTTGAATCAAGTGTGAGGAATGAAGTGAAGAACCCACTTATATTTATAGGAAATTAGGATCAACAAGATCATTCCAAGTGTTTTTGCAAGAATCAAGGTTCAATCCTAGCCATACACTTGTGGAACATGGTTTTATATACAATGGGAGCTCCAAAACTAGTTCATAGTATTGAGAAAGTTGCATAAAAGACCCTCAAATTCAAGCTGGTTGCTGAAAACAGGGTTTCTGTCAAAATGTACCCGTCGTGTGCCGCCACCCCTCCCCAGTTCCAGAAAGTTTCAAAAACTGACAAAAATGGTCCCTGCAACATGTTTAAGCCATTTTCGACGCGTTTAAACCCTGTTAACCCATTTTCAAGGCTCTATAAGGATGTTAAAGTATAGGGGACATTAAATATTCTTGAAAACATCTCGTATGTCGGTTCGTTTGGTCGTGCGGTCACGTTATTCGGTTATTTACGATGAAACACGAACAGACGCGAAAAAAGATCCAAATTGCGCGACGAATGGAATTTTTGCATTCCTATCACTAAAATAAAAATATTTTAATGATTACAAAAATTTTTGGATGTCCGGATATGTTCAGAACGTAAGATATGCGCGTAAATGCAAACTTATGCACTTTTTGACGCTTTTAGTCCCTGTTTGATCAAATAAGTTTATTTTAGCATACCGAACCCCTCAAAGCTTATTTCTAAGCTATGTAAAGGATATTTATGGTATGTTTAACTTATGATCATGATCCGGATTGTTCGTTACTGTACAAATCGGCATACTTTCGCAGTTTGACGTAAATAGTCCCTGCGATCGAATAAACTTGATTTCAACACACCAAACCCTCCAAAACTTATTTCTAAGTTATGTAAAGGTTATTTAACGTATGTTAAGCCTATGTCACTGTTCCGGAGTGTTTGTCGCGTTAAACTGATTGCATCAGTTCGCGTATAACTTTCCAGAAAGTGATTTAGAGCTCGAAATCGAACAAGATTTGATATGTGCAAAGGTCACATGTATTTGTACAAATTCCAAGATTGAAACACAAGATTTCATTGGATTCGTACTTGTATGATGGTCGTAGATGCACATATGTCACAGTGGTGGTTGTTGTTGGTGATAGATAGAGATAGAGAGAGGAAGAGAGAGAGATAGAGGAAGAGAGAGATGCGATTCTATATACATATATGTATATTGTCTATATATTATTATTATTGTTATATTATATTAGTTTTTTAGTTTTATTTTTATTTTAATGTTAAATCTAAATATTAATATATATATATATATATATATATATATATATATACATGGGTAAAAAGACTAAATTACTCTTGTGTTATCAGGATTAACAGAAAAATAAACTTGGTTAGGACTAAAGGACATAACGTGTAGCATTTGGAAACATTAAGTACAAAATTCGTCAATTTTAAAGACAAATGACATCGTCTGAAATTTAATATATAAATAGAGGACAAAACTTGTAATTCACTCTAAAAGAAATTTGCCGCTCAAAAAAAGAGTGAATTATATAAATGTGTAGATTAATGAAACTCAAATCTTTAATGCATCTTAAGCCATTACAATGTTTAAAAAGTATGTTGCATTAATGAATCATTTGTAAAAATAAATCGTCATTACATATGAAAATAGATTTTAGTATAAGCATTTTTATATTGTTTTAAATAAATAAATTGTATTATTTTTTTACTCAGGTTATGAAAAGATCAACCAATCATGCTTAAATATTATTTAACATTTTTTCTAAAAAAAAATACATAAATATGATTTGGGTTTTAAAGTTCATGGATGGTCCCAGGAATATTGAAGATATGAAATGACAAAAGGCCAGCTTGTATTGAAGATATGAAAATGACAAAAGGCCAATTTGTAAATGGCATGTTATAATATATATTCCAAAGTAAAATTGATAAAACTAAAACGATGAAAAAAAATCAAAACAGATTAAATAAATAATAGCACATTATATTTTTTAATTGCATGAAATCCTTAAACTTATTATATATTAATTGAGTAAAGTTCTTATATAAATAACTTTAACGTACAAAACGTACGAATAACGTATAATTACGTTTGCAATATCGTAATTATACAAACCCATACCATTTCAGTTATTTCTACACTAAATCAAGAAAATACTCTCATTTTCTTAAGATTAAAGCCCTAAATCTCCAAAATTCTCTGATTCAAAATCTACGTATCTCCAAAATTCTCCGATTCTACCTTAAATCATGTCTACAAAAGGTAATTTCAAATTGTTTGTAGCGTAATATGTTATATAGTGTATAATTTTTGGAATTAGGTTTTTTCAAATTGATTGTGCGCTATTTTGACGTATTTTAACGTATTGTTGTGTATTTTATAGTATTTTGACGTATTTAAGCGTATTCTGACGTATTTTAGCTTATTTTAACCTATTTTTAGGTTATTTTTGCATATTTCGGCGTATTTTAAAGTATTTTGGCGTATTTCAGCGTATTTTATCGTAATTTGGCGTATTTTAGCATATTGCAACGTATTTTAGCATATTTTCATGTATTTTAGCATATTTTAACGTATTTCAGCGTATTTTAACGTATTTCAGTGTATTTTAGCGTATTTTAGAGTATTTTTGCGTATCTTAGAGTATTTTAGCGTATTTTGACATATTTTAGCGTACTTTAGAGTAGTTTAGCGTATTTTCGCATATTTTAGCGTATTTTGACATATTTTAGCGTATTTTCGCATGTTTTAGCGTATTCTAAAAATCACTCTAAACCTCTCTCTCTTGAAGATCATCGGATCTGCATCAAGAAGGATAACGCAAACAAGTTCTCCACAGTTTGTTATTCAGATCTCTATTCGGTCATCTTTCCAAACTGCAACACACGAATGTGTGGTTTCAACTAATTGGTGTGACTCGGTAGTTAGATAACGATAAGTTTAAACTTTATAGTGTGGTATTTGACCAGGAAAGGATTGGAGGTGATTTGTACTTTCTGAAATTAAATTAGTTATTTTAGTGCTTCTCAATCAGATATTATTTATTGAAACATAACTGAAACAGTCGGGAAAAAAAAACTAAACCGATCCAACAGTGTTAAATTGATTGAAAAACCAGTGCGGGTGCCATGAGCCTGGGGAACTTTTAATAAGCTGTCACAGTTGTCAAATTTGTTGCGTGCGTTCATATTGTTTGAACAGTCACATCCCAGCAATTAACATCCACTAACCGTACTGTTATTACATCTGAGACGATTCAAGTGAGTCCTATGAAGCAAGTGTCTGTCTATTCAATTGGGAGAAATCATTGCATTGCATCCTCATTGAAAAATAGAAGCGTAGTCCTTTTCCTTCAATTTCCAGAACAGCCACCCGCAATACCAGTTTGTTACCAGTGCGGTTGTCGTGAGTCTAAGGAACTTTTAATAAGCTGTCACAGTTGTTAAATTCGTTGTGTGCATTCTTATTGTTTGAACAGTCACATCCTAGCAGTTAACATCCATTAACCGTACTGTTATTACATCCGAGACGATTCAAATGAGTCATATGAAGCAAGTGTCTGTCTATTCAATTGAAAGGAATCATTGCATTACATCGCCTTTGAAAAACAGAATCGTAGTCATTTTCCTTCAATTTCCAGAATAGCCACCAGCAATACCAGTTTGTTACCAGTGCGGTTTCTGTGAGCCTGAGGAACTTTTAATAAGCTGTCATAGTTGTCAAATTTGTTGCGTGCATTCATATTATTGAGACAACAACAGATAATGAACGAATTGTTGGACTTTTTGTTCCAAATACAGCTGTAGGATCCATACTTAAAGGTATCTCTCTAAAAGATGCAACTTTACGGCACACTTACCTTAATCAAATCTTCCATGGAGTCACAGATCCGACAATAAGACCCACGGATCTTATGCCCACTCGGGGTACAACCGGGAATTGCAAACCGCAACCGTTTTTTACTATGGGAACGGTGGCTATGGGAAATACAAACCGCAATCATTTGTGACTATGGGAATGGTGGCTATGGGAAACACAAGTTTTCTTTTTGAGCTTGATGGATGTCCGTTATCTCAACGCTTCTCCTTACATTACTGATCTGAAAGTGGAGAACCGTTGTATATTTGCTTACTGATTGTTGAAAAGATTTGTTGAAATTGTACTGTTACACCCCAGCAATTTACATCCACGAACTGTACTGTTATTACATCCGAGATGAGTCAAGTGAGCCCTATGGAGTCACAGATCCGACAATAGTGCCCACGTAAATGGTGGTTTCCAAAAGAAATCGCAGGCTGATACATAAAAATACATATAACGAGTTATCGTCTTCAAAATCAGAAAAGGTTACAAACACTCAGAAAATCACCAAAATGATATTGAAATTTGTGAGCCTTCAAATTGTTTTGGGAAACATGAAAGAAGACCACCAGCAGTACCCGTTTGTTACCAGTGCGGTTGCCGTGAGCCTGGGGAACTTTTAAGTTTTAATAAGCAGTCACAGTTGTCAAATTCGTTGCGTGCATTCATATTGTTTGAACAGTTACACCCCATCAAGTTAAAGGTCTCTCTCTAAAAGATGCAACTTTACGGCACACTTACCTTAATCACATCTTCCGGGTCGAATATTCTAACATGAAATTTCGATTTTCCTAGATATTTGAAGACTAACAAATGTCCAAAGTGCTGCTTCTTCGCCCGCGTGACAGAAAGCTACCTTGGAAAATTAAATCGACACCTTCAATACGCATTGTATAGGCCTATACGATGCGTATTACTTTTTATAAGGGGGCATTGTCAGTCTTTGACAGACCTATTAGTTTGAACCAACCTTAATACGCATCGTATAGACCTATATGATGCGTATTGAAGGTGTCGATTTAATTTCACAAGTTGTGACAATAATCAACCCTTATTAATTCGGAAGAACAAAATTTATAGTGTTGAATTGATAGCATGTGACGACAGTAACCCCTTCAATTATGGGCACATGGTTCACAGCTATTCAAGGAACTCTTATATGTGTCATGTTACATACTCTTTTGTTTTGACAAAATATATTTAAGATCGAATTATATTCTTGTTAATTTTGGGGCAATTAGCCACAAAATAATTTAAAAAAATGAAAATATAAAAATTATGTTTTGCAACCTTTTGTAAACAAATATCTTTTTTAAGTTTTGCTATATATAACACAGACGGGGAGGGAGGGAGTGTCCAGTTCATAGACAAAGTGACTTATGCATGGAAAACGTAACAAGCAATAAGGATGCCCTATTTGTACACATGTGCCATGTGGGTTTCATGAGCGAGAGTATCTGCATCCATGAATCCATTTATGAACGTATGTTCTGACACCCATAAATACCAGTATTAAAAAAATAAATCTTATCACTACTCTAGCACATGATTTTCCTATTAAACTATATGGTATGGTAGACAGCCTAGGGCCGGCGAGGGTCGGTTCCACTCCAGCACACCGCCCCCTAGGCCTGTCTCCGTCTTCATCGTCCTTCAGAAGCCGTTCACGCCGTGCCTCGTCTTCTCACTCACACATATACATCCAACACACCCACACACACATATGTAGGGGTGCTAAACGAGTCTGGTTAGCGGGTTGGCGGGTTCAACCCGACTCGAACCTGAAAATTTTAGATAAACCCGAACCCAACCTGACCCGAAAATCTTGTCTCTGAACACGACCCGAATATTAGCGGGTTGACCCAAACACGACCCGTTCAACCCGAATTTTCAAATTTTTAATTTTTTTTCGCTAATTAATATATTAGAATTAAGTTTTTACTAAAAAAACACAAATGTATATAATAAACTTTCTTTTTAATTATAAAACTTTATGTCAATCTCTCTTTTTAAGTTATAATTATGCATAAAATACACACCCAAATTAATTTATAACATATAACATATTGTAAAAAAATAAAATATGATATAAATGGGTTATACGGGTTAACCAGTCAACCCGTCCGGGTTGATCCGAACCCGACCGTTTAGCTAAACGGGTTCGTGGGTTCAACCTGAAACTGACCCGAACCCATTTAGACTAAACCTAAACCCCCCGAATTTCGTGTTAGGTTCATATCGTGTTTTCGGGTCGTGTCATAAAAAAAAAATTCAAAAAAAAAAAAAAAACTTGTATTGTACTTGTGCATTATATGTGTATTGCACATGTGCATTATACGCTTAAAATTAGCTTTTGAGTTTAGGCATTATATGTGTATTGTATATGTGCATTATAGGTATATGATGCACATGTGCATTATGTGCTTAAAATTAGCTTTTGAGTTTAATTTAGCTTTTAGGGTTAGATTTTTCGAAGGTTTAGTATTAGGATTAGGTTTTTGGGTATGGGGGAGGGGGTTTACGTTTTTAGGGAGTGCGGGTGGGGGGTTTAGGTTTTTTTTTTTTGCGGTTTAGGTTTAGAGTTTAGTTTTAGTTTTTTTTTTTAAGGGGGGGGGGGGGGGGTGGGGGGGGGGGCTAGGGTGGGGGGTTTTGGTTTTTGGGGGTGGGGGTGGGGGTTTTGGTTTTTGGGGGTGGGGGTTTTAGGCTTTTGGTGGGAAGGTCGATTTAGGTTTTTGGGGGTGCGGGTGCGGGTGGGGGTTTAGATTTTTGAGGGGTGTCGGTGAAGAATGGGTTTGGTGGGTTAGGCTTTTTCGTATTATTGCACACCCACACACACACACACACACACACACACACACATATATATATATATATATATATATATATATATATAGAGAGAGAGAGAGAGGAAGGTTCATTTAAAAAGAAATTTAATGTGAGAAGAAAAAGAAGAAAGGACATAATGATAAAACGTTAAATAGTTTATAACTTCTCCCATTAATTGTGTTATCTCTAATTAATAAAGCAAATAACATTTTATCCTACACATTTCAAAATTTATTCTGCATGTATCTTACATTTACCGAAATTTATCCTACGCATACTAAATTTATCATACACATTTAAGAAGTTATCCTACACATATACTAAAATTTATCCTACACATGTCGAAAATTGTCCTTCACCCTAAAGTATTTTATCTTAAAAAGGTATATTTAAAAGTGAGTTACAAGTTTAATTAGTTAGCTAATTAATTACAATTAGAAATTTACCTATATGTCCTTATTAATAGCATTAAATACACATATTAAATGAAGTAAAGTGGACAATATTGGTTTAAAATTTACTCTTTTTATTCTTACAAATTTTATATATATATATATATATATATATATATATATATATATATATATATATATATATATATATATATATAGGCTAAAGCTAGGTAGAAAACCCTCCATTTTGAGAAAACCCTAGAAAACCCAACCTCCCGACATTTTTTTTTTGAAAAAAATAACACATGTAATATACATGTTTTTAAGAGTTTTGGGCCAAAAAAAAAAAACAAAAAAGTGCCGAAGGAATGTTTTAAAAAAAACAAATTTCAGCAAGTTTCAGCCTTTTTTGCCTAACACATGTTAGTCACCCGAAGTTTGCTGAAATTTGTTTATTTTTTTTAAAACATCCTTTCAGCGCTTTTTTGTTTTTTTTTTTGGCCCAAAACTCTTAAAAACATGTATATTAAATGTGTTATTTTTTTCAAAAAAAAATGCCAGGAGGTTGGGTAAAAATGGGGGGAGTTTTGAGTTTCCAGAGTTTTTTAAAAACATAAGGGTTTTCTATATAGCCCTCCCCTATATATATAGTGTGAGGTTCATAAGAAAAAGCGCTGGAAAAAAATTAAAAAAATTGATTTTTAACATGTTAAGTTAATTTTATAAGATATATTTTTTAAACTGTTTTTTTAACTTTTTTTAGTTTTTATTTTTTTATTAAAAATGTTTTTACACGTATTTATAAGAAAAAGCGCCGAAATTGTTTTAGAAAAAAGTTGATTTTTAACATGTTAAATTGAATTTTTAAAAGTGTTCCTCAATGAACCCTCCCCTATATATATATATAGGGTAGGGTTCATGAGTGAACAATGATTTATTTGTGAACAAAATGAACTTATCATGACCATTGATTTTGTAGATATAGATTTTTTCTTTAATGACAAGATTGTAATTATCTTTTGTAACTTACAAGTATTTTAATAGACACAAGGGTATAATTGTATATTTCTATCTTCATTTAATTAGTTAATTTTTTATCTCTCCTGATTTCTCTTTCCAATTAAAAGAATATTTAATTACATTATCTATATTTTTTTCTCTCACATATTACCTAACTTAACATTTCAGAATTTAAAAAAAATACAAACATTATCAAATATTGTTCCAGCTAGAACACAATTAAAAATATTTAACTACATTCTCTATACATATATGTATTAGATCAATGTTTTATGAAAAGATGTATAGTGAAAACAATATGTAGTAATACACAAGTGTATAAGTCTAATATATATCGACATGTATACACTCTGTACTTGAATAATACACAAGTGTATAAATCTGGTTTATACTAACCCGTGAAAACAAGATGTAATAATACACAGGTGTATAAGTCTTGTATATACTGACCTGTATACACATATGTTAAAAATCATAATTTAATTAGGTTTAATATTTAATTTTAAAAGGAACATAACAGTTTATTTAAAAAACCATTAGCCTTTCAATCTCTTAAAATTAAAATAATAAAGAAATAATAAAAAAATGAGAGAGAGAGAGAGTTAAGAGAGGATAAAATTAAGGGATTTTAATTAAAAGTACTTGGCTAATGTCAATTTTACCCTTTTAATCTAAAAAATGATCAAGGGCCAAGATTAGTTCACTCAGTTCACTCTCAAGAAGTTGTTCACTCATGATCCTAATCCTATATATATATATATATATATATATATATATATATGATATTGTTCATGCGAGAACCACCTTTATTGCAACAACCAATGTAAACAAAACAAAATAATCAAAAATCTAAAAATAAACCCAACCTCCACCCCGCCCCCAAAAAAAAAACCTAACCCCCAAGCTAAATGCTAAAAACTAAACCCCCACAAAAACCTAACCCCCCCCCCCCCCCCCCCCCCCAAGCTAAATCCTAAAAACTAAACCATAAAGCTAAAACCCCAACAAACCTAAAAAATATTAAAAAACACATAAAAAATTATAATTTTTTTTTATAAAAATCGCTAATTTTCGTATCCAAAAAACAATTTAAAGAAAAATTAATTTTATTTTTATTAACGAAAAGTAGCGATTTTTATAAAAAAAAATATTAAAAAAATTTGTGTGTGTTTTTTTAGATTTGTTTAGGTATTTTTGGTTGTGTTCACACTGGTTCTCACAGTTCTCGCAATAAAGGGTGGTTCCTAACGGATCATTCTCATGTATATATATATATATATATATATATGGGTCTTAATTAAATTCCTTTATACAATTTTCCAAAAAAAAACAAATGAAATACTGTAACACCCGTAAAAATTTCGTTCAATTGTGAGGCGACACGTGTCCCGAATTTGCAAATAAGGAAAGGGGATTTATCGTTCCACTATGAAACGATACATATTAAATCCTCCAATTAATTCCCCACTATGTGGAAGGAGGAAGGAAATTATATTCTACGTTCATTGAAACGTATTTCGTATCTCCGACGAATCTCAACTGCGAGAAAGGAGAGGGACTAAAAGTGCCAAATGGCCAAAGATATAAAAGTCTAAGGACATAAGCTACACATATCCTAAATACCATTTACATGATTTAGATATAAGCTTTGAAGGGTTAGGTATGACAAATACACGCGTATACAAGTCCAGAGACTATTTTCGACAAACTGCGAAAGTCTGCCAATTCTCGTATTTTTTAATACGGACCATGTGTACCAATACAAATATTTTTGTTTTTAATAAAATCATATATTTTATTGATAAGAATGCAAAAATGTCAATCGTTGAGAAATTTCGATTATTTTCGTGTTCGATAAAACGTTGTACGTTATTTGCAAAACGCGTAATCGAACAAACCGGCATCCATGACATTTCTGGGCAAAATGCAAGTTGCATATGCCTTAACGCCTTTATATAACCTAAATATTAGGTTAAAAGAGGTGAAAAGTGACAATACGCGACAATACAAGTCCAGGGGCCAAAACTGCCAAATGAGGAAAGTTCTGCCATTGCCACAGCTATACGGACCGTATAGCCACACCCCTTACGGTCCGTAAGGGGTGCCCAATAGCTGTTTTTATGTGTGGACTCCAAGTAAACCACCTTAACGAAACTATGAACAATCCAGCTGGTTGTGACACGTCCCCAGACACTTGTAGTGATCTCAAAAGGGTTCATAACACTTGGAAAGATCACATTAAACCTCCACAAGTATAAATAGGTGATTGATTTCATTTTTGAACTTGCACCTCTCCTTTTTTTCCTTCTATCTTTCTCTCTTGGAAGTTCCTGACCCTAAGGAGCGTCCTAATCAGTTCTCTTATCAATTGAGGATCACTTGTAAGTGTTCCCTTCATTTACATTTTCGTTTATTAGGCTTTTAAAGCCAAAAGTCAAGCATTTTCGATAAATGTTTTGACTTTCGGTTTAGACCTATATGGTCCAGCCATTGTTCGAGACGAACATGGCTACGTGATCGTAATTAGGTAGGTGTTAATCCCTCAAAAGGGCACATCCCGAAAATCACGTTTACTAGGTCAATTGACGGGTCAAAGTTTATTATTTTAAAAAGGGGAAATGGACTGTATCACCCTCAACTATGCAAAATTGGCCGATATCACGCTCAACTTTCAAGTTGGCTCCCACCACCCCCTACTCGACACTTAGGTTGCTGTGTCACCCCGTCGTTAACCAGACACTAACGAGGTTAGTTTTTTTTGCTGACCTGGCCAATTTTTGCTGACATGGCATGGTTATGTGGACTCACCCTTTACCATCATCCCTGTAACTAAATAAAAACCCTAAATCAGTGGTGGTCCGATTCAATATTTTCCGATTCAACCTCTCAGCCACCTGAGAACCTTCATTTGCGTGTCGTTAACTGCCGCTGGATGTAACCGGCACCGCTCTATGTGGATTCTCATTTTATTCCGGTTGGAATAATGTTTGAAGGTCAAAATCCAGATCAGATCAAAACAAAAGCTAAATCAATCCAAAAACAGAGTATGATGATCAATTTCTTCAAGAAACAGAACACCCATATCAAGAAACAAGATCAGAACCTCAAATCTTCATCAAGAACCAAACTTTAAACATAAAAGTTGAGAATTGTGAACACCCAGATCAAGAAACAC